>LR738712.1:323768929-324076144 GCA_902687465.1 Secale cereale
TTTTACTTTTTTTTCTTTGTCTTTTTTTCTTTCTCCCTCTTTCCAAGACAAACTAGATAAGATGCAGATTGGATAAAGCAAAGAGTCTGTGAAGTATTTTTGTCCTGGATGACATAAATAAATTATTGCATAGTTTGCATTAGATATCACCTCACAAATATACATATATGCAATATCTTTGGTCGTATCCAAGGTAGTCATGTCCTCATCACCTTGATTGATCATAGTTTGGACGTTGTCGAATCCAGCAGAAAAACTGTTTTCAGAGTCTAGTTATATCGGAGAGTAGGACGTCTTTACTCCTTATTCCCGTCGCCGCTCTGGTGAGGATTTGTGACATAGATGTTTCAGTCTACTACTCTTCTCCTTCAATTTTTTTAGGATCACGCTGGTATTTCTTCGATCTTGGTGATCTCAATCTTTTCATCCGGTGCACTTTTCTTCGAGTCATTCGACCCTCGTCTTTTGGGAGGACAATCCGCAAGTTTTCGTACCAGTGCCGTTTTTCTCGTCCCAAGTTGTTTTTATTTTCCCACCCACCCACCCTTTTTCTTCTCGGAGTCTGAAATCTCAAACCAAGTATCAATTTTATCTGTGCAAAGTCTCTTCATTCTTTCCTCAACTATTTCAACCGGTGAATTATCGTTTAGTTCGACATTCTTCATCTCTTTTCTTCTCCGGCGAATCCAATTCAAGTTTTCGGTGTTGATAATATTCTTTCTTGGCTCAAATGTTTCACCTTGTTCGTTTGCCTCTTGCCATTTAGTTTTTCTAGAGTGACGAAGACATCTCAGAAGATTCATGTTTGCATTCATTTGAGGTTGTCACCTCATTCAAGTCTGTCAGTCGTTCGGGTGCATCATCTCTCTTTCGAAAAATTGTTTCAATGACGTTTATTTTAAGTGGGCCCTAACCCACAGGTTTATTCCTAGGATCCTACCCGACTCTTCTAGTTTTCTGGTGTTTCGCAAATTCTTTCCGAGTTTGTCGTCAAAGTGAATTCTCATCCGTCAATTGTCTTCTTCGGGATTTTCCTTCAATTCCTTTTCATTTCGTTCCGTCCTTCCTATTCGTTCTCCGTCTCATTCCTAAGATCGTGGGACGAGATCTTCTATTAGTGGGGGAGTGTTGTGACGCCTCGAGACCGATGCTCCATATGTTGTCCATTTATTTTTGTTGTCGCCATGATCTTGTGTGCCCTTTTCATATTTATTCTTCTTGCATCAGTTGCATCTTCTATTATATTGCATTGTGACATCCTTGTTTTTGTCATGTTCGTCTCACTTGCTTTGAGATATGCTTGATGATGCGATATTGCCTTGTCATTTTGGTGCATTTGCATCATGGTCATCATTGTAGTGTGCATATTTGTTGTGTGCTTTGTCGGCGTTCTGGGAACCCGGGTACCCAGACTTGCCTGCCTGCGGCCCACGATGTGGCTCCGTCACCAGCCTGGTATGGACCATCTTCGGCATCGACAGAAAAGACCCTCGCGAGGGTCCAAGCCTCGCGAGGCGGAAAACGCCAAGGCCTCTGGAAGGAGTAGCCTCTCCAGGCTGGCTCCTGAGGAGCGGAGATCTCTATGCAAGCCTCCAACTCGTGAGGTTTAGATGACGCAAGCCATTCTGACCAAGGCCAAGTGGACGCTAGCAGGCGCAGTGCAGCAGATTTCCTCTTTGGTGCTAAAGAAGCAAGCGCATGCGCGGAGTCCCGAGGAATCAGCCAAAGGTTTCCATTTCCATGCAACGAGACCAAGATCGCCAGGAAGACAGGATGAAGGTCATCACTGAGCCCACCATGGTGTCACAGCCAGAAGCATTGTAGGCGAAGACCACCGTTCGTTAGGATGAGATGTACCAGTTGTCCCCCTTCGAATTTGGCCGTTGTGGAATCCATCCCCGCCTTCAATTTGGGAAGAGGACCAAGGCCACTATAAATATAGCAGGGTATCGACGGATCATTCAGATCATCCTCACCACCACACAAGCAAGAACACACTTCCTGAGGTTGTTCCACCACTGTACTAGTTCAACTTCAGCCCACCTCAAGGCAATCCACCACAAAGCAGGAGTAGGGTATTACACCGTGAGGTGGCCGTAAACTTCCTTGTCCCATTTTCCTTCATGTTCATCGAGCTAGGCCGTGGGATTGACGAGTATGCAGATAGGGGAAGTTGAGTTCTTCGCACACACCCCGGTGTTCGGATCTATCAAGGGTCTGCAGAGCCCCGAATCCGACATTTGGCGCGCCAGGTAGGGGTGCATCAAAGTCACTCTTCTTTCGGTCGGTTCGCCATCGCCTCGCCGTCCCCATGGCGGATGCTCGACGAGTACGTGCTGAGCGCCGGGCTACCCTCGTTGCCCACGTCGCCCAGACAGTACCTCCAGACGACGACATTCCCCGCCGTTCCCCATCAGTAGCGGCAGACGCCGCCACCGGCCACACGGCCCGTGAGTAGCAAGATTCCTCGTTGCTGCTTTCCGTGTGGCATGGCCATTGCACTGCTACCCCATTGCTGACTCTCGTGGCTGCTTCGTCCTCCCACGCTCATCGCAGGCCGGCGAACTCGCAGGCCGTGATGCTCTTGGCATGTTAGCTCCTACGCTACCACCCGACCGATAACCTCTACGAGGACTGGCTGGACCGCATCACTGAACTCGTCAGCGCCGTCGGAGAAGCTCCAGCATCGTCCCACTCGCTGCCTCCCCCACTGTGACGCCCGAGACCGACGTCCCAGAAGATTCCAGAAGATTCCCGAAGATTCCAGACGTTCCGGGTTGCCCGTGTGTTTCTTTGAGCTTGTGTTATTTATTTTTGCTTTGCATCATGTCATCATGCCATCATGTCATATTTTATTTTGCATCTCAACCTAAATAAATTGTGTGGACCTTCGGTCCATTTAAATCGAGGGAAGGTGACTTCTCTTTATAACATATAAAAGTCTCTCATTATTTTAGGGAGCTATATTAAAATATTCCATTCTTTGGAATTACTCAAACACACTTGCATTTTCCCCATATCTTTCTCACTTCGAGTTTCCTTCTAAATCTTGCCAATAATTCTTTCCGTTGTTTCGAGGTTCCTCCAAAAATTCGAACATTTTTGGACACTTCAATAATCAAGTTTTAGTTCAAAACTATTTGAATTAAATTCAAATATGTTTGAATTATTTTCCGATCATGCCTTTTGTATTTTTTTCTCCGGTCATGCTCATTTTTACGAGCCCGAGAAAAAAATAACCTTTGTCCTAATTCTTGCCTAACCCCCCTCCTCTTTTCTTTTTCCTCTCTTTTGTTTTTCTGCTATAAAAATCAGTAAAAGGAGAGCAGTTCAGCTGGCCTCAGGCCTCATCCCAGCCGCGGCCCTCCTTGGCCCAGGGCGCCTCGGCCCCCCTTAGGCCCAGCCGGCCCAAACCCCACCTAACCCTAGCGCACTCCTCTCTCCCTCGCTCTTCTTTCCCCCTCCGCCGCCGCACCTTTTTTTCCCCTTCGCCCCGAGCCTCTTCCATCTCCCAGTCCTCCCGCAGAGCCGCCGCTCTCCCGCATCCCATCTCGCTCGCCCGAGCCCTTTCCTCTCGCTCCCTCGCACCCCTCTCCCTCCCGATTTTCCTGCAGCGCCCGACCGAGGCCGATTCCCTCGTACCTCTCCATCTCTCCCTCGCGACGCCCCAGCACAGCCCCTTCGAGCGCCCTGACCCCGTCCTCCCCGGCTTCCCCAACCGGCCTCCTCCTCCCGAGCGCCCTCCGTCCCCGAGACTCTCCTCGCCCGACGCGCTGGTCGCTCCAGTGCAGCGCCGCGGCGCCGCGAGCCGCCTAGGCAGCCGCGGTGCTCCTCTTCCGCCTCCCCGAGCGACTCCAGGAAGGCCCCGCTCCGCCGCACGCCGTGGCCTTTCCTCTGGCCAGAAGCCGCCTCTTCGCCTGGCCCGAGCCGGCCGGCCAGGGGCCCTCCTCCCGCCGCGCCTCCCTCCGGTTCTCAAGCGCCTCAGGACCTCCGCCGCCAGGACGCCGCCCTGCGCCTTCGGTCCTCCTCGCTGCGGGCCGGCCAGGAACCGTGCGGACGCCGCAGCTTCTCCAGCCATGGCCTGCGCCGTCCTCCGCAGCACGCCGCCTCTGCCGTCGTCTCTTTCCAGCACCCCGAGTCGTCGCCCCGTGCAACTCCTCGTCCGTGCAGCGCCGGCACCGCCCCAAGCGCCTCCAGTGCGCCTCCTTGCTGTTGCTGCCGCCTCCAGTGGCCTCGTCGCCCCGTCGTGCTGCCGTGTTTGTGTTTTGTGCATGTGGTTGTTATCCCAGGTCCTTGGGATGCGTCAAGATCCTCTTCAATATGAACGGTTACACGACGATGCGCAAGTTCTGCAAAGCGTCAAGTCCGACTACACGACGATATGTCAAGTACCACGACCGCGACAAGTACCTAGACGAACCGAACATCTACGGAAAAACGAGCTCGTGAACGGCTACGGAACAAGTACCACTACATACGTGAACGACTACCGTCGCCGGAAGCGCCAAGTACCACGACATGACGGATGAACATCTACAAACAAGTACCACTTCCGACGCCCAGAGCACTTCGACGCGACAAGTACCCCTTCGATGACAAGTACATCTACGACCGAGTACACCTACACAACGAACGCCGACGTGTTCCACTACCGTCGCCGAAGACCCGTGAACAACTACCGCCAACGGAACGACTACTTCCTCTTCGGAAACGTGGACGACTACTTCCTCTACTTCCACTCCTTCCTCTACGATCTCGAACCATCCCGAAACGAGAGTTTCGAAGGTATAACCCGAGACGATGACCCGTGGATGCTTGTTGTGGTTGTATGAAATGTTTCCCGTGTGTGCTTCATGTCCATTTCGTCCGTTGTCATGTTCCTCTGTTGCCTCGTCACCGACTCGTGGGAACCCGGCAACGGGATCGCCCCACCTTTCATCTCGTTTGACTCACCCACGCCATCTACCTTTTGCACCAGTCTCTCAACGAGATACCGGAACCGATATGATGCGTTGCATCATTTTCGGATCGTTGCCGTGGCACCCTTTCCTTCCACCGCGGTGACAAATGCTTCTTATCTTCTTCTTGTTAACCTTTTAATAAAAAATGCATAAACTTGATCATGTCATCCGCATCATGTTAACAACATTATATATGTGTGAATTGTTGTTGCTTTAATAATTAATAAACATGCTCATGGGGATTTCCGGATATGTTGTTGTTATTTTCCGGCCTCATTTAAAATGCCTAAATAGTGTAGTTTCTTTATGCTTCACCTCTTGCTATGTTAAAAAAAACAATTAATCTTGTCTTGTAAATAAACGAGAGTCAACTAAATAATTAAATGTGGTGTTTCGTCAATATGCAACTCGTTGCATATTGATCTCCACTTAACTTGTAGTATTTGTTTGTGCACTTTGCCATGCCATGCATATTTAAACCGGACATGCATCATTCTTGTTTGTGCATCGTATGCCATGTTTATGCTTGTATGTTTACCGTGTTGTTTCTTTCTTTCCGGTTGCATTCTTGATAGCTTCGGTTTCGTTCCGGAGTTGTGAGGTTTCTCTCGTCTGTGTTGCTCCGTCTACTTCGTGGATCCGTTCTTCTCCTCTGTGGAATCCCAGGCAAGATGACCGAACCCGGATACCATTACTATCTTTGCCTATTGCTAGTAGTCTCGATCTATAGTTTTGCCTCGATGCCCATGATCTTCTTGTCAGCCTCCTACTTGTAACCAATTGCCATGTTTAACCAACCTACCTATGCAAACCGTTGCTTGGCTAAGTACGCTTCGCTCAGCCCTTCTTATAGCATTGCTAGTTGCAGGTGAAGATCGAAGATGCTTGCTTCATGTTGAAGTTTGGTTGGGTTATATCGCACTATATAAATGCTTAAAATGAAATCATCTATATACTGGCAGGGGTGGAAGGCTAAGCCTTTTGCTTGGTGATTTGTTCCACTCATGCCGTTAGGAACCGTATAAACCGGTGTTATGTTCCTTGATTATGCGTTCCTAACACAGTTGGGGTGTATGGGACCCCCTTGATAAACCGCTAAGTGCTAAGTCTTTTCCAGCAAATCCCAATATTGGTACTATTTGCCTCATAATAACAACTTAAATAATTAATTAATTGCATAGGGGGTCATGTCCCCGAGGATTCTTAATTCTACATAGCAGGGGGGGGGGGCAGTGCTGATGGTGTTGGTCCCAAACTAGAGTCACTTGCGGTACCACCCAGTTATCTGGGGTCTTCGGTACTGTACGTAGCGCTCATCCGGTCGTGGCCTGAGACGAGATACGCGCGGCTACTATCAGGGTGTCGGCACGCCGGGAGGATTTGCTGGATTAGCCTTACCTTAGTTCGGTTTAACTTGATCACGGGATTCCGAGAATACTCGGGTCTTCCCACCTATGGAGTTGCGACTCCGCGGATCGTGGGCTTGTAATGGGTCAAGTTGGAACACCCCTGCAGGGTTTGAACTTTCGAAAGCCGTGCCCGCGGTTATGTGGCAGATGGGAGCTTGTTAATATCTGGTTGTAGATAACTTGACACAATGTTTCTAATACCCTACCAGCGTGTGTACCGTGACTGTCAATTTCCGAATAGGGATTCGGGAGTTGAACACGGTGGGGTTATGTTTGACCGGCTTTAGTTAGGATCACTTCGTGATCATCTTTCGACCGATGCTCTTCTCTTCTCGCTCTCTATTACGTAAGTTAGTGCTAGTTGCTGCTGCAGACTCTTGTTGTTCCTTCACCTCTCGTTCTTTCTTCAGCCTTATCCTCTCCCAAGGCTTAAATAGTCATGTTACCCGGGAACGGGATTGCTGAGTCCTCTGTGGCTCATAGTTACTCCACCACACCAGATGCAGGTTCAGCCGAGTTTGATGCAGGAGCTGGTTCAAGTGCTTCACTGGGAGCTCAATGAAGTTGTGGCCGTTTGCTTGTGTCGTTTCGACGATCAGTAGTGGTTTCTACTAGGATTCGATCCTGACCTGTGGCTTTATGTTGTTTTTGGTATCTTTCTTTGGATCTTCACCCGTAGTCGGGTTGTGATGTTTTGAATGATGTATTGCTTATGTATTGTATTGTGTGAAGTGGCGAGTGTAAGCCAACTATCTCCTTTTGCAATTTAATCCCTCTTTTACATGAGTCGTGCAAAGATACCAAACTTGAGATCATTCTAGGATGGGCTTATACCTTTAAGTCGTGCCTCGACACGTAGGAGGTATAGTCCCATCCTGGGCATTACAAGTTGGTATTCAGAGCCTTCTCCGACCTAGAAGCCCCCACTGATTGATCGAATCGTTGACGGTTGAGTCTAGGCACAGACTTAAAATGTTTTGAGTCCTATATTTATATCGGAGAGTAGGATTTCTTTGCTTCTCATCCCCTTTCTCTCTGGTGAGGACTCCTGACGACTACTCTTTCCTCTTCTACTTTCAAAAATTGCACCAAAATTTTTTTAGGATCCCGCGAGTATTCTGGGATTGTTTCGATGTTCTTGTGACAAGGATATTGTTCTCGATGCCTCCTGTTACCGAGGAGTTGAGCTTCGGGGTATTGTTGTCACAAGCATATCGTGGCAGTACTAAATACTTAAGACGGCCGACATCGAAAATCTCTCCTATACGGCCAGTGGCAAGATAACCCCGACATCACCCAGTACTGGGGAGGTAGTTCGGGAGTATTGCCATAGCTTGTATAGTGGATGCTTTTCGAAGGTCCGAGGTACACAGTTTCCGAGAAAGATTGGTTATGTGTTGAAGGATGGATACACCTGGATGTAGGTTTAGAGTTGATTGCGCGGTGCTTCCCGTGTATCCCCAACACCTGATGGCATAACTGGAAACTTTCGGAAATCTATAGGTGGGTTCATCTAGTAGTTCTAGGCATTCTTCCAACGGATGCTCGATATGAAGTTTGGGGTTCTACATTGAGTGAAGTGGTTTTATGGACTTGTTCTGATCGGGAGTTGCATCTTAAAGGGTCCTTGGCTATGCTGATCCGGGGATTGCAAAACCCTTTTGTAACACGTTCCATGAGCTTTCAGCACGAAGATGTCGAACGAAGCTTCTATCTTGTATTTGTTCTATCTGATCCTTGTTCCTTTTTATTTACCTTTTGTTCTCCCAAGTGGCTTCTCGTCAAGTTGATGTACCTGCGGAATTCATTCGTTCAATTCTCTGTTCGGATGATATTGTGAAGATTAGGCTGCTACACATCTATCCTTTGTTCTAGTCTTGATTCTGGTATTCGAGTTGCTTCGATGTCAAATGTTGATTCCATACCTTCCTAATCGGTGTTCTCATATTTCTATGGGAGTGCTAATTCCTCTTGATCATCAAGATGGTCATGTTAAATTCTTTTTTCAACCGGTGTCCATTTTGCTCATCCCAAGTTGTCTTTGTTTCCCCACCCTCCCACCCTTTTCTGCATTGAGCCAGAAATTCTCGAATGAAGTATCCATTTTATTCATGTGATGTTTCTTCATTCTTCCTTCTATGTTCTTATCCGGTGCTTTATCGTGAAGATGCTCAAGAGCTTCAAGTTCATCATTCTTTTGTTTTCATAATTCTGCCGGTGGATGTAATTCAAGATTTCGGTGTTGATCTTATCCTTTTCGTCTTTTCATAATGCTTTCTTATTCCGGTGAACCAATTAATCATTCTCCTCTTGCTATTCATATCTGGAGTATTGAAGATATCTCAGAAGATTCATAATTCCATTCTTAATCCGTTCAAGCAATTTTTTGAGGATTATCATCTTTCAAGCCATTGAATTCAACCGGTGCAATATCTTTAAACAATCTTTTTCTACGGTGATTTCTTTTGAGTGGGCCCTAACCCACAGGTCTTTTCCAAGGATCTTACCTGACTCTTCTTTTTCCAGAGAATTCTTTTAAAGTGTGACGTAAGAATGTTTTCCATCAGTCACATGCCTTCTCCAAGCTTGTTTTCAATCATTTCCATCTTTACCTCCACCTTCCTCTTATCATTCATCCGGAGTATCTCGATATTCTTCACGGCTTTTCTCGTCTTCTTTCTCAGTATTTGGAGACCGGAGAAGAGTTTCTCTTAAATCTTGGCCCGTTCTCTTGAAGATTCGTGGTTCTAGCTTCTTGCCATCCTCATTATTATTCCGATTGTGAGGAATTCTTTTATACCGTCCGAAGCACTTCATGAATTCTTTTCCTTTGTGATCCTCCGAAGGCCATCATTTCAGAATATTTCTTCGTTCTCAGTTTTCAACTTCGTCCTCCAAATATTCTTCATGGATGTCTCTTCGTTCGTCTCTATATTCTCATGGTGGTTCTTTCAAGATTACCCTTCCGTTGTTATCGTTTTAATTCATTTGTTCTTTCACAATCCTACCGGTGGTTCGTTGAAGATTTACCCAAGCTTGTGCTAGATCCCTCTTTAATTCTTTCCAACGAGAATAAGTAGTATGCCAAATCCATTGCTTGTCGCCAATTTAAATCGGTGAAGGATATGCATAACATAATTCTTATTCTTGTTCCTTCAGGTGATTTAATTCTTTTGTCTGGACCTTGTTCATCATATCATATTCTCGGTTCTAAGTTGTTCATCTTGTTTTCCGGAGCTCTAAGTTATTTCAATAATATCATTTCAAAGCTCCATCTAATTCATCGCAGGTCTCGAATCTTATTCTTTTCATCTTTCACTTCTCATGCTTTCATTACGGGAGTCCTTCATGTTTCATCAAGACTTAATTCATCCTTCAAGTTTTCATCAAGATTCTTGTTGGAGCTCAAGCATTCTTCATCATGCTTCCAATTGCAATCCTTTCTACCTTATCTTTTCAGATGGTGTTATGCCATTGTTGACAATTCCTTCATGTTTCATGATTCACGAGTTATCAGGAATGAGATATTTAAAACCCATCATTTTCCTTGTTCAGGAGATCTTTCCAACCATTCAATTTATTTGTTGGAGTATTCTTGGGTTCTATTTCACCTAAAAGCTTTCCCTAAGGATTGTTGCTACTATGGTGCTTATAAATGACCCAAATTCTTCATCTATCATTCCGGCGAAATAAGTTTTTCATCTCCTTGTTGATCTCAATCCAATCAAGTGTTTTTGTTAGTGGCCGGCTGTCACTTCATAATTTTGAGATGTCTTCCATAAGCCCACATCAAGCTTATTCTTTCGTTGTTGAATTTCCAACAACTCCGTTCAACCCTTCTTTGTAAGGATGCTCTTTCAAATTCAATTTTGAGAGAAGTTGTCTTTTTCTTCTCCGTTCAATTCTGTCTTTCATTTATATGCTATTATTTCATTCCGGAGGCTTTGTGATGTTGCTCTCTCCAAACCATCATCTCGTTTTTATCGGGATCATGTTCTTTCCCTTGTTTATCATTTAACCGGAGTGTTGTATTTTCATTCAAGTTCCGTCATCTATCTAGTTTTGCCTCCCTTTTCAACCGGAGTGCTGTCTGAATCCTTCTTACCCCTGGTGCCATTCTTCCATTTGTTTCGGAGGCAATATGTTGTTCATTTCATCAAGTATCTTCCCAACTTGGCAAGTTCATGTTCAATTCCTTCCATTTTCAGACGGAGTGCTGTCCAAATTCTGTCATTCTTATTCCTTGGCTATACCATTGCAGTTTCATATTCTTTTGGTTCGTAAGCTCTTGTTTCATGTCTTTCAACCTACAAGGTTCTCATAGTGTTCCTTATTCCTCCTTTTACCGGAGTACTCTTAACTTCGTTCATCTCCGTTGTATTCTTCTTTCAACTTATTCAACCTCTCAAGGTTCGTGGTTTCACTCGTCTGTCAAAGAAGCAACTTTGTTTTACCTCCTCCTTTTCGTTTGTACCCGGTGATATCTCTAGGATCTCGGGTCGAGATCCTCTGTTAGTGTGGGAGAGTTGTGACGCCCAAGACCGACGTCCCAGAAGATTCCAGAAGATTCCCGAAGATTCCAGACGTTCCGGGTTGCCTGTGTGGTTCTTTGAGCTTGTGTTATTTATTTTTGCTTGGCATCATGTCATCATGCCATCATGTCATATTTTATTTTGCATCTCAACCTAAATAAATTGTGTGGACCTTCAGTCCATTTAAATCGAGGGAAGGTGACTTCTCTTTATAACATATAAAAGTCTCTCATTATTTTAGGAAGCTATATTAAAATATTCCATTCTTTGGAATTACTCAAACACACTTGCATTTTCCCCATATCTTTCTCACTTCGAGTTTCCTTCTAAATCTTGCCAATAATTCTTTCCGTTGTTTCGAGGTTCCTCCAAAAATTCGAACATTTTTGGACACTTCAATAATCAAGTTTTAGTTCAAAACTATTTGAATTAAATTCAAATATGTTTGAATTATTTTCCGATCATGCCTTTTGTATTTTTTTCTCCGGTCGTGCTCATTTTTACGAGCCCGAGAAAAAAATAACCTTTGTCCTAATTCTTGCCTAACCCCCCTCCTCTTTTCTTTTTCCTCTATTTTGTTTTTCTGCTATAAAAATCAGTAAAAGGAGAGCAGTTCAGCTGGCCTCAGGCCTCATCCCAGCCGCGGCCCTCCTTGGCCCAGGGCGCCTCGGCCCCCCTTAGGCCCAACCGGCCCAAACCCCACCTAACCCTAGCGCACTCCTCTCTCCCTCGCTCTTCTTTCCCCCTCCGCCGCCGCACCTTTTTTCCCCTTCGCCCCGAGCCTCTTCCATCTCCCAGTCCTCCCGCAGAGCCGCCGCTATCCCGCATCCCATCTCGCTCGCCCGAGCCCTTTCCTCTCGCTCCCTCGCACCCCTCTCCCTCCCGATTTTCCAGCAGCGCCCGACCGAGGCCGATTCCCTCGTACCTCTCCATCTCTCCCTCGCGACGCCCCAGCACAGCCCCTTCGAGCGCCCTGACCCCGTCCTCCCCGGCTTCCCCGACCGGCCTCATCCTCCCGAGCGCCCTCCGTCCCTGAGACTCTCCTCGCCCGATGCGCTGGTCGCTCCTGTGCAGCGCCGCGGCGCCGCGAGCCGCCTAGGCCGCCGCGGTGCTCCTCTTCCGCCTCCCCGACCGACTCCAGGAAGGCCCCGCTCCGCCGCACGCCGTGGCCTTTCCTCTGGCCAGAAGCCGCCTCTTCGCCTGGCCCGAGCCGGCCGGCCAGGGGCCCTCCTCCCGCCGCGCCTCCCTCCGGTTCTCAAGCGCCTCAGGACCTCCGCCGCCAGGACGCCGCCCTGCGCCTTCGGTCCTCCTCGCTGCGGGCCGGCCAGGAACCGTGCGGACGCCGCAGCTTCTCCAGCCATGGCCTGCCCGTCCTCCGCAACACGCCGCCTCTGCCGTCGTCTCTTTCCAGCACCCCGAGTCGTCGCCCCATGCAGCTCCTCGTCCGTGCAGCGCCGGCACCGCCCCAAGCGCCTCCAGTGCGCCTCCTTGCTGTTGCTGCCGCCTCCAGTGGCCTCGTCGCCCCGTCGTGCTGCCGTGTTTGTGTTTTGTGCATGTGGTTGTTATCCCAGGTCCTCGGGATGCGTCAAGCTCCTCTTCAATATGAACGGTTACACGACGATGCGCAAGTTCTGCAAAGCGTCAAGTCCGACTACACGGCGATATGTCAAGTACCACGACCGCGACAAGTACCTCGACGAACCGAACATCTATGAAAAAACGAGCTCGTGAACGGCTACGGAATAAGTACCACTACATACATGAACGACTACCATCGCCGGAAGCGCCAAGTACCACGACATGACGGATGAACATCTACAAACAAGTACCACTACCGACGCCCGGAGCACTTCGACGCGACAAGTACCCCTTCGATGACAAGTACATCTACGACCGAGTACACCTACACGACGAACGCCGACATGTTCCACTACCGTCGCCGAAGACCCGTGAACAACTACCGCCGACGGAATGACTACTTCCTCTTCGGAAACGTGGACGACTACTTCCTCTACTTCCACTCCTTCCTCTAAGATCTCGAACCGTCCCGAAACGAGAGTTTCGAAGGTATAACCCGAGACGATGACCCGTGGATGCTTGTTGTGGTTGTATGAAATGTTTCCCGTGTGTGCTTCGTGTCCGTTTCGTCCGTTGTCATGTTCCTCTGTTGCCTCGTCACCAACTCGTGGGAACCCGGCAACGGGATCGCCCCACCTTTCATCTCGTTTGACTCACCCACGCCATCTACCTTTTGCACCGGTCTCTCAACGAGATACCGGAACCGATATGATGCGTTGCATCATTTTCGGATCGTTGCCGTGGCACCCTTTCCTTCCACCGCGGTGACAAATGCTTCTTATCTTCTTCTTGTTAACCTTTTAATAAAAATTGCATAAACTTGATCATGTCATCCGCATCATGTTAACAACATTATATATGTGTGAATTGTTGTTGCTTTAATAATTAATAAACATGCTCATGGGGATTTCCGGATATGTTGTTGTTATTTTCCGGCCTCATTTAAAATGCCTAAATAGTGTAGTTTCTTTATGCTTCACCTCTTGCTATGTTAAAAAAAACAATTAATCTTGTCTTGTAAATAAACGAGAGTCAACTAAATAATTAAATGTAGTGTTTCCTCAATATGCAACTCGTTGCATATTGATCTCCACTTAACTTGTAGTATTTGTTTGTGCACTTTGCCATGCCATGCATATTTAAACCGGACATGCATCATTCTTGTTTGTGCATCGTATGCCATGTTTATGCTTGTATGTTTACCGTGTTGTTTCTTTCTTTCCGGTTGCTTTCTTGATAGCTTCGGTTTCGTTCCGGAGTTGTGAGGTTTCTCTCGTCTGTGTTGCTCCGTCTACTTCGTGGATCCGTTCTTCTCCTCTGTGGAATCCCAGACAAGATGACCGAACCCGGATACCATTACTATCTTTGCCTATTGCTAGTAGTCTCGATCTATAGTTTTGCCTCGATGCCCATGATCTTCTTGTCAGCCTCCTACTTGTAACCAATTGCCATGTTCAACCAACCTACCTATGCAAACCGTTGCTTGGCTAAGTACGCTTCGCTCAGCCCTTCTTATAGCATTGCTAGTTGCAGGTGAAGATCGAAGATGCTTGCTTCATGTTGAAGTTTGGTTGGGTTATATCACACTATATAAATGCTTAAAATGAAATCATCTATATACTGGCAGGGGTGGAAGGCTAAGCCTTTTGCTTGGTGATTTGTTCCACTCATGCCGTTAGGAACCGTATAAACCGGTGTTATGTTCCTTGATTATGCGTTCCTAACACGGTTGGGGTGTATGGGACCCCCTTGATAAACCGCTAAGTGCTAAGTCTTTTCCAGCAAATCCCAACATTGGTACTATTTGCCTCATAATAACAACTTAAATAATTAATTAATTGCATAGGGGGTCATGTCCCCGAGGATTCTTAATTCTACATAGCAGGGGGGGCCAGTGCTGATGGTGTTGGTCCCAAACTAGAGTCACTTGCGGTACCACCCAGTTATCTGGGGTCTTCGGTACTGTACGTAGCGCTCATCCGGTCGTGGCCTGAGACGAGATACGCGCGGCTACTATCAGGGTGTCGGCACGCTGGGAGGATTTGCTGGATTAGCCTTACCTTAGTTCGGTTTAACTTGAGCACGGGATTCCGAGAATACTCGGGTCTTCCCACCTATGGAGTTGCGACTCCGCGGATCGTGGGCTTGTAATGGGTCAAGTTGGAACACCCCTGCAGGGTTTGAACTTTCGAAAGCCGTGCCCGCGGTTATGTGGCAGATGGGAGCTTGTTAATATCCGGTTGTAGATAACTTGACACAATGTTTCTAATACCCTACCAGCGTGTGTACCGTGACTGTCAATTTCCGAATAGGGATTCGGGAGTTGAACACGGTGGGGTTATGTTTGACCGGCTTTAGTTAGGATCACTTCGTGATCATCTTTCGACCGATGCTCTTCTCTTCTCGCTCTCTATTACGTAAGTTAGTGCTAGTTGCTGCTGCAGACTCTTGTTGTTCCTTCACCTCTCGTTCTTTCTTCAGCCTTATCCTCTCCCAAGGCTTAAATAGTCATGTTACCCGGGAACGGGATTGCTGAGTCCTCTGTGGCTCACAGTTACTCCACCACACCAGATGCAGGTTCAGCCGAGTTTGATGCAGGAGCTGGTTCAAGTGCTTCACTGGGAGCTCAATGAAGTTGTGGCCGTTTGCTTGTGTCGTTTCGACGATCAGTAGTGGTTTCTACTAGGATTCGATCCTGACCTGTGGCTTTATGTTGTTTTTGGTATCTTTCTTTGGATCTTCACCCGTAGTCGGGTTGTGATGTTTTGAATGATGTATTGTTTATGTATTGTATTGTGTGAAGTGGCGAGTGTAAGCCAACTATCTCCTTTTGCAATTTAATCCCTCTTTTACATGAGTCGTGCAAAGATACCAAACTTGAGATCATTCTAGGATGGGCTTATACCTTTAAGTCGTGCCTCGACACGTAGGAGGTATAGTCCCATCCTGGGCATTACACCCACCACCTCAGGCATGAGGCTCCCAGTGCGACCCACCGCGCAGGGTGCCCGCGTGCGATGAAGAAAGCTGACAGGTGGTGCAGCGGCCCCAAGGCGAGGCGCGTTCACTCCCAGCGCCGCCTCGTCAAGGTCCCACGCCACCCCACGCGGAGGCACGCGAGCACCCGGACCAGGCTCCACCTCCACGACGGGCTCCCGTGAGCATGGAGGGATGCCGAGGGTTCACCTCGGAGTTGTGTTGTGTTGTTTGGCCCTGCAAATTCAAGCGAGACCTGCCTCCACGCTATGATGGAACACCAAACCCCACCGAGTTCCTACAGCTCTACGAACTGAGCATCAAGGCGGCCAACGGCGACATGAAGGTTATGGACAATTGGTTCTCCATGTCTCTCAAGAATGGCGTGTGCTCGTGGCTCCTGAACCTCCCAACGGGGTCGATTTCCTCCTGGGAAGAGCTGCGCGAGCGTTTCATCTCCAACTTCCAAGGAACTCGCAACCACGCCCGTGCGGTAGGCGACCTGCGGCGTATCAAGCAGCAGCCAGGGGAGACCCTGTGCAAATACATCCAACGTTTTACCAACATCCGCATCAAGATTCCCAAGGTGTGGGACGAGGCCATCATCTCCGCGTTCACTGATGGTGTCCGGGTCGTCAGGATGAAGGAAGAGCTCGCCATCCATGGGGGCATGTGCTCGGCTCTGGAGATGTTCAACATGGGAACCAAGTGCACAATGGTAGGAGAAGGTCGCCTCTCCCTCGTCGAGCTCCCCAAGGCTGATCCAGAAGACAAGAAAGCCAAACCAAGGATGTGAAGCGCAAGGGACCAACTATGCTCACAGCTGAGCCTAAGATGAAGCGTGGTTGCGACCACCCCGGGTCCTCCAAGGGTAGCCACCCGTTCTACGGCTTCCACAATGTGCACATCCATAACACCAATGACTGCCATGAGCTCAGGGCCATCTGCGACGGGCGCCTCGGTCGTCGCCCCGAGCATGGCCACGGAGGCTACGACCGAGGAGGTGGCCATGGTGGAGGACGTTAGGAGAACCACGACTCCCCCAAGGCTGACGTGATCAGCCTTGTGAGGACCACTTGCAAGGCCAGCCTCGCGAGGGCCCCTGGAGGGATCAGCCTCATGAGTACCGCCCTCGGGGCAACGCTGGCCTTCCTCCGCTACCACCACCACCAAGAAGGAATGACGACCACCACCAAGATGATGGGGCTAGGGGCTTTCAAGAGCCTCATGCCATCGCTTGCATCCTAGGCGGCACTCAGGCCCGTGCCTCCCATCGCGTTTTCAAGCAGTTCGCTCGTGAAGTGAACGCGGTCCTCCACAAGCTCGAGGCAACACGTCTTCTCAGATGGTCCAAGTATGCTGTCACCTTCGACTCAACTCACTAGCTCAAGTGTGTGGCCGCAGCCGGCGCCCTCCCGATGCTTTGCTCACCTACCGTCAGCAACGTGCTTGTCACCAAGGCACTCGTCGATGGTGGTGCGAGACTCAATGTCCTCTCCATCAAAACCTTCGACATGCTTCATGTGCCATATGACTAGCTTCAGCCTACCAGGCCCTTCTCAGGAGTGACCGACGGCTCCACCACCGCAGTGGGGCAGATCCGCCTTCATGTCACCTTTGGCGACTATAAGAACTACCACACCTAGCTCATAGACTTCGACGTCGCCCACATCCGTCTCCCGTACAACGCTATCCTCGGATATCCAGCCTTGGCCAAGTTGACTACAACAGGAACCCCCCTTCTGCAACGCATGGATGCGTTGTTGTATGTCTGTATAAGTGTTGGAAAGGTCTACACCAACGGATTAATATGTGTTGCCGTTGGTGGCATTGCAAGGGTGTACAACAACAAATATACATCCGTCGGTAAACAATGTCAAGAAGCGCTGCTAGATAGCAACATATAGAGTCAGAGCTTAAGAACACATGGTATGAGTTGTTGGTCCCTTGCACAAGAGGATTGTCATCCAACCCAATATTGGTTGGTCCAGCCCAAATTTCTATGAGGCCGCCCAATATTTGTTGATCTAGCCCAAATTTCTATGACGCCGCCCAATATTGGTTGATCCAGCCCAATACTGGTTGATCTAGCCCAAATTTCTAAGGGCATGACCATTTTTGCTTTCTAAAATTATTTTCTCTATAGTTATTAGTTGGCCCGATTCCATGGAGGCTATTTTTGGTTGACCAAGTCAACTTTTCAATACAAGGTATTTTCACACACATCACAATTAATTAGTCTATAAACATCGATGCCACAATTCCACATCATGGTTCATAGTTCACATTCCTAGAAGCTAAAATAACACAAGCTACATCACCACCTGACACAACATGCAACATTAATACACACCAAGAAACATATTAACAAATGAGTGGTCTTGACTCCCAAACATAATTGTACGTCTCTCCTCTTCATCAAAGGCACATTTGTTGAATGCTTTTCTCCTGACTTCTTGTAGGTGGCAAGAGTTGCTCTGGTCCTTACTTGTCCATTCCAACTCTTTGAAAGATGACTTGCATATCATCCCATCATAAGAATAAGGCTAGAATTTGCAACAAAGACATAAGCAAATTGGTAAGGAGGAGTTACAAAAAAAACATCTATCATTGCAATAAAATTACACAGTTTAGTATTAACCATGTTCTCCTGACTGTAGCTTATGTAAATATTACCTAAAAATCTACATTTTACAAGACACTACTTTTCGTAATATCCATCATGACATTTTATCTATACTAAATGTAGCTTATGTGAACATCTATATCCAAATGAAAATGACAAATAAATTTAGTGGCTCGAGATATCTAACCAGAACAAAAGAAGCCATTATATTTCTCACACAAACAACCAAGATCATTACCATCAAAGATTTGCTAGTCAAATAGGATGCCAATTTGTGAACGGTCCATTTTCTTCAAAAGGAAGCATCACTCTGCCTCGATAACCATAGCTTGGGCCCCTAAAGACCAACCAAGAGATTTATCAAGTTGTATATGGAAAGAGTATGGACATCATAAGAGGTACTATCTATTTTCTGTCTGAACTTTAGCACACACATATATAGTCAGGACAACAGATTCATTGTTGTTGCAGGTGGGCTGAAATTAAAGCTGATTTACATATATGAGATCATTTGCGATTGAGTTTTACGATGAAGTCATCACCGGCATCCTCACTGTAATTGACTCTTCTCTTGGCTTTTGCACTATACTCCGCATTCGGTGATTTATTAAGCTATCTTACCATAAGCTTTCTTTGTTATCTATGGAGATAATAGCCCATGCTCCACTAACCTGCACGTGTACCAATGGTTTGTTTTTCATGTATAATGCATTGTTGTTGCTATATTAAACTAGGTAGTTTTGTAACCCGTCAGCCCTGAATGATGATACAAATACTACTTAAAATATGCTAAACTGGAGCGGAATACATTTAGGAATCAATAAGACTAGGCGGGGATTCCCTCATGGCTAGTACTACTTGCATAGTTGGGAGAATCGTACCTATTTTGACATGTTACATCCACTATAGAGAAATAAATCAAATATACTTGCCCCCTATAGCTAGCAACAATTTGACACATAGAAGTCAATGAGACAGACTAGCTGGGGACTACAACATAAACTTGTGGAGCATACTTACTAGAACCTGCTGTGAACGTATTTGGTGGGTATTTAAGGAGAACATGTGGTGCACCGACAAATTCAGACATCTCACTCGAGGGGGGCTGCTTGGACAGTATTTCGTAAAATAACCTGAGTAGTTCCTTAGGCCAAACATGGAGGTTCTTAGATCAAAATGGCATTATGATTTATGGATCTCCCACGTCCTATACCCTGCAAAGGATAACACAGTAGATTAGATAACATAGCATGGTTGAAGTTGAAGAGGAATGTCACGCGGCACACGTTGGTAGCTAGTCCTTGCTATCACATATGTACTACATTGTGGAACAGAGGGAGTACTGACCAGCGGCCACCGTGTCCAGAGCGGCCGCACTCTGAAGTTGAACAACAAGCTTGATTGGAATTGGTTCTAATGGGCTGGCATATGAGGGTCGCAGGGGATGATTGTTTGTGTAGTAATTGAGTTGGTAATTAAGCAGATCGTAAAGCTAACAGAAATTTGAGGAGGCTAGGTGTGGAAGAGGAATCAGATATGGGAGAAACCTGAGGCGAACAGACGTGCAATGAGCGGGTCTGCTCACCGAGGACCATTAGGGAGGCGATGCGGAGGGAGGCCAAATCTGACACCATCCCACACCGGAGGTGGCCCACCGCCATTGAGGTTGTCGATGCCGCATGATCAAGGAAAATAGAGGGAGGTGGATGGAAACGACAAAGGCAGTGAGGGAAAGGGTGGCGACCGGCTTCCCGACGGCGGCGATGGGTAGAGAGCGGTGAGAAAACAACGGGGAGGGGTACTCAGTACTCAGCAGGGGAGGAAAAGCACCTGAGAGGCTAGATCTGGTGGGGAGATGGGCCGTAGAGGTGCGAGCGGTGGCGGGTAAAATCAGAGCGGCGGTGCTAGTACAACGGTGTGGCTCCGGGAGAGAACCGGTGGTGCGGTCGTGGGTTGAGGAAGATGAAACTTGGGGATTTTAGAGCTTGATTGATTCATATGGTGGCTAGTATTTTCGCTGATCCCGCCAGGCATGTCCAAAAAAATTCAGGCCCGAGCGCTCTTTCTTTGTTGGTGAAAGAAAAAACCGCTGATCCCGCCATGTTATAGGATGATGCCTTTCTCTTTGTATAGCTGCCAGTGGAACCCACCTCATGGGATACATTTTTAGTTTCGTTGGTGCAAAAATGTGCCACGTTACATTTTTTGGGTATGTTACATTGTTCATGTTGAACAAAATACATCTTTATATAATTTGTACTATTTACAAGGAATATAAAATTTCATGTTTCACTTTTCTTTCCATCACCTCTTCGTCCAACCTTCCTCGTATGATAATCAATCACCTCAATTACTTACCTTCTAAAGAAATCACACTTTAATTTACTTATCAAACTTCTCATCAACATATAAAGTAAATCACGAGAAGGATTTCATAAATATTTATTTACACAAAATCATTAATATTGGTAAAATAAATCACAAGTCAACGTACTAGAATATTCATACCTGTTGAGACGCACGAGCATTGTCCTAGTGACAAAAAAATATTATGCAAAATCAACATTTTAACTACTGAATAACTCAAACATACATGGTGTACTCACTCAATGTATGCATAGGGATAAATCAACAGGTAATCAATCGCGCATGTAGGACCGGAGAGGAATGCAATTTTTTGGAGGGAAGTAGAAAAGTATGGGAAATAGACATTGAAATCCGATGCCCGTCATTCGCATACTGGCATTAGATAATAGGCATGGTGGCCAAGAAATCCACTATGACGCCCGCAATGAAACAACCCGCCGCTTGGGCTGGTCATGTGTGTGCTATTTACACGTGGCTGCACATGGCACGATCCGCACCGTACCTCACCCACTTTTGTTTCTCCTCCGTGCATGACCTCCACCATGACGGCAAGCTCTAGGGCGTTCTGGGAGAGCCTATCGAGGGAGCAGAGGCACAAGCTGGATGGCCTTGCGGCCGGCTGTCAGCCCCCCCTGCGGGACAAATACAGTCCAGACTGACCGCGAGCTTGCCGAAAGTGAGCAACAATGACCCAAAGATGGAGGAGGCGTCCGACGACCAGCAAGTACCTGCACGCGGCTCCATCTCGTTCGCTCCAGGCCACAACGACCACAACGCCGGCTCATCCACATCCATCATGGACCTCAACTGTAACGCCCCGGACACACCCGTCGGTGGTCGTTACTCCTGGCGGGATCTAGACTGGCCCCACAGATCAATACTAGTCTTTTCTGCGCACTTTGACCTCACTCGTGCGCACCCGGGAGCAACTTCCCGGTCGGTCACCCATCCTAAAACTATTCCAAGCTGAGCACACTTAACTTTGGAGTTCTATCTGGATGGGCTCCCGGAAAAGAAGGAATTCCTTATTGATATGAGTAGTCTATCATCCCTAATAAGCCAGGCTATCACACACACCCACACTCAGAGGAACCTACGTCCTCGTCGGGCCACAGGAACGTTCCCTCTTGGAACAACCGTCTGTGCATCCAGTCTGATACATGTGTCATGTTGTGTGCCACGACGGGTCATAAACGTCGTGAACACGCACCTATCCGCAAACATCCGTGTAACCGCGAGGGTCGGCTCTGATACCAACTTGTAACACCCCGGACACACCCGCCGGTGTTCGTTACTATTGGCGGGATCTAGACTGGCCCCATAGATCAATACTAGTCTTTTCGGAGCACTTTGACCTCACTCGTGCGCACCCGGGAGCAACTTCCAGGTCGGTCACCCATCCTGAAACTACTCCAAGCTGAGCACGCTTAACTTTGGAGTTCTATCCGAATGGGCTCCCGGAAAAGAAGGAATTCCTTACTGATATGAGTAGTCAATCATCCCTAATAAGCCAGGCTATCACATCGACTCAACTGTGACGTTCACAGCTAGGCGACGCGCTCTGGTGAGGAAGAGTAAGACATGGGCGATGGACGTCCGTGTTCCATGTGGGCACGTTCTTTCCCCTCCGTTGGCGACCCACAGCTTCGCTTCCCATGGTTCATGCCGATGAAGATTTTGATATCTTAAAAAATATCATGTCCTCTTTTGTTTAATCAAATATCTAAAAAATGTCATGAACTTGGTATGGTTTAAATGAATAGTTTGATTTAAGTTTGTCTGATTTTTTAAATTTTGTTAGAAATGTATTCGAGCATTTGATGGTTAGGGTTAGATGGTCGGCTCTCGTATAACTGTCCGCGAAGGGATACTATGTTTGGTTTTGGGGATAGCTATGGAGATGCCCTAAACCGACAACAAAGAAAGGGTCACACAAGGCTTTAAAGACCATAATAACCACTAGTCTCTAGCAACAAGATATATAAACCATTAATGGAACATCGACTATGGCATAATCTGTCGGCAATAACAGGAAGCCTCAAGTGCTGGTAGGAAGTGAGGCAGGTTCAAACGAACGCCTCACTCGACTGCCCGCTCAGATTGCAGGCCCAGAATGGGCCCTTGGCCTTGTAACCATTTGGATACCCAATGTAGCTGTAACCAGGATAGGCAGGGACTGCAAATGACTAGTGGATAGGATCACTTGGGTTGACACCCACCTCTCGTTCCTCTTATATGGTATTCCATCTTGTAGCTCGAATTCGAATTCATGGTGAAATAGAGAGAAGAGCTCACATAGTCCCGTGTAACTTGGGCTTGCAATCGTCACCATCAAACTAGAGGGTTAGAGAAAACTGAACATTGCCGCCATATATGAACATTATTCAATTATACATTGCACTAACACAATATACATTTGTTAAATACACAGTAAACATTTATATAATGACCATTTTTAAAGTCATGATAGTATTTTGAAATACACAATCAACATGTCTAAATATATGATGAAAAACTACTCCTATAATATGTTACACAATGAACTATTTCTAAATACATGATAAATGGTTTTGAAATAAACGAGGAACATTTTTAAAGTACACGATAAAGATTTTTTTTAATACAATGAACAACACTGAAATACAAGATGAATATTTTCTGAACGAATTGTTTTATTCTTTATATCCGTCAATACTTTTTAAATTCATGTATTTTCAAGAATCACAAACACTCTTTTCTAAAATTCAAACACTTTTAAAATTACATGACCAAAATTTCGTTTATTATTTTACCTAGTTGTACAAAATTATTAAAATAGAAATGCTTTCACAAATAGTTTCTTAATTTTATACAATGTTGGTTTTCAAATGAACATACACGTACAAGTAGATTTGCTTTTTTTAGCATTAGTAGATATCCTTTTTTGAGTGTAACGTATAAGTAGGAGGTTATTTTTGTTGAGAATTTGTACAAGTAGGACCTTTTTTACTTATCGACGTACCAATCAGCGCCGGCGCGATTTACTAGACCCCGTGTGTGCACCACCCTCGACCCAGACTAGCTAAGGCCCAGCCCCCCCTAAAAAAGAGATAAGGCCCAGATGAGGGAGACTTGTTGCTGTCAACGGGGTGATTTATATATAGAGAGCTGAATCTGAGAATTAGCTAGTAGGAGCACTTGTGTTGGTTGGTTTGCCTCTTTTCTATTTAGTGTGAGGTCGCTGGTTCGAGTGTCTGGTTGCCCTTGTTTTTTCAACTATGTCCTAGAAGTTTGGACACGTATGGAAGATACCTCCAAATGTTATTCATGCACGTCACATGGGTAGTAGTGCCAACGCATAAACTGCATCACAATACAAATGTTGTTGTTCACCACCGATAGCAATGTACAGCTTTCCAACGCATATATGCGTAGCTGGATACATCCCTTGCATCACATCTTTAGAGCGTTGCAAAACATGTGTTGCTATATGGGGTGATGCGGAGCATCCCAAGGTCATCCCCATGGATTTGCCATCGCCTCAACAAGTACCTCAAGGACCAATGACTCATGCCCGTGCAAGAGCTCTCGAGACCGAGGTGACATCTTTCCTAGTCCAACTTCCATATGAATCTTGTGAGACATGGCTACTACCTCAGGCGGATGTGTTTTGTGTGCTCAGGTATCATGAAGACCCCATCGGAGAGGATCATGAAGATGGACAAGTCACCAAGTTCACGGATAAAGCAGTGCATCGAGTGAAACTGGAGAAGGTCCGAGGCCCCGGACATCCGGCATCCTGGCCCGGATATCCGGCCCCTGGACCAGCATCTACAAAAGAGCCCACGTAGCCGAAGCTATAGGGCCCGGACATCCTGCACGGCAGGCCCCGGTCATCCGGCCTCGAGCCCGGAAATCCGGCGCCACCACAGAAGCATACCCGTGGCTTGCCGCGCTAGCCCAGACATCCGGCTCCAAGCCCGGACATCCGGCCCGACGCCCGAACATCCGGCTCCTGAATGCCTACATGCATTTCGTCTGGGCCGTGACCCATGTATCCCCTTGGCCTCTAGACTATATATACCCCTTCACCTACCTCTTTCTAGGGTTAGCATTGTGATAGCTAAAAACCCTAGAGCCTCGCTCATCCACTAGTGGTTCATCTCCTCGAGAGTGACTGCGGCCCCTCTACGGAGAAGATCCACACGGATTCAAGACCTCCTCACGGAGAAGATCCTACGGGATACCCTCAAGACCTCCTCCCGGAGAAGAGTACCTTCTATCGTCCGTTGTTGACCGTGGATCATGTATGTATTTATGTATCGTGGATCTAGCACTTGTGTGACCATCTTCATGTGGATTTGAGTGTTCCTCTTGTGTTTTCCTATGTTTTCCCCTTTGTGTTCTTCGTGTTCATCGTGGGTTTCCCTCCTCTTCGTGAAAACTCGGCCTAGATCGGGTTAACCCCGCATCATATCGTATCATGAGTCACGGTTTCTCACGAATTTGGAGCCTCCCCACTGTTTTCTAGCTTGTTTTTGTTGTGTTCATCCCGCCCATCAAAAATAGCCCCAATTTTTTGTGATCTGTTGATTTGACGAGATTTTGTTGAATTTGTTCCATGGATTTGCTGTGCCACGAGCGGATCTAGCTTTTCCCCACCTTTTCCCCAATTTTGATCCGCAAAATCCGACAAATTTGGCCCCAGAAGTCATCTGGTACACGGAGTTCATCAGGGCCTCGGGCACCTCGGACATCCGGCCCGTGCCCCAGACATCCGGCCTCTGGCCCGGACATCTCACCTCCCGCAGCCAAAACCCTCCCAATCCGCAACACTTTGCACTCAGTCACTGCCATTTTCGTTCGGTATCCCACCAAACCTTCCGCATACCACCACCACTTCTGCAACCACCATCGCTTAACCGCTACAATTTTGACGTTTTTGTCTCACTTTGCCTTGGATACTTGAGTTGTGGTTTCACCGTTTCCTTGGATGTTTAGGCTACCTCAGAACGGAACGACTTCGACGACACCACTGCTCATCCTCGGCAAGGACAGTAACATCGACGACACCTTGTTCATCCTAACTTGCAATTGCATTGTCACCCTATAGACCATTTTGCGTAGCATTCCCATCGAGACTAGCCATTTGAGGCCACGACACTTGTGCACCTTAGTGATAGTCATAGATATTGCATACTACATCATCATATCTACGTGTGACACAAGAGTGTCTCGCATACACAATAGCTACCTTGATACGAGAAGCATGCATACATGGCCAAAGAAAGAGCTCACAAGCTTTTAGGCAACAAGAGCCATCAAAAGCTTTTAAGCAAAAGGACAATGGCATCATACGCCTTGCATCAAAAGAGATCATATGAAATAGCAATACACCATCTTGTGCTCAAGCTTCGGCACATCATACACTCATAGTATACTTGTGATAGGAAGTCGTTATGTTTTTCCTCTTATAAGTCGTGCACAAGTGCGTATCCGCCTATTAAGCAATCGGTTAGCGTCTCTCTAGTGTTGTGCAACAAGAGCATTTTCCGTGGATTCCAAATTTTCGCTCACCCTTGGTTGCACAACCACATCTATCCATCCGTGCGTGTGTTCCGTGTGCTACCTATTGCTTATGATCTACTTGTTGCATGAGCAAATTGTGAATCATTTTCAACATCATTGAGTCTCTTTGACATTTGCATTGATTTTGTGCCTCCATCCTAACCAAGCTACACTCAAAGCTTTACTTGTGTAGGTGTGAGAATCCACAAGAAGTGGTACAAATAGTGCTATTTCCGGGTTACATTATTGAGTGATCATTGACCCATTTTCAACTTCGGTCAAGGTACATTTGGTATTGTCTTATCCTTTCTCCCACTCACATTCTTGCTTGTAATGATAGATAGGCCAAGTACATCTATGAACCCGCTCTTTGATGATTCTCAAGAATCGAACAACTACGTCACCAAACTACATCTCTTCGGTGTCCAACGAGCTCTACATCAAGAGAGTGAAGCTATACAAGAGCGAATTGAGCAAGTCGCCGTCGACACACGAAAATTCGAAGCACGCACACGGGAACAATTCGATATCATCAACACCAACATGTCTACTCAATTCGACGAGCTATGGACCTTGATAGTCAACCGACGCTCCTCATCCACATCTTCTCAAAGACGAAGCCGCTCAAGCCGTCATACCGACTACACGTCTGGCTCAAGTACACCTACATCAAACACTCTTCGTCATGCCGCACGCGAAGCTCGACATGAAAACGGAACCCCCTTCATGACAAGAGTTCACAAGAGCTATTTGAAGAGTAAGAAATTCGACATCGTCAAAACCAAGCTACACTTGAGCAAGCACAAGAACGGCAACGACTACTCCAACAACAACAAGAGCGAGCACGTCAACACCCAGAAGAACAATATACCGAGGCTCAACGTCAAGTACTAAAACGCCGAGAAGCCCAATCTCTTGAGGCACAACATGCCCTACGTGATTCACATCATAATGTGGCAACTCGCAATCGAAACATTCATCAAGAAGAGGAGGCCCTTCGGGATGAAATACAAGAGAAGCGTCATCAACCACGAATGCAACATCATGTTCCTCCTCGAGAGCGACAAGAGCAACAAGCTCAACAAGAACCACAAGCTCTGCAAGAACAACATGACAATGATCATCAAATCCGCCAAGAGCAACATGAGATTGACAATCGTCCAAATCAAGATCGACCTCACAATAGGCAACCAAACAATGAAGATCATCCTTATGGCAAGCTTAATTTCACCATGCCAAAGTTCTCCGAAAGTGATGTAGGGTGGAACCCTACGTGGCCGATCTTTCACGAAAAGGAGGGATCCAGAGGAAGAACACGAGGGGCACGAGGAAAAACACAAGAGATACAAGGAGAAAACACTCAAATCAACCAACTTAGGTCACACAAATGCTAGATCTGGGTACACAAAGTGTGATACACGATACACGATCAACTAAGGGCGATACAAGTGGCGGTAGTCATCTCCGTGAGGAGGTCTTGATGTTCTTCACCGTAAAGGAGGTCTTGAATCCGGTGGATCTTTTCCGAGAAGGCCGCGATCTCGTAGGAGAGGAACCACTAAGGTTTGGTATGAGCTAACACAAAGCTAACCCTAGATAGTGTGGGTAGAGTGACATATATAGGCTAGGAGGGGAGAAGGGTTACATGGGCCTCGGCCCAACATCATGCACACTGGCACTGTCCGGATGATCCGGACGTTTGTCCGGATGATCCGGGCTTCGGGGGTCCGGATGATCCGGGGCGGCGTCCGGATGATTCGGACGTGTCTAAACTGTTGCGGGTGGTTCGGATATCCGGGACTTGGTCCAGACGTCCGGGTTCGTCCGGATGATCCGGGCTGGGGTCCGGATGATTCGGCTTCAGCTGGGGCTCTCGGGTGTCCTCGGGCACATTTGTCGGCTCGTCCGGACGTTTGTCCAGATCATCCGGGCTTCGGCCGGATCGTCCGGGGCTTCGTCCGGATCGTCCGGGTTGGCTGAGTCTCGGCTGTTTTTCTCCTCCTTCTTCCTCCTTCGATCCTTCTTGTTTCTTGACTTCTCCATGGTTTCTCCCGAGGTGCCTGAGTATGCAAAGAGTCTCTGATGAGGGTAGCAACCATGTCTCATGTGAATCAAAGTGACGTAGAGAGAGGAGTGAAGTCACCTCGGTCTCAAGAGCTCATGCTCGAGCACGTGTCATGGGTCCACTTGGCACTTGGTGAGACGATGGTAGGTCCATGGGGATGACCTTGGGATGCTCCGCATCAAAAAGCATTGATCCCAAAGACTACCTGTCATGGACATTGAAAGTTGACAAGATCTTTCGCCTACACAACTTTGATGAAGAAAAGAAGACTGCAATGGCGTCCCTTGAGTTCCAAGATTATGTTCTCATTTGGTGGGAGCAAATCATCAAGAGAAGAGAAACAAAAGGCGAACCACCTATCACTACTTGGACTCAAATGAAGGAAGTCATGAGAGCACGTTTCGTGCCAACACACTACAACTGTGACTTGTTCAAGAAGCTGTAACTCCTCAAGCAAGTCACCAAGTCCGTTGAAGAGTACTACAAGGAGATGGAGATTGCCATGATAAGAGCCAACATCACGGAAGATGAAGAGCAAACGATGGCGAGATTCTTGAATGGACTCAACTATCCTATCAAGAAGACTGCGGACTTTCAACCATACACAAAATCTCCTCGAGCTAGTACACCAAGCAACCAAAGCGGAGCGACAAGTTCAAGAGGACTACAAGTAATCCAAGTTCAACTCCAAGAATTATGGCTCCTACAACCAAGCTTCAATGAATTCGGCTCCTCCTACTTCTACCAAGCCATCTACAAGCTTCGGTGACAAGCCAAGCTACAAGAATGCGACTACATCTTGTCATCCACCTTCTACGAACAACGTCAAGCCAAGAGCTTCATCATCTACAACTCCAACCAAGGACAATTCCAAGACGAGTTCCATCAAGTGTTTGAAATGCCAATGGTGAGGCCACAAGTCATTTGATTGGAAGACCGTTCATACCATGATCATCAATGATGACGGATCCTATGACTTAATGAGCGACGATGAGATGGAAGCCCTTGAACATGTTGCCATGCATCGCCAAATGAATGAAGATGAAGACCATCAAGTGTTTTGCGACAATGACTCGAGTCCCAATCTTGTTTTCTCCAAAGTCTTGAAACTTCAAGATCATCAAGATGACGATCAACGATGTCACATCTTCCATACCAAGACGGACATCAATGGACGCTCCGTCAAGGTTATGATCGATGGAGGAAGTTGTCATAACTTGGCAAGTGAAGAGCTATGCGACAAGCTACATTTGGTCAAGATGAAGCACCGTCATCCCTACAAGGTCCAATGGCTTAGCGACGCCGGAACTCTTCACGTCAAGCACACCGTGCATGTATCATTCAAGATCGGCGCCTACGAGGACACACTTGAGTGTGATGTGGTCCCTATGTCCATATGCCACCTTCTTCTTGGACGACCATGGCAATACGATCGTGGAGTCACCAACAACGGATGGACCAACCATTATAGCTTCAAGATGAAGGGCAAAGAGTTCATGCTACGCCCAATGTCACCAAGTCAAGTAGCCACCGATAAACAAATACCTACCAACCATCGTGGAGAGAATGGTGAGAGAGTGAACCACCAAAAGGAGAGTGAGAGCCACAAGCCAAATATGAGCGACTCCACGATGAGCGACAAGAAACAACTAGTGCTATTCGCCACCAAAAGTGAGATGAGAGAAGTGTGTGAGAACCCCTCGAGTGTCTTTCACCTTGTGATTTTATGCAAAGGGGAAGCGAAACCTACTAACACTTCACCACCTCTATCTTTAGTGTTGTCTCAATTGTTGCAGGAATTCTCGGTCGTCTTTCTCGATGAGCTACCACCGGGTCTACCCCACTTCGCGAATTTGAACACCGCATCGACCTCATACCCGGCGCACCACTTCCAAACAAGGCTCCTGACCGCATCAACCCCGAGGAAACCTAGGAGATTCAACGGCAAGTGCAACAACTCATCGACAAAGGTCATGTACATGAAAGCTTAAGCCCTTGTGCCATTCCGGTTATTCTCGTGCCTAAGAAAGATGGAAGTTTTCGCATGTGCTCCAATTGGCCCCCAATAAATGCTATCACCGTTAGATACCGTCACCCTATTCCACGCTTAGATGACATGCTTGATGAATTATGTGGTGCTACCATCTTTTCAAAAAGGTACAATTACATTTGAGCCCCTAGTTGTGTCACACCCGTGTGTTTTGCCCCTAAAATCAAAAATCCCTCGTTTCTGCCCAAGTTTGTTTGGTCTTCTTATGCTTTTGCCCTTTGACCATTTGACTTTAACTTTGAAAACATCATAACGAATTCATACTAACTCAGAAAAATGCATATAAGATATCAAAATGTTTGGAAAAACATCACCTATATGTGCACATCATTTGCATTCATGACAAAAGTGTTGAAAATCCAAAAAAATCATATGATCTCAAACTGAGGTATAGATTTTTCAGCATTGTTGTCATGAATGCTAATGACATGTACTTACAGGTGATGTTATTTCGAACATTTTGATATCTTATTTGCATTTTTCTCAGTTAGTATGAATTCGTTATGAAGTTTTCAAAGTTGCGGTCAAACGGTCAAAAGGCAAAAGGATAAGAGGAGCAAACGAGTTTGGACAGAAACGAGGGTTTTTCGAATTTAGGGGCAAAACACACGGATGTGACACAGCTAGGGGCTCAAATGTAATTGTCCCTTTCAAATATCGATCTTAAAAAGTGGCTATTACCAAATTCGCATTCAAGAGGGTGATGAGTGGAAAACGGCTTTCAAAACCAAGTTTGGGTTATATCAGTGGTTGGTCATGCCAATCGGATTATCCGAGGTGCCCGACTCATTTATGTGTCTCATGCATTTCGTTCTCCGACCTTACATAGGCGTCTTTGTAGTGGTTTACTTTGATGACATCCTCGTCTTTAGCAAATCGCTTGAGATCACCTCACACACATCCGTATGGTTTTACAAACCCTTCGTAAAGAGTGCTTATATGCTAACATGGATAAATGCACTTTCGGCATTGATAAGATTGATTTCCTAGGATTTGTCATTTCTTCACAAGGTGTTCACGTTGATGAAACTAAAATTGAAGCAATTAAAACTTGGCCACAGCCGACGAATCTCCAACAAGTGCGTAGCTTTCTTGGTTTAGCCGGTTTCTATCGACGTTTTGTGAAGGACTTTAGCACAATTGCTATGCCTTTACACGCCTTGAGCAAGAAGAATGCACCCTTTATTTTGGGGTCCTTCACAACACACCGCGTTCAATGAGCTAAAAACCTTGCTTACCCACGCACCACTTCTTGCCTACCAAACTTTGACAAACCCTTTGAGATTCATTGTGATGCTAGTGGTACCGGAATAGTCAAGGAATGGGAGCAATGCTTGCCCATCACTGAGTACGCCTAAAACCGCGCAAGACACTTTACAACGGGCAAGTCCCCCTTCGAGATCGTTTACGGCTTCAACCCATTGTCCCCATTGGACATTCTTCCTCTACCTCTACAAGAGCGCATCAACATGGACGCAAGTGCACAAGCAAGTTATCTCAAGAAGATGCACGAAGATACAAGGGCAACGATCGAGCGACAAGTACATCGCCTCGCCACCAAGCTGAACGTCAATAAGACACCAAGGGTGTTCCAACCGTGAGATCTCGTATGGCTTCATCTTCGCAAGGACTGCTTCCCCAATGAGCGCAAATCCAAACTACTACCTCGCGCCGACGGACCCTTCAAGGTGCTAGCACGATACAACAACAATGCCTAAAAGATCGACATTCCACGCGACAAGTACAACGTAAGCGATACCTTCAACTCAAGGAACTCTCTCCTTTCCATGGTGATGAAGATTTCGATCCGAGGTCAGATATTTCCCAAGGGAGGGGAGATGATGCGGAGCATCCCAAGGTCATCCCCATGGATTTGCCATCGCCTCACCAAGTACCTCAAGGACCAATGACTCGTGCCCGTGCAAGAGCTCTCGAGAACGAGGTGACATCTCTCCTAGTCCAACTTCCATATGAATCATGTGAGACATGGCTACTGCCTCAGGCGGATGTGTTTTGTGTGTTCAGGTATCAAGAAGACCCCATCGGAGAAGTTCATGAAGATGGACAAGTCACCAAGTTCACGGATGAAGCATTGCAGCGCGTGAAGGTGGAGAAGGTCCCAGGCCCCGGACATCCGGCATCTTGGCCCGGACATCCGGCCCCTGGACAAGCATCTACAGAAGAGCCCACGCAGCCGAAGCTACAGGGCCCGGACATCCGGCCCGGCCCCGGACATCCGGCACGGCTGGCCCCGGACATCCGGCCTTGAGCCTGGAAATCGGGCGCCACCACAGAAGCATACCCGTGGCTTGCCCCGCTAGCCCGGACATCCGGTGCCTCCCGACAGCCCGGACATCCAGCTCCTGAATGCCTGCGTGCAGTTCGTCTGGTTCGTGGCCCATGTATCCCCTCGCCCTCTAGACTATATATACTCCTTCACCTACCTCTTTCTAGGGTTAGCATTATGATAGCTCAAAACCCTAGAGCTTTGCTCATCCACTAGTGGTTCATCTCCTCCAGACTGACTGCGGCCCCTCTACGGAGAAGATCCACACGGATTCAAGACCTCCTCGAGCTTGAATGGAATTGTTTCTAATGGGCTGACATATGAGGGTCATAGGGGATGCTTGTTTGTGTAGTAATTGAGTTGGCAATTAAGGAGATCGTAAAGCTAACAGAAATCTGAGGAGGCTAGGTGTGGAAGAGGAATCAGATACGGGAGAAACCTGAGGCGAACAGACATGCAATGAGCGGGGCTGCTCACCGAGCACCTTTAGGGAGGCGATGCGGAGGGAGGCCAAATTTGACACCATCCCACACTGGAGGTGGACCACCGCCATTGAGGTTGTCGCTGCCGCATGATCAAGGAAAACAGAGGGAGGTCGATGGAAACGACAAAGGCAGTGAGGGAAAGGGTGGCGACCGGCTTCCCGACGGCGGCGGCGGGTAGAGAGCGGTGAGAAAACAACGGGTTGGAGTACTCAGTACTCAGCAGGGGAGGAAAAGCACCTGAGAGGCTAGATCGGGCGGGGAGACGGGCCGTAGAGGTGCGAGCGGTGGCGGGTCAAATCGGAGCGGTGGTGCTAGTACAACGGTGTGGCTGCGGGAGAGAACCGGTGGTGCGGTCGTGGGTTGAGGAAGATGAAACTTGGGGATTTTAGAGCTTGATTGATTAATATGGTGGCTGGTATTTTCGCTGATCCCGCCAGGCCTGTCCAAAAAATTTCAGGCCCGAGCGCTCTTTCTTTGTTGGTGAAACAAAAAACCGCTGATCCCGCCACGTTATTGGATGACGCCTTTCTCTTTGTATAGCTGCCAGTGGAACCCACCTCATGGGATACATTGTTAGTTTCTTTGGTGCAAAAATGTGCCACATTACATTTTTTTGGGTATGTTACATTGTTCATGTTGAACAAAATACATCTTTATGTAATTTGTACTATTTACAAGGAATATAAAATTTCATGTTTCACTTTTCTTTCCATCACCTCTTCGTCCAACCTTCCTCGTATGATAACCAATTACCTCAATTGCTTACCTTCTAAAGAAATCACACTTTAATTTACTTATCAAACTTCTCATCAACATATAAAGTAAATCACGAGAAGGATTTCATAAATATTTATTTACACAAAATCATTTATATTGGTAAAATATATCACAAGTTAACGTACTAGAATATTCATGCCTGTTGCGACGCACGAGCATTGTCCTAGTGACAAGCAAAAATATTATGCAAAATCAAAATTTTAACTACTGAATAACTCAAACATACATGGTGTACTCACTCAATTTATGCATAGGGATAAATCAACGGGTAATCAATCGCGCATGTAGGACCGGAGAGGAATGATTTTTTTTTGGAGAGAATTAGAAAAGGATGGGAAATAGACATTGAAACCCGATGCCAGTCATTCGCATAACGGCATTAAATAATAGGCATGGTGGCCCAGAAATCTACTCTGACGCCCGCAATGAAACAACTTGCCGCTTGGGTTGGTCATGTGTGTGCTATTTACACATGGCTGCACATGGCACGATCCGCACCGTACCTCACCCACTTTTGTTTCACCTCCGTGCATGACCTCCACCATGACGGCAAGCTCTAGCGTGTTGTAGGAGAGCCTATTGAGGGAGCAGAGGCACAAGTTGGATGGCTTTGCGGCCGGCTATCAGCCCCTCCTATGGGAGAAATAGAGTCCAGACTGACTGCGAGCTTGCCGAAAGTGAGCAACAATGACCCAAAGATGGAGGAGGCATCCGACGACCAGCAAGTACCTACACGCGGCTCCATGTCGTTCCCTCCAGGCCACAACGACCACAGCACCGACTCATCCACATCCATCATGGACCTCAACTCAACTGTGACGTTCACAGCTAGGCGACGCGCTCTGGTGAGGAAGAGTAAGACATGGGAGACGGACGTCCGTGTTCCATGTGGGCACGTTCTTTCCCCTCCGTTGGCGACCCACAACTTCGCTTCGCATGGTTCACGCCGATGAAGATTTTGATATCTTAAAAAATATCATGTCCGCTTTTGTTTAATCAAATATGTAAGAAAATGTCATGAACTTGGTCTGGTTTAAATGAATAGTCTGATTTAAATTTGTCTGATTTTTTAAATTTTGTTAGAAATGTATTCAGGCATTTGATGGTTAGGGTTAGATGGTCGGCTCCCGTATAACTGTCCGTGAAGGGATACTATGTCTGGTTTTGGGGATAGCTATGGAGATGCCCTAAACCAACAATAAAGAAAGGGTCACACAAGGCTTTGAAGACCATAATAACCACTAGTCGCTAGTAACAAGATATATAAACCATGAAAGGAACATCGACTGTGGCATAATCTGTCAGCAATAACAGCAAGCCTCAAGTGCGGGAAGGAAGTAAGACAGGTTCAAACGAACGCCTCACTCGACTGCCCGCTCCGCTTGCAGGCCCAGAATGGGCCCTTGGCCTTGTAACCATTTAGATACCCAGTGTAGCTGTAACCAGGATAGGCAGGCACTGCAAATGACTAGTGGATATGATTGCTCGGGTTGTCACCCACCTCTCGTTCCTCCTATTTGATATTCCATCTTGTAGCATGAATTCGAATTCATGGTGAAATAGAGAGAAGACCTCACATAGTCCCGTGTAACTTGGGCTTGCAATCGTCACCATCAAACTAGAGGGTTAGAGAAAACCGAACATTGCCGCCATATATGAACATTATTCAATTATACATTGCACTAACACAATATACATTTTTTAAATACACAGTAAACATTTATATAATTAACATTTAAAAGTCATGATAGTATTTTGAAATACACAATCAACATGTCTAAATATATGATGAAAAACTACTCCTATAATATGTGCACACTTTTACAGTCATCATAGCATTTTTTTCTCCTATAATATGTGAACACTTTTCTAAATACATGATGATCATTTTTGAAATACACAATAAATATGTTGTAAATACATTTGAGTTCTTTTTTGTAAATTCAGTTAACTGCAATATGAATGTCTTGAAAATAGCCAAGAGCATTTTTTAATACACAATGAACTATTTCTAAATACATGATAAATGGTTTTGAAATAAACGAGGAACATTTTTTAAAGTACACGATAAAGTTTTTTAAATACAATGAACATCACTGAAATACAAGATGAATATTTTTCTGAACGAATTGTTTTCTTCTTTATATCCGTCAATACTTTTTAAATTCATGTATTTTCAAGAATCACAAACACTCTTTTCTAAAATTCGAACACTTTCAAAATTACATGACCAAAATTTCATTTATTATTTTACCTAGTTGTACAAAATTATTAAAATAGAAATGCTTTTACAAATAGTTTCTTAATTTTATACAATGTTGGTTTTGAAATGAACATACACGTACAAGTAGATATGCTTTTTTTAGCATTAGTAGATATCCTTTTTTGAGCGTAACGTATAAGTAGCAGGTTATTTTTGTTGAGAATTTGTACAACTAGGTCCTTTTTTACTGGTCGACGTACCAATCAGCACCGACACGATTAACTAGACCCTGTGTGTGCACCACCCTCGACCCAGACTAGCTAAGGCCCAGCCCCCCCTAAAAAAGTGATAAGGCCCATATGAGGGAGACTTGTTGCTGTCAATGGGGTGATTTATATATATAGAGCTGAATCTGAGAATTAGCCGGTAGGAGCGCTTGTGTTGGTTGGTTTGCCTCTTTTCTATTTAGTCTGAGGTCGCTAGTTCGAGTGTCTAGTTGCCCTTTCTTTTTTCAACTATGTTTTAGAAATTTGCACACGTATGGAAGATACCTCCAAATGTTATTCATGCACGTCACATGGGTAGTAGTGCCAACGCATAAACTGCATCACAATACAAATGTTGTTGTTCACCACCGATAGCAATGTACAGCTTTCCAACGCATATATGCGTAGCTGGAGACATCCCTTGCATCACATCTTTGGAGCGTTGCAAAACATGTGTTGCTATATGGGTTGATGCGGAGCATCCCAAGTTCATCCCCATGGATTTGCCATCGCCTCAACAAATACGTCAAGGACCAATGACTCATGCCCGTGCAAGAGCTCTCGAGACCGAGGTGACATCTCTCCTAGTCCAACTTCCATATGAATCATGTGAGACATGGCTACTACCTCAGGCGGATGTGTTTTGTGTGCTCGGGTATCAAGAAGACCCCATCGGAGAGGATCATGAAGTTGGACAAGTCACCAAGTTCACCGATGAAGCATTGCATCGAGTGAAGCTGGAGAAGGTCCCAGGCCCTAGACATCCAGCATCCTGGCTCGGACATCCGGCCCCTGGACCAGCATCTACAGAAGAGACCACGCAACCGAAGCTGCAGGGCCCGGACATCCGGCACGGCAGGCCCCGGTCATCCGGCCTCGAGCTCGGAAATCCGACGCCACCACAGAAGCATACCCGCGACTTCCCCAGCTAGCCCAGACATCCGGCGCCTCCCGACAGCCCGAACATCCGACCCGACGCCCGGACATCCAGCTCCTGAATGCCTACGTGCATTTCGTGTGGGCTGTTTCCCATTGTATCCCCTCGCTCTCTAGACTATATATACTCCTACACCAACCTCTTTCTAGGGTTAGCATTGTGATAGCTCAAAACCCTAGAGCCTTGCTCATCCACCAGTGGTTCATCTCCCTAAGAGTGACCATGGCCCCTCTACGGAGAAGATCCACATGGATTCAAGACCTCCTCACGGAGAAGATCCTACGGTATACCCTCAAGACATCCTTCCGGAGAAGACTACCTTGTATTGATCGTTGTTGACCGTGGATCGTGTATGTCTTTATGTATCGTGGATCTAGCACTTGTGTGACCATCTTCATGTGGATTTGAGTGTTCCTCTTGTGTTTTCTCGGGGTTTCCCCTTTGTGTTCTTCTGTTCATCATGGCTTTCCCTCCTCTTCGTGAAAGATCGGCCTAGATCGGGTTGACCCCGCATCATGGGGATTCTTGTTGTACTGGTTCATGGCGGCGACCCACCACGGCTACAACGTCCTCAAGATGCCATGAAGCGACGACATCATCACAGTCGCCAGCAATTAGAAGGATTTGGTGTGCTCCCTCGAGTGCGCCTACCAAAATGCGGTGGTCGAGAACCTAGATGAAGAGGGCTTTTCCTACCCTCCTAAGGCCATCCCAAAACAAAGAAGCAGCTACTCAGCCTGGGGCCTCAGGAGGACGGGACACTCGACGGCCATGCCTCGGGACCTACGCCCATGGATGGGGCGCATTCCCCTTTGGAATAGGAAGGCGCGCCCGACGCCCCTCTCAGGCTGGGCTCGGGGGCTCTCCTCTAGAGGGCCTCCGACCTGGCCAATGTCACGAGGAAGGCATTCGGGCACCATGTGAAGGCGTGCTTCAGCGCATGCTTCAGCGCAAGGAGCTAGGCGCTCAGGAGTTCATCACCAAGGAGATCAAGGATCTTCAGGAGGCAAGGGCCATGCGAGGCGAGCGTTGCCCCGCAGCGCCAAGTATCACTCCTTCTACCAATGAGGGACGGGGGCTGCGCGTCTGCGTCAACATCCTAGGGCTCAACCGAGCCTCTCAAGAGCTATTCTGGTCGTGCCACATGGGCCGGTCCGAGGGTCCCCCCACAGCTACGTTCGCATGGCTTTCGGGTTGCTGAATAGTGCCGCCCTGCACCAGCGCCACATGCGGAGCATTCTAGTAGCTCACGAGGCCAGGCACCATGAGATCCTGCCGGAGGAAGCATCGATCCTTCGCGAGCCTCCTCGACCCGAGGAGCCTCACGACAACCAGGAGCCAGGCGACTCATGACGAGTGACTTCTGCAGCACGCGTCTTCAACTACCCCAACTGATGAGGACATCCCAGGTTCACGTCAAGTGAAGCTTCTACAAAGAAGATCTATTTGGGTCCCATGACAAGGAGCCGTGCCAAACAAATAGCACAAGAGGTGAACGCGCTCCTAGATGATCATATTTCGAATAACCATGAAAACATTATACTGCCTAAATCTTATGTGCTGATTTTACTCAGGTACAATGTTGAGGAAAACCAACAACAGTCAGCACATGAAGAAACAAGTTCTGAAGCCCATACAACAAGTTTGAACAGAACAAGTTTCAACTCTGATGAAAACCATGTTTTGGTGACAAGGGCAACTAGTTACACCACAAGGGAGAATAGCAAGCCATCTCAACCCTCTGTTGTTGCATGCACAGTTCCAGAATTCGTCACAAGACTTGTTGCATCATGCCATACAAATATATGAGTATCCAGCATGTGTGGGAGTACAAAATGGAGAGCATATGAAGTTTAGTTCTAGGAAAATCAAACGGTGCATCATTTGGAGTCCTGAGTCAAAGGATATGAGAGTTCCAATGCAAGCTATCCAGGGCATTAAGTGCTGCGCGAGGCTCCATGAGTTTGCTCCCTTGACCAGCTGGTTAGCACGAATTTGAGCCCCTTTGTTGGCATGGTTTCACACCTAATGATAGAGGCAAAGTTGTCTTGTCTTTCGATGAGATGGTGGCTATCGTTTTGGAGGAAGTCGACTTTGACGATCCGACTACGAACGTGCGAGGACATCGCGCCTTAGCAATCGCTAAACCAACTCCGAGAGGTTATTGACCATGCCGGAGCACGATCAGCCTGACCACGAAGGTCTGTTTCCTGCAGGCAAACGAAGAACAAACAAGAAACTGATATTGCAATCTGGATATTGCGAATTCAAGAGGAAAGCTTTATTGATCAAGTGGGGTTCTGTGACTTATTTTTCTGGTCGTTGAACACAAACGAAGTACGCAAAGTTGCAGCTATGGCGAACTTTAATCTAAACAAAACCCAAAGTCTAAATGACGCCCTAAGGGCTATATATATGGAGGAAGAGGGGGGAATTTCGTGGCCCTTGGAGGAGGGGTCCGAAACCAACCCTAACTCTTGTTTCCCCACACATACAGACTTTAAAAATTAGCTATACGCAAGTATTTCGAAATTACATGGGCCTGGCCCAATAATAAGGTGACGCAGTAGCTATAATAGCCTCTGGACAAATTTTTTGAAGTGGCATGTTGTATATTTCGTCCAAGGCTTCACGCACTCATTATGGTGGCTTCAAAGTCCTGAAATCATCACTTGTCACTCTGTTCTTGTTCCCCTTGCGCATGCCATCATCTCCATGCTTGATCTTGCTCCAATGTTCATCCTTCTTGTCCAAGCTAGGCCCTTCATTTGTAAGCAAGACAAATGCATCCAATTTAGCCAACATCATATTCTCATGAACATTAGAATCATTACCAAGAAACGAAAGTACCTCGTAATTTAATTAGCGTGCGACAGCTCTAGTAATTGGTCATGTATATGTATCAGTTGGGGATGTGGGTGTAACCTTGTCAGTGATGTCCTCATCATCCTCCCCTTCTTGAATTGAAGTCATCCTCGACAGAAGCTCATCTTCCTCACCCAAGTAAGGATTCAAATCTGCAATGTTAAATGTGGGACCAACCCCAAAATCTACAGGCAACTCAAGTTTATATGCATTATCATTTATTTTCTCTAACACCTTAAAAGGACCATCATCACGTGGCATTAGCTTTGACTTGCGCAAATTAAGAAACCTATCCTTACGCAAATGTAACCAAACAAGATCTCTAGGTGCAAAGACAACACGTTTTCTTCCCTTATCTCCAACAAGTTTATATTTACCATTCATGCGCTCAATATTTTCCTTAGTTAACTCATGCATTTTTAAGATCAATTCAGCACGTTGTTTAGCATCAAAATTATCCTTCTTCGAAGATGGAAGAGGTAACAAATCAATAGGTGCACGAGGTAGGAAACCATAGAAAATTTCAAAAGGGCACATCTTAGTAGTAGAATGCAACGAATGATTATAAGAAAATTCAATATGAGGCAAGCATTCTTCCCATATTTTCTTGTTATTCTTCAAAACAGCCCTAAGCATAGTAGACAAAGTTCTATTGACTACTTCAGTTTGTCCATCAGTTTGGGGGTGACAAGTAGTACTAAAAATCAATTTAGTCCCCAACTTAGCCCATAAACATCTCCAAAAGTGGCTAAGAAATTTAGTATCACGATCTGAAACAATAGTATTTGGCATACCATGCAAGCGAATAATTTCACGAAAGGACAAATCAGCAACATTAGCAGCATCTTCGCTTTAATGGCATGGTACAAAGTGTGCCATCTTCGAGAACCTATCCACGACAAAAAATATGCTATCCCTCCCCTTCTTTGTTCGAGGTAAACCCAAAACAAAGTCCATAGATATATCTTCCCAAGGAACACTAGGGACAGGCAAAGGCATATATAAACCATGAGGATTGAGTCGTGACTTAGCTTTTTGACATGTAGTGCAGCGAGCAACAAAATGCTCAACATCCTGTCTCATCTTTGGCCAAAAGAAATGTGTATTAAGTATGTCCTCCGTCTTCTTCACGCCGAAGTGTCCCATTAATCCTCCTCCATGCGCCTCCTGCAACAACAAAAGATGAGCAGAGCTAGCTGGAATGCATAGCTTGTTAGCACGAAACTCAAATCCATCATTAACGCCGAACTTATTCCATGTTCTCCCTTCTTTACAATTCTGCAATACATCATTAAATTCAGCATTATGCACATATGGATCTTTGATAGCCTCCAAACCAAATATTTTAAAGTCAAGTTGTGAAAGCATAGTATAACGACGAGACAATGCATCAGCAATAACATTTTCTTTTCCCTTCTTGCATTCAATAACATAAGGGAAAGTCTCTATGAATTCAACCCATTTAGCATGTCTACGGTTCAGTATTTGTTGACTTTTAATGTGCTTCAAAGATTCATGATCAGAATGTATAACAAATTCTTTGGGCCATAAATAATGTTGCCATGTTTCCAAAGTCCGAACAATAGCATATAATTCCTTAACATAAGTAAAATAATTCAGACTAGGCCCACTAAATTTTTCAGAAAAGTATGCAACAGGTTTACCATCTTGTAATAACACACCTCATAACCCAATTCCACTAGCATCACATTCAAGCTCAAAAGTCTTATTAAAATCGGGAAGTTGGAGTAAAGGAGCATGTGTAAACTTAGCTTTCAATACCGTGAATGCTTCTTCCTGGGCAGTACCCCAAACAAAAGGCACATCCTTCTTTGTAAGCTCATTAAGAGGTGCAGCAATGGTGTTGAAATGTCTCACAAAATGTCTATAGAATCCAGCGAGGCCAAGGAAACTCCTCACGTGTGTGACCGTTTTGGGCTGCGGCCAACTCTCAATAGCTTCAATCTTGGCTTTATCAACCTCAATTCCCTGTGGAGTAACAACATAGCCAAGAAAAGATACTCGGTCGATGCAAAAGGTGCACTTTCCAAGGTTACCAAACAAACGTGCATCACGTAGTGAAATAAAAACAACACGTAAATGTTCCAAATGTTCCTCCAAAGATCTGCTATAAATCAATATATCATCAAAGTAAACTACCACAAATCGTCCAATGAAAGCACGTAAAACTTCATTCATTAATCTCATGAAAGTACTAGGTGCATTAGTTAACCCAAAAGGCATGACTAACCACTCATATAATCCAAACTTAGTTTTAAATGTTGTTTTTCATTCATCTCCCAATTTCTTACGAATTTGATGGTATCCACTACAAAAATCAACTTTGGAAATATTGTAGAGCCACTCAATTCATCAAGCATATCATCTAGCCTAGGAATAGGATGACAATAACGAATAGTAATATTATTAATGCCTCTACAATCAACACATATACACGATGTACCATCCTTTTTTGGCACTAGAATAATAGGAACAGCACAAGGACTAAGGGATTCATGTATATAACCTTTGTCGAGTAGGTCCTGTACTTGACGCATAATCTCCTTTGTCTACTCTGGATTGGTATGGTATGGTGCGCGGTTGGGTAGCGATGCACCAGGAATTAAGTCAATCTGATGCTCAATCCCTCGAATAGGTGGTAATCCCTGTGGCACGTCTTGTGGAAAGACGTCCGCGAACTCCTGCAAAATGTTAGTGACAGCAGGAGGTAAAGAGGAAGGCAGTCCTCGAATGAAAATAATGCCTCTTTGCACACAAAAGCATAGCAAACAGATTTGCTTAAATCTAGATCATCAATATCAGATTTGGTGGAAAGTAAACATCCACTTTTTAATTTAATTTTTGATGCAACATGAGATGATGGTGTGTTATTAGGCTTCATTTGTTGCTCAAATTCTTTTGCCACAATCTGATTTTCACACTTATTTTGCTCCTGTTTTGCTTTATTAGCTCTATTAGTATCATCTTTCAAAATGGAATCAGGAGACATAGGAAGCAAAGTAATACGTTTATCCTTATGAACAAGAGTATACTAATTGTTTCTACCATGGTGTATAGAATTTTTATCAAATTGACATGGTCTACCAAATAATAAGGAACATGCTTGCATGGGTACCACATCACAATCAACATAATCAGCATATGTGGAGATACTAAAATGCACACGAACAATACGTGTTACATTAACCTTGCCGCTATTGTTGAACCATTGGATGTAGTAAGGATGTGGATGTGGTATTGTGGTGAGATATAGCTTCTCCACCATCTCCATGCTAGCCAAGTTGTTTCAGCTCCATCCATCGATGATGATGCGAACAGAACGTTCCTTCACAACTCCCTTTGTATGGAACAAATTATGCCTCTGATTTTGCTCCACTTGTGTAATCTGCACACTCAAAACACGTTGAGCAACTAAACATTCATACCTGGCAGCGTATTCAGGGGCCATGTATTGCGTCTCATTTTCAGAATCATCTCCGCCGTGTTCTTCATGTGTAATAAGAGCCAAAATCTCCTCATCATAGTCACTAGCGGACTCATAACCACCATCCTCAGTAGCAATCATGACACGTTGAGATGGGCATTTGCTTGCATAGTGACCCCGACCAGTGAAACGACGACATATAACATCATGTGTTGGCCCTGTGGATGCCATGGATGAAGAAGAGCTCTGCGCAGGACCAGAAGGTGTACTCCTAGTCGATGGTGGTGGTGCCTGTTTGCTTTTATCACGGCTAGAAGTGACGGATGAAGTAGGTGGTCGTGCAGCCGGACGTGTTGAAGTAGATGATGCACGCAGTGTCGTTGATGAAGGTCGACCTGCAGAAAAATTAGTTCGCGCCAAGGCCTGTCGATCCTGCACTTCACATTCAGGTTTGGAATCTAGATGGAATAAACGAGTGATATTATTATACTCCTTATACTCTAGAATTGTCTGAATATCTGTATTTAAGATACCCATAAAACGTGCAAGCATAGCCTCATTATCCTCAACAATGCCACATCTAATCAGGCCAATTTGTAATTCCTGATAATATTCCTCTACAAAACAAATTCCTTGTCTTAAACACTGCAATTTCTGAAGTAATTCGCATTGATAATATGGTGGAACCCAACGCGTACGCATAGTAGTTTTCAAAGCAGCCCAAGTAGTTGGAATATTATCCGGATATAATCTACAATATTCAGACCATCACACACAAGCAAAACTAGTGAAAGCACAAAGAGCAGCAGCAACACATCTCTCCTCGGGATATATTAAACATGTAAAACGTTGTTCGGTTTCTAACTCCCAAGTAAGATATATATCAGGAACATATCAACCCTCAAATGGTGGAATATTCAATTTTAGTTTAGGGAGATGGTCATGATCTCGTACCCGAGGGTGTGGTGCAGCCCTACCATTGCGATTATTTGCATGTGGACGACCTGGTGGTTGTGGTGCTGGTTTTGATCAACCTCATCCTCGTAATCTCCCGCGTAATCGTCGTCCTCCTCCTCAGCAGTAGCAGGAGCCACACAAGTATCAACAACAGCACCAACATGTTGGTTAGGCTGAAGAGCGACACGGCTTGCTTTGCGGAGGGCTGTTTCGCGACGTGAAGGTGGTTGTTGTTGTTGTTGCAATGGTGCAACAGGTGGAGGTAGACGCGCAAGCACTTCAGCGAATTTGGCATCCAACTTGGTGTCAATTGACTTCTCAATGCCATCCATCCTCGCTAGTGCGTTGTCAAAACTGGTCATCACATCTTCTACCTGTTGACCCATCATTTGCTAAAATTTATCATGCAACTCCTTGTTTGTCATGTTCTCCCATTCAGTCTCATCGACTTGTCATCCTGGCATGGTTAGCAGCAATAGAAACATACAAAAATATGATCCTATAGACTACTAGAAAATGGTGGTGGTGGGGCGTCACAAATCCGTCAAGCAAATCTCAAATTCTAACCAGTTCCTACCCAGTAGCAGGTGGTGATCGGCAACCGTGGTAGTCAAAACTGTCAAAGCTTGGATAAAGGGATTACCAGGGAGAGTCAATCGCACGACGTAGATGTATGTGAAGCTGGGAAGTCTTATAAGATGGTAGCAAAAAAGGTCAGCAATAATCAATTCAGAGATGCAAAGTTGAATAAACGCTCAACGGCGGTACTGTGCTGGTCCTAGGCTAGACCGTACTAGAGACGCGAGCCTAGAACACTAACAAAATCACGGCGCTAGACATAATCAAGGGGAAAGCACACTCTGATTTTTTTTTCGCCTCTTTTTTTTTCGCTCATTTTTTTTTGCACTCCTCTTTTTTTTGCCGAAAATCACTATAATGGCGAGTATCTCAAAAATCTTCCCAAGTCAAACTATGATGACAGTCACGAATTTTTTTTGACAATTTATTTTTTCAGAATCAGGGCAGCGACAACGAAAAAGTGCGGTAAAAAAACAGTATGATGGCGCGTGTCTCAAAAGACTCAGAAAAGCGTAAAAACAGGATAGGGAAAAAATAATTTCACCTGTCGAAATTTTGGCCTAAAAACTGCCCGGGGGTCTCCGAGACCTACGCAGGCAAGGAAACACGAAACCGAAACTAGATGGATCTCTAGAATAGACCTAATATGAAAAGAACTCGGATTGGTGGTGGATATGGCAGCAGCGATGAATATGGTCCGGCGGCGTGACAAACTGTGAACAAAACTCGAAACACTAAAGAAGTAGACACTAAGACCAACAACTCGACACGACGATGCAACCGCAAATTCAACTAAGCAAACATGGAAAATATTATGCAAAGGCTCAGACTGGTTCGTATATGATGAACTAACCCTAAATATTTTTTTGGCTTTTTCGTGGACTGTAGGTATGAAGAACAGACTCGATCTAATCTACGAAAAACTGTCAAATCTCACCGAGCAACCTAGAAATTGGATACGACTTGATAGAGGCAAAGGTGTCCCGTCTTTCGATGAGATGGTGGCTATCGTTTTGGAGAAAGTCGACTTTGACGATTCGACTACAAACGTGTGAGGACGTCGCGCCTTAGCAATCGCTAAACTAACTCCAAGAGGTTATTGACCACGCCGGAGCACGATCAACCTATCCACGAAGGTCTGTTTCCTGCAGGCAAATGAAGAACAAACAAGAAACTGATATTGCAATTTGGATATTGTGAATTCAAGAGGAAAGCTTTATTGATCAAGTGGGGTTCTGTGACGTCTTTGTCTGGTCGTTGAACACAAACGAAGTACGCAAAGTTGCAGCTATGGCGAACTTTAATCTAAACAAAATCCAAAGTCTAAACGATGCCCTAAGGGCTATATATATGGAGGAAGAGGGGGGAATTTCATGGCCCTTGGAGGAGGGGTCTAAAACCAACCCTAACTCTTGTTTCACCACACATACGGACTCTAAAAACAGCCTATACTCAAGTATTTCGAAATTACATGGGCCTGGCCCAATAATAAGGTGACGCAGCACCTATAATAGCCTATGGTCGAAATTTATGAAGTGGCATCTTGTATATTTCATCCAAGGCTTCACGCACTCATTATGGTGGCTTCAAAGTGCTGAAATCATCACTTGTAACTCTGTTCTTGTTCCCCTTGCGCATGCCATCATCTCCATGCTTGATCTTGCTCCAATGTTCATCATTCTTGTCCAAGCTAGGCCCTTCATTTGTAAGAAAGACAAATTATCCAAATTAGGCAGCATCATATTCTCATGAACATTAGAATCATTACCAAGAAACGAAAGTACCTGGTAATTAAATTGGCGTGCGCGAGCTCTAGTAATTGGTCATGTATATGTATCAGTTGGGGCTGTGGGTGTAACCTTGTTAGTGATGACCTCATCACCTAAACTAGGAGGGCTGTTCCTAGTATAAATACCCCTTCCCCCACTTCAGCCACAACTCTTTGGCAATTTGATTTCAGCATAGGTTAGCTAAGTGCAACCAGAATATTGTTTGAGAGTTCACTTTCTCCTTAGCTCTTGTAATCTTGCCTTCTGAGAGGGTAAACTCACTTTGTGATTTTACAACAGCAGCCATTGAGGCGGCGACCAGTTCGTGCTTCCAACTTTGTGCGTGGTTGGGTGGATTGGAAACTAAGAGTGTGGTTGGACGAATACTTGTCGCTGGTTGTTGCATTTGCAATAGTTAGCTTCGGTCTTGTCAGGTTGCACTAATTATCCTTTACCCGACAGCGTTGTTGGTTGGGATCGAGGGTTTCCTTCGTACCCTTCAGGTGGCGTTGATTCGCATCATAGAGCAGATCCTCCGTGAAGATTGGGCACCCCTGTATCATGTATGTGTGATAAGCTTGGGCTGAAGCTGCTGTAACACCCTCATCCATACCATATATAATGGTTGAGTGAATGTGGAGAGATTAATATCACACACATGGTACGGGTGCAATTCAAGATTAGAGATTATAATTACACCGTTGAGTGTGATGTGGTGCCAATGATGGTGTGTCACTTGTTGTAAGGGCAGACCTTGGCAATATGATCATTCAGCTCAACATTGTGGCAGAACCAATCAATACATGATCAAGTGGAGAGGAAAATACTTGGTGCTTAGGCCCATGACACCCCAACAAATCATGGCTGAGCACTTGCAGAAAGTTTCTGAAGTAAAAATAGTGAGTAAGAAAGAGGGCGAGAAAAGGGGTGAGAGAGAGATCCACAAATCGGTGAGTGAGCACCACAAGCCAAATCTGAGAGAAAAGAACAAAAGAAAGGGAGAGAACTTAGTAATGTTAGCCACCATATCAGAGTTGAGAGATGTGAGGCTCAACCCAAATCAAGTGGTTGTTGTACTTGTGTACAAAGATGCTTTGCTTTCGGCTAACGACTTAACAGGTCTCCCAAGTGCTGTTTGTGATGTCTTGCAGGAATTCGAGGATGTTTTTCCAGAGGAAGTACCCGCTGGTCTACCTCCCTTGCATGGCATAGAACATCAGATTGACCTCATTCCAGGAGCATCACTTCCGAATCGACCTCCCTACCGCACCAATCCTGAAGAAACAAAGGAGATACAAAGGAAACTACAAGAACTTCTTGATAAAGGTTATGTGTGCGAAAGCTTAAGTCATTGTGCTGTACTTGTGATTTTGGTGCCCAATAAAGATGCAACATGGCGATTGGTAATGGATTGTAGGCCTATCAATATTGTAACTATTAGGTATCGTCATCCTATTCCTAGGTTAGATGATATGCCTGATGAATTGAGTGGCTCTACTCTCTAAAATTGATTTGAGGAGTGGATACCATCAGATTAGGATGAAAGAAGGAGATGAATGGAAAACCGCTTTCAAAACAAAAATTGGGTTGTATGAGTGGTTAGTCATGCGTCTTGGATTAACTAATGCACCAAGTACAATCATGAGATTAATGAACCATGTTTCGAGAGCTTACATTGGCAAATTTGTTGTTGTGTACTTTGATGACATCCTAATCTATAGCAGATCCATTGAGGAACATACTGAACATCTAAAACAAGTGCTGAATGTGCTAAGGACAGAAAAACTATATGCTAACGTTGAGAAGTGCTCCTTTTGCACAAGGTTGTTTTTCTTGGTTATGTTGTTTCAGGACAGGGAATTGAAGTGGATGAATCTAAGGTTGAAGCAATCAAGAATTGGCCAACTCCAATGAATGTAAGCCAGGTGAGAAGTTTTCATGGTCTTGCTAGTTTCTACCTAGGTTTGTGAAAGATTTTAGTACAATTGTTGCACCTTTGTCTAGCCGGTTTCTACCGATGTTTTGTGAAGGATTTTAGCACTATTGCTATGCCTCTACACGCTTTGAGCAAGAAGAACGCACCCTTCATTTGGGGTCCTTCGCAAGACACCACGTTCAATGAGCTTAAAAGCTTACTTACACACGCACCACTTCTAGCCCTACCAAACTTTGACAAACCATTTGAGATCCATTGTGACGCTAGTGGTACCGGCATAGGTGGCGTGCTCATGCAAGAAAAGCGCCCAATTGCATACTTTAGCGAGAAGCTATCCGGAGCGCAACTTAACTACCCTATTTATGACAAAGAGCTTGATGCCTTGGTGAGAGTTTTACGTGTTTGGGAACATTATCTTAGACCTCCTGAATTCATTCTTCATACGGACCATGAGACTCTAAAGTATCTCAAAGGTCAAACTAAGTTGAACAAGCGTCATGCCAAGTGGAGTGAGTTCATTGAGTCATTTCCCTATGTCATCAAATACATCAAAGGCAAAGAAAATGTTGTGGCGGATGCACTTTCCCGCAAATGCATGCTTGTTACACAACTTGAGTTGAATATTATTGGCTTTGAGCACATAAAAGATTTATATGAGCATGATCCTTTCTTTGCAAATGCTTATGCTAAGTGCTTGACTCACACTTCTTGGGAACGTTACTACCTAAAGGATGGATATCTTATGATAGCTAACAAACTTTGCATTCCCGAGTCTTCTCTTCGTTTGCTCCTTTTGCAGGAATCTCATGGAGGAGGACTCATGGGACACTTTGGACGCGACAAGACATTTGCTACGCTCTCAAAGAACTACTTTTGGCCCAAGATGCTCCGTGACGTCTCACACCTCACCAACCGATGTTCCACATGCCGCAAAGCTAAGTCCAAAGCTCAATCTCATGGTCTTTACATGCCACTTCCTATTCCATACCATCCACGGGAAGACATAAGCATGGACTTTGTACTTGGATTGCCTAGGACTCAAAATGGCAAATATTCCGTGTTTGTTGTCGTGGATAGATTCTCTAAAATGGCTCATTTCATTCCTTGTAACAAGATCGATGATGCTTTACATGTTGCAAATCCCTTTTGTAGGGAGATCATTCGTCTACATGGAGTGCCCAAGACGATCGTGTCGGACCGAGACGTCAAGTTCCTGAGCTACTTTTGGAAAACTCTATGCGCCAAACTAGGAATCAAGCTACTTTTCTCTTCGGCATACCATCCACAAACCGACGGCAAAACGGAGGTGACAAACCGCACACTTTCGACGCTTCTTCGCGTGTTGATCAAGAAGAACATCAAGGAATGGGAGCAATGCTTGCCCATCGCCAAGTACGCCTACAACCGCGCAAGACATTCGACTACCAGCAAGTCCCCATTCGAGGTCATCTACGGCTTCAACCCGTTGTCCCCATTGGACATCCTACCTCTTCCTCTCCAGGAGCGCACGAACATGGACGCAAGTGCATGAGCGAGCTATCTCAAGAAGGTGCACAAAGATACAAGGGCAATGGTCGAGCGACAAGTCCATCGTCTCACCACAAAGATCAACGTCAACAAGGCACCAAGGGTGTTCCAACCGGGAGAAGTTGTTTGGCTTCATCTTCGCAAGGACCATTTCCCGCACGAGCGTAAGTCCAAACTACTACCGCGCGCCGACGGACCCTTCAAGGTGCTAGCACGCTACAACAACAACGCCTACAAGATCGACATCCCACGAGACAAGTACTCCATGAGCGATACTTTTAACATCAAGGATCTATCTCCTTTCCATGGTGATGAAGATTTCGATCCGAGGTCGGATCTTTCCCAAGGAAGGGAAGATGATGCGGAGCATCCCGAGGTCATCCCCATGGACCCTCCATCGCCTCACCAAGTGCCTGAAGGACCAATGACTCGTGCTCGTTCTAGAGCTCTCGAGACCGAGGTGACGTCACTCCTAGCCCTACTTCCATACGAATCTTGCGAGACATGGTTGCTACCTCAGACGGATGTGTTTTGTGTGCTCAGGTGTGAAGAAGATCACATTGGAGATGTGTGTGAAGATGGACAAGTCCCCAAGCTCACGGACGAGGCTTTGCATCGAGAAGGGCTGAAGAAGGCTCCAGGCCCCGGACATCCGGCCCCCTGGCCCGGACATCCGGCCCCTGGACAAACCACTACATAAGGCCACCAGCGGTCGAGGCTACAGGGCCCGGACATCCGGCCAGGCCCCGGACATCCGGCCAAGCAAGGCCCGGACATCCGGCCTCGGGCTCGGAAATCCGGCGCCACTCTACAGAAGCCACCCGAGACTCAACCCCTCCAGCCCGGACATCCGGCCCCTCGCCCCGGACAGCAGGCGTCCCGCGAAGCCCCGGACATCCGGCCCGTCGCCCGGACGTCCGGCCCCTGATTGCCTACGCGCATCCTTTGGGCCGTGGCATGTGTGTCCCTTCGCTCCGTACTCTATATATACTCCTTTCCCCACATCTTTTAGGGGTAGCTTTTGGATAGCTCATCATAGACCTGTGTGGTTCCTCTCCTACGAACCGCGGCCTCTTCGGAGAAGATCCACCTCGGATTCAAGGCCTCCACACCGGAGAAGATCCCAAGGGATACCCAAGACCTCCTCCGGGAGAAGACTACCTTTGTACCACCGTGGTTGACTATGGATCGTGTATCTTGATGTGTATCGTGGATCTAGCACCTGTGTGACCGTGTTTGTGTAGATTTGAGTGTTTCCCATCATGATTTTCCTCCGTATCATCCTTGTGTTCTCCGTGTTCATTGTGGGATAACCTCCTTTCGTGAAAGATGTGCCGACTAGGGTTCCACCCTACATCATATTATGGTATCATGAGCATAGGTTGATCACGAAATTGGAGCCCCACACCTTGTTTTCTAGCTTGTTTTTGTTGTGTTCTTCCTAATTTCGAAAATTCCCCACAAAAAGAGCCACAATTTTTTTTTGTGATCTGTTGATTTGGCAAGATTTTTTTGAATGTGTTCCATGGATTTGCTGTGCCACGAGTGGATCTAGCTTTTCCCCAATTTTTCTCCGCAAAATCCGACGAAATTTAGCCCCAAAGTCATCGTGTGCAAGGAGTTCATCACGGCCTCGGGCACCCCGGACATCCGGCCTCCCGCAGCCACAAAACCCCCGATCCACCCCACCCTGCACTCTCCCCCGCCATTTTCTTTCGGTACCCCACCAAACCTTCCATATACCACCACCATTTCCACAACCACCATAGCTTAACCGCTCCGAGTTTGAAAAGTTTGTCTCCCATTGTCTTGCATACTTGAGTTGTGGTGTCACCGTTTCCTTGGATGTTTAGGCTACCTTGGAACGGCAAGACACCGACAACACCACCGCTCAACTTCGGCAAGGACGGTAACATCGATGACACCTTGTTCATTCTATCTTGCAATTGCATTGTCACCCTATGGACCATCTTTGCGTAGCTTTTCCATTGAGACTAGCCATTTGAGTATTGTCGGGCCACGACACTTGTGCACATTAGTGATAGCCATAGATATTGCATACCATATCATCATATCTCCGTGTGACACAAGAGTGATCCGCATACACAATAGCTACCTTGATCCGAGAAGCATGCATAAGTCGCCAAAGACAAAGCTCACAAGCTTTTAAGCAAAAGAGCCACCCAAAGCTTATAAGCAAAAGGAAAATAGCATCATACGCCTTGCATCAAAAGAGATCATATGTCATAGCAATACATCATCTTGTGCTCAAACATCGGCACATCATACACTCATAGCATACTTGTGATAGATAGTCATTAAGTTTTGCCTCTTATAGGTCGTGCACAAGTGCGTATCCGCCTATTAAGCAATTGGTTAGCGTCTCTCTAGTGTTGTGCAACACGAGCATTTTCCGTGGATTCCACATTTTCGCTCACCTTTGGTTGCACAACCACATTTATCTATCCGTGCATGTGTTCCGTGTGCTACCTTGCTAGTGATCTACTTGTTGTATGAGCAAATTGTGAACCATTTTCAACATCGTTGAGTCACTTTGACGATTGCATTGAATTTGTGCCACATCCTAACCAAGCTCCTCTCAAAGCTTTACTTGTGTAGGTGTGAGAATCGACACGAAGTGGTACCAATAGTGCTATTTCCGGGTTACATTATTGAGTGATCATTGATCCATTTTCAACTTCGGTTCAGGTACATTTGGTATTGTATTCTTCTTTCTCCCACTCCCGTACTTGCTTGTGATGATGGATAGGCCAAGTACATCTTCGAACCCGCCTTTCGACGATCCTCAAGAGGCGAACAACTATGTCACCAAACTACATCTCCTCGATGTCCAACGAGCTCTCCATCAAGAAAGTGAAGCTATGCGCGAGTATATTGGGCAAGTCGCCGAGGACGCGCACCAATTTGAAGCAAGAACAAGAGAGCAATTCGACACCATCAACACCAACATGTCTACACAATTTGATGAGCTACGGACTTTGATAGTCAATCGACGTTCTTCTTCCACATCCTGTCAAAGACGAAGCCGCTCAAGTCGACATACCGACTCCATGCACGACTCAAGTACCCCTACATCAAACACTCTTCATCAAGCCGCACGTCAAGCTCTACATGACAACCGGAATCCACTTCCTGACAAGAGTTCACAAGAGCTATTTGAAGAGCAAGAAAGTCGACATCGTCAAAACCAAGCTACACTTGAGCAAGCACAAGAACGGCAACGCCTATGCCAACTACAACAAGAGCGAGCACGTCAATACCAAGAAGAACAAGATGCCGAAGCTCATCGTCATGCACAACAACGTCGAGAAGCTCAAGCTCTTGAGGCGCAACGAGCATTACGTGATGCACATCGCAATGTAGCAGCTCGCACTCGACACACTCGTCAAGAAGAGGATTTCCTTCGCGATGAGATGCAAGAGAGGCGCCACCAACCACGAATGCACGACGACGTTCCTCCTCAAGCGCGACAAGAGCAACAACCTCAACAAGTACAACAAGATCGCCAAGTACACAATGACAATGGACATCTACTACGCCATGAGCAACATGCGATTGCTAATCGTCTCAATCAAGACCGCCCTCCCAATAGGCAAGGAAAAAATGAAGAGCATCACTATGGCAAGCTTAAGTTCACCATGCCAAAGTTCTCCGGAAGCATTGATCCCGAAGACTACCTCTCATGGGCATTGAAGGTTGCCAAGATCTTTTGCCTTCACAACTACGATGAAGACAAGAAGATCGCAATGGCCTCCTCGAGTTCCAAGACTATGTTATCAAATAGTGGGAGCAAATCATTGAGAGAAGAGAAGCAAAAGGCGAACCTCTTATCACTACTTGGGCTCAAATGAAGGAAGTCATGAGAGCACGCTTTGTGCCAACACACTACAACCGTGACTTGTTCAAGAAGCTACAACTCCTCAAGCAAGGTACCAAGTCGGTTGAAGAGTACTACAAGGAGATGGAGATTGCCATGATACGAGAAAACATCACGGAAGATGAAGAGCAAACGATGGCGAATTCTTGAATGGCTCAACTATCCTATCAAGAAGATTGCAGACTTCCAGCCATACACCAATCTCCTCGAGCTAGTACATCAAGCAACCAAAGCGGAGCGACGAGTTCAAGAGGATTACAAGTACTCCAAGTTCACCTCTAAGAACTTCGGCTCCTACAATCAAGCTTCAACGACTTCGGCTACTCCTCCTACCTCTAACAAGCCTTCTACAAACTTCGGCGACAAGTCAAGGTACAAGAATGCGACTACATCGAGTCGTCCACCTTCTACCAACAACTTCAAGCCAAGAGCTTCTTCATCTACAACTCCACCCGAGGACAACCCCAAGACGAGTTCCATCAAATGTTTTAAGTGCCAATGGCGAGGCCACAAATCATTTGAGTGCAAGACCGTTCGCACCATGATCATCAACGATGCCGGATCTTATGACTCAATGAGCGACGATGAGATGGAAGCCCTTGAGCATGTAGCTATGCATTGCCAAGTGAACGAAGATGAAGACCATCAAGTGTTTTGTGACAATGACTCAAGTCCCAATCTTGTTGTCTCCATGGTCTTGACACTCCAACATCAACAAGATGACGACCAACGATGTCATATTTTCCATACCAAGGCCGGCATCAATGGAAGCTCCGTCAAGGTTATCATTGATGGCAGAAGTTGTCACAATTGGCAAGCGAAGAGCTATGCGACAAGCTACATTTGGTCAAGACAAAGCATCCTCACCCCTACAAGGTCCAATGGCTCAACGACGCCGGAACTCTTCGAGTCGAGCACACCGTGCAAGTCTCTTTCAAGATAGGCGCCTACGAGGACACTCTTGAATGTGATGTGATCCCCATGTCCGTGTGCCACCTTATTCTTGGACGACAATGGCAATACGATTGTGCAGTAACACACAATGGACGGACCAATCACTAAAGTTTCAAGATGAAGGGCAAGGAATTCGTGCTACAACCAATGTCTCCAAGTCAAGTAGCCGCCGACAAGCACTTATCTACAAACCATCGTGGAGAGAATCGTGAGAGAGTGAACCACCAAAAGGAGAGTGAGAGCCATAAGCCAAATATGAGTGACTCCACGATGAGCGACAAGAAGCAACTAGTGCTATTTGCCACCAAATGTGAGATGAGAGAAGTGTGTGAGAACCCATCGAGTGTCTTTCACCTTGTGATTTTTTGCAAAGGGGAAGCCAAACCTACTAACACTTCACCACCTCTCCCCTTAGTGTTGTCTCAATTGTTGCAGGAATTCTCGGACGTCTTCCTCGATGAACTACCTCCGGGTCTACCTCCTCTTCGCAGAATCGAACACCGCATCGACCTCATACCCGGCGCACAACTTCCAAACAAGGCTCCTTACCGCGTCAATCCCGAGGAAACCAAGGAGATACAACGGCAAGTGCAACAACTCATCGACAAAGGTCATGTACGTGAAAGCTTAAGCCCTTGTGCCGTTCCGGTTATTCTCGTGCCTAAGAAAGATGGAAGTTTTTGCATGTGCTCAGATTGCCGCCCTATAAATGCTATCACCGTTAGATACCGTTACCCTATCCCATGCTTAGACGACATGCTTGATGAATTATGTGGTGCCACCATCTTTTCGAAAATTGATCTTAAAAGTGGTTACTACCAAATTCGCATTCAAGAGGGTGATGAGTGGAAAACGGCTTTCAAAACCAAGTTTGGGTTATATGAGTGGCTTGTCATGCCAATGGGTTTATCGGAAGCACCCGGTTCATTTATACGTCTTATGCATTTTTGTCTACGACCCTACATAGGTGTCTTTGTAGTGGTTTACTTTGATGACATCCTCATTTTTAGCAAGTCGCTAGAGGACCAAGTGACACACATCCGTATGGTTTTATAAACCCTTCGGAAAGAGCGCTTATATGCTAATATGGAGAAATGCACTTTTTGCGTTGACAAGGTCGTCTTCCTAGGATTTGTCGTTTCTTCACAAGGTGTTCATGTTGATGAAACTAAAATTGAAGCAATTAAAACTTGGCCTCAACCAACGAATCTCATGCAAGTGCGTAGTTTCCTTGGTCTAGCCAGTTTCTACCGACGTTTTGTGAAGGATATTAGCACTATTGCTATGCCTCTACACGCTTTGAGCAAGAAGAACACACCCTTCATTTGGGGTCCTTCGCAAGACACCGCGTTCAATGAGCTTAAAAGCTTACTTACACACGCACCACTTCTAGCCCTACCAAACTTTGACAAACCATTTGAGATCCATTGTGACGCTAGTGGTACCGGCATAGGTGGCGTGCTCATGCAAGAAAAGCGCCCAATTGCATACTTTAGCGAGAAGCTATCTGGAGCGCAACTTAACTACCCTATTTATGACAAAGAGCTTTATGCCCTGGTGAGAGTTTTACGTGTTTGGGAACATTATCTTAGACCTCATGAATTCATTCTTCATACGGACCATGAGACTCTCAAGTATCTCAAAGGTCAAACTAAGTTGAACAAGCGTCATGCTAAGTGGAGTGAGTTCATTGAGTCGTTTCCCTATGTCATCAAATACATCAAAGGCAAAGAAAATGTTGTGGCGGATGCGCTTTCCCGCAAATGCATGCTTGTTACACAACTTGAGTTGAATATTATTGGCTTTGAGCACATAAAAGATTTATATGAGCATGATCCTTTCTTTGCAAATGCTTATGCTAAGTGCTTGACTCACACTTTTTGGGAACGTTACTACCTAAAGGATGGATATGTTATGTGAGCTAACAAACTTTGCATTCCCGAGTCTTCGCTTCGTTTGCTCCTTTTGCAGGAATCTCATGGAGGAGGACTCATGGGACACTTTGGACGCGACAAGACATTTGCTACGCTCTCAAAGAACTACTTTTGGCCCAAGATGCTCTGTGACGTCTCACGCCTCACCAACCGATGTTCCACATGCCGCAAAGATAAGTCCAAAGCTCAATCTCATGGTCTTTACATGCCACTTCCTATTCCATACCATCCATGGGAAGACATAAGCATGGACTTTGTACTTGGATTGCCTAGGACTCAAAATGGCAAAGATTCCGTGTTTGTTGTCGTGGATAGATTCTCTAAAATGGCTCATTTCATTCCTTGTAACAAGATCGACGATGCTTCACATGTTGCAAATCTCTTTTGTAGGGAAATCATTCGTCTACATGGAGTGTCCAAGACGATCGTGTCGGACCGGGACGTCAAGTTCTTGAGCTACTTTTGGAAAACTCTATGCGCCAAACTAGGAATCAAGCTACTCTTCTCTTTGGCATACCATCCACAAACCAACGGCCAAACGGAGGTGACAAACCGCACACTTTCGACGCTTCTTCGCGTGTTGATCAAGAAGAACATCAAGGAATGGGAGTAGTGCTTGCCCATCACCGAGTACGCCTACAACCGCGCAACACATTCGACTACCAGCAAGTCCCCCTTCGAGGTCATCTACGGCTTCAACCCATTGTCCCCATTGGACATCCTACCTCTACCTCTCCAAGAGCGCACGAACATGGACGCAAGTGCATGAGCGAGCTATCTCAAGAAGGTGCACAAAGATACAAGGGCAATGATCGAGCGACAAGTCCATCGTCACACCACAAAGATCAACGTCAACAAGGCACCAAGGGTGTTCCAACCGGGAGATCTTGTTTTACTTCATCTTCGCAAGGACAATTTCCCACACGAGCGCAAGTCCAAACTACTACCGCGCACCGACGGACCCTTCAAGGTGCTAGCACGCTACAACAACAACGCCTACAAGATCGACATCCCACGAGATAAGTACTCCGTGAGCGATACTTTCAACATCAAGGATCTATCTCCTTTCCATGGTGATGAAGATTTCGATCCGAGGTCGGATCTTTCCCAAGGGAGGGGAGATGATGCGGAGCATCCCGAGGTCATCCCCATGGACCCTCCATCGCCTCACCAAGTGCCTCAAGGACCAATGACTCGTGCTCGTGCTAGAGCTCTCGAGACCGAGGTGACGTCACTCCTAGCCCTACTTCCATACGAATCTTGCGAGACATGGTTGCTACCTCAGACGGATGTGTTTTGTGTGCTCAGGTGTGAAGAAGATCACATTGGAGATGTGCGTGAAGATGGCCAAGTCCCAAAGCTCACAGACGAGGCTTTGCATCGAGAAGGGCTGAAGAAGGCTCCAGGCCTTGCACATCCGGCCCCCTGGCCCTGACATCCGGCCCCTGGACCAACCACTACAGAAGGCCACCAGCGGTCGAGGCTGCAGGGCCCGGACATCCTGCCAGGCCCCGAACATCCGGCCAAGCAAGGCCCGGACATCCGGCCTCGGGCCCGGAAATCTGGCGCCACTCTACAGAGGCCACCCGAGACTCAACCCCTCCAGCCCGGACATCCGGCCCCTCGCCCCGGACATCCGACATCCCGCGAAGCCCCGGACATCCGGCCCGTCGCCCGGACGTCCGGCTCCTGATTGCCTGGCGCATCCTTTCGGCCGTGGCCCGTGTATCCCTTCACTCCGTACTCTATATATACTCCTTTCCCCACATCTAATAGGGGTAGCTTTTGGATAGCTCATCATAGACCTTTGTGGTTCCTCTCCTATGTGACTGCGGCCTCTTCGGAGAAGATCCACCTCTGATTCAAGGCCTCCACACCGGAGAAGATCCCAAGGGATACCCAAGACCTCCTCCGGGACAAGAGTATCTTTGAACCACCGTGGTTGACTATGGATTGTGTATCTTGATGTGTATCGTGGATCTAGCACCTGTGTGACCGTGTTTGTGTTGATTTGAGTGTTACCCCTCGTGATTTTCCTCCGTATCATCCTTGTGTTCTCCGTGTTCATCGTGGGATAACCTCCTTTCGTGAAAGATCTGCCGACTAGGGTTCCACCCTACATCAGTGTGTTGACGCAAGAACGAAAACCAATAGCATATTTTAGTGAGAAGTTGAGTGGTGCACAACTAAATTATTCTGTTTATGATAAAGAGTAGTATGCTTTGGTTAGAGTGCTTGAAACTTGGAAACACTACTTATGGCCTAAAGAGTTTCTTGTACATTCTGATCATGAGGCCTTGAAACATTTGAAAGGCCAAGCTAAACTGAATCGTGGGCATGCTAAATGGGTGGAATTCATTGAAACTTTCCCATATGTTGTGAAGTATAAGAAAGGAAAGGAAAACATGGTTGCTGATGCTTTGTCCCGTAGGCATGTTCTTTTGACACAATTAGAAGATAAGGTACCAGAATTGTATTGCACTGATCATATATTTTCAGAACCATATGCAAAATGTAAAGATGGGAAAGGTTGGGATAAATATCATGTGCATGATGGGTTCCTTTTTAGGGTTAACAAGTTGTGTGTTCCAGATTCGTCGGTTAGGCCTTTGTTGTTGCAGGAATCACAAGCAGGAGGATTAATGGGACACTTTCGTCGCGAGAAGACTTATGAGTTGTTGGCTGATCACTTTTATTGGCCAAAGATGAGGAAGGACGTTGAGAGATTTGTGCAACGATGCATCATATGCCACAAAGCTAAGTCTAAACTGAACCCCCATGGTTTATATACTCCCCTACCTATTCCAAATGCTCCTTGGGAAGATATTAGCATGGATTTTGTTTTAGGACTTCCTAGGACTAAGAGGGGGAGAGATTCAGTTTTTGTTGTGGTTGTTAGGTTCTAAAAAATGGCACACTTCATTTTGTGCCACAAGAACAACGATGCTTCACATGTTGCTGATTTGATTTTCAGGGAAGTTGTTCGCTTACATGGAATGCCAAGGACTATTGTTTTGGATCGAGATGTGAAGTTTATGAGCTACTTTTGGAAAACATTGTGGGGAAAATTGGGAACCAAACTGCTGTTTTCAACAACGTGTCACCCCCAAACTGATGGGCAAATAGAGGTGGTGAACCACAAACTCTCAGCCTTGCTGCGTACAATGATCAAGAAGAATTTGAAGGAGTGGGAAGAGTGTTTGCCGCACGTGGAGTTTGCTTACAATCGGGCAGTTCACTCTACCACAAGCATGTGCCCGTTTGAGGTGGTATATGGATTCAAACCACTTGCACCAATTGAATTCCTGCCACTTCCATTGCAAGAGAGTAACATGGAGGCTTCAAAGCGTGCTGCATATGTGAAGAAGATTCATGAGAAGACTAGAGAAAAGATAGAAAAGAAGTCCAAGTACTATGCTGCTAAGGCAAACAAAAATCGCAAGAAGGTGACTTTTGAGCCCGGAGATCTGGTCTGGATACATTTGCGCAAACATCGGTCCCCAGAGAAGTGCAAATCCAAGCTAATGCCTTGTGGAGATGGACCATTCAAAGTCTTGGCCAAGATCAATGACAATGCTTACAAGATCGAGCTTCCTGAAGAGTATGCTATGAGTCCAACATTCAACGTTGCTGATTTGTCTCCATGCTTTGATCAAGAGGGTCAAGAGTCGAGGACGACTCCTTTTGAAGAGGGGGAGGATGACGAGGACATCCCAGGTTCACCTCAAGTGAAGCTTCTAGAAAGAAGATCTATTTGGGTCCCATGACAAGGAGCTGTGCCAAACAAATATCACAAGAGGTGAACGTGCTCCTAGCTGATCATATTTCAAATAACCATGAGAACTTTATACAGCCTAAATCTTGTGTGCTGATTTTACTCAGGTACAATGTTGAGGACAACCAACAACATTCAACCCATGAAGAAAAATCTTCTGAAGCCCATATAACAAGTTTGAACAGAACAAGTTTCAACTCTGATGAAAACCATGTTTTCGTGACAAGGGCAACTAGTTACACCACAAGGGAGAATAGCAAGCCATCTCAACACTCTGTTGTTGCATGCGCAGTTCCAGAATTCGTCACAACACTTGTTGCATCATGCCATACAAATATATGAGTATCCAGCACGTGTGGGAGTACAAAATGGAGAGCATATGAAGTCTAGTTTCAGGAAAATCAAAAGGTGCATCATTTGGAGTCCTGAGTCAAAGGATATGAGAGTTCCAATGCAAGCTATCCAGGGCATTAATTGCTGTGCGAGGCTCCATGAGTTTGCTCCCTTGACCAGCTGGTTAGCACGAATTTGAGCTCCTGTTTTGGCCTGGTTTCACACCTAAACTAGGAGGGCTGTTCCTAGTATAAATACCCCTTCCCCCACTTCAGCCACAACTCTTTGGCAATTTGATTTCAGCATGGGTTAGCTAAGTGCAACCAGAATATTGTTTGAGAGTTCACTTCCTCCTTAGCTCTTGTAATCTTGCCTTGTGAAAGGGTAAACTCACTTTGTGATTTTACAACAGCAGCCGTTGAGGTGGCGACCAGTTAACGCTTCCAACTTCATGTGTGGTTGCGTGGATTGGAAACTAAGAGTGTGGTTGGACGAATACTTGTCGCTGGTTGTTGCATTTGCAATAGTTAGCTTCGGCCTCATCAGGTTGCACTAGTTATCCTTTACCCTACAGCATTGTTGGTTGGGATCGAGGGTTTCCTTCGTACCCTTCAGGTGGCGTTGATTCACATCATAGAGCAGATCCTCTATGAAGATTGGGCAACCCTGTATCACCAACACTTCTTTAGAAACGGTGCCGGGTGACACTTTTTGGTTCATTTAGTTGGGGGAGCCCCTCGGGCTGCATTATCCCCAAGCCATGCGGGTCCGTCCCTATGGCAGGTATTGTTTCTATCAATACTTGCTTACCATCCCACTGAGCTGCTTTATGATTATCACATGTCCGTCTGGTGCCCCAACACCCTTCGCGGCTTCCGCGCGTAACTAACATGTTGGTCGCTGATTCCGCCCAAAGAACTACTGGCACGACGCCTGTGCTCGGGTCCGTCCCTGCAGTGTCGAAAAACTTGATAGACCGAGCTCTGACTCTCGGCCAGCCCCGCGCACGTCACCTTACCGGGTCCTCATTGCCTTCACATCCTCGCGGAAAGATCAAGCACGGCTACATGCCATGATCCGTTTTATAAATTAATTCACAGGAACCTCCGGGGCCGGACTAGGAGCGGCCCCGCCAGCCACTCCCCTCGGCGCGATCCGCTTGCACGCTAAAGGGGTGTTCCTGAGCATCGCGCCTCATGGGATGCTACTGGCTCTCGAGCCCTTAACCCTGGCCTTGACCACGGCATCGCGACATGGCATAACAGTGGCGGCTGTGCCTCAGCCAAGGGCCAGGACCCGAGGATGTAGAGAACCTATTTGAGCTAAGGGGGAGAGACCAGCGCAAGCCCTGCCTAGGAGCGCCATCATTGGGACACAGTCAGGCATCGCGCAAGGAAATCAGCATGATAAGTCACCCCCTGCGCATCGGCTAGAACATCGTGACCCAATGTTTTTATTTTCGTGATCTCGCTTGGGAAACGTCATGTTCCTTTTCGGCCTCCAGGGAGCCGCTTGCACACTAAAGGGAACCTCCTGAGCATCGCGTCTCGGGGGCTCTTACCTGACATCGGGTCACTCACCTCCTAGCCTTGACCACGGCATCATGGCCTGACATACTAGCGACGACTGAAGCCTGCCTGTGGACTAGGTCATGTCGGCGTAGAGCACCAAGCTGCCACGAGGACGAAAAGGAGCGCAATGCACAAGCTAGATGTGCAATCACAATACTAAACCAGGAGCAATGACATTAAAGCAAACGTATTACAACTTCTTACATACCCCACGGGGCTAGACATGATTCCGCGCAGGGAAACAAAAGAAGAAAGCTTGGGAGAACCTGGCCAGGCGACGTCACCGACAACGCCGGGCGGACGCCGACGCCCTGTTCCGGCCGCGGCGAGAGCTCGGTGGCTCGTAGATGTCATCATCCCTGGACTCTGGAGAATCACTGAATTTTGGGGACTCGCTACTACTGTTAGAGGAGTTGATGGAATGGCCAAGGGCAAGTTCAGCGCTCGTAGTCATGCCGCATGGATCGTCCCTCCCGGGGCAGCATTCCACACGCTGACCGTCCTCGCCGAAAACCTTGAAGAAAAGTGTGGAGGCTCCGTCATATGTGAAGTGGATAGCGGAGGCCCCTTCTGGACGGTAGGCGCGTTCGATCTCGCCCCATACTCGAGTCAAGAAGACGTCGCCCAGGGGGAGGGGACGTCGACCTCCGCTTCGGTAGCTTGGCTGCAGCACCCGAAGTGTTGCAGCCACAGCTCGGTGGGCCCCCTCGGCGGTATCAATTCAGTGAAGAACCTTGGGAGCCGGATCCACAAGAGCGGCGACATTGCCACCCACACCACGATCCCGCAGTGCATGCCGTCAACATGGGTCCGTAGGCCGGATAATCGTACGGCTGCGGCCTGTCCTCCATGATCCCAACCTGTGCGGGGTCGGGCGTCAGCCCTGCCCAGGGCCTTGCGTGCGGGCATACAGGGGGATGGGGGAAGCCAGGTGGAGGCTGCTCAAACCAAGGCCACGTCGCCCCCAGACCAACGCCGGCGTCACGGGAGCGGCCAAGCCTTTTCTTCGGCGGAAGCGGACCGGGCTCCTCTTAAGGAGCCTTGCCCTTCTCCACCGCGGAGAACCTCCTTATCGGTGCCATGGACGTCTCGGCAAGATGCCGAGGCAAGGAGGAGGAAGAAGGAGCAAGCGACAAGAAGATTGTAGCGACCTGACCCGAATGGATCAAGTCTCTGTGTTTCCGTGTCATCCCTGGATCGGTATGCTGACACACACAGTACTCGAGGATTTATAATAGAGGTAAATCACATGTATAAAGTAACGTAAATACTATTACATCAATCAATCATAGCGGAAGCAACAAAGGTTGTGGATTCCCATCAACACCAACGGCAAAGTTGAGTGTAGAAATCGTAACCCTAACGTATCACTTACTCGTCGTAAGATAATCCTGCAACATGAGATGTTGCAGCCACAAAGGCTCAGTACATTGAATGTACTGGCAATTTCACACTATAATGATAATGATGAACAAAGCCTACAACTACATGCATATTTGGCTGGTGGAGGCTGTAAGGTTAAAGTTTTTGCGTAAAGCCAATTTTTCCCTACTACAAAGGAATATATTTTAATTAACTATCATGGTAGTTGAAACATCCTTGAGAAGATAGACATCCTCTAAACCCCAATTAATAATCATCATTAACCCAAAAATATTAATTAAAGTAACATGATGAGATTCACATGATATCCAAGTACTAGATACTCAAGACATCCATAACCGGGGACACGGCTAATCATGATCAGTTTGTACACTCTGCAGAGGTTTGTTCACTTTTCCCCACAAGACTCGATCGCCTCCGTTTGGTTTCTCGCACTGCATGGTGTTTGAGAGAAGGATGACCGAGACACAGTCTTTCCGAAGAGGTCCCCTTAACCGGATAGATAGTCCGATACACCTACAATCCCTCTACATCTGCTAGCCCATCTCGGAAAGGTTTCCCACAACTTACTCAACTATGCCAGAGCCCATATTGGCATGTGGCTGCGCACGGAAGTTTCTAGTATGAATAATCTCGTGATCCCTTTGAGCCTGGGTGGCGGTCCAAAAGAAAACATGTAATTGCTGGAATACCCAGGTGCCTCAATCCACCCAGATTTGTGTTAAAGTTGGCACCTTAAGTTGAACCATTAATTAACAATCTCACATCTGTCATGGATACACTCACCCAATCCACGTCTACAAGCATAGCATAACCTATTTGCAAACGTAGAAGTAACTCCCAAAGGTTTGAATGTAATGCAGGTAATAGGTACTACCTCAATCTACTTCCCAGTCCCACATATTAATAGCTCCTACTCATGCAATGTGTGAGGGTTTGACTAATGCAATGAAAACTGGGTATTGGGAAAGTATGATCAAAGTGTGAACTTTCCTGCAACATTGATGAAGATGATTCGCACTCAAAACTCTTGATATCTCTACTCGTCACACTCCGGTCAATCTATCGTAAGCAAGCAATAGTGACCACACATAAGCAATCACTCAGAAAGCTCGGACAGAATGAATAAACACTTCGAAAAACTTCGAAAACAAACGAATGACTCTTGAAACATAAAACAATTTCCAACAGTACCAAAATTATGTGAATTTGGCCTTATCAGAAAGTTTAGGTCAAGAGCTTCGATTTGCAAAAAGAATCAACTCAAACGGAGTTACGAAACTCAAGTTATGATCAAATGAAGTTTGAATCTAAAACTAGTTGAATTCAAATTTTTAAAACATTCAAAAACATGTTCAAGTTGTATTACTGGAAAGAGGGGATCGTAACGAAGACGTGGGCGTTGGTTTCGTTGGATTTGGACCAACTGGTAAAAAGTTATGGCCGAAAGAAGATTAGGGGCTAAACTATAAATAAAATATTTACAGAGAGGTCCATGGCTGAAAACTAAACAGAAAAGAAAAAGTTAAAGAGCGAACGTTCACTAATGAACCCTAAATAGTGAACGGTCTCTAAATAGATCTAACTAAAAAATGAAGAAAACCTAATCTAACCAAATAAACCAGACCGGGGTTTTACCTAGGTTTTTTTCTCAAAAACCCACGGGTTCGGGCGGTTTTTCTGCAGGGCGGATCGGGTCGGTCCGCTGCGGGTCGGGCTTGGAGCCTCGGAGCTCCGGCCGGCGAGCTCCGACGAGGGGCGGCAGACCGCGGCGTTGGGCGATGCAGAGCTGCGACGCGGGGCGAGGCAGAGGCGAGTGGGCGGCGCGGTGGCTGGCGGAGCTGCTGCAGCAGCAGGCAGCTGTGGTTGTGGGCGAAGTGGCGGTGGGGAGATCGCGAGGCGGCGGCGGCTGGCGAGCATGGCGGCGGAGGTGCAAAGCGAGGGCGGCGGCGATGGCGAGAAACGGGCCCGGGGCCTCGGTATTTAAGGAGGAGGAGGGGCGGCGCGAGCCTTGGGCGAGGGGCAAAGGAGAGAGGCGGCGGCGAGACGTGTTGGGCACGGACGCCGAGGCGTGGCGGCGGCGGTTTCCTTCGGGGGCTCGGGGACGGGCAAGCTGGGCTGGGCCTTGGCCTGGCAGTGGCTGGGCCGGCCCAATTCAGCTGAGAAGATTTTTTTTTGACACACGACGAAAATAAAAGAAAAGGAAAATAATTTCAATATATAATATAGGCATATTATATATCAAAATTTGCAGAAAAAGAAATCCAAGAACATGAACATTTTCCTACTGTCAAATAAAATGCCCACAAATTCTAATAAATCAAAAGGTCCTACTGCTGCAATAAAATCCAATAATAAATCATACTAAACTACCAAAAAGACTTCAAATTTATTTCTCTCCAATTTTCTGCTATAGGGAATCATGTTAACCTATTTTCCATGTAATTTATTTTTGGAGAAAAATAATTTGAATAAAACCCAAATAACTCAATATTTGAAATTGAGTTGCAGAAAATTTCAGAAGAACTTCCAACTCATATTTCCTATATTTTGAAGAACTCATTTTATCTTCTCTCGGGAAAATCATTGAGTTGCTTAAAGTTTCTGAATTGAAAAGATTTCGAGGATGAAATTCAAAAATCCTTTCAAAGCCCTTTATCATTTAAAATAAATGGAAGAAGTCATATTATCTTCACTCTAGGTTTTTGTGTTGAAAAGAATTTGAATTCCCTCGGAGATCAAAAAGCAAAGTGAAAGTTTTGGGAAAGTCATTTTATTCCCTCTCATTTAACTTTCAAAAGTTTCAAATTTCACTCAATTTCACACAGCACATCAAACAGTAATCAAATCTATCTATTTATTATAACATTCCAAAATTTAGAATTTTGGGATGTTACAAACCTACCACACTTAAAATGAATCTCATCCTCGAGATTTGGAGAGGCTAGCAAAAAATAGGTTAGGGTTTGGGGGTTTCCTAACAAATCCACTGATTGGTGTGGCCTAGGGTGCTACCACACTTAGGAACATGGATACGGTTCTATCAAAGCTCATGTACTCCATCCTTTGGGTTGACGGCGTCGGTCTTCTCAAATCTTCAGGGTATTTCCTTCTTTGGTTCTTTTGGTAGTGGCATAACCTTTGCCCTCAATTCTTGTATCCTTTCATCTTGATAAGGTTCTTTCAGGACTGGTTCTTCTTAGCTGGCAGGTCTGGCGCCAATACTAAACAAATATCGATATCTCATGGAGGTCATCGAACAATTTATTGGGTCCCTGCAGAAAACGGGTCTGGGCTTCATCCTCACCGTATATCCTACGGTTGGCAACAGCTGCCTTGTACACGGGAAAAATTTCTATACCCTTCTAAGGTTTTAAACAAAGTTTTGTCATCGTCGTCTCTCTACTATAGGTAAGTCATTCAGATTTACTATCCCGTATAACAGAGGTGAATAATAAGAGTAAGTCGGTATGGTGATCAATCCATCCCGCACCCAAATCATTACCTTGTATATGGTTTAGTGAATCTCACATTCTAACACTCGGTCATCCTCACAAGCATTGCAGAATTTCATCTTGTTGACGAACTGAGTTTGAACATATCCATTTATTCTGCAAGCCAAACAACCGTCTATCGTGTTCACAACCCTCGGGTTTAGCGCAAAACCTATAAGATCGTCTATTGACAAAGGTCGTAACTTCTTCCAGGGGTTTTCCTTCAGCAAGGATGAGCTTGCTTTCTTGACAGGTCCTGGGGCCTGTGGGTTATGGCTCATCTCATCAATAGCAACACTTGGTCTCATCCTCGGGTTGCAACTGATCATTCTTCCAACATCCCACTTCATTGGCTCTCTTAAATCCATCCAATTATCCCTTACTTCTCTTGGGTCAAAACTGCGTGTAATTACTCACACTCATCATTGGGTAGTCCTTTCCAAGTTTGACGTAACCAACCACTAGCTAGTGTATCCGGGTAACGGTGTTGGATTCTACCACAATTAAAATGAATAACACTAGTTTCTTCAAAATCTTATTCCATGCATCATGTCTTCACCCTTCACTTATGTAGTAACAACTCATAAATCAATACCCTGATGCTAACTGTATTGATTCTCAACTTACTAGGATCTGATGCATTTCCGTTGCATGCTTCAACTCCAATACTTAGCACAAAACTCCTTCTTCTTGGTACAATCTATAGCAAAATGCACTGCTTTACTACAGCAGATACACATAAATATAGACAATTCTCGTGGTTCCCTTGTGATTATGTAGCCTCCTTAGGTCCTCGGCTAAAGGGTCCACGTCCGAACTTGTATATTCATAACTCAATCCTTGGGGTCACTATAGTTCCATACTCCAGCCTTACACCCTCTTAAAAATCCAATAGTACTTCTTTCCTTCATACTCTTGGGGTAAGCCTCATATCAAAATAAACTCCAACTTATTTGTGCAAACTCTACTCCTTGGAGCAACACTTTCCTTTCTATTGGTCCAGGGTTCACTCAGTAAGGTTCAACGAAACAAAATGCACTGGTTCATCCAAAATCCATATTCTCCTCATATCAAATCTTGTATTACTACTTGAACCAGTATTCAACACTCCAGTTACAAAGGTGCTTCACTACAAATGTTGCCATCCACATAGTGGGGTATGGTCAAACATTCCTCCCATCTTTATTCCTTTGTCCTAGCTAAGCACGCTTCAGTCCCACCAGAATTGTGCAACGTGATTCTTAAAATCATCAATCTTTTGCTTCATACTATTGGCTGTGTGCTTCATCTTCATCATCTCTGCATGCATCATACTCAGGCATTCCTGAGAAAAACGAAGTCTTGCCTTAAGTATTTCTCCAATCTGACGTATGGCCTCCATAGCAGCTTCACGAACATAGTCAAAGGATGTTGGTCGTGGTACTCAGGAGATGAAAAAGTATTGACACATAGTTTTTGGGCAAACTCCTTTCACACGGTGGAGGTGTACCTCCACGTACCAAAGTTCAACTCCATTCTCCATGAAGGGATAACCCTTGTAAACTGCATCTCCTTCCAGGTGAATATGCTTCATCATGTCCTTCAGGATCTTTGGGTAATCCTGGTCGCTAGTCAGGGTCATGATGGTTTCCGGGCCTTTGAGAAAAGACTCGTAAAGGGTTGTCATCTGTAGGTATAAGGTAAAAGGGCACTCAGAACAATGTAGGTATTTCCTTGTGGTTGTTTGTCCGAGAAAGGTTTGGGATCAACTTCTCCATGGGTTCTAGGTTTTAGTCTGGGTGAGATCACAAAAGAGGCACCCACAATCATCCAACAACTCATAGTAATGAGATTCCAAACATCTCAACTTCCATTGCTTCACGAACTATTACCATGTTATTTCCATACTCAACTCAACATTGTAAACACTCTGTTTTCCATATTAATCTACATGCTTCATTACAATATGAAGATCTCAACTACTCAGATCAATCTTCCTCCGATCTAGACCTTCTCTTGGCAAAATGCTCTACTTCCTTGTAGTGTAAACAAATGTCATAAGACAGATCTAAGGGCTTCATGGTGGCTATCCTGATTCACTGGTTTCTTCGCTTCCTGGTTGGGCAGTTGCTAGCATAATGACCTAAATCCTTGCACCGATAACAAGTGATGTGATTTAGGTCCTTTTCCGCAGAAATTGGGTTCTTCTGGGGACACATGCTCTTTCTCTTCCTCGACTTCCTTGTTCCAATCAATTCTTCTATCTTTTGGAGATCAAACTCCACTTCTTCTGTCGGGTAGTCTCCCAGATACTCATGGCTTTCCTTTGCGCAATGCTGTGAAAAATGTCCTTCTTCTCCACATGAATAGAAAGTACGGGAGTAATATCTGTCTAGTCCTTCTCCATTAGGGTCGTCAGTATCTTCCTCCATCGCGGATTCCCTTAAGGTTTCCTCGAGGACTTCTTTCATTGCTTCTTTCTTCTGCTGGATTGTTCGTTGCACCATGGGGAAAATGTGGCACTGAGCAGGGTAGTGGGTAGTCCCTTCACACAAGAAACAAGTAATCTGCCTAGTTGGGCATTCTTCAGCTAGGTGACTTCCTTCACAATTAGGGCATTCATCCTTATGCTCCTCCTGGGTGTGTCCTATTTCTCCACAAATCCTGCAGGCACAATGTTTCTTCTTTGGGTTGTCAGCACGCTTGCGGATGAGACGGGATCTTAACAGGGTCTTCTTGAATTCTTTCCAATTTTCTGCTCTATTACATCCTTGTATGTCTTGATGCATCTCCCACCATGTTGCAGCACTGTTGGTAAAGTACTGGAGAGCGTATTGAACCTCATACTTCCTTGCTACCAAATTTTTCCTGAAGTGATCCTCCATGTTTTGTATCCATAGATCTGCCTCCGGCTGGGTCATCGGTCCAGAGAATACAAGGCTATCTAGATTCATCCTCTATTGGGTCCATGGGTTTTCGGTGAGATAAGAGAGATGGAGAGAGAGAGATACACTCGAAACAAACAATAGTTTATAAAAGACGGTTTTAGTTTGTGGCCGTCAGAAAACATCAAACTAATGACGGCTCACAATTGTCGCAGCTAACGTAAGTACATAATAGGGGGTTTGGTCTTCTAAAGGTCGTCATCTCTTCAAAGTTGTCAACTCTTCAAATCTTCGGAGTATCCACTGTTGTAGCTTCAACACTTCCAAATGCATGGTAAAATCCTCTTTACTCCGAAGTGATCCAAATGGTAAAGGGTATTGTCTAACTATTTAAGGTCAAAGGGAAGATTTTGACAAAGCTCGGAAAAGAAGAGAGATAAGAGTCTTTTGAAAGAGATAGTGTTAGAGAAAACTTTTCCTATGGTCTTGCCAGTTTCTAGGGTCACGTGCTACATTCAACATGTGCTCTGATACCATCTTGTAGCAACCCGACCCGAATGGATCAATTCTCTGTGTTTCCGTGTCATCCCTGGATCGGTATGCTGACACACACAGTACTCGAGGATTTATAACAGAGGTAAATCACATGTATAAAGTAACGTAAATACTATTACCTCAATCAATCATAGCGGAAGCAACAAAGGTTGTGGATTCCCATCAACACCAATGGCAAAGTTGAATGTAGAAATCGTAACCCTAACGTATCACTTACTCGTCGTAAGATAATCCTGCAACATGAGACGTTGCAGCCACAAAGGGTCAGTACATTGAATGTACTGGCAATTTCACACTGTAATGATAATGATGAACAAAGCCTACAACTACATGCATATTTGGCTGGTGGAGGCTGTAAGGTTAAAGTTTTTGCGTAAAGCCAATTTTTCCCTACTACAAAGGAATATATTTTAATTAACTATCATGGTAGTTGAAACGTCGTTGAGAAGATAGACATCCTCTCAACCCCAATTAATAATCATCATTAACCCAGCAATATTAATTAAAGTAACATGATGAGATTCACATGATATCCAAGTACTAGATACTAAAGACGTCCATAACCGGGGACACGGCTAATCATGATCAGTTTGTACACTCTGCAGAGGTTTGTGCAATTTTCCCCACAAGACTCGATCGCCTCCGTTTGGTTTCTCGCACTGCATGGTGTTTGAGAGACGGATGACCGAGACACAGTCTTTCCGAAGAGGTCCCCTTAACCGGATAGATAGGCCGGTACACCTACAATCCCTCTACATCTGCTAGCCCATCTCGGAAAGGTTTCCCACAACTTACTCAACTATGCCAGAGCCCATATTGGCATGTGGCTGCACACGAAAGTTTCTAGTATGAATAATATCATGACCCCTTTGAGCCTGGGTGGCGGTCCAAAAGAAAACATGCAATCGCTGGAATACCCAGGTGCCTCAATCCCCCCAGATGTGTGTTAAAGTTGCCACCTTAAGTTGAACCATTAATTAATAATCTCACATCTGTCATGGATACACTCACCCAATCCACGTCTACGAGCATACCATGACCTATTTGCAAACGTAGAAGTAACTCCCAAAGGTTTGAATGTAATGCAGGTAATAGGTACTACCTCAATCAACTTCCCAGTCCCACATGTTAATAGCTCCTACTCATGCAATGTGTGAGGGTTTGACTAATGCAATGAAAACTGGGTATTGGGAAAGTATGATCAAAGTGTGAACTTGCCTGCAACGTTGATGAAGATGATTCGCACTCATAACTCTTGATGTCTCTACTCGTCAGACTCCGGTCAATCTATCGTAAGCAAGCAATAGTAACCACACATAAGCAATCACTCAAAAAGCTCGGACAGAACGAATAAACACTTCGAAAAACTTCGAAAACAAATGAATGACTCTTGAAACATAAAACAATTTCCAACAGTACTAAAATTATGTGAATTTGGCCTTATCAGAAAGTTTAGGTCAAGAGCTTCGATTTGCAAAAAGAATCAACTCAAACGGAGTTACGAAACTCAAGTTATGATCAAACGAAGTTTGAATCTAAAACTAGTTGAATTCAAATTTTTAAAACTTTCAAAAACATGTTCAAGTTGTATTACTGGAAAGAGGGTATCCTAATGAAGACGTGGGCGTTGGTTTCGTTGGATTTGGACCAACTGGTAAAAAGTTATGGCCGAAAGAAGATTAGGGGCTAAACTGTAAATAAAATATTTATAGAGAGGTCCCTGGCTGAAAACTAAACAGAAAAGGAAAAGTTAAAGAGCGAACGTTCACTAATGAACCCTAAATAGTGAACGGTCTCTAAATAGATCTAACTAAAAAAACCGAAGAAAACCTAATCTAACCAAATAAACCAGACCGGGGTTTTACCTAGGTTTTTTTCTCAAAAACCCGCGGATTCGGGCGGTTTTTCCGCGGGGCGGATCGAGTCGGTCCGCTGCGGGTCGGGCTTCGAGCCTCGGAGCTCCGGCCGGTGAGCTCCGGCGAGGGGCAGCGGACAGCGGTGTTGGGCGATGCAGCGCGGCGGCGCGGGGCGAGGCAGAGGCAAGTGGGCGGCGCGGTGGCTAGCGGAGCTGCTGCAGCAGTAGGCAGCTGCGGCGGTGGGCAAAGCGGCGGCGGCGAGATCGCAAGGCGGCGGCGACTGGCGAGCGCGGCGGCGGAGGCGCAAAGCGAGGGCGGTGGAGGTGGCGAGAAACGGGCCCGGGGCCTCGGTATTTAAGGAGGAGGAGGGGCGGCGCGAGCCTTGGGCGAGGGGCAAAGGAGAGAGGCGGCGACGAGACGTGCTGGGCACGGATGCCGAGGCGTGGCGGCGGCGGCGGTTTCCTTCGGGAGCTCAGGGAAAGGCGAGCTGGGCTGGGCCTTGGCCGGGCAGTGGCTGGGCCGACCTAGTTCAGCTGAGAAGATTTGTTTTTGACAGACGACGAAAATAAAAGAAAAGGTAAAAAAATTCAATATGTAATATAGGCATATTATATATCAAAATTTGCAGAAAAAGAAATCCTACAACATGAACATTTTCCTACTATCAAATAAAATGCCCACAAATTCCAATAAATCAAAAGGTCCTACTGCTGCAATAAAATCCAATAATAAATCATACTAAAATACCAAAAAGACTTCAAATTTATTTCTCTCCAATTTTCTGCTGTAGGGAATCATGTTACCCTATTTTCCATGTAATTTATTTTTGGAGAAAAATAATTTGAATAAAACCCAAATAACTCAATATTTGAAATTGAGTTGCAGAAACTTTCAGAAGAACTTCCAACTCATATTTCCTATATTTTGAAGAAGTCATTTTATCTTCTCTCGGGAAAATCATTGAGTTGCTTAAAGTTTCTGAATTGAAAAGATTTCGAGGATGAAATTCAAAAATCCTTTCAAAGCCCTTTATCATTTAAAATAAATGGAAGAAGTCATATTATCTTCACTCTAGGATTTTGTGTTGAAAAGAATTTGAATTCCCTCGGAGATCAAAAAGCAAAGTGAAAGTTTTGGGAAAGTCATTTTATTCCCTCTCATTTAACTTTCAAAAGTTTCAAATTTCACTCAATTTCACACAGCACATCAAACAGTAATCAAATCTATCTATTTATTATAACATTCCAAAATTTAGAATTTTGGGATGTTACAAAGATGGAGATGAACAGGGGGCTATGCCCCTCCACATTTATAGCAAGAGGGAGGCAACCCGCCGGCCTCCACGATCGGCGGTAATAATGATCTTTTTTGCATGGAGCAGGCTCCTGTCAAGTCGAACGGTTGCCGAGGCGGCATGGGGAAGCGAAGACGCCCACGTCTCGTCAGGCACCGCACGTCAACAAGGTCCGCGGGCGGTTTGGGCCTGCGGCGCTTCGCCCTTGCCCTTTGGCTTTGCCTCGAAGCCAAGTCCGTGTGCGCTTTGGGCACGGGGGCTGCTGTCAGCGTTCTGGGAACTAGGGTACCCACACTTGCCAGCCTGCGGCCCACGGCATGGCTCCAACATTAGCCTGGTATGACCCATCTTCAGTATCGACACACAAGACCCTCGCGAGGCGGACGACGCCGAGGCCTCCGGAAGGAGCAGCCTCTCCAGGCTGGCTCCTAAGGAGCGGAGATCTCTATGCAAGCGTCCACCTCGTGAGGTTCACATGACGCAAGCCATGACAACCAAGGCCAGGCGGGTGCCAGCGGGCGCAGTGTGGCATGTGTCCTCTTTTGTGCTAAAGAAGCAAGCGCAGGCACGGAGTCCCGAGGAATCAGCCAAAGGTTTCCATTTCTATGCAATGAGAAAAAGATTGCCAGGAAGACAGGACGAAGTTCATCACCGAGCCCACCATGGCGTCGCAACCAGTAGCTTTGCACGCGAAGACCACCTTTCATTAGGATAAGATATACTAGCTGCCCCTTCGAATTTGGCCATTGCGGGATCCCTTCCCTCCCTCATTTTGGGAGGAGGACCAAGGACACTATAATTATAGCCCAGCCATCATCCTAGCAAGGTATCGACGGATTATTCAGATCATCCTCACCACCACACAAGTAAGAACACACCTCCTGAGGTTGTCCCACCACTGTACTAGTTCATCCTCATCCCACCTCGAGGCAATCCACCACAAAGCAGGAGTAGGGTACTACACCGTGAGGTGGCCCAAACCTGTGTAAACTACCTTGTCCCATTTTCCTTCCTGTTCTTTTAGCTAGGCCGTGGGATCGACGAGTAGGCAGATAGGGAAAGTTGAGTTCTTCGTACGCACCCGAGTGTTCAAATCTATCAAGGGTCCGCGGAGCCCCGAATCCGACATGCTTGTTAACTTTGATAACTCCTTTGCCTCATCTTCTTTGTTCTTTCATCTTTCCCTTTCAATCTAAACAATCATCAAGTGCAACACCCCATCACTAGCTTCTTCCTTTCAATCCTCGCCCATTTATGCAAGTGACATTTTCTTGTCCAAAAGTATGCCCATTCTTTTACGATAAATCTTACTCCATGCCTTATACCTCTCTGTCAAATTTCACCACTTTTGAAATTGTATTGGTTGGGTTCAAAAATGCATCAAGTTTGAGCTAAATTCAAACATGAGTTATTTTTCTATCTCTAAAAATGCCCAAACCACTTTTTTGGAATAGAGCATAAATCCAGGAGCTCAGAAATATTTTTTGCTTCCATTTTATCCTTCTGTAACTCCCTGGACTTTTCCCTTTTCGTTCGTTGTTTATTTTTGAACTGATGTACAAGAAAAGAAGGATAGGCCCAGCTTCCAGCAGTAGACCGCAGCCCACCTAGCCTCCTAGCAGTATCAGCCTGGCTAGTCCATGTGTATAGTGGTGTCCCCTACCTTTGTACGACACGCATCCATTGGTACCACGTCGGCTGTCCGGTCGATTTGACGGCACGAGACCCTTCCCACGCCCTATAAAACCATGCCCCGGTGCCCTAGTCCTCCTCCTCCCTCCATTCCACCCCTCTCATGCCCCTACCGCCACCTCTCCAAGTAAGGGTAGCCCATGCCATAGCCGACGCCATTGTCGAGCCGAGTTTGAGCTCGTGATTGACTTGATCCTTCCAGCGGCCATCCTCTTCTTCCCCGGGAGCATCTAGACCGGAGTTGTCATCTTCCTCATCACCCGCATCCGACCACAAGACCCTGAAGCTTCTTCCCCGTCGTCCTCTTCCTCCCCTGCTTCCTCTACTTCGCGGACCTGAGGACGCGGGCCCGATTAGCGCGCCGCTGCACCGTCTCCTCTGCTTCCCCAATGACTCCATCGTCACCAGCGAACTCGTGGTGAGCTCCACCTTCTCCTAGCCTGCCCTCTCAGTTGATTTTGTCTCGGAATCATTCCCGCCGTTCCCGTCATCATAGCAATCTTGTGCGCGTATTGAGGTTGTCCATCACGGACGACCATGGTGGCGAGCTCAAGCTCGTGTCTGGCCTATTCTGCACATCACCCACACATCCACAACGCGCGCAGCTCGTGTCCCACGCTCGTGTCGCCGCATTGCCCAGCACCGCAGCCCCCTGCCTGGTCGTGTTTGGTGGGCATGGTCCAAGCTCGTGCAACCTTCTGCAATTTTGTCTTGCCCACACATGCACGCATGCCCGCGCATGTACTACAGCTCTCCCCACAAGTGTCCGCGTTTGTGCTCCCACGCGATGTGCAACACACGCGCTCATGCACACAGCTAGCGCCTCGCCATGCCACGCTGTCGTGGCCGAGACGAGCTCCTTCTCGAGCACGTTCTCGTAGCCCTTGGTCCACCGCTCATGCATGCAAATGACACCGGCTAGCAGCAGTCATTCGCTCACGCGCCCTTGCAGCCTCACCGTGCCTCCTATTTCCGCAGCCCCTCTATTGTATCCCGAGCCTTGTTGCGCTGCCGTTGCTCGCCGGCCTCGTCGCCTTCTTCTCTGCCACCAAAGAGGAAGCCAGCTTCCGCTTTGTACTGATTCAAAAGGAACCCTAGCTTCTCTGTGTCAAACATCCCTGGCTTTGCTTGATGGCTCAAGCGTCTCTTGCCTAGACAAACGACATGGTTTCAATCCCCCACGGGTGTAGTAAAACCTCCCCTTTTTAAAATGTTTTTCCTCTCTATGACAGTGGGACTCCAGTTGTCAGCCTCTCTATGTACATGCACCTCTCCACATCCACGCTCCCGCCTCATCAGCACCCGGGCCCCCCTCGTCATTGAAAGTGGCTGGCCCAACCCATGTCCCCCTGTTGTTTTAGTTTCTTTCACATAATTTCCAAAATGCACCTGTGTTAAATTGTTACGAACTAAATAACCATGAACCAAAATTAAGTATGTCATGTATGAAATTTGGGTATAGTTTCATGTAGTTTCATAATTTGCAACTTTCGTACATGTTAAAATTATTTAAATTGCTGCTTGCATTTATTTTGCATAAATAACATGCTAAAATGGATTTTTTGTAACTAAATAACCGTAGCTCCGAATTAAATAAAATTTATATGTAAATGAAGTAGAAAATGCGTAGATTATCACGGTGCATTTTAACATGCCATTCGACAACTCTAACATAATGTTTATTCAGATCTGGGCCAATTTTGAAATTTAAATACGGGGAGTTTCCAGAATTGTTTTATGTTGCTTCCGGCCTCATTTAAACTTGCTTTGATGTGGGGTTCTTTTATGCATCATCTCTTGCCATGAGTAGCATCATGTAGCCTTGTCATGCATCATACATGGTTGTGCATCATTTCATGTTTATGTGTTGTGTGTTTACCATGTTGTTTGCTTCTTTTTGTAAGTTCCTATCTCGTTGCGATCGTGAGGATTCGTTCGAATACGTTGGTTCGTCTACTTCATGGACTCAATCTTCTTTCTAGCGGGATAGAAGGCAAGATGATCTTGGAGGTGACTTGCCCTTCATGACGACGTTGATGCTCTCCATGGCAGTGTGGATGTGAATGACTTTCGCTTGCATCGTGTGTGCTCTCCAAAGACTTGTGACTTGAACGTCGCCGTCGAGAAAATGAAAAAGGGGAAGAAGACTTGTAGTCGACCACCATGTGTTGGAGCTCCTCCATGTTTTTGTCGATGGAGTCCCACGCGTCGTCGGAGTAAGCCCTTTTCCTTGCCTCGAAGTGTCGTATGTCGATGGCGATGTTGTTGATGCGCTCTTGCATTCCTCGTTGTAGTCCGATAGTTTGCGTGTGGATGAAATTGTTCGCGCCGTCAATGTCAAAGACCTGAGATGAAATGCTTTGCCTATCAATCACAAGACTCAAGTAGTGGTGAGTGGGAGAAATAGAAGAACTAGACCAATGTACCTTACCCAATGTTGAAAATGGATCAATGATCACTCAATAATGTATCAAGGAAATAGCACAATTGGTACCGATTCTTGTCAACTCTCACACCTACACAATAAAGCTTTTGGTGGAGCTTGGTGAGGATAGTGGCACAAAAATTTGATGGAAAAGTTAGCAAGAGTCAATAATGTTGAAAGAGATTCACAAATTTGCAAATGTAACAAGTAGACCAATAGCAATATGTGGCACACGGAAACACGTGCACGAATAGATAAATGTGGTTGTGCAACCAAGGATTGAGCGGAAGATGTGGAATCCACGGAAAATGCTCTTGTCGCACAACACTAGAGAGATGCTAGCTGATTACTCAATAGGAGGATACGAACTTGTGCACTACCTACATGAAATAAAATGTAGCGACTTCCGGTGCTTTAGCACAAGATGATCCAAGATGACCGAGTATTATATCATATGATATGTTGTGATGCACGATGCTATGGCTCTTGCTTACAAGCTTCTTTGTTTTTCTCTTTTTGCTTAAGAGCTTATTTATTTTTCTTTGGCCACTTTGAGGAATGCACGAACCAAGATAGAAATTGTGTATATGTGGGAACAATCTTGTGACACAAGAGATGATATGATGATACCAAGATCATATGGTATGTATGCAATGGAAGCGCGGATCGATGATCACTAATGTGCACAAGTAACGTTGCCGGCAATACTAAAAGGCTAGTCTCGATAGGCAAGTGACACAAAATGGGCTAGGGGTTAACAATTCAATGGCAACGGGAATATACAATGACATCGTCATAGTTACCGTCCAATGATGTTGATGAGAAATGGTGTTGTCGATGTCGATACGTTCCTAATCAGCCGAAACACCTTAGAAAACGGAAAAACCGCAAAGTCTAAATCTCAAAGGTAAATGTCAAATGGTGGTAGTGGAAATACGGTGGTGGTTTTGCACTCGGCCAAGCGGAAGTGGAATGATGAGTTATGTGAGTCGAAGTTGAAATGACCGTCCCTAAGTAGCCGAAACACCTTGGGAGACACAAGCCACAACTCAAACAAGCTAAAAAAATTGGGTTAGGTTGGATTGGCGGGTGTGTATGGTGGACAAGGTTATGCGGAAGTGGCAGTGGTGGTTGATGAAGAAGCAATCGTCCCTAAGTTGCTGAAACACCTTTGGAGACTCGAATCACTACTCAAGCAACCACTAATGCGATATGGAACAAAATGTGTTAGGTTGCGGAAGTCGGTGGTGGTTATGCGGATGATGTGGTGAAGGCCCTAGGCAAACTTGCCAAATTTTGGAAAATTTGATGGAGTCAAATGATGATGGTGGTATTTTTGTGGGATGGGGGATGTCAATAGCTCCAAAATGAGCTAAAGAACGTCAAAAACAAAATTTCAGCCGCGTCCATTTCAGGGTTGCCGGACATCCGGGAGGAGGTCCAGATGGTCCTGGTTCGTCAACCGGATTCTGTAGTTTCAGGCACGTGGGGTTTTCCGGACATCCGGGAGGGTGTCCAGCTGATCCGGGAGGGTACGGATGAAACGGGTGAGGTCCCGGATGATCCGGGTAGGTCAATCTGCTTGGGATTTGCTCTCGGGAACACGATTTTGGGGCGGAATTTGATGATTTGGGGGGGCAAAATTGAGAGGATTTCATGGATGGAAGGTGGAGAGACTTGTGGGGAAGCTAGATCCGCTTGAAACCAAGCAAATCCATGGATCAAAATCAACAAAACATCTTCAAACCAACATATAACAAAAAAAATTGGGGCTATTTATGCTGGGGAATTTTCGAATTTAGGACAAAATCACACAAAACAAGGCTAGAAAATGGTGGGCGAGACTCCAAATTCATGATGAACCAAGGCTCATGATACCATATGATGCGGAGCTAAGCCGATTCTAGGCCGATCTTTCACAATTGGAGGAGAATCCCACGATGAACACGAAGAACACGAGAGGAAAACTCGAGGGGAACAAGAGGAAAACACTCAAATCAACAAGTTTAGGTCACACATATGCTAGATCCGGGAACACAAAGAGTGATACATGATCCATGATCAACTAGGGACGATACACGGTAACGAGTTCATCTCCGAGAGGAGGTCTTGAGCCCACGATGGGTCATCCCGTGAGGGGTCTTGAATCCACTTGGGGGATCTTCTCTGAGGAGGCCGTGGTCTCTCAAACGAGAAGAACCAAGGGGATGAGCAAAGCTCTATCTCACAAATGAGTTAAACCAATGCTAACACTTGAAAAGTGGAGGAGGAGTCATATATATAGACTAGGGGGCGAAGGGGTACATGGGCTTCGGCCCAAACCGCACACGCATGTGGGGGTCCGGATGATCCGGATGGTAGCCCGAATGATCCGGATGGTGGACCGGATGATCCGGGTGTGAGTGGTCCGGATGATCCGAGCGGCCGTCCGGATTGTCCGGAAGTATCGTAGCACAGCAGCTGGTCCGGATGATCCGGGACCTGGTCCGGATCGTCCGACTTCGTCGAGCAGGCTTCGGATGTCTCGGGGCACATTACCCAAATCGTCTGGGTGGGGGTCCGGATCAGCCGGGCTTGGCCCAGATCGTCCGGCTGGGGGTCCGAATGATCCGGGCAAGTCTTTTCATTTCTGTTCTCCTTCTTCCCCCTCCTCTTCTGATGAGGCCATCATTAACAAATTACGCCTACAGCCCCTACTGATACATATACAGGACCAATTACTAGAGTAAGCGCATGCCAATTAAATTATCAGGTACTTTCATTTCTTGGTAATGATTCTAATGTTCATGAGAATATGATGTTGCCTAAATTGGATACATTTGTCTTGCTTACAAATGAAGGGCCTAGCTTGGACAAGAAGGATGATCATTGGAGCAAGATCAAGCATGGAAATGACGACATGCGCAAGGGAAACAAGAACAAAGTTACAAGTGATGATTTCGGGACTTTGAAGCCACCATAACGAGTGCGTGAAGCCTTGGATGAAATATACAACATGCCACTTCATAAATTTTATCAAGAGGCTATTATGGGTACTGCGTCACCTTATTATTGGGCCAGGCCCATGTAATTTCGAAATACTTGAGTATAGGCTATTTTTAGTGTCCGTATGTGCGGGGAAACAAGAGTTAGGGTTGGTTTCGGATCCCTCCTCCAAGGGCCACGAAATCCCCCCTCTTCCTCCATATATATGACCCTTAGGTCGTCGTTTAGACTTTGGGTTTTGTTTAGATGAAAGTTTGACATAGCTGCAACTTAACGTATTTCGTTTGTGTTCACCTACCAGGCAAAGGCGTCACAGAACCCCACCTTGATCAATAAAGCTTTCCACTTATATTCGCAATATCCAGATTGCAATCTTAGTTTCTTGCTTGATCTTCGTTTGCTTGCAGGAAATAGACCCTCGTGGTCAGGTTGATCGTGCTCCGGCGTGGTCAATAACCTCTCGGAGCTGGTTTAGCGATTGCTAAGGCGCGATATCTTCGCACGTTTGTAGTCGGATCGTCATAGTCTACTCCTCCGAAAACGGAAATCACCATCTCATCTAAAGACGGGACACCTTTACCTCTATCAAGTGGTATCAGAGTTCTAGGTTGCTCGGTGAGATTTTCCAGTATTTCATAGTTAGATCGAGTCTGTTCTTCATACCTATAATCCATGAAAAAGCTGAAAAAATAGTGTTAGTTCATCATATCCGAACCAATCTGAGCCTTTGCAATAATCTTGTTAGGGTTTTGCTTTCTTGAATTTGCGGTTGCATCATCGTGTCTAGTTGCTGGTCTTAGTGTTTAGTCCTTTAGAGTTTCGAGTTATGTCACAGTTTGTCACGCCGCCGTCGCACCATAGCCCACCACCGCTGCCATACCACCACCGCTGCCATATCCCACCACCAATCCTAGTTTCTTTCATATTAGTTTTGTTCTCGAGATCCATCTAGTTTCAGATTCGTGTTTCCTTGCGTGCGTAGGTCTGGAGGCCCCCAGATAGTTTTTAGGCCAAAATTTCGGCTGGTGAAAATATTTTTCCCTATCCCGTTTTTAGGCTTTTGTGAGTCTTTTGAGACACGTGCCTTCATACTGTTTTTTACCGCACTTTTTGGTCCTCGCTGCCAGATTTCCGAAAAAAATAATTAGTGAAAAAAAATTCGTGCCTATCATCTTAGTTTGACTTGGGAAGAGTTTTGAGACACTCGCCGTTATAGTGTTTCTCGGCAAAAAAAGGGCCAATTTTTTTTCAGAGTGTGCTTTCCCCTTGTTTACGTGCAGCGCCGTGTTTTTGTTAGTGTTCTAGGCTCGCGTCTCTAGTATGGTCTAGCCTAGGACCAGCACAGTACCGTCATTGAGCGTTTATTCACCTTCGCATCTCTGAATTAATTATTGCTGACATTTTTCTACCATATCTTCAGCCTTCCCAGCTCCGCATACATCAACATCGTTCATTTGACACGACCTGGCAATCGCTTTGTCCAAGCTTTGAGAGTTTTGACTACTACGGTTGCCGATCAACACCTGCGGCTGGGTAAGAACTGGTAAGAATATGAGATTTGCTTCACGGATTTGTGACGCTCCACGACCACCATTTTCTAGTAGTCTGTAGGATCATATTCTTGTGTGTTTCTATTGCTAACCATGGCAAGATCCTAGGTCGATGAAACTGAATGGGAGAACATGATGAATAAGGAGTTGCATGATAAATTTCAGCAAATGATGGGTCAACAGGTAGAAGATGTGATGACCAGTTTTGGTTACACACTAGCAAGGATGGATAACATTGAGAAGTCAATTGACACCAAGTTGGATGCCAAATTCGTTGAAGTGCTTGCGCGTCTACCTCCACCTGCTGCACCATTGCAATGACAACAACAACAACAACAACAACAACAACAACAACAACAACAACAATAACAACAACAACAACTACTACTACTACTACTACTACTACTACTACTACTACTACTACTACTACAACAACTACTACTACTACTACAACTACAACTACTACTACTACTACTACTACTACTACTACTACTACTACTACTACTACTACTACTACTACTACTACTACTACTACTACTAGTACTACTACCACCACCTTCACATCACGAAACAGCCCTCCGCAAAGCCAGCCATGTCCCTCTTGAGCCTGGCCAAACTGTTGGTGTTGCTGTTGATACTTCTGTGGCAACTGCTACTGCCGAGGAGGAGGATTCTTACGCGAGAGATTACGAGGATGAGGTTGATCAAAATCAGAACTACGAGCAACCACCAGCACCACAACCAGCAGGTCATCCACATGCAAATAATCACAATGGTAGGGCTGCACCACCCCCTCAGGTACGAGATCATAGCCATCTCCCTAAACTAAAATTGAATATTCCACCATTTTAGGGTAGATACGTTCCTGATATATATGTTACTTGGGAGTTAGAAACCGAACAACATTTTACATGTTTAGAATATCTCAAGGAGAGACGTGTTGCTGCAGCTGTTTATGCTTTCACTAGTTTTGCTTGTGTGTGGTGGTCTGAACATCGTAGATTATATCCACATAATATTCCAACTACTTGGACTGCTTTGAAAATTGCTATGCGTACTCGTTGGGTTCCACCATATTACCAACGTGAATTACTACAAAAATTGCAGCGTTTAAGACAAGGAAAATTTATGTAGAGGAATATTATATGGAATTACAAACTAACATGATTAGATGTGGTATTTTTGAGGATACTAAAGCTATGCTTGCACGTTTTATGGGTGGATTAAATAGAGAGATTCAGACCCTTTTAGAGTATAAGGAGTATAACAATATCACTCGTTTATTCCATCTTGCTTGCAAAGCTGACCGTGAAGTGCAGGATCGACAGGCCTTGGCACAAACTAATTTTTCTGCAGGTCGACCTTCATCATGGACACCGCGTGCATCCTCTACTTCCACACGTCCGGCTGCACCACCGCCTTCTTCATCCATTACTTCTAGCCGTGATAAAAGCAAACAGGCACCACCACCATCAGCCAAGAGTACACCTTCCGGTCCTGCGCAGTGCTCTTCTTCATCCATGTCATCCACAGGGCTAACACATGATGTTATATGTCGTCGTTGCACTGGTCGTGGTCACTATGCGAGCAAATGTCCATCTTAGGGTGTCATGATTGCTACTAATGATGGTGGTTATGAGTCTGATAGTGACTATGATGAGGAGACTTTGGCTCTTATTACACGTGAAGAACACGGTGGAGATGATTATGAAAATGATATGCAATACATGGCTCCTGAAGACACTGACATGTATGAATGTTTAGTTGCTCAACGTGTTTTGAGTGTGCAGGTCACACAAGCGGAGAAAAATCAGAGGCATAATTTGTTCCATACAAAGGGAGTTGTGAAGGAATGTTCTGTTCGTGTCATCATAGATGGAGGGAGCTGCAAAAACTTGGGAGCATGGAGATGGTGGAGAAGCTATCTCTCAGCATAAGACCACATGCACATCCTTACTACATCCAATGGTTCAACAACAGCGGCAAGGTTAAGGTAACACGTACTGTTCATGTGCATTTTAGTATCTCTACATATGCTGATTATGTTGATTGTGATGTGGTACCCATGCAAGCATGTTCCTTATTACTTGGTAGACCATGGCAATTTGATAAAAAATCTGTACACCATGGTAGAAACAACCAATATACTCTTGTTCATAAGGATAAAAATATTACTTTGCTTCCTATGTCTCCTGATTTCATTTTGAAAGATGATATTAATAGAGCTAATAAAGCAAAACAGGAGCAAAATAAGAGTGAAAATCGGATTGTGGCAAAAGAATGTGAGCAACAAATGAATCCTAATAACACACCATCATCTCATGTTGCATCTGAAATTAAATTAAAAAGTGGGTGTTTACTTGCCACCAAATCTGATATTGATGATCTTGATTTCAACAAGTCTGTTTGCTATGCTTTTGTGTGCAAAGAGGCATTATTTTCATTCGAGGACGTGCCTTCCTCTTTGCCTCCTGCTGTCACTAACAATTTGCAGGAGTTTGCGGACGTCTTTCCACAAGACGTGCCACCAAGATTACCACCTATTCGAGGGATTGAGAATCAGATTGACTTAATTCCCGGTGCATCGCTACCCAACCACGCACCATACCATACCAATCCTGATGCGGAGCATCCTAAGGACATCACCATGTCAAGAGTCCGTTTAGCAAGTGACATGTGCGACCTCTACTTCTCATACATAAAGGTGAATCATCTCCTTTACACGTGTTTACTTGACCCCTTCGAGGATGGTATACTACTTGACACTCCACTCGTGTGCATGCATAGGTATTGTCGGAGCTTCACGGACGACGAGGAGGAGTGCAAGCGCCGAGGAACACCTACACCATCTGCGACGGAAGCTTGGAAGCGATGACAGAAGAAGACAGAGTTGCTGGCACATCAGCAGCCGGACATCCGGCGACCAGCCCGGACATCCGGCGCTTCAACAAAAGCCGGACATCCGGCATCACCCCGGAAATCCGGCAAGGGAAATAGAAGCATCCGAAGAATGGCCACCGCCAGGCCGGACATCCGGCCCGTGCCCCGGACATCTGACCTCCCACGAACGGCCAGACATCCGGCCCCCAACCCGGACATCCGGCGGCTTCCTGCGTGCAGAGTCGGGCCAGAGGCCCATGTATCCTCTCCCACTTACCCCTTCATGGCTAATACTATATATACTCCTCCCTCACCTCATTTCTAGGGTTAGCAAATGTGATAGCTCATTTTATACTAGAGCTTTGCTCATCTTAGTGGTTCTACTCCTAGGAGAGACTGCGGCCCCTCTTCGGAGAAGATCCACGACGAATTCAAGACCCCTAAACGGGAAGATCCTTCGCGGATTCAAGACCTCCTCACGGAGATGAACTTTACCTTGTATCTTTCCCTTTGTTGTTCATGTATCTTGTGATCTTGTGTGTTTGATTGTCTAGTGGATGTGTGATTGGACTTGTTCTTGAGCGTTTTCCCTTGTGATTTCTCCTTGTTCGTCCTTGTGTTCATCGCGTTCCTCGCGGGATCCCTCCTTTTCGTGAAAGATGGGCCTAGAATCGGGTTGACCCCGCATCATATGGTATCAAGAGCCATGGTTTCTCACGAAATTGGAGGCCCCCACCTACTTTAGTGATCATATGGTATCATGAGCCACGGTTTCTCACGAATTTGGAGCCTCCCCACCGTTTTCTAGCTTGATTTTGTTGTGTTCTTCCCCAATTACGAAAATCCCCACCAAAAATAGCCCCCAATTTTTTTGTGATCTGTTGGTTTGATGAGATTTTGTTGATTTTGATCCATGGATTTGCTTGGTTTCAAGTGGATCTAACATTTCTCCAAGTTTCCCCATCTTTCCTCCACAAAATCCGTCAAATTTTGCCTCCAAAATCATCAAATTCCGCCCCCAAACGAGTTTGGAAGTCCCAATCCCGATCTGGAATAGTTGGGCCGGACATCCGGGCCATAGGCCAGACATCCAGGCCATCGGGCCGGACATCCGGCCCCTGGAGGGCAAAATCGCGTAAGTTTGTGGACATCAGGTCCCGGAAATCCGGACCCGACCCCGGATGTCCGGCCCCTGGGAATTCAGCCACCCGTGTTTCACTGTTTTGTCCATAACTAATTCATCCGAACTCCGATTTCGACGTTCTTGAGCTCATTTTTAAGCTCTTGACATCACCCATAACACAAAAATACTACCATAATCATTTGAATCCATCATATTTTGTGGATTTTGTCATCTTTGCCTAGGGCTTCCACCACATCATCCGCTATACCACCGCCGACTTCCGCAACCTAACCCATTTTGATCTTCATAGAATTTGTGTTTGCTTGAGTAGTTATTTGAGTCTCCTAAGGTATTTAGGCTACTTAGGGACCATTGCTTCTTCATCAACCACCACCACCACTTCCGCATAACCTTGTCCACTATACATAGCCAACCCAACTTAACCCAATTTTGTCGAGCTTGTTTGAGTTGTGGCTTGTGTCTCCTAAAGTGTTTCGGCTACTTAGGGACCGTGACTTCATCTCCAACAACGTGTATAGCCCATAATACACAACCACCACCGCTTGTCCTCTACCACCATTTGACATTTGTCCTTGCGATTTTGAGTTGTGGTTTTTTCCGTTTCCTAAGGTGTTTCGGCTAATTAGGAACGGGTCTACATCAAGAGCACCACCTCTCATCATCGACACGGACGGTAACATTGACGACGTCATTGTATATTCCCCTTGCAATTGCATTGTTAACCCCTAGCTCATTTTGCGTCACTTGCCTATCGAGACTAGCCTTTGAGTATTGCCGGCAACGTTACTTGTGCACATTAGTAATCATCGATCCGCCCTTCCATTGTATACATACCATATCATCTTGGTATCATCATATCATCCCTTGTGTCACAAGATTGTTCCCCCATATACACAATTGTTATCGTGGTTTGTGCATCGTGGCCATATACAAAAAGGAAAAGAAAAGAAGAATAAGCTTTTAAGCAAAAAGAGAAAGACAAAGAAGCTTGTAAGCAAGAGCCATAGCATCACATCATATCATATCATACTTGATCATCTTGGATCATCTTGTGCTAAAAGCTCCGGAACATCATACACATAGCATACTTGCGATAGAAAGTTCATACATTTTGCATCTTATAGGTTGTGCACAAGTGTCGTATCCGCCTATTGAGCAATCGTGCTAGCGTCTCTCTTGAGTTGTGCAACACGAGCGTTTTCCATGGATTCCACATTTTGTGCTCATTCCTTGGTTGCACGACCCCATTTATCTATCCGTGTGTGTGTTTCCGTGTGCCACATATTGCTATTGGTCTACTTGTTTCATGTGCGAATTTGTGAATCTCTTTCAACTTTATTGACTCTTGCTAACATTTTCCATCACATTTTTGTGCCACTTATCCTAACCAAGCCACTCGATAAGCTTTACTTGATAGGTGTGAGTGAACATGTCCGGTACCAATTCCACTATTCTTTCATTTCACATTGAGTGAAACGGGATACATCCTCAACATTGGGAAAAGGTAACTTGGTATTTTTTATCTCATCTCCTACTCACCTTTGCTCGAGTCTTGTGATGGATAGGCAAAGCATTTCATCTACTTTGGTCTACACTAACAATGACAAGTTCGATGCCATGACGAACAACTAGTGCGCCAACATGGATGCTCAAATGGAGGAGCTCAAAGCCCTCATCAAGAACCACAAGAGGTCTCCCTCATCTTCGAGAAGACGCTCAAGTGCACATCCTTCCGAGCTACCATCTCCAGCAAGATCTCATCGGCATCGACACCATCAGCGAGAAGAACGTGAAGGTCAAGAGCTCAACACCAACAACCGCTCAACGAATTCACCGTACACCTTGGCATCTTCGCCAAGCGACTTCAAGGCATCTTTGCCTTTGGATATGCGGCATCTTCGCCAACAAGCACCTCAAGATTATGCTCAAGAGAAGCTTCCCAAGCTCAAGTCCGCGACTTCCACGTGCTACTACGACCTCGACAACGACCACGAGATTCCTTTCTATGGGACTCAAGACCCCGAGGAGTACCTTGAGTGGGAGCGCAAGATGGATGACTACCTCAAGTTACATCAAGTTCCCTACGAAGATCAAGTGAAGTGCGCCACAAGAAACTTCCACGACAACGCGTCAACATGGTGGCTTCACACACCTTCGACGAGCTTCAACGTGAATTGGCCCAAGACGAAGAAAGCTATGCGGCGAGAGTTCGTGCCTCCCACTTACACGGAACATCTTCTACGCCAATTGGAGAACACCATACAAGGATCCAAGTCCATCGACAAGTACTTCAACGAGATGAAGATGGCCTTGCGACGAGCCGGCGTGGACGACCCCATTTCGATGAAGCTCCACTTCATGATGGGATTGCACAACGACATCTACAAAACTATCTTCCTCGAGAACTACAAGTCCCTCGACGACAACTACATTGGTGCTCTCAAGGTGGAACAAGAACTCATGAAGGCCAAGGCTTCTCCACCGCAAGCACACTTCTCGAATACCAAGATACAAGACGGCGAGCATGAGGCTAGTACCACCATGATGTCCAAGCCCGACGAGTTCCGAGACGACGCTCCCACGTTCGACATCACCGCCATCCCTCTTTGTGGCATTGATGATGCCGAGTCTACTTCCACTCTTTTTCAAGACGGTGCCGCGACGACTACGAGTACGGAGCCATTCGAGGACCAAGCTTTGGAGGTGAACTACATGGTGACGAGCACGGATGATGCTTCCATCTTTGGAGGCGAGAGTGATGATGTGCCATCTTCGGCCTTCATCCACGGTGACGATGATGAGATGCTTGAGCATGGGATTTTCCCTTCGACCACGGCGGCATATGATGACTTGAGTGACTTGTGCCACCATATTGACAGTGAGAGCGAGTTCACCACTAGCCCCGTATATGACGAGTTGCCCCAATTCCCATGTGAGGAGAGCCACAACCCCCACCACTTGAGTGAGATGAGTGACTCCACCATATGCGACAATGAGTGCACCTACCTTGTGGGAGTGAGTGAGCCACCACATAGAGAGAGTGAGATAGTTGATAGGTCATGTGAGGCCACTTTCAACGCTAACGACTTGACCTCTACCTCTATTGTGTCTTCTCATTTGGTGCTAGGTCCCACATTTGATGACGCGCCGATCCTCGACGACTTCGTCCTTCCTATGGACAAGACGATGGCCATGGTGGAATATGATGCACCCCCACATGGTTCCATCAAGATGAAGATGATGACCACCATTTGGTCTTTCCCACCTCACCTACACCACACGAGTGGAATGGAAAAGGTAACAAAGGTGAAGGTAATACCCTCGTCCCACTAGTGGACTATGTCGACATTGATTGCTTGCATGATGTTGATCCACCTTTTGCCATGCTTCATGCTAGTATGATTTCCCCATGCGATGATTTACCCATTTATGATGAGCTTGATGATTGCCATGTGGAGTGTATTAGTTGTGATGCCATGTTGCATAGGATTTCATGTGATAATTCTCTCGGTCACATCATGTTTGACAATCCACTTGACTTGTCATATGCTATGAATGAGATCAACAATATGTCATATTTGCAATCTTTTCGTAGTGACTATGCATATGCCATTAAAATAAACCCAATTTGCACATATGGCATAGATGACATGCCCATGGTTATTGGCATTTGTTTTTCTTGTGATGATATTGACATGCTTCCTTTGCATCATATCCATCATATGCCATGCCATGAACACCTAGCTTCGGATATGCGTTGTTTTGGAGATTGTTCCACTTCTCCATATTATGCTTTCGATATTGCTCATGAGGAGACCCCCATAGTTTCCTCATACAATTTAGGAGATTTTGATCCATCACATCCATTGCATGATCCCCATACTTGTATGCTCAATTTGCATCCACATCATGCTATACACAATAACTATTCATTCATGATGGATGACATGTTCTTATACCATGCATCAATTTTCTTTGAGCGATGCTTATCTTGTGCTAACTCACACATGCACATACACATCATGATGGATGATGTGTACATTTACCACGCACACACTTTCTTTGGTTTGTGTCTCTTTTGTGTAGGTACCCATACTTACTCGTCAACCTTGCATGAGCACGAGTTGACGAAACGAGCTCTAGAGAGCAACGACGACTTGGGAGTACATGTATTATCCTTACAACCACTCCCTTCGGGCAAAGACTTCGCGCATTTCTTCTACATGGCCCTCACATGGTTATGGGTTACTGTCCATTATATCTCTTACGCCCCTCTTGCTATGTTCACTTTGCATGATATGCTCGTTTATATGCCTTTGCCATGCATTTGTGAACCATGCTTCGCATTACACATGATGATTGATTCTCATACTTGTATGTGTATTTGCAAGCTTGGTGGAGATATTGCTTGTTATTGCCATGATGCCTTTGTACCCCATGCTTATTATGATGCTTTGACCTTGATTTGTGATCGTGCTTGCGATATGTCATGTGCATTGCCTATATCCACTATTTGCTCACATGACATGATTGCCATGATTTCCTATAGTGTGTTGCATCTTCGCGCCACTAGTTTGCATTACATGATTGATATGCTTGCTTATGTTGCATCACCGATTCATACTTGCTCCTTTCATGCGGTTCATATCAACCATTGCCATGCCTTGCACATGATTGATATTTCTTGTTGTCATATGTCTCCACATGTTGCCTCTCTCATGCTATATAATTGTCCATGCATTGAGCGCAACCATAATTTTAGTCTTGCCAATGAGATTGCCCCCCATAGCATTCTCGCATTTATTTGGAGATTTTGACATATTTCTTGTTAAGCATGCTTGTCTTATCTCTTTGCACCATATGCCTAGTGCCATGAATATAGCCATTGCTGCATCATCTTATTCATGCACTTTTGCTTCTAATGGTTATGTGCAAGAGAAGAGAACCATCATCATGGATGATGTGTTTATCTACCATGCGCATACGTTCTTTGTTTTGTTGTGTGCATGTGTAGGATACTTGGACGTCGTGTCGACTTCCACATCACGTGAGTTGAGCATTCGAGCTCTTGAGAGTGAACCACCTTCGTTCCCGACGCTTCTACATCGCACTTGCTTGTGCTTCGACATTGTGAAGGACGCACAAGGACATGCTTTCAAGGTGATATCCTTCTCTTTCGAGACACCCAAAACCATGAGCATGGATATTGTGGATCACACTACATGTGTTGCTTGCACCATGAGACTTATTTGTCATCTTGGACCCTTTGATTGCACACATGTTAGAGATCTCGCTTCAACTTGTCATTGTCACATTGCCATGCTTCATGATATATATGCCTTGTGTGTTGCATCCATCTTGTTGCCTACTTGCTCATATCACATGTTTGGTTGCACCAATGTCATCCCTTCACATATGCCATGTCCCTTTGCTTGTCACATGCTTGACTTATTTGCCTCACACATATCGAACAATTGCTCTTTCTATTGTGTTGAGTGCCACACGACTTTCACTACACCCTATGCACGTTATGCTTGGATTGTCTTGCACTTGACTCATGTGTTTAGACACTTCATTTTAGTGGGTGTTGTGAATGATTCATATGCCTACCATAGACCTTTCATTGAGCGCTTTATGCATGCTTGCTACGCCTTCGAGGTAGATGCTTACTCTCTTGTCACACATATGTGCATCTCTACCTCACATTTACATGCTTGTTTCCATGATGACCTTGATTGTGCTCAATTGATGTGCTTAAATGCCATGCCACAACCCTTTGTCACACCCTATGCTATGCTTGATGACAACACTTGTTGGGTGAATCACCTCTTGAATGCTTGGTTTTGCACTAACGCTAACCACATTTGTTTTTCCAAGTGTTTGTTGTCCTTGCTCCTTTTGAAGGAATCACGAGAAGGTGCGACATTGGAGAGTGCCCATTTCGAGCTTCAAGATGATGAGTGCTTAGTGATCGACAGCTTCGACATGGCGACGCCATCTCTTTCCCATGGTGATTTGGATTTCGATCCGAGGTCGGATCTTTTCCAAGGGGGAGGGGATGATGCGGAGCATCCTAAGGACATCACCATGTCAAGAGTCCGTTTGGCAAGTGACACGTGCGACCTCTACTTCTCATACATAAAGGTGAATCATCTCCTTTACACGTGTTCACTTGACCCCTTCGAGGATGGTATACTACTTGACACTCCACTCGTGTGCATCCATAGGTATTGTCGGAGCTTCACGGACGACGACGAGGAGTGCAAGCGCCGAGGAACACCTACACCATCCACGAGGGAAGCTTGGAAGCGACGACATAAGAAGACGGAGTTGCTGGCACATCAGCAGCCGGACATCCGGCGACCAGCCCAGACATCCGACAATTCAACAGAGGCCGGACATCCGGCATCACCCCGGAAATCCGGCAAGGGCAACAGAAGCACCCGAAGAATGGCCACCGCTAGGCCGGACATCCAGCCCGTGCCCCGGACATCCGACCTCCCACGAACGACCGGACATCCGGCCCCCAGCCCGGACATCCGGCGCCTGCCTGCGCGCAGAGTCGGGCCAGAGGCCCATGTATCCTCTCCCACTTACCCCTTCATGGCTAAGACTATATATACTCCTCCCGCACCTCATTTCTAGGGTTAGCAAATGTGATAGCTCATTTTAGACTAGAGCTTTGCACATCTTAGTGGTTCTACTCCTAGAAGAGACTGCGGCCCCTCTACGGAGAAGATCCACGACGGATTCAAGACCCCTAAATGGGAAGATCCTTCGCGGATTCAAGACCTCCTCACGGAGATGAACATTACCTTGTATCTTTCCCTTTGTTGTTCATGTACCTTGTGATCTTGTGTGTTTGATTGTCTAGTGGATGTGTGATTGGACTTGTTCTTGAGCGTTTTCCCTTGTGATTTCTCCTTGTCCGTCCTCGTGTTCATCGCGTTCCTCGCGGGATCCCACCTTTTCGTGAAAGATCGGCCTAGAATCGGGTTGACCCCGCATCAAATCCAGAGGAGACAAAGGAGATTATGCGTCAAGTACAGGAGCTACTCGACAAAGGTTATTTACGCGAATCCCTTAGTCCTCATGTTGTTCCTATTATTCTAGTGCTAAAAAAGGATGGTACATCGCATATGTGTGTTGATTGTAGAGACATTAATAATATTTCTATTCGTTATCATCATCATATTCCTAGGCTAGATGATATGCTTGATGAATTAAGTGGCTCTACTATTTTCTCCAAAGTTGATTTGCGTAGCGGATACCATCAAATTCGTATGAAATTGGGAGATGAAAGGAAAACAACATTTAAAACTAAGTTTGGATTATATGAGTGGTTAGTCATGCCTTTTGGGTTAACTAACGCACCTAGTACTTACATGAGATTAATGAATGAAGTTTTACGTGCTTTCATTGGACGATTTGTGGTAGTCTACTTTGATCATATATTGATTTATAAAAGATCTTTGGAGGAACATTTGGAACATTTGCGTGTTGTTTTTATTGCTCCACGTGATGCACGGTTGTTTGGTAACCTTGGGAAGTGCACCTTTTGCACCGACCGAGTATCTTTTCTTGGCCATGTTGTTACTCCACAGTGAATTGAGCTTGATAAAGCCAAGATTGAAGCTATTGAGAGTTGGCCACAGCCCAAAACGGTCACACACGTGAGGAGTTTCCTTGGCCTCGATGGATTCTATAGGCGGGTTTTGAGAGATTTCAGTACCATTGTTGCAACTCTGTATGAGTTTACAAAGAAGGATGTGCCTTTTGTTTGGGGTACTGCACATGAAGAAGCATTCATGGTATTGAAAGATAATTCGACACATGCTCCTTTACTCCAACTTCCTGATTTAAATAAGACTTTTCAGCTTCAATGTGATGCTAGTGTGCTGAGGACATCACTAAAAGAGTTACACCCACAACCCGAACTGATACATATAGAGGACCAATTACTAGAGCTCGCACATGCCAAGTAAATTACCAGGTATTTTCGTTTCTTGGTAATGATTCTAATGTTCATGAGAATATGATGTTGCCTAAGTTGGATACATTTGTCTTGCTTACAAATGAAGGGCCTAGCTTGGACAAGAAGGATGAACATTGGAGCAAGATCAAGCATGGAGATGATGGCATGCGCAAGGGGAGCAAGAACGGAGTTACAAGTGATGATTTCAGGACTTTGAAGCCACCATAATGAGTGCGAGAAGCCTTGGACGAAATATACAAGATGCCACTTCATAGATTTCATCCAGGCCCATGTAATTTCGAAATAGTAAAGTATAGGCTGTTTTTAGAGTCCGTACCTGTGGGGAAAACATAATTAGGGTTGGTTTCGGACCTCTTCTCCCAGGGGCCACGAAATTCCCCCTCTCTTTCTCCATATATACAGCCCTTAGGGCGTCGTTTACAATTTGGGTTTTGTTTAGATTAAAGTTCGCCATAGCTGCAACTTCGCGTACTTCGTTTGTGTTCAACGACCAGACAAAGACGTCACAGAACCCCACTTGATCAATAAAGCTTTCCTCTTGAATTCACAATATCTAGATTGCAATCTTAGTTTCTTGCTTGTTCTTTGTTTGCCTGCAGGAAACGGACCTTCGTGGTCATGTTGATCGTGCTCCGGCATAGTCAATAACCTCTCAGAGTTGGTTTAGCGATTGCTAAGGCGCGACGTCCTCGCACGTTCGTAGTCGGATCGTCAAATTCGACTTCCTCCAAAATGATAGCCACCATCTCATCGAAAGAGGGGACACCTTTGCCTCTATCATAGTGGAATTGGGTTAGGAGGTGTGTTATTACAAGATGGTAAACTTGTTGCATACGTTTCTGAAAAATTGAGTGGGCCTAGTCTGAATTATTCTACTTATGATAAGAAATTATATGCTCTTGTTCGGACTTTGGAAATATGGAAACATTATTTATGGCCCAGAGAATTTGTTATACATTGTGATCATGAATCTTTGAAGCACATTAAAAGTCAAGCAAAACTGAACCGTAGACATGCTAAATGATTTGAATTCATAGAGACTTTCCCTTATGTTATTAAACACAAGAAGGGAAAAGAAAATGTCATTGCTGATGCATTGTCTCGTTGTTATACTATGCTTTCACAACTTGACTTTAAAATATTTGGTTTGGAGACCATCAAAGATCAATATGTGCATGATGCTGAATTTAATGATGTATTGCAGAATTGTAAAGAAGGGAGAACATGGAACAAGTTCATCGTTAATGACGGATATGTGTTTCGTGCTAACAAGCTATGCATTCCAGCTAGCTCTGTTCGTCTTTTGTTGTTGCAGGAACCGCATGGAGGAGGATTAATGGGACACTTTGGCGTGAAGAAGACGGAGGACGTACTTGCTACACATTTCTTTTGGCCAAAGATGAGACGGGATGTTGAGTGTTTTGTTGCTCGCTGCACTACATGTCAAAAAGTTAAGTCACGACTCAATCCTCATGGTTTATATATGCCATTGCCTGTTCCTAGTATTCTTTGGGAAGATGATAGAGGCAAAGGTGTCCCGTCTTTCGATGAGATGGTGCCTATCGATTTGGAGGAAGTCGACTTTGACGATCCGACTACAAACGTGTGACGACGTCGCGCCTTAGCAATCGCTAAACCAACTCCGAGAGGTTATTGACCACGCCGGAGCACGATCAACCTAACCACGAAGGTTTGTTTCCTGCTGGCAATCGAAGAACAAGCAAGAAACTGATATTGCAATCTGGATATTGCGAATATATGAGGAAAGCTTTATTGATCAAGATGGGGTACTGTGACGCCTTTGTCTGGTCGTTGAACACAAACAAAGTACACGAAGTTGCAGCTATGGCGAACTTTAATCTAAACAAAACCCAAGGTCTAAACGACGCCCTAAGGGCTATATATATGGAGGAAGAGGGGGGGAATTTCGTGGCCCTTGGAGGAGGGGTCCGAAACCAACACTAACTCTTGTTTCCCCATACATACGGACTCTAAAAACAAACTATACTCAAGTATTTCGAGATTACATGGGCCTGGCCCAATAATAAGGTGACGTAGCACCTATAATAGCCTATAGACAAAATATATGAAGTGACATCTTGTATATTTTGTCCAAGGCTTCACACAGTCATTATGGTCGCTTCAAAGTCCTGAAATCCTCACTTGTAACTCCGTTCTTGTTCCCCTTGCGCATGCCATCATCTCCATGCTTGATCTTGCTCCAATGCTCATCCTTCTTGTCCAAGCTAGGCATTTCATTTGTAAGCAAGACAAATGTATCCAATTTAGGCAGCATCATATTCTCATGAACATTAGAATCATTACCAAGAAACGAAAGTACCTGGTAATTTAATTGGCATGCGCGAGCTCTAGTAATTAGTCCTATATATATCAGTTGGGGCTGTGGGTGTAACCTTGTTAGTGATGTCCTCATCATCCTGCCCTTCTTGAATTGAAGTCGTCCTCGACGGAAGCTCATCTTCATCACCCAAATAAGGTTTCAAATCTGCAATGTTAAATGTGGGACTAACCCCAAAATCTGCAGGAAACTCAATTTTATATGCATTATCATTTATTTTCTCTAACACCTTAAAAGGATCATCAGTACCTGGCATTAGCTTTGACTTGCGCAAATTAGGAAACCTACCCTTACGCAAATGTAACCAAAAAAGATCTCCAGGTGCAAAGACAACATATTTTCTCCCCTTATCTCCAACAAGTTTATATTTAGCATTCACGTGCTCAATATTTTCCTTAGTTAACTCATGCATTTTTAAGTTCAATTCAGCACGTTGTTTAGCATCAAAATTAACCTTCTCCGAAGATGGAAGAGGCAACAAATCAATAGGTGCACGAGGTAGGAAACCATAGACAATTTCAAAAGGGCACATCTTAGTAGTAGAATGCAACGAACGATTATAAGGAAATTAAATATGAGGCAAGCATTTTCCCCACATTTTCTTGTTATTCTTCAAAACAGCCCTAAGCATAGTAGACAAAGTTATATTGGCTACTTCAGTTTGTCCATCAGTTTGGGGGTGATAAGTAGTACTAAAAAGAAGTTTAGTCCCCAACTTAGCCCATAAACATCTCCAAAAGTGGCTAAGAAAATTTGTATCATGATCTGAAACAATAGTATTTGGCACACCATGCAAGCGAATAATTTCACGAAAGAACAAATCGGCAACATTAGCAGCATCATCGCTTTTCTGACATGGTATAAAGTGTGCCATCTTCGAGAACCTATCCACGACAACAAATATGCTATCCCCCCTTCTTTGTTCGAGGTAAACCCAAAACAAAGTCCATAGATATATATTCCCAAGGAATATTAGGGACAGGCAAAGGCATATATAAACCATGAGGATTGAGTCGTGACTTAGCTTTTTGACATGTAGTGCAGCGAGCAACAAAACGCTCAACATCCCGTCTCATCTTTGATCAAAAAAAATGTGTAGCAAGTACGTCCTCCGTCTTCTTCACGCCAAAGTGTCCCATTAATCCTCCTCCATGCGCCTCCTGCAACAACAAAAGACGAACAGAGCTAGCTGGTATGCATATCTTGTTAGCACGAAATACAAATCCATCATTAACGACGAACTTGTTCCATGTTCTCCCTTCTTTTCAATTCTATAATACATCTTTAAATTCAACATCATGCACATATTGATCTTTGATGGTCTCCAAACCAAATATTTTAAAGTCAAGTTGTGATAGCATAGTATAACGACGAGCCAATGCATGAACAATAAAATTTTCTTTGCCCTTCTTGTGTTTAATGACACAAGGGAAAATATTTATGGATTCAACCCATTTTGCATGTCTGCGGTTCAGATTTGCTTGACTTTAAATGTGCTCCAAAGATTCATGATCAGAATGCATAACAAATTCTTTGGGCCATAAATAATGTTTCCATGTTTCCAAAGTCCGAACAAGAGCATATAATTCCTTATAATAAGTATAATAATTCAGACTAGGCCCACTCAATTTTTCAGAAAAGTATGCAACAGGTTTACCATCTTGTAATAACGCACCTCCTAACCCAATTCCACTAGCATCACATTCAAGCTCAAAAGTTTTATTGATATCAGGAAGTTGGAGTAAAGGAGCATGTGTCAACTTATCTTTCAATACCGTGAATGCTTCTTCATGTGCAGTACCCCAAACAAAAGGCACATCCTTCTTTGTAAGCTCATTGAGAGGTGCAGCAATGGTACTCAAATGTCTCACAAAATGCCTATAGAATCCAGCGAGGCCAAGGAAACTCCTCACGTGTGTGAGCGTTTTGGGCCACGGCCAACTCTCAATAGCTTCAATCTTGGTTTTATCAACCTAAATTCCCTGTGGAGTAACAACATAGGCAAGAGAAGATATTCGGTCGATGCAAAAGGTGCACTTTCCAAGGTTACCAAACAAACGTGTATCACGTAGAGCAATAAAAACAGCACGTAAATGTTCCAAATATTCCTCCAAAGATTTGCTATAAATCAATATATCATCAAAGTAAACTACCACAAATCGTCTAATGAAAGGACGTAAAACTTCATTCATTAATCTCATGAAAGTACTATGTGCATTAGTTAACCCAAAAGGCATGACTAACCACTCATATAATCCAAACTTAGTTTTAAATGTTGTTTTCCATTCATCTCCCAATTTCATACGAATTTGATGGTATCCACTACGCAAATCAACTTTGGAGAATATTGTAGAGCCACTCAATTCATCAAGCATATCATCTAGCCTAGGAATAGGATGACGATAACGAATAGTAATATTATTAATGCCTCTACAAGCAACACACATACGCAATTTACCATCCTTTTTCGGCACTAGAATAATAGGAACAGCACAAGGACTAATAGATTCGCGTATAAAATCTTTGTCGAGTAGCTCATGTACTTGACGCATAATCTCCTTCGTCTCCTCTGGATTGGTACGGTATGGTGCGCGGTTGGGTAGGGATGCACTGGGAATTAAGTCAATCTGATGCTCAATCCCTCGAATAGGTGGTAATCCCGGTGGCACGTCTTGTGGAAAGACGTCCGCGAACTCCTGCAAAATGTTAGTGACAGCAGGAGGCAAAGAGGAAGGCACGTCCTCGAATGAAAATAATGCCTCTTTGCACGCAAAAGCATAGCAAACAGATTTTCATAAATCTAGATCATCAATATCAGATTTGGTGGCAAGTAAACATCCACTTTTTAATTTCATTTCAGATGCAACATGAGATGATGGTGTGTTATTAGGCTTCATATGTTGCTCAAATTCTTTTGCCACAATCTGATTTTAATTCTTAATTTGCTCCTGTTTTGCTTTATTAGCTCTATTAATATCATCTTTCAAAATGGAATCAGGAGACATAGGAAGCAAAGTAATACGTTTATCCTTATGAACAAGAGTATAGTGCTTGTTTCTACCATGGTGTGTAGAATTTTTATCAAATTACCATGGTCTACCAAGTAATAAGGAACATGCTTGCATGGGTACCACATCACAATCAACATAATCAACATATGTGGAGATACTAAAATGCACACGAACAGTACGTGTTACCTTAATCTTGCCGCTGTTGTTGAACCATTGGATGTAGTAAGGATGTGGATGTGGTCTTGTGGTGAGAGATAGCTTCTCCACCATCTCCATGCTATCCAAGTTATTGCAGCTCCCTCCATCTATGATGATGCGAACAAAACGTTCCTTCACAACTCCCTTTGTATGGAACAAATTATGCCTCTGATTTTGCTCCGCTTGTGTAACCTGCACACTCAAAACACATTGAAAAACTAAACATTCATACCAGTCAGCGTCTTCAGGAGCCAGGTATTGCGTCTCATTTTCAGAATCATCTTCACTGTGTTCTTCACGTGTAATAAGAGCCAAATTCTCCTCATCATAGTCACTAGCGGACTCATAACCACCATCCTCAGTAGCAATCATGACACGCTGAGATCGGCATTTGCTCGCATAGTGACCACGGCTAGTGCAACGACGACATATAACATCCTGTGTTGGCCTTGTGGATGCCGTGGATGAAGAAGAGCTCCGTGCAGGACCGGAAGGTGTACTCCTGTGTCGGTGTACAAAAAGGGGGGTCCACTTTTTGTACCCCTATGACTGTGCACGGGCAGTCTGAGCCACGGCGCCACCACACCAAGCATGGCGAGGGAGGCGAGCCGGGGCAAGACTGAAGCTCAATGGAGACTGGATCAACGCCAAGAACAAGACCACAAAGAGCAAAGGGACGAAGCGGCTTCCCCTGGCAAGATCCTTGCCGGGGCCGGACCTGGCAGCCCCGGCAAGGCCCTTGCCGCGGCAGCTCGCCCCACGCCTACGAAGCGGATCACCCTTGAGTCCACCGCCCCCATGGGGCGAGGATTCGGAGATATCCCCGTGGTGGCATGCAGATCTTTGTGAAGACATTCAAGATCAGATGCAAGTTAAGAAGAAGACAACCCTTAGCGGGATTCCAGCCAAGGAGGACTAGAAGGCCCCCGGCAAGCACCTTACCGGGGATGAAAGCAGGCGCCACGGCAAGACCCTTTCCGGGTCCCCCGGCAAGGCCCTTGCCAAGGACATCCACGAGGCCACCATCAGGCCCGCATCAACTGGGTTTCGACCGACCCACGCAGCTGCCGACCCAACCAGCTGGAAAGGCTCCTGTGTGGCAACCCACAGATCTTCGTGGAGACCCGCCTTTGCGCCACCTCAGCTGCCTGTCTGCCTACATGGCACCTCAGGCACCGATGGCCAGGGCGCGTGTCAACACGAGGAGGGCGGCGACGGACAAGACGGACGTCTCCCACCCGTCCCCGATAAAGCAAGGACACCTAAGCTGGGCGCATTAAATGCACCTTGTCCTGTAATGCGAGGGATAACCTCGCATCACTGTACCCTTTCCACCTCCTGTGTGCCACTGTGGCAACCCCTTTTGCCTATAAAAGGAGGCCCGAGGCGACCAGGAGGGGGATTCGGCTTTTTAGAACTCCTCACGACTCTCTTGGAGCTCCTCACTAGCCCAAGAACACCGACATATAATCCACCAAAGCAGGAGTAGGGTTTTACGCATCTTGGCGGCCCGAACCTGGGTAAAGGAACCGTGTCCTGACCATTAGATCCGCTCTTCTCTCAACCCCGTGCCCCGCAACTGTAGTAGGGATTCTTGTGATCCCATAGGTGTCGATCCAAATACACCGACATCTTTGACGCGCCAGGTAGGGGGCGCAGCTGTGAGAATCAGCTTTAGCGGTTAGTTCGACACTCCTACATCGTCATGGCGCCCAAGAAGAAGACGACGGTGGCGGATGGCCAGTCGGAAGCCGGACAGCCCGTCCCGACGCGGGTGAGCAGCGGACCAGTCGTGGAAAGGACTCGGGGCGCTGCTCGCGAACACCAATGCCATCCCAACAGCCGGAGTTTGGGAGGCGGCGATGCTTGTACGCCTGGTAACAGGCCGCACACCGTCAGTTCCAGAGATGGGACCCGACCCTCCACGGGTGGCGCGGGGCCCTCCAAGGTCACGGCCGCACCACCAGAGGGTGACGCGAGGCCCTCCAGAACTCCCACGCCGGCGCCAACAGCGCGCTCTTCTCAAGCAGCACGCGACGAACGGCGTCGTCATCCCGAAGACCTCGGGTGTTGCCATGAGAAGAGCCCCGAGCGCCGCTCCCGGGACGTAGAAGACCTGCCCGCCCGCCGAAGCACTGGTGGAGACGATAGGCGGCCGCGGGATCGTGATGGAGCTCCCCCAGACTTGGTCAGGGGTCGAAGCGCGTCACGATCCGCGCATGTTTCACTACCGTTGACACCAGCCGAAGCTTTGGCGCACGCGCAGTTTCTCCTCGACTTCCCTCCCATTACGGGGAAACTTGACGAATGGAGAGCCACCATCCGAAGCCTTATCGCAGTCGCCAACAGGGATGACCTAAATCCAGCGGAGCTCCCAGGCCGACGCTATGATGGGGTCCCACGCACCGGCGACGGGAGAGCTGGCAGCGCCGTGGCTACGGTGCACTTGCCTCCTCCTTGTCCAGTGCAGCGTGCGTCGACCCGTAGAGACGTCACGGGCGATGCCAACTCCATAGCGTCATCCGACCCACGGACCCGCCGCGACCAGCTGATACGTCTCAAACATATCCACTTTTCCAAACACTTTTGCTATTGTTTTGCCCTCATTCTTCCATGATTTGAACTAAACTAACCCGGACTGACGCTGTTTTCAGCAGAGCTGCCTGTATGGTTTTATTGTGTGCAGGAAAATGGATTTTTAGGTGTCTCAGAAAATTCCAAGAAAAATCACAGAAAATCCACGCACCCGAAGAGCCATTGTGCCATATGTGGGGCCAGAGGGCAGCCAGGGGGGCCCAAGGCGCCCTGCTGGCGCGGCCCCACCCCTGGCCGCGCCTGGAGGCCGCCTGGGAGGGTCCTCCCCCCTCTGGGTGCCCTACCTTGGCTCGTATTTATTCCCGTGACGAGAAAACCCCAGAACAGAAGTCGTTTTTCCAGTTTCCGTCGCGGAGCCGCCGCCACCCTCCGTTCTTCTTTGGGAGGGCTATTCTGGAAGCTGATTTGGCCTCCGGAGAGGGGAGATCGTCGCCATCGTCATCATCATCACCACTCCATCCCCCTCCATGACTTCTCCTTCCATGTGTGAGTAATCCCATGTTGTAGGAAAATGGGATGGTAGGGATTGGATGAGTTAGATCATGTAATAGCACAGATTGTTGGGGGCATGTTGCCTATCATCTACTTTGGTGTTTATCATCTTTGCTTCAACTTGTTGCTCTTAATGCTTGTCACTTAGGGCCCGAGTGCCATGTTTTCATATCTGAACCCTATGTGTTTGCATGAATATATTTGTGTTCTTGATCCTATCTATGAGTTGATTGCACCTATTATGGTCCGGAACCGGTGATCCCAAAGGTGACAGCTTGGGACACCAAAGGGGATGGTCCATAATTTGAGGATTCCATGTATCCATTGAGTTTATTGCTTTGTTTCGGTGCTCTTTGATAGGAGCACCTTAATCTCCATAAGTTCCTTTTGGCCCCGTTCGTAGCGGGATGGTAGGACAAAAGATGTTGTGCAAGTTCTTATTGCAAGCACGTACAAGTACCTGTGGGATACATGCCTAATGTTTGATATTTGCCTAGATGATCATTACTTTTCTGTGTGCCTTGCCCCAAGTTAGATTTATGATGTATCTCATCCATGCAGCGCCCAACCATCCATCTCCCTAGCCTACAGTGTTTCAATCCTGCTGGTTATTAGTTGTTACTTTTTCTGTTTACTTTTGCTGTCACCACCATCACTATCATATCACCGTTACCACTTGTCTTTTGTTGCAAGTAAGTATATTTCAGGTGCAGTTGAATTGAACTCAACTGTCAAAGCTTATAAATACTCTTTGGCTCCCCGTGTGTCGAATCTATAAATTGGGTTATTCTTACCCGCGAAGACTATCTCGATCCCTTACGGTTGAGGGTTATCAAGTACCGTTTTCTAGCGCCGTTGCCGGGGAGCATAGCAATATTTGCAGGTCTACTTGAAGTATCCTACCTGCTGCACTTCATCCTCTATGGGTAAGAAAGGAGACCCCAAGGTTCCGATCTTACTATCCACTACAAGAAGAGGTACTGTTCTGAACATTAGTGCTACACTTGATTCACCTTCTGTTATGAGTAAGTTTGCCTCACCACCACCACATGATGCTTCTACTGAATCTGTTACTATGTCCGATACTTTTGATGATGCTTCTACTACTCTTGATGATATTGGTTCACTTGGTTATGCTCTTGAGAAACAGATCGCTGCTGCTGCAAAAAAATCTGGAGTTGAAATTCCTGTTACTCGCTACCCTATTGGTGGAACTTATGATTATCCTGATTTGAGTAAACTCAAGGAGAGACTCCTTGATGATGATTACATTATGCTTGATGATGATTTATGCAGGGAACTGACAGAGTTTGCCGACTCTGACCCTAAAGCTATTAAGAAGCTGCTTGAAAACACTCCTTGAAGAACAAGGCTGTTCGTGATCCTGAATTTGCTACATCTCCTATATGCATCAATGATCCTGATTATGATTTCTCTGTTGATCTTTCACTTATATCTATGGTTGAAGCTGACCCCTTTTATGGCAGTGAAAATGATGATGCTATTGCACACCTGACCAAACTCACTGAGTTGGGAGGCTCGTTTACCACGAATGAAAAGATACGAAACTTTTATGTGACTAAGCTTCTTCCTTTATCTTTGAAGGAAGGTGCTAAAACATGGTATGATACACTACCATGTGGTTCCATTAAGAGTCCTCAAGACTTAGCTCACTCTTTTGTTGATAAGTACTTTCCTGCCCATATGCAACATGCTGCTTTACAAAGAATTTATAACTTTAAATAGTTGCAGGATGAGCACCTCCCTAAAGCTTGGGGGAGGTACTGTAGTCTGATCCAGGCTAGACCAGGACATGGAGTTCCTAAGAATGAATTAATCGATATATTTTATGTTGGTCTAACTGATAAATCCAGGTCCTATTTGGATAGTTGTGCTGGTTGTGTTTTCATGAAAAGAACACCGGATGATGTAGAAGAATTGATGGGCAGGATTGCCAAAAACCATGAAGATTGGTCCGTCCCTGAACCACCTCCACCACCAAAGAAGAGGGGCATGTTTGTTCTAAGCCCCGAAGATATGCGAGAAGCAAAGAAGTCTATTAAAGAGAAGGGTATTAAAACTGAAGACGTGAAGAATCTACCCCGTATTGAGAAGTTGTGTGAGCCTACCACTCACCCTCCTATGGTAGAGGTACACTCTCTTTTAGATTTCAATGCAAGTGACATCCCTCATGGTAAGCCGCCTGATCAATGTTTAGATGAGCTTGATGATTTTATTATGAAGCAAAGTTATTTTAATGAGAGGATACAAAGTCAATTGCATGATAATACCCTTGCTATCAAAAGTTTGCTTGATGTTCTAGGTAGAACAATTAATGATGTTAAATGTCTTGTGAAGCATTTTCATATGGTTCAAATTCAGCTTGAACAAATTTCTAATGCGCAAAAAGATTTTCTTGCTAACAATACCAAACAAGATGATTTACAGGCCTTCGGGAATAAGACCCGAGGAGGAACTAGCACTCAAGATCCTCTCTATCCAGAGGGGCATCCGAGGAGAATCGAGCAAGATTCTCAAATACAGGAAGAAGAAATTGTTGGCTCTCCAAAGAAGAAGAAGAAGAAACACAAGGAGGCTGACAATTCCAATGATCCTATTACAAGTGAAGAGCTAGCTGTTGATCCCAACAGTATATCTACCTCCGATGCTGAGACTGAAGACGGTGCCGAACCTGAAGATAAGGATAAGGATAAGAATGATCCGCCTGAAGTTCGAGAAGAAGAAGCACCTGACAAACGCAAGAAGTACACTAGAGAAGACTTCGTCGCAAGAAGACATGGGAAGGAAAGAGAACCATGGATACAGAAACCCTTGCCCTTTCCAGGTAAGTCTCTCAAATCTAAAGAATAAGAGCATTACAATAAGTTTTGTGAGTGGATGAAACCTCTTTTTCTTCAAATCCCTTTGACTGATGCTATTAAGTTACCTCCCTATTCAAAATATATGAAAGATATTGTTACTAATAAAAGAAAAGTTACTAATGAAGCAATACCTACTATGCTTGCTAACTACTCTTTTAGTGGCAAGATTCCTGAGAAGCTTGGTGATCCAAGTATACCCACCATTCCTTGCTCCATAAAGAATAATTATGTCAAAACAACTTTATGTGATCTTGGAGCAGGAGTGAGTGTTATGCCTTTCTCTCTTTACAAGAGGCTTTGTTTAGAGAAGCTAATCCCTACAGATATCTCTCTTCAGATGGCTGACAAGTCAGCCACCGTCCCGATAGGTATTTGTGAGGATGTTCCCATAGAAGTTGCTAATTGTTTGATCCTTACTGATTTTGTCGTGCTTGACATGCCCGAGGATGGGAGCATGTCCATTATTCTTGGTAGACCTTTTCTTAACACCGCAGGTGCTATTATTGATTGCAATAAAGGAAAGGTTACCTTCAATGTGAATGATAAAGAACACACGGTGTATTTTCCAAAGAAGACCGACAAGAGGCATGGCCTCAACTCTATAGAAAATATCGAGACCGTGAAGATTGGAGAATGGGACTGTCCACTACATGTGCACCACAAATACAATACTATTATGGTGGGGACAATGTCCATTAAAGTAAAGGTGTAATGATCACTTCGTAAGAGGTGAGACTTTTTGCTCTATATATCGCCGGTTTGTTGGTAAGACTTGATCAACCTTACTAGTGAGCATGTTTTATATAGGTAAAAAGTTGAGCTTGTTATGTTTTCATTTGTTTTAGCTTTTGTTCTCCCTGCTGTACCAACTGTTTGTGTTTTTGAAGCTTCACAATTCTAATCACTACTTTAAGTTTTCAGCAAGTTTTGCAGCTTTTTGAACTTCGAAAAATTTTCAACGGTGAAGTTTTCAGAAAAATTCCAAAAAAATAAAAATAAAAATTTCCATGCCGGGAGTGACCCAGAGGTACCTGGGGCTGACCAGGGGGGCCACCAGTGGCCCAGGCGGCCAGCTGGCGTGGCCTGCCCCCTGGCCGCGCCCATAGGGCGCATGGGGCCCACAGGTCCCGCCTCCAGGTGAGTCTTCTTCCTCTCTCTCTCTCTTTCTCTCCGAAAACACGAGTTCTGCACCTGTTCTCGCGTTCTTGCTGTTCTTGGAGGCAATTTTCGATCTCTCTCTACAGCCTATCATTCGAGCTGAGATTTTGAACAAATACTCCCTGGTATGTAACTCCTCCACCCCTCCAATTAGATTTTTGGTTGGTGGCTTCATTTGTGAGTATTTAGTAGTTCTTGGTGCTGTGTAGATGAGCTTGCATGCATGTGTAGAAATTTATTTTCCAAGTTTTGATGCAAGTTTATGCCTTAGGTAAGTGAGTTGAGTAGTTTGCCTTAATCCACTTTGTCTAAATCCTTGTTTTTGTAATTTGTCAAAAATTTCAGAAATTAGTTTGTTAGGAAGGGCAAAGGGGTGGCTTGGGAAGAAGAAGCCCGCGCGCTCCGATCGAGTTACTAGAGCCGCAGCTTCACCCTCGACTGCTAGGGTGAGCTACAATGAAGATCGTGTGCCCCTAGAGTTGTTGGAAGACACAAATCAAGCACGTGCGATGATGTTCCCATGTGATGAATTCCTTGAAGCTGCAGGAATTAAGGATGAGTTTTATAACCTTTGTGCTAATGCAGGTCTGACATGGCTCGTCACGTGCCGTGTTGCTCAGTATCAAAAACTCACCTCCAGCTTCATTAACAGTTTTATATATAACCTTGATACTAGTTCTATTGAGTTTAAAATTTACAATGATCTTTTGACCATGCCCTTGGAAAAGTTTTGTGAAAAAATAGGTGTGCCAAATGTTGGGCAGACGACGAAGATGACCTCTCAGCCCTTCGAGCTGAAAACCGTCTTCAACTCTCTCTGCAGCATGGATATGAGGGATATTCATCGGTCAAAAATCTCCAGCATCTTATTCCCTCACCTCAGGTATTTTGCGTATTAGTTGCTAGAGGGGTATTAGCTCGTGACAACACGAGCAACATTTCTGCGCCGGATATTGCTATCCTAGCAACCGCCCTCTCGGGGAGGTTTGATTATAATGTGGGTGCCTTAATTGCTCGACGCCTTGCTATGAACGGTAACAGGGGAGATTTATTTGGTGGCGTTTATGCCACACTTATCTTAGAGTATCTTAAAGGCACCCCACACCCTGATGATAAGCCTTTTACTTATTTAAGTTTTGATCTTGCTGCTATGAAAAGGCATAAGTTTGTTACCATGACTTCTGAGTTTGGTAACCTTGTTTATATCTTGCGTTTCGGAACTACCGCGGAACGCAAGATCCGTCTACCTGCACCTCTTTTGTTTGATTTTTCTCGCAGGAACGGATGGTCCTTTGATGTTATCCAGTTCGATGAGTTCATGGTCCAACATCAGTTTCATAACCCCATGGAGGGGGTTGTGCCCGACGAGGAGGAGCCCGGTGAGTTACCACCTTTTCAGGGGGAGACCGTCACCCAGTTTGGTGAAGGTTCTTCCTCTGCTTGGAGTGCGGACCCTTCTTCGTGGGAGGATCCGAGGACTTCGGTGTACGCACCGGAATCCTTATACGACCCTTGGACTCACCAGTACCACCCGGGAGCAGGAGGCTCCTGGGGGCAGTAGCTACTACCAACTTAGGCCAAAAGCCTAAGCTTGGGGGAGTACGTGCCCTTCTCACTTTTCCATTGTATTATCCGTTTTATTTTTGTTCGCTTTGATATTTTCGAAGTTTTTGCCTGTTCTTCTTTGTTTCTTTCTTTGCAAAAACAACAAAAAGATTTTCTCTTTCTTTTGCTTTCGTTCAACCTTTGAAAAAAAACCAAAAAGATTTTCTTTCTCTCTTTAGTTTGCTTTGTTTTTTGAGTTCAGCTCGAATCCATGATGGCATTTAATTATATTTCCTACATTCGATCGTGCAAGTGACAAGGCAGTAATGACGAAGATCGACGGAAGGGAAGCAACAAGGAAAACCGGTATGAACTCTTCTTGTTTCTACTTTTGTACATATGCATGTACTTATGATCTAGAGACTAGCTTGTAGCTACATAGTGCTATGTTTACAATGCTTTCCCAGTGGTTCATGCTTTCCTTGTGGCTAATCTCAAATAGCTAGAGTACATAATGTGTTATTGAAATGATTTACATGCATTGCATTGTTCATAGTTTGGTATACTAAGGTGGTATTTCCCTTTGGAGAATTCTTGGATTGACTTGGCACATGTTTACACATGTTTAAGACTAAAAAGTCTGCTTTGCCTTGATGATCTTTGAGTTTCAGAATAGTTATATCACTTTCATGCCCAATTCAATGTTGCTTTGTCGCTCTGCATGATTATGACCGTTATTGCTCTCTAGTTGGTCGCTTCCCAGTCTCTTGCTAGCCTTCGCTCGCACTAAGCAGAATTCTGCTTGTGCATCCAAATCCTTTCAAACCAGTTATTCCATATGAGTCCACCATACCTTCCTATGTGGTATTTACCGGCCATCCTAACGAAGACTTTCTTGTACCATCTCGAAATTGTTCAAAATCTTCTATTTTATGCCCCTGTTTTAGCTCATGAGGAAGTAGTAGTTAATTCATGATCTTTTTAAGTTGGACAAGTTTTATCCCGGGATTGCATGTCTAATCTGCAAACCCCTAATACAAGGAGGAACTGGCATGAGTGCGCCCGGCTCATAAAAGATAATACAACAAACAAACCCTCCTTCACGCTTTGTTCATGAGAAATCAGAAAACTTTTGGCAGTGATAAACAAAGGAGATTAAGGGGATGTGATCGTCCCCGTGCGGGAGCCGTTCCTCGAAACTTGTCCAGTTCGAGAAGTGATTGGGTTGTCTACTAACATTCGTTGACGAAATATGCACCTCCCAAAATCATTTTACCTCTGTTTTCAAAACCAAGAGCTCTGGTACATGTTTAGTCTTTGCTTCCAACCACGGGTTTTCAACCTCGCCATCAAATTCCACGGTTCGAGAGTCTCCACCTTCTTTCTTCAAAGCACCAACTAGGAGAGCATAATTGTCATTCTGAGTGTAATGTGCATTGTCCCAAAGTATTACATTGTCTTCTACATGCTTGTGGTATTATTTATTCTGAAATTCTTAGTTCTAGTCTCCTTTAAAACTCTGGAGGAGTTTCTGCATTTATGTTTTGCTTCACTCATGGAGGCTAGCGAGATACCACTCTAGTATGTTTAAGCTATGTGCAAATGTAATCTTGCCTTGATTTTCAGTAGCATATTATTTACTTTTAGTTATTTGTGATTGGTCACTTGAAAGAAGGATTGCTTCGTGCATTGTCCTCATAGCACTGTTTCAATACTTGCTAGACTCTTTTCGTACTACATGCTTATATACATCTAGTGAAGCAAAAGAGTTTGTCAAAGTTTTCTTTGTCGCGTCCAGTTCGTTGAACTGAATTGCTTGAGGACAAGCAATATGCTAAGCTTGGGGGAGTTGATACGTCTCAAACGTATCTACTTTTCCAAACACTTTTGCTATTGTTTTGCCCTCATTCTTGCATGATTTGAACTAAACTAACCCGGACTGACGCTGTTTTCAGCAGAGCTGCCTGTATGGTTTTATTGTGTGCAGGAAAATGTATTTTTAGGTGTCTCAGAAAATTCCAAGAAAAATCACAGCAAATCCACGCACCCGAAGAGCCATTGTGTCAGAAGTGGGGCCAGAGGGCAGCCAGGGGGGCCCCAGGCGCCCTGCTGGCGCGGCCCCACCCCTGGCCGCGCCGGGAGGCCGCCTGGGAGGGTCCTCCCCCCTCTGGTGCCCTACCTTGGCTCGTATTTATTCCCGTGACGAGAAAACCCCAGAACAGAAGTCGTTTTTCCAGTTTCCGTCGCGGAGCCGCCGCCACCCTCTGTTCTTCTTCGGGAGGGCTAATCTGGAGGCTGATTTGGCCTCCGGAGAGGGAAGATCGTCGCCATCGTCATCATCATCACCACTCCATCCTCCCTCCATGACTTCTCCTTCCATGTGTGAGTAATTCCCTGCTGTAGGCAAAGGGGATGGTGGGGATTGGATGAGTTAGATCATGTAATAGTTTATCAGATTGTTGGGGGCATGGTGCCTATCATCTACTTTGGTGTTTATCATCTTTGCTTCAACTTGTTGCTCTTAATGCTTGTCACTTAGGGCCCGAGTTCCATGTTTTCAGATCTGAACCCTATGTATTTGCATGAATATATTTGTGTTCTTGATCCTATCTATGAGTTGATTGCACCTATTATGGTCCGGAACCGGCGATCCCAAAGGTGACAGCTTGGGACACCAAAGGGGATGGTCCGTAATTTGAGGATTCCATGTATCCATTGATTTTATTGCTTTGTTCCGGTGCTCTTTGACAGGAGCACCTTAATCTCCATAAGTTCCTTTTGGCCCCGTTCGTAGCGGGATGGTAGGTCAAAAGATGTTGTGCCAGTTCTTATTGCAAGCACGTACAACTACCTGTGGTATACATGCCTAATGTTTGATATTTGCCTAGATGATCATTACTTTTCTGTGTGCCTTGCCCCAAGTTAGATTCATGATGTATCTCATCGATGCAGCGCCCAACCATCCATCTCCCTAGCCTACAGTGTTTCAATCCTGCTGGTTATTAGTTGTTACTTTTGCTGTTTTCTTTTGCTGTCACCACCATCACTATCATATCACCGTTACCACTTATCTTTTGTTGCAAGTAAGTATATTTCAGGTGCGGTTGAATTGACAACTCAACTGTCAAAGCTTATAAATACTCTTTGGCTCCCCGTGTGTCGAATCTATAAATTGGGTTATTCTTACCCGCGAAGACTATCTCGATCCCTTACGGTTGAGGGTTATCACAAGTGTCAAGTTCTTCGGAGCGAGCTCATGAGGACGCTCGAACCACCATCGAGCGCCGGCGCGGAACGCGCCACCAGTCAGACAGGCGAGCAGGGCCTGCTGCGGACCGCCCAGCACCGGAAAGCCCTGGAGGTCTACCTTACGAGGTAGGCTGTCCAGCTTTCACTCGTGAGCTGCTGCAGTTCCAGTGGCCCTCTCACCACAGCTTCAAGCCTGATGTTGGCGAGAAGTACAACGGCAAGACCCACCCGTCGGAGTTCCTCAGCATCTACACCATCGCGATGCAGGCTGCCGGGGCCCGCGACGATAAGGTGCTTGCGAATTACTTTCCGTTAGCTCTTAAACCTAACGCCATGTCGTGGTTGATGCACTTGCCAGTAGACTCTATTTCCTCCTGGTCCGACTTGTGCCATGAGTTTGTTGGCGCCTTTACCGTAGGCCATCAAGCCCATGGCCAAGCAAGTGACCTGCATGTCATACCCCAGAAGGAAGGCGAGACCCTGCACAAGTACATACAGAGATTCGGCCGAGTACAGTACAATATCCCCGATGTTCACCCTGCCACCATCATCAGCGCGTTCCACCAGAACGTGCGCAACCGCAAGATGCGCGAAGAACTGGCAATGACCAAGGTGAAGGATGTGGCGGAACTCTATGTTCTTGCCGATAGATGTGCCCGGGCTGAAGAGGGAAGGAAGTACCCCGGCGAAAGCGCCGGTGCGGAAACTGACTCCTCAGACGAGGATACCGCCGCTCCAGCGAAGAAGGGCCGGAACCGTAACAGGAAGCGCAAGGGTAAGGCCGTGCTTGCCGTCGAGGGATCTGATGACACCGGCTTCGCCAAGAAAACCAAGGCTGGTGACCCTGGCAAAGAAATTACCGGGTGTGTCGCCTGCCGGGCCTTGGCGGCTGCTGAGAAGCCAGGAAACTCCGGCAAACGGTACTGCAAGATCCATCGCACCAAGGGCCATGATCTCCAGGACTGCCGCCAGGTTGAGCTCCTTGCTGAGAAGCAAAGGGCTGAATATGAGGGGCGGGACAAGGAGAAGGGCCAAGACAGTGCTGAAGGGTCCAACAAGAAACGTGACGGCCAAGCAGGCCGTCGCGGCAAGGAGAAATAGCAGGAAAGGCCCGCCCGGGGCCGCGACAGAAGATCTGAGGACGACGATCACGGAGAGGATGACGAGTCCGGCGGCCAAGAGTATCACAAGGCTACGGATGCCATGTGCGTCGATGGTGGCGCCTCGCTGCACGCCTCTCACCGCCAGCTTAAACAGTGGGTGCGTGAAATTATTGCAGCAGAGCCATCGTCCTGTGCCCAAAAGCCGCTGAAATGGTCCAGCACACCTATCATCTTTGACACCGAGGATCACCCTGATCGCACTACTGCGGTCTTGTGCTTGCCGTTGTTGGTTTCGCCAACAATACGCAACCTCAAGGTGATGTAGATGCTAGTAGATGGCGGGGCCGGCCTAAACCTACTCTCGCCCACCGTGATCGAAAAGCTGCAGGTTCCTGATGAAAACCTCGAGGAGACGGGCATGTTTCAAGGGGTCAGTCCAGGAAGGAGTCAACCGAAGGGGAAAGTCACACTGCTTGTGACTTTTGGAAGTGATCTTAACTACAGGACAGAGAGGATCGTGTTCGAAGTCGCCAAGATCCCCCTGCCTTACAACGGGATCCTTGGCCGCCCAGCGCTGGCCAAGTTCATGGCAGCATCGCACTACGCCTACAACACCCTGAATATGCCAGGGCCCGTGACGATCATCACCATCCCCTCCGACAAGAAAGATGCGCTGATTTGCGCCGACCAATTGTACCAGCAAGCAGTTGCAGCAACTGCCGCTACGGGGGCACTTGCTCCTGCCACTAGAGCCTCGGGAGGGAAGAAGAAGAAGACCGACGAGACCTCGGGCGCCCACTCCGGCAAGCGCACCTCTTCGGAGTGCTGTGCTCCCATCGAGGACGTGCCTGAGAGCTCCACCAGAAAGAAGAAGACCGGCGAGACCTCGGACACCCACTCCGGCAAGTGCACCTCTTCGGAGTGTCGCGCTCCCGTCGAGGACGTGCCAGAGAGCCCCACCGGCAGAAACAAGAGATCAAGGGCTATGCCGCCAGGAACCAAGAAGGTTTCTGTCAAGGAGGACGGCACGGGAGGGGCTTTTACCATAAGCTCCACCCTTGATAACAAATAGGAAGACGCGCTCGTCACCTTCTTGCGGGCGAATGTTGACGTGTTTGCCTGGCAAGCGTCCAACATCCCCGGCGTTCCCAGGGAGGTGATTGAGCACCACCTTGCTGTATGCCCTCATGCGTGGCCCGTCAAGCAGAAGGCCAGGAAGCAAGCTTTGGAACGGCAAGAGTTCATCACCGAGGAGATTCGGAAACTGGAAGCTGCGGGTTTGGTGAGAGGAGTGCTCCACCCAACGTGGTTGGCCAATCCAGTGGTAGTGCGCAAGGCAAATGGGAAGTGGAGGCTGTGTATTGATTACACAAATATCAATAAAGCTTGTCCCAAGGACCCCTTCCCGTTGCCACGCATAGACCAGATTGTCGACTCCACGGCGGGGTGTGACCTGCTGTCATTCCTCGATGCCTACTCCGGCTACCACCAGATCTTCATGGCGAGAGAAGACGAAGAGAAGACATCATTCATCACCCCATGTGGTACGTACTGTTTCGTACGAATGCCTTTCGGGTTGAAGAGTGCTGGCTCGACATTTGCAAGGGCAGTCCAGATTGGTTTTGAACCCTAGCTCCATAGAAATATGGAGGCTTATATGGATCACATAGTGGTCAAAACCAAGAATAGGGCAACCCTTGTACCGGATTTACAAGAAACATATGTGAACCTGCGCAAGATCAACCTCAAGCTGAACCCTGAGAAGTGCGTCTTCGGCGTTCCGTCCGGCAAGCTTCTCGGGTTCTTTGTGTCACAGCGTGGGATAGAAGCCAATCCAGACAAGATCAAAGCTATAGAGCAGATTGAAGCACCCAAGCGGGTCAAGGACGTGCGCCGGCTAGCTGGCTGCGTTGCCGCCATGAGCAGATTTATTTCCATGTCTGCCGAGCGTGCCCTCCCCTTCTTCAAGATCTTGAAAAAGGCGGGCCCAATGGAGTGGACGCCAGAAGCCGAAGCAGCGTTACAAGACCTGAAGAAGTATCTTTCCTCCACGCCAATACTGGTTGCGCCCCGACCACAGGAACCGTTGCTGCTATACTTAGAGGCAACAAACCAGGTGGTCAGCGCCGCACTAGTGGCGCAGAGAGAAATCAACGACGAGGTGATAGCAGCAACGGAGCCCGGTGCCACTGGTGCAGGGACGACGCAGCTGATTGAAGTGCAGCCGAAGAAGAAGATGATGCAGCACCCGGTCTACTTTGTTAGCTCCCTCTTGCAGGGGGCTAGGACAAGGTACTCCGGTGTGCAGAAATTGCTCTTCGGCCTTCTTATGGCCTCGAGGAAGCTGCGTCACTACTTCCAGGCGCACGAGATCACTGTCGTCACTCGCCTCCCTCTGCAATGGATATTGCACAACCCAGATGCAACGGGAAGAATTGTAGAGTGGGCACTGGAGATGTCCAGCTTTGGCCTCAAGTTTGAAAGTACCTCGACAATTCAGAGCCGATTCCTGTCAGAGTTCGTCGCAGAATGGACCGCAACGCCTGATGAAGAAGTCCAAGAAACTGCTCTCCCCGGCAAAGAGGCAAGTTGCAACTGGATCATGTACTTTGATGGGGCTTTCTCCTTACAAGGCGCCGGGGCTGGCGTACTGCTGGTCGCGCCCACCGGAGAGCACCTCAAGTATGTGATCCAGATGCACTTCCCTAGGGAGGTATCAACGAACAACACTGTCGAGTACGAGGGGCTGCTTGCTGGTCTTAGGATCGTGGCGGACCTCGGAATCAAGAAGCTCATTGTCAGGGGCGACTCACAGCTTGTCGTCAAACAAGTCAACAAGGATTACCAGAGCCCGTTGATGAAGGCCTACGTCGATGAAGTGAGAAAGTGGGAAGAGCGCTTTGACGGTATACAGGCAGAGCACATTCCTCGAGCGGAGAACGACATCGCCGATTACCTGTCAAAGCGTGCTGCCCTCAAGCTACCTGTGGAACCAGGTACCTTTGTGCTTCAGCTTTCTCAGCCATCCGTTGATCCATCAATAGAGCAGAACAAGAGGATGAAGTCAGGTCCCGACAAGTACTTTCCCGCCGAGCTCCCCGGAGCCGCCGGCAAGGATGTTGCCGGGGACACTGAGCCCACCACCGGAGGACTGACTCCGGCGGAGCGTCAAGCTTTTGCCGTCGAGATAGCCACTCCCTTGGCGGAGGAAATGCCTTTAGTCCTTGCCGTCGAGCCCCAGGCTCCAGCGTGGGCGCAGCATACCGTCTGATTCCTTCAGACTGGGAACTTCCTTAGGAGCAGGAAGAAGCGGAGAAAGTAGCCATCGGTCTGCCATGTACCAGTTCGTCGATGACGTCCTGTACAGAAGGAGACCAAACAGTGTGAAATTGAAGTGCATCCCCCGAGAGGAAGGACTAGAGCTGTTGGCAGAGATACATGGAGGCATATGTGGATCCCACATAGGGTCGAGAGCTCTTGCCGGCAAGGCATTCTGGCAGGGCTTCTTCTGGCCCACTGCCCTCCAGGATGCGGCGGCGCTAGTCACCAGGTGTGAAGCATGCCAATTCCATTCGAAGAAACTTCATCAACCAGCTCAAGCCCTTCAAACCATTCCTCTCTCCTGGCCCTTCTTGGTCTAGGGGCTCGACATACCGGGCCCTTTCCCCCGCGCCGTCGGGGGCTTTGAGTACTTGTATGTTGCAATCGACAAGTTCACAAAGTGGCCAGAGGTGGAGGCGGTGAGAAAGGTCACAACTCAGTCAGCCGTCAAGTTCTTCAAGGGACTAGTGTGCAGTTTTGGTGTACCCAACAGGATCATCACCGGCAACGGCACGCAGTTTACGAGCCGCACCTTCATGCAATATACCCAAGACCTCGGCAGCAAGGTCTGTTTCGCTTCCGTTGCTCACCCCCGAAGCAATGGTCAAGATGAAAGGGCAAATGCTGAAGTGCTGCGAGGATTAAGGACAAAGACCTTTGATAGGCTGCACAAGAGCAGGAGGCGCTGGATTGATGAATTGCCGACGGTTCTTTGGTCGATCAGGACGACGCCAAATCGAGCCACCGGCCAGATGCCCTTTGCCCTGATATACGGGGCAGAAGCAGTTCTCCCCACGGAACTCATATACGGGTCACCTCGAGTGCTCGCTTATGATGAGCTTGAGCAAGAGCAATTGTGACAAGCCAACACAATGCTCCTTGAGGAAGATCGTCTTCGGGCGGCTGTGAGAGCAGCGCGCTACCAGCAAGCCTTGTGCCGCTACCATAGCCGCAAGGTTCATGCCCGAAGCTTTGAGGAAGGCGACCTTGTTCTCCAGCGTGTTCAATCGGTCAGGAATACGAACAAGTTGACGCCGAAGTGGGAAGGCCCTTATCGGGTAATATGAGTCACCAGGCCTGGCGCTGTCCGCCTGGAGACCGAGGATGCCGTTTCGGTGAGTAATTCCTGGAACATCGAGCATCTTCGCAAGTTTTACCCATAAGGCGCGGCTTGCCGGGCGCCCCGGCAAGCCACCCTTTTGTACAAGCTTTGCCAGCAAGGCATGTAACCCTTTGTACCAAGCCAGGCGCAGACCCTAAGCATAAATAAATGAAGCGCTGGCGCCCTAAGTTTTAGCATGCATGCTGAGTCGAGTCTCGTCCTTGGTTAGGGTTGATAGTGCTTAGCAGCGGCTAACCCCTAGCTTAGAGGTCGAGTCTTTGTCTTTCCTTTGTCTTCCTTGGTTTACAGGACGTGCAGGCATCCTTGCCAAAGCCACTTGGAGGAAGGAAAGAAGAACGGACCAGTTCCTAGGCCCCGGCAAGCCAGTGTTGCCGGGGGCTGCAAGGGCAAGAATTCGCCCACGGCAGGCCAGGGTTGCCGGGGGCTGCAGTTTCAGATAAGTCCATTTTCCCTTATCATGCATTCCGTTATGGACTGAGGTATGTGAAACCTCGTTCTTTTCCTTAAGCTACCGTGCTCCCATAACTCTGGGTCCTAAGGCTCGTTCCTGGGACCAAGTTTGGTAGTAGTCGCGGTAGCAAAAGGATAAAACGAGGAGCCTGAGCCCGCTTCATCCCTGCCTCCGCCAAGGGCGTGAGAAAGGTCGATCGAAGTAGGGAAACGACAGGGCCTGTTTCCGGGCGAGGAAATGTTTATCTTAAGGATATCAGGGGTTTATTCCCTGTTGTGGGTTTTTACCTACGAACAAATGACCCGGCAAACAATCCTTTTTCATTAAAAACATTCCATTCAGGTACAGTCCATGGGGAATGAAAAACATGAATAAGGGGATTACAAGTTTTAAACTTAACAGATGCCCGAAGGCTTACAGACTAAAAAGAGATAAGATGCCCGTAATGCCTTTCTTGTCCCTCTCCTCAAGAGGTAGGTCAAGGAGGCGAGAAGGGCAAAAGGGGCGCCTAGGCGAGCTACGGGTGGCAGAAGACACCGAGAAGGCATCTCGGTGGCCTCCCCGGGGCTGGACGGAGATGACGGCGCCGGAGGCTGAGCTCGAAGACGAGGCGGCAGGACGTCAATAGGAGACGAAGGCGTCGGTGCCTGCGTACTCCGACATGACGACCTTGCCGCCCACCTTCTTCCTCTTCCTCTTCCGCAGCCTCCCTATGCCAGCCGCCAAGGAGACGACCCTGAGAAGTTCAAGAAGCCGGCGACGCGGATGATGGGGTCGCCGGTGCCACCAGGAGCGGCGCCCGACACCTAGTCGGACCCGTCATCCTGCCGCCCTCCGCCCTCGTCGTTGCTGTCGCTGTCCTCCTCGTCACCCTCGTTCGAGGAGGAGTCTTCGTCATCAGAGGAGCTCTCCATGCAGCACCTCGCGCGAGTTCCAAGGTGCCCGAAGACCTTGACGGAGAGGTGGCCATCCCCCATCAACTTGAAGTAGAGGGTGAGCCCATCCGTCAGGCTGTGGATGTGGGCGAACCTCTTCCATCCTTGGCGAAGATACATCACATGAGGGGTAGGGAAGTCGACGCGGGCCCGCGTGCCACTGATCCCACAACCCCTCATATGCAGCCACAACGACTACAGCAGGTTCACCTCCATCTCCCGCGCAAACGGAGTCGGGAGACGAAGGCGACGGCGCGGCGACCCCCGCATCCTAATGAAGAACTCATAGGGGTCGTCTCCAACATGACCTTCCACTGGAGGAGGAGCTGCTGGCGGGGGCGAGGCCGGCGAGCCGCCCCATCTTCCTCTTCCCAGAGCACCCCGGCCTCGCCCACGGCCTCGCCCCCTCCCTCTTCCCCTCGTGGCTGCTTTGGCCACTGCGGGTGCAGGAGAAGGGGGAACGCGCTGTCGAGCAGCGACCCTCGCCGCCACCGTTGAGGAGCCGGGGTTTTCCTTCTTCATGGCGGACAGAAGAAAGGAGCAGAAGCTAAAGAAGAAAGAAGATGGAGGAGTGCGGGGCGCCGTCCCCTCCCTCCGCCCTTTATAAAGGGGCGGAGCTGGAGCTCGACCGCCCCGCTCGGCGAATCAAGACGCAGAAGGCGAGAGGGGCTGGGACCGACCCGCCGCCCCAACCAGCGACAGCTTGGTTTCCCGTATCCACCGTTCGCCACCTCGAACGCATGGAAGGCACGTGGCGAACCCGCAGGACCGAAGGGACGGGTGAGGCGACCCCTCCCCACCCCGTGACCGTGGGGAGTGGACGCCTAGCAGACCGCTCCTCGGCCCCATCCAGTCAGCGGGCCACGCCCCCACACCTCCCCCTGTTTATGGGGAAGGCGCGGGCCGCCTCCTTTCGCATTTACTGCGACGTGACGCATGCCTGCGGAAACCACCCCACGCATGCCACCCACGTCACGCACGCCCCTCCACCCCACGTCGCACGCGCAGGTCGTGGGAGGCGCAGCGCGCGAAAATTTTACCACGGTGAAAACCACCCCGCCTGCCCGCGCACCGTTCTGGGCTTGGCCCAACAAAGTGTCGCGCTTATGTGTGGCCCAGGCTCGGGTGCTCCTGTCGGTGTACAAAAAGAGGGGTACACTTTTTGTACCCCTATGACTATGCACGGGCAGTCTGAGCCACGGCGCCACCACACCAAGCATGGCGAGGGAGGCGAGCCGGGGCAAGACTGAAGCTCAATGGAGACTGGAGCAACGCCAAGAACAAGACCACAGAGAGCAATGGGACGAAGCAGCTTCCCCCGGCAAGATCCTTGCCGGGGCCGGCCCTGGCAGCCCCGGCAAGGCCCTTGCTGCGGCAGCTCGGCCCGCGCCTACGGAGCGGATCACCCTTGAGTCCACCGCCCCCATGGGGCGAGGATTCGGGAGATATCCCTGTGGTGGCATGCAGATCTTTGTGAAGACGTTCAAGATCAGATGCAAGTTAAGAAGAAGACAACCCTTGGCGGGATTCCAGCCAAGGAGGACTAGAAGGCCCCCGGCAAGCACCTTGCCGGGGATGACAGCAGGCGCCACGGCAAGACCCTTGCCGGGTCCCCCGGCAAGGCCCTTGCCAAGGACATCCACGGGGCTACCATCAGGCCCGCATCAACTGGGTTTCAACCGACCCACGCAGCTGCCGACCCAACCAGCTGGACAGGCTCCTGCGTGGCAACCCACAGATCTTCGTGGAGACCCACCGTTGCGCCACCTCAGCTACCTGTCTACCTACATGGCACCTCAGGCACCGCTGGCCAGGGCTCGTGTCAACACGAGGAGTGGCGGCGACGGACAAGACAGACGTCTCCCCCCCGTCCCCGATAAAGCAAGGACACCTAAGTTGGGCGCATTAAATGCACCTTGTCCTGTAATGCGAGGGATAACCTCGCATCACTGTACCCTTTCCACCTCCTATGTGCCACTGTGGCAACCCCTTTTCCCTATAAAAGGAGGCCCGAGGCGACCAGGAGGGGGATTCGGCTTTTTAGAACTCCTCACGACTCTCTTGGAGCTCCTCACTAGCCCAAGAACACCGACATATAATCCACCAAAGCAGGACTAGGATTTATGCATCTTTGCGGCCTGAACCTGGGTAAAGGAACCGTGTCCTGACCGTTAGATCCGCTCTTCTCTCAACCCCGCGCCCCGCAACCGTAGTAGGGATTCTTGTGATCACATAGGTGTCGATCCAAATACACCGACATCCTGGTTGATGGTGGTGGTGCCGGTTTGCTTTTATCACGGCTAGAAGTGACGGATGAAGTAGGCGGTGGTGCAGCCGGACGTGTCAAAGTAGATGATGCACGCATTGTCCATGATGAAGGTCGACCTGCAGAATAATTAGTTTGCACCAACGAGTACGCATAGCGGTTTTCAAAGCAGCCCAAGTAGTTGGAATATTATCCGGATATAGTCTACAATACTCAGACCACCACACACAAGCAAAACTAGTGAAAGCACAAAGGGCAGCAGCAACACGTCTCTCCTCAGGATATTTTAAACATGTAAAATGTTGTTCGGTATCTAACTCCCAAGTAAACTATATATAAGGAACATATCTACCCTCAAATGGTGGAATATTAAATTTTAGTTTAGGGAGATGGTCATGATCTCGTACCTGATGGTGTGGAGCATCCCTACCATTGCGATTATTTGCTGGTGGACGACCTGGTAGTTGCGGTGCTGGTTGTTGCATGTAGTTCTGGTTTTGATCAACCTCATCCTCATAATCGCTCATGTAATCGTCCTCCTCCTCAGCAGCAGCAGGAGTCACAGAAGTATCAACAACAACACCAACAGTTTGGCCAGGCTGAAGAGCGACACGGCTCAGTTTGTGGAGGCCTGTTTCGCGACGTGAACGTGGTTGTTGTTGTTGTTGCAATGGTGCAGCAGGTGGAGGTAGACGCGCAAGAACTTCAGCGAATTTGGCATCCAACTTGGTGTCAATTGACTTCTCAATGGCATCCATCCTCGCTAGTGCGTCGCCAAAACTGGTCATCACATCTTCTACCTGTTGACCCATCATTTGCTGAAATTTATCATGCAACTCCTTGTTCGTCATGTTCTCCCAGTCAGTCTCATCAACTTGTGATCCTAGCATGGTCAGCAGCAATAGAAACACACAAAAATATGATCCTACAGACTACTAGAAAATGGTGGTGGTGGGGTGTCACAAATCCGTCAAGCAAATCTCAAATTCTTACCAGTTCTTACCCAGCAGCAGGTGGTGATCGGCAACTGTGGTAGTCAAAACTCTCAAAGCTTGGATAAAGCAATTACCAGAGAGAGTCAAACGCATGACGTAGATGTATGTGGAGCTGGGAAGGCTTATAATATGGTAGCAAAAAGGGTAAGCAATAATCAATTCAGAGATGCAAAGATGAATAAGCGCTCAACGACGGTACTGTGCTGGTCCTATGCTAGACCGTACTAGAGACGCAAGCCTAGAACACTAACAAAATCATGGCGCTGCACTTAATCAAGGGGAAAGCACACTCTGAAAAAAAATTGCCTCTTTTTTTGCGCCCTTTTTTTTGCCGAAAATCACTATAATGGCGAGTGTCTCAAAACTCTTCCCAAGTCAAACTAAGATGATAGGCACGAATTTTTTTTGACGAATTTGTTTTCAGAATCATGGCAGCGACGGCGAAAAAGTGTGGTAAAGAAACAGTATGATGGCACGTGTCTCAAAAAACTCAGAAAAGCCTAAAAATAGGATAGGGAAAAAATATTTTCACCTGCCGTTTTTTTTCGAGACCTACTCAGGCAAGGAAACACGAAACCGAAACTAGATGGATCTCGAAAACCAATCTAAAACGAAAAGAACTCAGATTGGTGGTGGGGATATGGTGGTAGAATATGGCAGCGGTGGTGGTATATGGCGGCGGTGGTCGTATATGGATACGGATTGGTGGTTATTAATGGATACGGATCGGTGGTGGTATGTGGCAGTAGCAATGAAGATGTTGCGGCGGCGGCGTGACAACTTATGACCAGAACTCGAAACTCTAAAAGACTAGACGCTAAGACCAGCAACTTGACACGACGATGCAACCGCAAATTCAACAAAGCAAAATACTGAAAAGTCTATGCTAAGGCTCAAACTGGTTCGGATATGAGGAACTAACCCTAAATTTTTTTGGCTTTTTCGTGGACTGTAGGTACGAAGAACAGACTCAATCTAATCTACAAAAACAGTAAAATCTCACCGAGCAACCTGGAAATCTGATACCACTTGTTAGAGGCAAAGGTGTCCCGTCTTTCGATGAGATGGTGCCTATCGTTTTGGAGGAAGTCAACTTTGACGATCTAACTACGAATGTTCGAGGACGTCGCGCCTTAGCAATCGCTAAACCAATCCGAGAGGTTATTGACCATGCTGGAGCACGATCAACCTGACCACGAAAGTCTGTTTCCTGCAGGCAAATGAAGAACAAGCAAGAAACTGAGATTGCAATCTGGATATTGCGAATTTAAGAGGAAATCTTTATTGATCAAGGTGGGGTTCTGTGACGCCTTTGTCTGGTCGTTGAACACAAACGAAGTATGCGAAGTTGCAGCTATGATGAACTTTAATCTATACAAAACCCAAAGTCTAAACGACGCCCTAAGGGTTGTATATATGGAGGAAGAGGGGGCGAATTTCGTGGCCCTTGGAGGAGGGGTGCGAAACCAACCCTAACTCTTGTTTCCCCATACATACGGACTCTAAAAACAGCCTATACTCAAGTATTTCGAGATTACATGGGCCTGGCCCGATAATCAGGTGATGCAGCACCTATAATAGCCTCTAGACGAAATTTATGAAGTGGCATCTTGTATATTTCGTCCAAGGCTTCACACACTCATTATGGTGGTTTCAAAGTCCTGAAATCATCACTTGTAACTCTATTCTTGTTCCCCTTGCGCATGCCATCATCTCCATGCTTGATCTTGCTCCAATGTTCATCCTTCTTGTCGAAGCTAGGCCCTCCATTTGTAAGCAAGACAAATGTATCCAATTTAGGCAGCATCATATTCTCATGAGCATTAGAATCATTACCAAGAAACTAAAGTACCTTGTAATTTAATTGGCGTGTGCGAGCTCTAGTAATTGGTCATGTATATATATCAGTTGGAGATGTGGGTGTAACCTTGTTAGTGATGTCCTCATCAGAAGATATATATATGGACTTTGTTTTGGGTTTACCTCGAACAAAGAAGGGGAGGGATAGCATATTTGTTATCGTGGATAGGTTCTCAAAAATGGCACACTTTATACCATGTCATAAAAGCGATGATGCTGCTAATGTTGCTGATTTGTTCCTTCGTGAAATTATCCGCTTGCATGGTGTGCCAAATACTATTGTTTCAGATCATGATACTAAATTTCTTAGCCACTTTTGGAGATGTTTATGGGCTAAGTTGGGGACTAAACTGCTTTTTAGGACTACATGTCACCCCAAACTGATGGAAAGTAGTCAATAGAACTTTATCTAATATGCTTAGGGCTGTTTTGAAGAATAACAAGAAAATGTGGGAAGAATGCTTGCCTCATATCGAATTTGCTTATAATCATTCGCTGCATTCTACTACTAAGATGTGCCCTTATGTAATTGTGTATGATTTCTTACCTCGTGCACCTATTGATTTGTTGCCTCTTCCATCTTCGAAGAAAGTTAATTTTGATGATAAACAACGTGCTGAATTGATCTTAAAAATGCATGAGTTAACTAAGGAAAATATTGAGCGCATGAATGCTAAATGTAAACTTGTTGGAGATAAGGGTAGAAAATGTGTTGTCTTTGCACCTGGAGATCTTGTTTGGTTACATTTGCGTAAGGATGTGTTTCCCAATTTGTGCAAGTCAAAGCTAATGCCACGTGCTGATGGTCCTTTTAAGGTGTTAGAGAAAATAAATGATAATGCATATAAACTTGAGTTGCCTGCAGATTTTGCGGTTAGTCCCACTTTTAACATTGCAGATTTGAAGTCTTACTTGGGTGAGGAAGATGAGCTCCCGTCAAGGATGAATTCAATTTAAGAAGGGGAGGATGATGAGGACATCACTAACAAAGTTATGCCCATAGCCCCTACTAATACATGTACATGACCAATTACTAGAGCTCGCGCACGCCAATTAAATTACCAGGTACTTTCGTTTCTTGGTAATGATTCTAGTGTTCATGAGAATATGATGCTGCCTAAATTGGATACATTTGTCTTGCTTACAAATGAAGGGCCTAGCTTGGACAAGAAGGATGATCATTGGAGCAAGATCAAGCATGGAGATGATGGCATGCACAAGGGGAACAAGAACAGAGTTAAAAGTGATGATTTTAGGACTTTGAAGCCACCATAATGAGTGCGTGAAGCCTTGGAGGAAATATTCAAGATGCCACTTCATAAATTTCGTCCAGAGGCTATTATGGGTGCTGCGTCACTTTTTTATTGGGTCAGGCCCATGTAATTTCGAAATACTTGAGTATAGGCTGTTTTTATAGTCCGTATGTGTGGGGAAACAAGAGTTAGGGTTGGTTTTGGACCCCTCCTCCAAGGGCTACGAAATTCCCCCCTCTTCCTCCATATATACAGCCCTTAGGTCGTCGTTTTTAGACTTTGGGTTTTGTTTAGATTAAAGTTCGCCATAGCTGCAATTTTATGTACTTCGTTTGTGTTCAATGACCAGACAAAGGCGTCACAGAACCGCACCTTGATCAATAAAGCTTTCCTCTTATATTCGCAATATCGAGATGGCAATATCAGTTTCTTGCTTGATCTTCGTTTGCTTGCAGGAAATAGACCCTCGTGGTCAGGCTGATCGTGCTCCAGCATGGTTAATAACCTCTCGGAGTTGGTTTAGCGATTTCTAAGGCGCGACGTCTTCGCACGTTCGTAGTCGGATCGTCAAAGTCTACTCCTCCGAAAATGAAAATCACCATCTCATCAAAAGACGGGACACCTTTGCCTCTATCATCTTCCATGCTTGGCCTTTGTCCTTGGATTCTCCTTGGTCAGCTCAGATGTACCTGTGTATGCACAAGGTCCATGCATGAGGTAGTATACATGTCTCATATGTTGAAAGTGGCAGTTCGAAGAGGTGCGAGTTAACCTAGTGTCCAATGGTGTATGCTTGAGGTCTCACCGTATGTCCTCTTAGGACTTGGGGAGTAGTCGTAGTGTACATGGGGATGACGGTAAGATGCTCCGCATCAAGGATGTTCATTTTGTTTTTGATGATTATTGTGTAGAAGCCTTTGAAACACTTAAGAAAGCATTAACCACCGCACCTATTGTTCAACCACTTGATTGGAACTTGCCTTTTGAAATTATGTGTGATGCTAGTGAATATGTTGTTGGGGCTATTCTAGGAGAAAGAGTCGATAAGAAATTAAATGTTATCCATTACGCTAGTAAAACTCTAGAAAGTTCCCAAAGAAATTATGCTAATACTGAGAAAGAATTTTTAGCTGTTGTGTTTTCTTGTGATAAATTCAGATCTTACAATGTTTATTCCAAAGTAATTGTTCACACCGATCATGATGTTATTAAATATCTCATGGAAAAGAAAGATGCTAAACCTACACTTATTAGGTCGGTTATTTTTCTGCAAGAATTTAACGTGCATATCACTAATAGAACAGGAGTTGAGAACCATGTAGCTGACAACTTGTCTAGGTTAGAAAATATTCTTGATAACCCACTACCTATTGATGATAGTTTCCCTGATGAACAACTTGTTGTCATTAATGCTTCTCATAACACTCTTTGGTTTGCTGATTATGCCAATTACATTGTGGCTAAACATATACCACCTAGTTTTACCAACCAACAAAATAAAAAAAATCTTCTTTGATTTAAGACATTACTTTTGGGATGAACCACATCTTTATAAAAAGGAGTAGATGTTATTTTTAAACGTTTTATACTTGAGCATGAACAGGAACAAATCCCAGGGAAGTATCACTCTGAGGCATACAGAGAACACCATGCGGGAGATAGAACTGCACACTAGGTACTACAATCTGGATTTTATTGGCCTACTCTTTTCAAATATGCTCGTAAGTTTGTCCTTTCTTGTGTTGAATGTTAAAGAATTTGTAATATTGGTTGACGTCGGGAAATTCCTATGAATGATTCACTTGTTATTGAACCATTTGATGTTTGGGGCTTATATTCTATGGGACCTTTTCCTTCCTCTAATGGGTACACACATATCTTGGTTCCTGTTGATTATGTCACTAAGTGGGTTGAAGCTACTCCAACCAGTAGTGTTGATCATAACACTCCATTAAAATGCTTAAAGAAATTAACTTCCCAAGGTTTGGAGTCCCTAGATATTTAAGGACTGGTGGTGGTTCACACTTTATTCATGGTGCATTATGTAAATTGCTTGCTGTCGTGGGGGAAGCACGATCTCCTATGGGGCAAGGCAGCCCTTTTGTGGTTCAATGAGGGGGTGATCACATTGAACAAAGGGCAGAAACAATAGGGCAACAAGACGATTGATAGCGCCCTTTTACCCAGGTTTGGGCCGCTTTGCAGCATAAAACCCTACTCCTACTTTGGTGGATTGAACTTGAGGAAGGCGAAGGCATGGAGTGCTCTAGCCTGGCAAGGGTGCCTTGGAGAGAGTAGCTATGTGCATACAACTATTGGGGGGTCGAAAAGTTCCAAGCCTTTGCTAGGTTGGCTCAGGCCTCCTTTTAGAGGCTAAGGGTCACCACAATGGAAAAATAGTCAATTTGGTGTGATCGGATAGATAACAGTGATATCATACCGAACTCTGGTAGTTAGGACAAAGTGCATTAAATGTACCACTAGGTGTCACACTGAGGTTGAAGCTCGACAAGCATGCCGCGCTGCTTATCCATCTCTTCCTTATTAGCATGACACGTCGCCTGGATGGGTGTCAATAAAGTTAATCTTCTCTATAGCTCGCTTGCCACGTACCTGGCAGAATCCACCTAGCTGCCTCAGAGCTCGACACCACGTCGATTAATGACTTGTGTGCGATGAGGTGGAGCGGTGGCGTCTTGGCGGAGGGTTTTGCTGGTGTGGAGCTTGCCGGCGGTTTGTTTGAGTCTTGCTTCGACTTTGGCGGACCTCGAAGGCCTTGCTAGGGAAAGCCTTGGCCTTGGCCCCAGTTCTGGTGTCCACACTTCAAGGCTCGCCCGCCCAACTGGGGAGACCTCTTTGGTGGATCTTGTGGTTGCCTTTGTCTTCTTGATTCGCTCCTTGATCTCAGGAAGAGCGGATTCTCTGGCTCGCTTGCATCAAACATCGATGCCTGAAGTGTGATTCGTCACACGCCTGTGCGCAAGTCTGGGCAGCGAACGAGAATGTTCATTGCACCTATAGGAGCCCCCGGGCCTAGCTCATATGTGCCACCGGGCATCATTGGAGTAGGCCCAACAGGTGCAGAGGCACTCGTGTTGACCTTGCCGGGGTAGGCAATGTGTTTTTTTGAGATCTTGTTTGCTTCTTCATTAACCTGGGCTGGGCTAGGTCCGAGGTTCTTCGTGGTGTCTTCGGAACCCTTAGGCATCACATGTCATTCGGATCATAGGACAGAGAGAACTTTTCACTTTTTACGGGATGCCAGCAAGGCATTCGCACATAAAGTGGGGGAAACTATTGTTTTACCTTTAAGTCCACCTACTACTTCTGCCATTTATACCACGCGTGAAGCATGCAATGCATTGGTGTGGTAGGGCGGTTGCCGGCATGACACGCTCGCCCGTGATCCCTCGCGAGGGATTGGCGGAGCAGGGCGGTTACTCCATGGCAGCGGAGAGCCAGCCCCCTCCGACCTCGTCACTATAAAGAGACGTGGAACGTGGGTGGTGAGGCTCGTCCATCCCACATTTCTTCCCTTCTACCAAGCATGTCGTCGTAATGCCCAGAGGACGACGTGGCCTTGCAGCCCCCACTTTGGCGATGTGGTCCTCCCTCTGGGATCATGCTGGTGCTTCGGCTACTGCAATTGAGGCTGGCTCAAGTGAACGGGGTGGAAGTGCTGGACGAGGCCGAAGCCGGCGTTGGGCTCGCGGTAGGGGGAGGAAGAGCAGTACGCTCAACGCCCCTTCTCCGGCGGCTCCTCCCCCGGTGGTGGATCATACGGAGGGCACGTCACTTGAGTTCGTCGTCAAGCTGTGCGGCCATTCCTGCAGTCGTCTGTGGCTCCCTTGCCCTTTCGCCAAGGAGATGGAGTTTGATAAAGCGCACGGGATGTGGCTGCTGGAACGACATCGTGTGGGCGGACGCCGAATTTCCTGTGCCCCATGTCATGCTCCTCAAACGCGGGTGGAAAACCTTTGCACGTGCCCATTATTTGGTGGATGGGAACATCATCCGCTTCAAGTTGGTGGAGGCCAACATGCTCTTTGTCAAGATCTACGGGCATTCGAGCTCTCGTCTTGGCTGCAGCGAGGAGAGCTCGAGTGATGACAGAAGCTCCTCCTCAAGCAACATCGATGAGGAGGACAGTGTCAGTGATGACGACGACAACGAGCCTCCGCCTGTCAAGGTTGAAGGCAACGACTCGGACTCCTACTGAGCGCTAGCCGCACCATCACCGTCAACAAGCTGTCGGTAGCACCATCATCTACAGCTGGACCCTGGTAGAGCGATTTGCCGGGGGTAGTGGGCCCTGACGACACCATTTCCGCCAGCTGGACCCCAGCAAGCTCATGGACTTCGGCTTCTTCATCACTGTCGGTGTGTTCATCAAGCCGCGTCCTTCTGGCCCTGGCGGTGGTGACCAGGGCATCACCTAAGCACTCTCCCCGCCTTCGGCCTCTTCTTCCTTGCCGGGGAGTCACCCTCCTGATCTTGGACTGCGTCCCGCGGGCCCCGACGGGGTCTGGTTGGGCTTCTACCTAGGCATTCCTTTTGTCCTTCTTTTCTTCTCTCTAGAACTCCTAGGAGGAGGGGCACAAGAAAGGTATTACAGGGCACTTCTATTTCTAGGTCAAAATTGTAGTTGCTCGCCAAGTATAGATCAAGTCTATGTAACCCTTAGTCTATGTTAATACTTATATGATTTGTACTTGTCCAACCGCACAAGTTTTGGAGAGAAGATTTGTTGGGTATTCATGCATGTATTTTAGTCTTATCCATAGACAAGCCTTCAATGTTTCTCTGCTACTAAACTTTCCGGTAAATATCTTGCCTGCCTTCAACGCAGCTGCCACCAAACCGCGTTTAGTGGGCCCAAAAGAGTCATTTTGGGAGCACGGAGAAAGGCCGGTCTCTTGTCTTCCATTCAAATGCTACCGTGACCTTGCCGAGTAAGTTCAGGCCAAGGGTAGGAGCAGAGTAAAAGTCATGACAGGGTCTCCTTGCGTGCAAGTTCTTCATACTTGAGTATAACATAGATCGATATGATGCAATAAAGAGAACATATGTCTTTTCGTTGTTCTTCTTGTTTTATTTTGATAAGGGGAGGTTTGACGGGGCTCTAACACTCGGGCTGGCCTGCTCCTATCCTTCTGGGGAAATCCTTTATGAGATGACCCTTCTGTTGTTGTCAGAAAATATGGAAAATGAAACACGAGTCCCCTCATAGCTTGTTAGTTGTCATATCTATAATAAAGTGAAATCACAATGGTATCATACTTGAACAACCATAGAGAGTCATGCATGCAAGTTTTGCGAAAACACTTTTTATTTGGCTATGCACAGGGTGTGCGCGTGGCTTTGTACAAAGGGTTACAAGTCCCAGGGACTAGCCTTGTACAAAACAGGTTTCTAGGGCAGGGCCCAGCAACCGCGCCTTAGAGGTAGAACTGGCAAAGATACTCAATATTCCATGAGTTTTGCGCCGGGATGCCATGTTTGGTCTCCAGACGGACTACGCCGGGTCTGGTGACACGTACTACCCGATAAGGGCCTTGGCGGATTGAACACGCCTAAGGACAAGGTCTCCTTCCTCAAGGCTCCGGGAATGACCCCTGCGGCTGTGATAGAGGCGCAAGGCTTGCTGGTAACGTGCAGCATGCACAACTGCCCAGAGACGGTCTTCCTCGAGGAGCGTGGCATCATCATGCCGTTGTTGCTCTTGCGCTACTTCATCGTAGTCAAGTACTCGAGGTGACCTGTACATGGGTTCCGTGGGGAGAACTACTTCTGCTCCATATACGATGGAGAAGGGAGTCTTCCCGGTAGCTTGATTTGGTGTCGTTATGATTAACCAAAGAACCACCGGTAGCTCATCTATCCAGTGCCTGCCGTATTTTTGCAGCTTGTCGAAAGTTCTTGTCTCTAGGCCATGCAACACCTCAGCATTCATCCGCTCAGCCCATCCGTTGCACCTTGGATGAGCGACGGAGGCGAAAGAGACCTTGCTCCCAAGGCTCTGTATGTACTGCATGAAGGTGCGGCTTGTGAACTGGGTGACGTTGTCGGTGATCACCCTGTTGGGTACTCCGAAGAGACAAACCAATACTTTGAAGAACTTAACTGCTGATTGCACAGTCACCTTTCTAACTAGCTCCACCTCTGGCCACTTTGTAAACTTATCGATTACGATGAACAAGAATTCAAAGCCCCGACATCACAAGGAAAGGGGCCCAAGATATCGAGCCCAAACCGAGAAGGGCCAGGATTGAGGGATCGTTTGCAAGGCTTGGGCGGGTTGATGAATATTCTTGGAGTGGAACTGTCATGCTACACACATGGTGAATAGCTCGGTTGCATCTTGGAGGGTGGCGAGCCAATAGAATCCTTGCCAAAAAGCTTTCCCGGCAAGGGCTCTTGATCCCAGGTGTGAACCACACACTCATCCATGTATCTCCGCCAACAGCGTCAGTGCATCTTCCCAGCTTATGCACTTTAGCTTTAATCTGTTCGGCCTCTTTCTGTATTGCGCGTTATCCATGAACTGGTACATACTTGACTGGCGGGCCACCCTTTCAGATTCTTCCGGGCCATCGGGAAGCTCTCTTGTTTGCAGGAATTGGATTATCTGTTGCGCCCATATTGGAGCTTGGGGCTTTACAACAAGGACTAAAGGCATCTCCTCTGCTGTGGGTGTGCTAGTGCCAATAGTGAAGGCAGGGGTTTCCACTCGAGAATGTAGCTCACCTTGCAACATCATATTTCCCCCGACAACATTCTTGTCGGCGGCTTTAGGAAGCTTCGCCGGGAAATGGCTGTCGGTGTTCAATTTTTTCTTTTCCTGGCCATCACTAACAGGAAAACTCATGGTTGAGTTAGCTGGAGCACAAAAGTCCCTGATTCCACACGCAACTTCTGAGCAGCACACTTTGACAGGTGATCAACAATGTTGTTCTCCGCACAAGGTATGTGCTCTTCTTGCAACCTGTCAAAGTGTTCTTCCAGCTTACTCAATTCTTATACATATGCCTCCATCAGTGGGCTCTGATAATCCTTGTTGACTTGCTTCACCACAACCTGAGAGTCGCCATAGATGATCAACTTTCATATTCCCAACTCTACGACGATCCTGAGGCCAGCAAGGAGTCCCTTGTATTCTCCTGTGTTGTTAGTAGCATCTTCCCTGGGGAAGTGCATATGAATAACGTACTTGAGGTCCTCTCCGATTAGTGCAACAAGCAGCACTCCAGCCCCGGCGCCTTGCAGTGAGAAAGCACCATAAAAGTACATGATCGACTCCTTGGGGGTCTCCCTACCAGGGATAGATGTTTCTGGTACCTCTTCATTAGGCATTGGCGTCTACTCCGCGATGAACTCTGCCAGTGCTCTGCTTTGGATGGTTACCATTCTTTCAAACTTCAAGGCCTCATTTAAACTTGCCTCGATAGTTAGTTTACTTATGCTTCACCCCTTGCCATGTTAATCAACAGTTAATATTGTTATGTTTATGAACAAGAGGGAACTAAATACTTGAATGTGGTGTTTTGTCAATATGCAACTCATTGGATATTGAGCTCCACTTAATTTGTAGTATAGTTTGTTGCACCTTGCCATGCCATGCCTATTTAATCTTGTCATGCATCATGCTTGATTGAGCATTATGCCATGTTTAGGCTTGTGTGTTTACCATGTTGTTTGCTTCTTTCCGGTTGTGCTTCTTCTCGATAGTTCTTGTTTCGTTGCGATCGTGAGGATTCGTTCGACTACGCTTGGTTCGTCTTCGTGGTGCCATCTACTTCATGGACACATTCTTCTTCCTTGCGGGATCTTAGGCAAGATGACCATCACCTTGGATACCTTTACTATCATTGCCATGCTTAGTTGTCTCGATGCTATCGTTATATGTCGCGCTACCCATCATTATTGTTAGCCCCTCTCCTTGTTGCCATGAAACCTCTAACCTTTGACACCTTCCTAGCAAACCGTTGTTTGGCAATGTTACCGCTTGCTCAGCCCCTCTTATAGCGTTGTTAGTTGCAGGTGAAGATGAAGATCGTTCCATGTCGGAACATGTTGTTGGAATATCACAATATCTACTATTATTATTAACACACCTATATACTGGGCATGGGTGGAAGGCTTGGCCTTTTGCTCGGTGTTTTGTTCCACTCATGCCACCTTAGGAGCCGATAAACCGGCGTTATGTTCCTTGATTTTGCGTTCCTTACACGGTTGGGTATATGGGGACCCCTTGACACTTCGTCTTTGAATAAAACTCCTCCAGCAAGGCCCAACATTGGTTTTATTGCAACATAATAAAAAGTTAATTAATTAATTAATTGCATAGGGAGTTAGCGCTACCAGTGGATTCTTTCTACATACAGGGGGCCAGTGCCGATGGTGTTGGTCCCAAATAGAGTAGCTTGCGGCGCCGCCCCTTGGAAACTTGGGGTATGTGGTTGCTGTAACCATAGCTCATCCGGACGTGGCCTGAGACGAGATACGCGCGGCTACTATCAGGGTGTCGGCACGCCGGGAGGTCTTGCTGGACTTGTTTTACCATTGACGAAATGTCTTGTGCACCGGGATTCCGAGCCTGGTCGGATTGTCCCTAAGATAAGGGGTAATAATTATTATTATCTCAGCTGATCGTGAGAGCTTTTGAAGGGTTAAGTTGGGACACCCCTGCAGGGTTATGATCTTTCGAAAGCCGTGCCCGCGGTTATGTGGCAGATTGGATTGTTAATGTCCGGTTGTAGAAAACTTGATAGAGGATCCGAAGTAAAACACACAACTGTGTGAGTAACCGTGACTGTCTCTTTTCTCTTTGAGAAGAGAACACGGTGGGGTTATGTTTGACTCGTAGGTAGTTCAGGATCTTTAGCGATCACTACTAGTTGCGACCGTTCGCGTAGATGCTCATCTTATTCTTGTACTCGTAAGTTAGCCACCATATTTATTGCTTACCGTTGCTGCAACCTCACCACTTTACCTCTTCCTACCTATTAAGCTTTGCTAGTCTTGTTACCCATGGTTATGGGATTGCTGAGTCCTCGTGGCTCACAGATACTACAACAACAGTTGCAGGTGCAGGTTTCCGATGTCTTGACGTGAGAGCGATGTCGTCGTGTTGGAGTTCTTTCTTCTTCTTCTTCTTCAGTATTGGGTTAGGTTCCGGGTCGGCAGCCTGGGATAGCAGATGGATGTCGTTGTGCTTTTCATGTTTGCATCTGTAGTTGGATGCCTTGTATTGATGTTGTTGTACTCATGTGACTTGTATGTATTGTTGTATCCCCCATGTATGTATGTAATGGTACGATGTAATGGTATCCATCTTGCTAGGCGCCCGAAATGCGGTTGTGCCCCAATCAAGTAAGTGTCACGTGATTGGGATAGAATCGCATCTTGGGCCTAACAAGTTGGCATCAGAGCCTCGACGGACCATAGGAGCCCCCTTGATTGATAATAGCTTGGCCGTTGTTGAGTCTAGTAGAAAACTTTTTCAGAGTCTAGTTATATCGGAGAGTAGGAATTCTTTTTACTCCTCTGCCCCTTCGTCGCTCTGGGTAGGAATCTTGACATATGTGTTTTGAATTACTCCTCTTCCCCTTCAAATTTTTTTAGGATCTCGCGGTTAGTTTTTTGTTCGTTGCGTCGTCTGTTCTTTCATCTGCTGCATCTCTCGTCAAGTTGTTGACCCTCCTCTTCTTTGCAAGTTCAACCTCAGTTCTTTTCAACCAACCGGTGTTGTTTCCCCTTCCAAAGTTGTCTTTATTTTCCCACCCGCCCACCCTTTTCTTCTCGGAGCCGGAGTCCTTAATCGAGTATCCATCCTACTCGTGTGATCCCTGCATTCTTCCTCAGTTATTTCAACTGAGGATTCCTCTTCTAGTTCGTCATCCTTCATCTCTTTTCTTCTCCGATGAGTTCTTCTCTCGTTTGATATTCTTCACCTCTTCTTCTTTTTCCGGTGGATTCAACTCAAGTATTCGGTGTTCATCATATTCTTTCCCCTCAGCTCAGATACTTCCTCTTGCTCGTTTGTCTCTTGCCATTTAATTCTTTCGGAGTTCCGAAGATATCTCAAGAGATTCGACTGTGTTCCAATTAATTCGAGGTGGTCACCTCAATTGAGTTTCAATCGTTCCGGTGCATTATATCCTTTCAATCCTTTCAACGGAGTTTTCTCTTTGGTGGGCTCATAACCCACAGGTCTTTTCTAGGATCTTACCTCACTCTTTCATTTCTTCGGAGTGTTTCAAAATTCTTTTCAAGGTGTGACGTAAGAATGGATTCCATAAATCATATGCCTTCTCCAAGATCGTTTTAAAATATATATTTTTCACCATTGGTTCAACCTTTCCTCATTTCATTCGTCCAGAGTATTTCATGAATTCTTTTCTTTGTGTTCCTCCCAAGGCTACCATTTCAGAAGATTTCTTCATTCTCAGTTTTCAACTTCGTCCTCCAAATATTCTTCATTGATGCCTCTTCGTTCGTCTCCCATTTGTCCGGTGCTTCGTTCAAGTTTTCTTTAATCAGTTCACGATCTCTTCGTTCTCGTCAATCTAATTTCCTCAAGTGCTTTATTCTTCCCGGAGATTCACTCTCTTGTATTCACTCAATTTTAATTCTTTATGGTGGTTCGTTCCTTTTCTTCACTCGGCTTTAATTCTTACGGTGGTTCGCATCAGGAATTCTTTTCCGGTGTTATCATGTCAATCCATTCATTTTTATTTCAATCCTACCGGTGGTTCATGAAGATTTCGCAAGTTTTGCGCTATATCCCTCTTTAATCATTTCAACAAGAATAAGTAGTATGTGAATCCATTGCTTCTCATCAATTTAATTGGTGGAGGATAAGCATAACATAATTCTTATTCTTTTATCAAGTTGATTTATTCCTTCCTTCGGAATTTATTCTTGATGAATAAATTCTATTTCCAAGTGCTTTAATCTTTTTCTTTCCCGGAGTTCAGAGTTTTCTCGGCTATCTCGCCGGAACCGCATCTAAATCATCGCAAGGCTTTAATCTTATTCTTGTGGTCATTCAACTTTATCTCATCATCCTTTTGTGACCGGAGTTCTATGTTGGTTCTTCATCATTTAATTCATCTAATTCTTCTGGCGCAGCTCAAGCATTATTCTTTTGCCTCCCGAGTGCAAATAATTCTCCGTATTCTTTTGAAGTGGAGTTTTGCATTCTTCGCTCTTCTTAGCTCATCAATATTTTGGTTGCGGCTTAATATCACCTCAAGTTTCGGGATGATGTCCGTAAGTCCACAACAAGCTTATTATTTGTTGTTGATTTTCCCAACAACTCCGTTCATCTTGCCTTCGCAAGGATGTTTTCAAATTCTTTTCGCTAGAAGATGTTGTTCTTCTCCCTTCTTCTCATTCCATTCTTTAATTGTTTCCGGAGGCATTGTGTTGTTTATCTCGGAAATTATTATTCCATCCCTCAAGTTCTTGTTCCATTCCATTCATGTTCAACCGGTCTCCTAATTCTTTCAGTTCAGCCGGAGTGCTGCCCGAATTACCTTGTTCAAATTCCTTTATTTCTACTATTAACCGGAGTGGTTTTGAATTCATTCTTTTTCCTTCAACTCCTGTTTCGTGCCTTTCAACCTCCTTGGTTCTCATCGTATTCCTTATCCTCTTATTTAACGAAGTCTTTGCAACTTCGTTCATCTCCGTTCTATTCTTCCTTTCAAGTGGCTCAACCTCTCAAAGTTCTTTGGTTTCACTCTTTTGTACTCAAAGAACTTTGTTCTTCCTTTTTCATCTTCCGTCTCGTTCCAAAGATCTCGGGACGAGATCTCTTGTTAGTAGGGGAGTGTTGTGACACCCCGAGACCAATGCCCTAGTGCCCTTCCATTTATTATCGTTGTCGCCGTGTGTTTTGATTGTTTGTTGCCATGTTCATGTTAGTGCCATGCCATCCATGTGTTTTGTTTCTTGGTCATGGTGTGTTTGCCATTGTCATCTTGTTTTGCATTGTACCTTTACTTGTTGCATATGCCATGCTCATCATCGTCATGTTGCATTGTGCCATGCTTGTTTTCTGCTGACATGGTCATCTCACTTGCTTTGCCATATGCTTCATGATGTGTTATTATCTTTGTCATTTTTTGTTGCATTTATGATGATCATCATGCGGGTTGCATTCTTCATGTTGTGGTATTGTTGGTGTGCTATCCATCTTTATCTTTTCCATCAACTTTTTCCCCCCCAAGTGCACAACCTATCCACTCCTTCATCTATTTACAATTTTGGCTTTCATGTTAAGTTGCATTATTTCCTTCTCCAATTATGTTCAGTATTTTCCTATAAATTTTGGATCATGTCTTATACCTCTCTGCCAAGTTTCATCCATTTTTTTGAAGTTGCCTTGGTGAGGTTCAGAAATGATTGAAGTTTGAAAATAATTCAAACTCTAATTATTTTTCTGCCTTCTAAAATGCGAGAGCACTTTATTCAAATCCTACATAATACCAGGAGTTCAGACATATGTTTATATCTCACATATTTCTTCCCCAAAGCCCTGGCCTTTTCCTCTTAAAATCCGGTTATTCTGTTTATATTGGAATAAGCAGAGGGTTAAAGAGAAGAGAAACCTTACCTGGCCTCCAAGTCGAAGCCCACCTGTGCCTTTTCTTTCCCTGGCCCAACTGAGCCGAACGGCCACCTGCTCCCTCCCTCACGGCGTCTCCTTCCTCCAGAGTACAGTAGCAGAAGCGCCGTGAGCAGGAGGCTCATGGACGTCGAGGCCAGCGCATGACCGCTCCCCTATAAAGCCAGCACACCCTTAGGGTTTCCCTCTTTCCCCTCTCGCAGCCGCCACAACCCTTCTCCTCCTCTATTTGATCTTCTTCCTCAAGGAAAGAGCACCAGAGAAGAAGGTCACTGGCGTCCGTAGTCCTCGCGTCCGGCCTGTTCCAGGACCCTCTCCGGCATGTCGTACTGCACCCCGTCACCATCCTCTACCTATTCCCGGAGTTAGTTGGGCCGGAGCCTCCCCAACGCACCTCCCTGGCTGCCAGTTGTTGATGCAACCGAGGCAGCAGCCTGCCCAGGCGACCGACCCGCAGGTCCAGGCCTCTTCCCCTTCCCTGTTTTCCTCCTTCTCCTTCCCTTTGTAGCTCTCTCTTTCTCTCATGGTCGTCGCTTGCCGTGTCTCTTCTTCACAGCACCAGAGACCACGTCATCGCCGCCCCTAGTGAAGGCGTTGTCGTCACCATGAACCCTCCCCGTCGTCTGCAACTCTTCCCGCAGAGCCGCCGTGCCTGTGCCACCTCGTTCGGGATGGCCTCGTGCCTGCACCGCGAGGACCTTCAGCATCGACCATGCCAAGGGCGCCAGGATCTCCCCGTGCGCCTCCTCCCAAGCCACCCGACGCCTAGCTCTTCCTCGTCGCCCGCATGTGCTCTGGTGAGCCCTACCGTTGCCTCCCTCTCCTTCTTTCTTCCCTGTCTCATCTCTCCGTCTCTCTTTGTCAGGGACAGGAACTAGGCGCCTGACGCCTGAAGCCCATGACCATCGCAGCTCCACCACCGCTGTTGTTCCGCTCGACCACTGCCTTCAGTCGCTGGTGAGCAGTAGCAGCAGCGCCGCTTCACCCCCCTGCCTCCATCATTTCCCTCTGCTCCTTCTCCTTCCCGAGCTCCCTGCATCACCTAGTCCTTCTGTCCTCTCCTCTGCAGCAACCCAGCGCCAAGTCCCCTGCTTCGCCTCCTGCCTTCGAGCGCATGAGGAGGAGCACCGCCCCTCGTTGACCCGATCTGGGGCCAGCGTGGACGAGCGCCAGGCCGAGCCGCCTGCTTCCCTCCAGCCGGCGTCTCACCAGGCCTTGGCCCATGGGTGAGCTTCCCCAGCGCCTTCTTTTGTTTTTTTCTTTTCTCTGTTGGGCCAGGAAGTTTCGACCCAGTGTAGTTTTTTTTATTTTTCCTGTCTTCGAATTTGTCTAATTATCTAGAGAACTGCGGTGTTACAGAAAAATCCCCCTAGTTCATGCATTTCATAACTCATGATATGTGCATCACATGTAAAAACATTATATACGAAAATTACCTAGAATTATGTGTACATTAATAATTTCCAGCTGCCATGCATGTTAAAAATGTTTAAACTTGCTGTTTGTTTAATTTTATGTAAATAACATGTTAAAATGGTTTAATTCATAACTAAATAACCATAGCTCCAAATTTAATAAACTTTATATGTAAATGGGGTGGAAAAATGTGTAGATTAACTTGGTGCACATACTTTTGATGTTTGACAACTCTAAAATGGTGTTATAGGCAGAACAGTACCAAATTCGTAATATGCATATGGGGATTTTCCGAAGTTGTTATTTGTGTTTCCGGCCTCATTTAAACTTGCCTCGATAGTTAGTTTACTTATGCTTCACCCCTTGCCATGTTAATCAACAGTTAATATTGTTATGTTTATGAACAAGAGCGAACTAAATACTTGAATGTGTTGTTTTGTCAATATGCAACTCGTTGCATATTGAGCTCCACTTAATTTGTAGTATTGTTTGTTGCACCTTTCCATGCCATGCCTATTTAATCTTGTCATGCATCATACTTGATTGAGCATTATGCCATGTTTATGCTTGTGTGTTTACCATATTGTTTGCTTCTTTCCGGTTGTGCTTCTTCTCGATAGTTCTTGTTTCGTTGCGATCGTGAGGATTCGTTCGACTATGCTTGGTTCGTCTTCATGGTGCCATCTACTTCATGGACGCATTCTTCTTCCTTGCGGGATCTCAGGCAAGATGACCATCACCTTGGATACCTTTACTATCATTGCCATGCTTAGTTGTCTCGATGCTATCATTATATGTCGCGCTACCCATCATTATTGTCAGCCCCTCTCCTTGTTGCCATGAAACTTCTAACCTTTGACACCTTCCTAGCAAACCGTTGTTTGGCTATATTACCGCTTGCTCAGCCCCTCTTATAGCGTTGTTAGTTGCAGGTGAAGATGAAGATCGTTCCATGTCAGAACATGTTGTTGGAATATCACAATATCTACTATTATTATTAACACACCTATATACTGGGCATGGGTGGAAGGCTTGGCCTTTTGCTCGGTGTTTTGTTCCACTCATGCCACCTTAGGAGCCGATAAACCGGCATTATGTTCCTTGATTTTGCGTTCCTTACACGGTTGGGTATATGGGGACCCCTTGACACTTCGTCTTTGAATAAAACTCCTCCAGCAAGGCCCAACATTGGTTTTATTGCAACATAATAAAAACTTAATTAATTAATTAATTGCATAGGGAGTTAGCGCTACCCGTGGATTCTTTCTATATACAGGGGGGCAGTGCCGATGGTGTTGGTCCCAAATAGAGCAGCTTGCGGCGCCGCCCCTTGGAAACTTGGGGTATCTGATCGCTGTAACCATAGCTCATCCAGACGTGGCCTGAGACGAGATACGTGCGGCTACTATCAGGGTGTCGGCACGCCGGGAGGTCTTGCTGGACTTGTTTTACCATTGCCGAAATGTCTTGTGCACCGGGATTCCGAGCCTGATCGGATTGTCCCTAAGATAAGGGGTAATAATTATTATTATCTCAGCTGATCGTGAGAGCTTGTGATGGGTTAAGTTGGGACAACCCTGCAGGGTTATGATCTTTTGAGAGCCGTGCCCGCGGTTATGTGGCAGATTGGAATTTGTTAATGTCCGGTTGTAGAAAACTTGACAGAGCATGCGAAGTAAAACACACAACTGTGTGAGTAACCGTGACTGTCTCTTTTCACTTTGAGAAGAGAACACGGTGGGGTTATGTTTGACTCGTAGGTAGTTCAGGATCTTTAGCGATCACTACTAGTTGCGACCGTTTGCGTAGATGCTCATCTTATTCTTGTACTCGTAAGTTAGCCACCATATTTATTGCTTAGCCGCTGCTGCAACCTCACCACTTTACCTCTTCCTACCTATTAAGCTTTGCTAGTCTTGTTACCCATGGTTATGGGATTGTTGAGTCCTCATGGCTCACAGATACTACAACAACAGTTGCAGGTGCTGGTTTCCGATGTCTTGACGTGAGAGCGATGTCTTTGTGTTGGAGTTCTTTCTTCTTCTTCTTCTTCTTCAGTCTTGGGTTAGGTTCCGGGTCGGCAGCCTCGGATAGCAGATGGATGTCGTTGTGCTTTTCATGTTTGCATCCGTAGTCGGATGCCTTGTATTGATGTTGTTGTATTCATGTGACTTGTATGTATTGTTGTATCCCCCATGTATGTATGTAATGGTACGATGTAATGATATCCATCTTGCTAGGCGCCCGAAGTGCGATTGTGCCCAAATCACGTAAGTGTCACGTGATCGGGATAGAATCGCATCTTGGGCCTGACAGTGTAGTCCGAATCTGAATGCAGAACGTGAGAGGCTTGGACTCTATCCTCTCTTGGCCCAAAAGTGACGTGAAAAGACTTTTTGAATAGCACATAAACTTCTCTTTTTCCCTTATCTTCATATTTGGATTGTACAAATGTCCCATACTCTTGCAGTTACACATGGCACAAAAGTCTATGAAGTATTTTTGTCCCGGATGACATAAATAAATTATCGCATAGTTTGCATTAGAAATCACCTCACAAATATACATGTATGCAATTTTTTTGGTCGTATCCAAGGTAGTCATGTCCTCATCATCCTCCCTTTCTTGAAAACAAAGCCGTCCTCGGCGTTGCTTAATCTGAAATGTGGGTAAGAAAATAGACAAGGTGTACATGTTGTATATGTATATGTCGTCCATTTTTACTTCGCTTGATTTTTGCACGTATGACACATGTATAGATGAGTAACTTTCATAGTTCATAAAATATAAAGCCAAAATATTATCACAAGAAGTACAAGGCATGAAAATATTGCAACTCAGTTTGCACAAATAAGTGAAGCTCTTATTCATATCAAAATATTGACAATGTTCATCATTAAACCATCCCAACATTGGTTAATAAACCTTACTTGCATGAAATTCATAGGCTACAACATGCTTAAATAAGTAAACATGCAATAAGTCATTTGACATTGAATCATGACCAAGATTAGAGGTCATACCAAATGATTAAACATTGGCACAATTATTTTCAAATGTATTTTATCCAAATCTGATTTATTCTCTGATTCACATGGTTCTTTTGCATCAACAGTTAATTCAATGGGTGCACTCAAAATTGTTGGTATTTCAGTTGTTTGATCACATTAAGTGATGAGGACATCACTAGAGAAGTTACACCCACAACCCCAACTGATACATATACATGACCAATTACTAGAGCTCGCGCATGCCAATTAAATTACAAGGTACTTTCGTTTCTTGGTAATGATTATAATGTTCATGAGAATATGATATTGCCTAAATTGGATCCATTTGTCTTGCTTAAAAATGAAGGGCCGAGCTTGGACAAGAAGGATGAACATTGGAGCAAGATAAAGCATGGAGATGATGGCATGCGCAAGGGAAACAAGAACAGAGTCGCACGTGATGATTTCAGGACTTTAAAGCCACCATAATGAGTGTGTGAGGCCTTGGACGAAATATACAAGACGCCAAATTACGTCCAAAGGCTATTATAGGTGTTGCGTCACCTTATTATTGGGCCAGTCCCATGTAATTTTGTAATACTTGAGTATAGGCTGTTTTTAGAGTCCGTATGTGTGGGGAAACAAGAGTTAGGGTTGGTTTCGGACCCCTCCTCCAAGGGCCACGACATTCCCCCCTCTTCCTCCATATGTATAGCTCTTAGGGCGTCGTTTAGACTTTGGGTTTTGTTTAGATTAAAGTTCGCCATAGCTGCAACTTCGCGTACTTCGTTTGTGTTCAACGACCAGACAAATACGTCATAGAAACCCACCTTGATCAATAAAGCTTTCCTCTTATATTCACAATATCTAGATTGCAATATCAGTTTCTTGCTTGTTCTTCGTTTGCTTGTAGGAAATAGACCCTCGTGGTCAGGTTGATCGTGCTCCGGCGTGGTCAATAACCTCTCGGACTTGGTTTAGCGATTGCTAAGGCGCGACGTCTTCGCACGTTCATAGTCGGATCATCAAAGTCTACTCCTCCGAAAGCGATAATGACCACCTCATCGAAAGACGGGACGCCTTTGCCTCTATCAAGTGGTATCATATTTCCAGGTTGCTCGGTGAGATTTTACAGTGTTTCGTAGTTTAGATCGAGTCTGTTCGTCATACCTATAGTCCACGAAAAAGCTAAAATAATTACGATTAGTTCATCATATCCGAACCAGTGTGAGCCATTGCATAATCTTTTCTGTGTTTGCTTTGTTGAATTTGCGGTTGCATCGTCGTGTCGAGTTGCTGGTCTTAGCATCTAGTTACCTTAGAGTTTCGAGTTCTGGTCATAGGTTGTCACGCCGCCGCCGCAACATCTTCATCGCTGCCGCCATATACCACCACCACATATCCGCTCCCAATCCGAGTCCATATACGCCACCACGTATCCGCCGCCATCACACCAATCCGAGTCCACCACCAACATACATCCGCCACCAGTTCGAGTTCCAACAGATTCATCTCCGCCACCAGTCCGAGTTCCACCAGATTCATCTCTGCCATCAGTCCTAGTCCGAGTCCAGTATTTGATCCTTTGTTTTCCAGTTCGAGATGAGGCGATATTACGTGTCGTGGCCATGTTGGACTTCCCAACTTCCGAGCAACCCGCAGAAGAAAAATAGTTCTAGTTTAAAAAAAAACTAAGTCTGGAAAATTCTGGCTAGGCAGTTTCTAGACCATTTGTAGACTTTTTCAAAAAACAATTGCTGCGGAGAAAAAAAGAGAGGAAAAAAGTGAAAAAAAAAATCAAAGTGTGCTACTCCCTTGTTTACGTTCAGCGTCGTGATTTTGTCTGTGTTCTAGGCTCGCGTCTCTAGGACGGTCTAGCCTAGGACCAGCACAGTACCGTTGTTGAGCATTTATTCACCTTTGCATCTCTGAATTGATTATTGCTGACTTTTTTGCTACCATATCATAAGCCTTCACCAGCTCCTGATACATCTACTTCGTGCGTTTGACACCACCTGGCAATCGCTTAGTCCAAGCTTTGAGAGTTTTGACTACAATTGTTGCCGATCACCACCTGCTGCTGGGTAAGAACTGTTAAGAATTTGAGATTTTCTTCATGGATTTGTGACGCCCCACCACCACCATTTTTTAGTAGTCTGTAGGATCATATTTGTGTGTGTTTCTATTGCTGCTAACCATGCCAGGATCACAAGTCGACGAGACTGACTAGGAGAATATGACGAACAAGGAGTTGCATGATAAATTTCAGCAAATGATGGCTCAACAGGTAGAACGTGTGATGACCAGTTTTAGCCGCGCACTAGCGAGGATGGGTGGCATTGAGAAGTCAATTGACACCAAGTTGGATGCCAAGTTCGCTAAAGTGCTTGCGCATCTACCTCCACCTGCTGCACCATTGCAACAACAACAACAACAACAAGCACCTTCACGTTGCGAAACAGCCTTCCACAAAGCGAGCCGTGTCCCTCTTGAGCTTGGCCAAACTGTTGGTGCTGCTGCTGATACTTCTGTGGCTCCTGCTGCTGCCGAGGAGGAGGATGATTACGCGAGAGATTATGAGGATGAGGTTGATCAAAATCAAAACTACATGCAACCACCAGCACCACAACCAGCAGGTCGTCCACATGCAAATAATCGCAATGGTAGGGCTGCAACACCCTTTCAGGTACGAGATCATGATCATCTCCCTAAATTGAAATTGAATATTCCACCATTTGAGGGTAGATACGTTCCTAATATATATCTTACTTGGGAGTTATAAACCGAACAACGTTTTACATGTTTAGAATATCCCGAGGAGAGACGTGTTGATGCTGCTCTTTGTGCTTTCACTAGTTTTGCTTGTGTGTGGTGGTCTGAATATTGTAGATTATATCCGAATAATATTCCAACTACTTGGGCTGCTTTGAAAACTGCTATGCGTACACGTTGGGTTCCACCATATTATCAACGTGAATTACTTCAAAAATTGCAGCGTTTAAGACAAGGAAAAAATTATGTAGAGGAATATTACAAGGAATTACAAACTGGACTGATTAGATGCGGTATTTTTGAGGATAATGAGGCTATGCTTGCAAGTTTTATGGGTGGCTTAAATAGAGAGATTCGGACAATTCTGGAGTATACGGAGTATAATAATATCACTCATTTATTCCATCGTGCTTGCAAAGCTGAACGTGAAGTGCAGGATCGACAGGCCTTGGTGCGCACTAATTTTTCTGCAAGTCGACCTTCATCATGGACAACGCGTGCATCCTCTACTTCGACACGTCCGGTTGCACCACCGCCTACTTCATCATTCACTTCTAGCCGTGATAAAGGCAAACATGCACCACCATCATCAGCCAGGAGTACACCTTCAGGTCCTGCGCAGAGCTCTTCTTCATCCATGGCATCCACAGGGCCAACACATGATGTTATATGTCGTCATTGCACTGGCCGTGGTCACTATGCGAGCAAATGCCCATCTCAGCGTGTCATGATTGCTACTGAGGATGGTGGTTATGAGTCCGCTAGTGACTATGATGAGGAGAGTTTGGCTCTTATTACACGTGAAAAACGTGGTGGAGATGATTCTGAAAATGAGACGCAATACATGGCTCCTGAAGACGCTGACAGGTATGAATGCTTAGTTGCTCAACGTGTTTTGAGTGTGCAGGTCACACAAGCGGAGCAAAATCAGAGGCATAATTTGTTCCATACAAAGGGAGTTGTGAAGGAACGTTTTGTTCGCGTCATCATAGATGGAGGGAGCTGCAACAACTTGGCTAGCATGGAGATGGTGGAGAAGTCATCTCTCACCAGAAGACCACATCCACATCCTTACTACATCCAATGGTTCAACAACAACGGCAAGGTAAAGGTAACACGTATGGTTCATGTGCATTTTAGTATCTCCACATATGCTGATTATGTTGATTGTGATGTGGTACCCATGCAAGCATGTTCCTTATTACTTGGTAGACCCTGGCAATTTGATAAAATTCTGTACACCATGCTAGAAACAATCAGTATACTCTTGTTCATAAGGATAAACGTATTACTTTGCTTCCTATGTCTCCTGATTCCATTTTGAAAGATGATATTAATATATCTAATAAAGCGAAACAGGAGCAAAATAAGAGTGAAAATCAGATTGTGGCAAAATAATTTGAGCAACTAATGAAGCCTAATAACACACCATCATCTCATGTTGCATCTGAAATTAAATTAAAAAGAGGATGTTTACCTGCCACCAAATCTGATATTGATGATCTAGATTTCAGCAAATCTGTTTGCTATGCTTTTGTGTGGAAAGAGGCATTATTTTCATTTGAGGACGTGCCTTCCTTTTTGCCTCCTACTGTCACTAACATTTTGCAGGAGTTCGCGGATGTCTTCTCCAAAGTTGATTTGCATAGTGGATACCGTGAAATTCGTACGAAATTGGGAGATGAATGGAAAACAACATTTAAAACTAAGTTTGGATTATATGAGTGGTTAGTCATGCCTTTTGGGTTAACTAATGCACCTAGTACTTTCATGAGATTAATGAATGAAGTTTTACGTGCTTTCATTCGACGATTTGTGCTAGTATACTTTGATGATATATTGATTTATAACAGATCTTTGGAGGAACATTTGGAACATTTACGTGCTGTTTTTATTGCTCTACGTGATGCACGTTGTTTGTTAACCTTGGAAAGTGCACCTTTTGCACCGACCGAGTATCGTTTCTTGGCTATGTTGTTACTCCACAGGGAATTGAGGTTGATAAAGCCAAGATTGAAGCTATTGAGAGTTGGCAGCAGCCCAAAACGGTCATACATGCGAGGAGTTTCCTTGGCCTCGCTGGATTCTATAGGCATTTTGTGAGAGATTTCAACACCATTGCTGCACCTCTCAATGATCTTACAAAGAAGGATGTGCCTTTTGTTTGGGGTACTGCACAGGAAGAAGCATTCACGGTATTGAAAGATAAGTTGACACATGCTCCTTTACTCCAACTTCCTGATTTAATAAGACTTTTGAGCTTTAATGTGATGCTAGTGGGATTGGGTTAGGAGGCGTGTTATTACAAGATGGTAAACCTGTTGCATACTTTTCTAAAAAATTGAGTGGGACTAGTCTGAATTATTCCACTTATGATAAGGAATTATATGCTCTTGTTCGGACTTTGGAAATATGGCAACATTATTTATGGCCCAAATTTGTTATACATTCATAGAGACTTTCCCTTATGTTATTAAACACAAGAAGGGAAAAGAAAATGCTATTGCTGATGCATTATCTCGTCGTTATACTATGCTTTCACAACTTGACTTTAAAATATTTGGTTTGGAGACCATCAAAGATCAATATGTGCATGATGCTAAATTTAAAGATGTATTGCAGAATTGTAAAGAAGGGAGAACATGGAACAAGTTCGTCGTTAATGACAGATTTGTGTTTCGTGCTAACAAGCTATGCATTCCAACTAGCTCTGTTCGTCTTTTGTTGTTGCATGAGGCGCATGGAGGAGGATTAATGGGACACTTTGGCCTGAAGAAGACGGAGGACGTACTTGCTACACATTTCTTTTGGCCAAAGATGAGATGCGATGTTGAGCATTTTGTTGGTCGCTGCACTACATGTCAAAAAGCTAAGTCACGACTCAATCCTCATGGTTTATATATGCCTTTGTCTGTCCCTAGTGTTCCTCGGGAATATATATCTATGGACTTCGTTTTGGGTATACCTCGAACAAAGAAGGGGAGGGATAGCATATTTGTTGTCGTGGATAGGTTCTCGAAAATGGCAGACTTTATACCATGTCATAAAAGTGATGATGCTGCTAATGTTGCTGATTTGTTCTTTCGTGAAATTATTCGCTTGCATGGTGTACTAAATACTATTCTTTCAGATCGTGATACTAAATTTCTTAGCCACTTTTGGAGATGTTTATGGGCTAAGTTGGGGACTAAACTGCTTTTTAGTACTACTTGTCACCCCCAAACTGATGAACAAAACTGAAGTAGTCAATAGAACTTTGTCTACTATGCTTAGGGCTGTTTTGAAGAATAACAAGAAAATGTGGGAGGGATGCTTGCCTCATATTGAATTTGCTTATAATCGTTCGTTGCATTCTACTAATAAGATGTGCCCCTCTGAAATTGTCTATGGTTTCCTACCTCGTGCACCTATTGATTTGTTGCCTCTTCCATCTTCAGAGAATGTTAATTTTGATGCTAAACAACGTGCTGAATTGATCTTAAAAATGCATGAGTTAACCAAGGAAAATATTGAGCACATGAATGCTAAATATAATCTTGTTGGAGAAAAGGGTAGAAAATGTGTTGTCTTTGCACCTGGAGATCTTGTTTGGTTACATTTGCGTAAGGATAGGTTTCCTAATTTGTGCAAGTCAAAGCTAATGACACGTGCTGCTGGTCCCTTTAAGGTCTTAGAGAAAATAAATGATAATGCATCTTGAGCTGCCTGCAGATTTTGGGGTTAGTCCCACATTTAACATTGCAGATTTGAAGCCTTACTTGGGTGAGGAAGATGAGCTTCCGTCGAGGACGACTTCAATTCAAGAAGGGGATGATGATGACGACATCACTAACAAAGTTACACCCACAGCCCCAACTGATACATATATAGGACCAATTACTAGAGCTCGCGCATGCCAATTAAATTACCAGGTACTTTTGTTTCTTGGTAATGATTCTAATGTCATGAGAATATGATGCTGCCTAAATTGGATACATTTGTCTTGCTTACAAATGAAGGGCCTAGCTTGGACAAGAAGGATGAACATTGGAGCAAGATCAAGCATGGAGATGATAGCATGCGCAAGGGGAACAAGAACGGAGTTACAAGTGATGATTTCAGGACTTTGAAGCCATCATAATGAGTGCGTGATGCCTTGGACGAAATATACAAGATGCCACTTCATATATTTCATCCAGAGGCTATTATAGGTGCCGCGTCACCTTATTATTGGGCCAGGCCCATGTAATTTCTAAATACTTGAGTATAGGCTGTTTTTAGAGTCCGTATGTGTGGGGAAACATGAGTTAGGGTTGGTTTCGGACCCCTCCTCCAAGGGCCACGAAACACCCCCCCTCTTCCTCCATATATATAGCCCTTAGGGCGTCGTTCAGACTTTGAGTTTTTTCAGATTAAAGTTCGCCATAGCTGCAACTTTGAGTACTTCGTTTATGTTAAATGACCAGACAAAGACGTCAGAGAACGCCACCTTGATCAATAAAGCTTTCCTTTTATATTCACACTATCCAGATTGCAATCTCAGTTTCTCGCTTGTTCTTCATTTGCTTGCAGGAAATAGACCCTCATGGTCAGGTTGATCATGCTCCGGCGTGGTCAATAACCTCTCGGAGTTGGTTTAGCGATTGCTACGGCGCGACGTCTTCGCACGTTCGTAGTCGTATCGTCAAAGTCTACTCCTCCGAAAGCGATAATCACCATCTCATCGAAAGACGGGACACCTTTGCCTCTATCATGACGCATTCATGACAGTAACATGATTATCTATACCAGGTGGTGTGCTCAAATCAACAGGTAATTCAATACATGATGCATTCAAGTTAACTAGATATGCATCATCCTCATGTGAAGTTATATCATCAATGTTTTTACTGTTACGTTGTCGCAAAGACGTAGCTGATGTAGGTACAGACGATGACAATGTACCATACACTTTAGATGATGTCGCGCTCACAATCGTAGGTGTGGCTACTCTAGTAGGTGCAATGGTGAAGGAACCAACCGGTGGTGATGAGCATGAACTGGAATAGTAGTTGTTGTAGTCACACAATGCATCCTCCTGTATTTGTCTCTCAAAGGTACAAGCACGAACATACATACCAGTAATGCAACGAGGAATATACTGAAATCTTGCGCGAATATCATGGTTCAAACCACCAAAAAATATATTCATTGTATCATCCTCAGATTCTTCTATGTCACAATGATGCATATAAGATTTGAACTCTTGGTAGTAAGCATGGATAGTGTTACTGCCTTGTTTTAATTGTTCCAATTTGCGAAGCATTTCACGGCGATAGTAAGGAGGAAAAAATTGTTGTCTCATTACATCTTTCAAATCTTTCCAAGTTGTGGGTTGGTTATCAATGTTTTTCTTACAGTGTACACTCCACCAAATAGAAGAAAAACTAGTAAATGCTCTAGTGACAGCTCGTACTCTCTCGAGTTCAGAAAATTCATGGCTAGCAAAAATTAGTTCTACCTCAAACTCCCAAGCAATATAAATAGCAAGATTGAATCTACCCTCAAATGAAGGTAAAGAGATAACCTGGACGTGTGCTTGTGTGTGTTGTCCCACATCTCGTGATGGTGAATATGTATCCGACGTCCAAGAGCTTCTGTCTCCGGTACCTGTCGTGATTAGTAGAAACAAGAAACAAAATTCGAGAATAATGTTCCTATGAACTACTAGGATGTGGTGGTAAAGCGCTCACAATAAAGCAAATATCAATATCTTAGAAGTTGTTACCATGCAGCAGGTGGTGACAGGCAACCAGCAGTGTCAAATAACTCCAAAAATTGAGTAAAGCGATTGCCAGGGGAATGTACATATACACGGTGTAGAAATATGTGGAGCTTGGAACGATTAAATATATGGTAGCAAAAGATTAGCAATAATCAATTCATAGATGCAATGCTGAATAAACGCTGAACGACGGTACTGTGCTGGTCCTAGGCTAGACTGTGCTAGAGACGCGAGCCTAGAACACTAATAAGGTCACGGCGTAGCACAACGAGCATCAATAAAGGATACAAAGTAGCTCTGGACAGCAAGATATAAGTGAAGATCACAACGACAGTAAAGATAATGATGAAAAACAATCGCCAAGCAGGATATACAACAACTGTCTCTCCAACTTTCCTCTTGAAAAGTTTGAGCCAAATTTATAATAATTTTTGTACAGAATGCTACTGACTGAAGCTTTCAAACACAAAAAGAATCGCTCAATTCCGAGTTGATATGAGGTGTCAAAAACTTCTAAAACAGGCCTGAAAAACTCAAACAAGCTGTGTTCGCGAACTTCAGAGGGCAAAAAGACCTATTTAGAAGCCGATTTTGAGGTGCGAAATATTGAAATTTCTCGTGCAACTATTCAAATGCGGCTCATCGCTAGCTTAAATTTAAGTACTTGTGGAGCCAAAACAGACTTTGTATGAAAAAGATATGCATGGTTTACTGAACAGGGTACAAAACAGATTCCAATCCGAATTCAGCTACGGGATTGAGTCTAAATAGATCTGAATTTTTTTTCTCAGTTTTTTTCCTTTTTCCTTTTCTCCTTTTTTTCTCCGACTTTTTTGCTACGTCTTTTTTTCTATCTCTCTCTTTTCAAAACAAACTGTATAAGATGCAGATTGGATCAAGCGAAGATGTGATACGACATCAACTATGATTATGACAATGAACGATGGGTAGCACGAGGTGGAAATTGATGGATGAGGTGGTGGATAGCGAAAGGGATAACGATGCAGCGGCTATGTGTCTAATGTGAACAAAACTCGAAACTCTAAATGAACTAGACACTAAGACCAACAACTCAACACGACGATGCAACCGATAATTCAATAATGCAAACAATGAAAAAAATTGCAAAGGCTCAGACAGGCTAGAACAAAGGATGAATAGTCTAACTTTTTTGTGGCTTTTTCTTGGACAATAGGTAAGAAAATAAATCTAATATAGGGATAACTGGAAATTCTCACCGAGCAACCTGAAAACTGATACAACTTGATAGAGGCGAAGGTGTCCCGTCTTTCGATGAGATGGTGGGTATCGTTTTCGGTGGAGTAGACTTCGACGATCCGACTACGAACATGCGAGGACGTCACGCCTTAGTAGTCGCTATACCAACTCCGAGAGGTTATGATGCAGAGCATCCCATGGTCATCCCCATGGACGTGTCTTTGTCTCACCAAGTGCCAAGTGGACCCATGACGCGTGCCCGTGTAAGAGCTCTCGAGACTGAGGTGACATCTCTCCTTAACCAACTTTCGTGCGAATCATGTGAGACATGGCTACTACCTCAAACGGAATTGCTTTGCAAATTCAGGTGCCAAGAAGACCCCCTCGGAGAGGATCATGAAGATGGACAAGTCCCCAAGCCCACGGAGTAAGAGCAACATCGAGCGGAACCGGAGAAGACTCCAGGTCCCGGATATCCGTCCCGCAAGCTCGGACATCCGGCCCCTGGAGCATCCACAGCAGCTGAGCCCCACAGCCGAAGCTACAGGGGTCGGACATCTGGCCAGACGCCAAGGCCCGGACATCCGGCCCCCATCTCGAAAACCCAGCGCACCCGCCAAAGCATACCCGTGGCTCAACCCCACTAGCCCACACATTCGGCGCCAAGCCCGGACATCCGGCCCGACGCCCGGACATCCGGCTCCTGATGCCTGCGTGCATTTTGTCTGAGCCATGGCCCATGTATCCCCTCGCCCCTTTGGACTATAAATAGACCCGTACCTCTTCCTAGTTAGGGTTAGCTTTGTGTTAGCTCATTTGAGACCTAGAGCATTGCTCATCCATAGTGGTTCTACTCCACGAAAGACTGTTGCGTCTATGGAGAAGATCCACACTGGATTCAAGACCCCTAACGAGAAGATCCCTCGTAGATTCAAGACCTCCTCATGGAGATGAACTAGTTACCTCTTGTATCCCCCTTTGTTGGATGTGGACCGTGTATCTCGTTGTGTTGAGGATCTAGCACATGTGTGATCGTTTCTTGTTGACTTGAGTATTTACTATCATTCCCCTCGTCATTTCCCCTCGTGGTCTTTGTGTTCATCCGCGGGGATCCCTTCAATCATGAAAGATCGGCCTAGATCGGGTTAGCCCCGCATCAGGTTATTGACTACGCGGGAGCATGATCAACCTGACCACGAGGGTCTATTTCCTGCAAGCAAACAAAGAACAAGCAAGAAACTAAGATTGCAATCTGGATATTGCGAATATAAGAGGAAAGCTTTATTGATCAAGGTGGGGTTCTGTGACGTCTTTTTTTGGTCGTTGAACACAAACGAAGTACACGAAGTTGCAGCTATGGCGAACTTTAATCTAGACAAAACCCAAGGAAAAAGCTACTAGACGGATCTACTTATATAGGAGCAACGGGTGGTGGCCAAGGAGGTGGCAGGACGTCCCAAGGCAGCCTAAAACTAACCCTAGGTCGTACAAGGCTCGTGGGCCCAAGTGGAGGTGATGTAACACCTTTGGACTTGTAGTTTGACTCGGATTCTGCTGCAGCGTTAGATTGTTTCATCAATATCTCAACGCTCCGTATGAATTAGAAGATGAATTCAATTGGTCTGGAAAGAGCACTAAATCTACTTTCCAAGAAAAAAAGAATCACCAAATTCGGAACCCGTATGAAGGAGTTCTTGCCGTTTTGAGTCAGGTATGTCTGTGTAGTCCGAATCTGAATGCAGAACGTGAGAAGCTTGGACTCGATCTTCTCTTGGTCCAAAAGTGACGTGAAAAGACTTTTTCAACAGCACCTAAACTTCTCTTTTTCCCTTATCTTCATAGGTGGATTGTACAAATGTCCGATACACCTGCAATTAGACATGGCAAAAAAGTCTGTGAAGTATTTTTCTCCTGGATGACATAAATAAATTATTGCATAGTTTGTGTTAGAAATCACCTCACAAATATACATGTATGCTATATTTTTGGTCGTATCAAAGGTAGTCATGTCCTCATCAAGTTGTTGCACCATTTTCTTCTTTGCCGGTGTCACTTGGTCATGAACAGTTGCTTCGGACCCGCCTTTCTTACCGCCGCCGGGCCCTATCAAGGTCCACTTCACCAGGCCAACCTTATTCATGATTTTGAAGAACAACAAGGCACACTCGGTTGACTCTGAAATGAACCTACTCAGAGCAGCAATGCAACCTGCCAAGCGCCTTACATCCTTGATTGTTTTTAGGGCTTGAATCTGTTGTATTGCCTTGATCTTGTCGGGTTGGCTTCTATCCCTCTCTGAGATACGAAAAATTCAAGGAGCTTGCCGAAGAGGACACCGAACATGCACTTCTCGGGATTGAGTTTCAGGTTGGCCTTGTCCAGATTCACAAAAGTTTCTTCCAACTTTGTGATGAGCGTAGACTTATCTCCAGTCTTGACCACAATATCATCCATGTAAGCTTCTATGTTCTCGTGTAGCTGAGGTTCAAAACCATTCTGCACAGCCCATGGACAAAGGCATACGTACAAAGCAGTATGTGCTACATGCGGTTATAAATAAGGTTTTCTCCTCGTCTTCTTTAGCCATGAAGATCTGGTGGTAGCCGGAGTATGCGTCAAGGAAGGAGAGGAAATCACATCCGACAGTTGCATCAATGATCTGGTCGATACGCGGCGAGGGGAAGGGATCCTTTAGAAAGAGTTTGTCCAAGTTAGTGAAGTCAATGCAAAGTCTCCACTTCCCATTTGCCTTGCATACCTCCACTGGATTTGCTAACCAAGTGGGAGGCAACACTCCTCTGAGCAAACCCACTGCTTCAAGCTTCTTGATCTCTTAAGTGATGAACTGCTGCCTCTCCGAAGCTTGCTTCCTGACCTTCTTCTTGACGATATGGCCGTGAGGGCATATAGCAAGGTGGTGCTCGATTACCTCCCTGGGAACATCGAGGATGTCAGATGGTTTCCAGGCAAACACATTGACATTTCCCCGTAGGAAAGCAACGAGCGCGCTTTCCTATTTGTCATCAAGGGTGCACTAATGGTGAAGGTACCATCGGTGCCATCTTGCCTTGCCACAACTTAGTTGATCGTAGGGGGAGCAACTCTGGGCTTCTTGCTAATAGAACTTCCCGGCAGGTCGCTGCTGGGCGTGGTACACTCCAAAAAGGCGCGCTTCCCGTGGTCCTTGGCTGTGTCCTTGCGAACTTTCTTTTCTTTCTTGGCGGTCCTTGTCGATGTCCTTGGCGGTGAGAGGAGTGCAAAGACACACCCGTCAATACACCTCGCCTTTGTAGCTCTCTGGAATTCCTATTCATTTGACTCCTCATCATCTTCCCCTTCGCTATCCTCTTCTCCTTATTTTTTTTCTTGACCTCTGGCGGGTTTTTCCTTCTACTAGTTGACCTTGCCGTGGATGCCACCGCGCCTAGCACGTCCATTCCTGCTAGCGCCTTCCTCACCTTTCTCCGTATCACGCTTCTCATAATCGGCCTTCTGCTTCTCGATAAGTTGCTCAACTTTCCAGCACTCCTGGAGATCATGGCCCTTGGTTCGGTGGATTTGAAGTATGGCCCGTCGTATTTGCCAATTTTCTTTGATGCCGCGGCTGCCCGGCCATCAGTGCACAAAGCAGCTTCCTTGCCGGCCACCTCGGCCTTTGCTCTCTTGCCGACACTAGGAGCACTGGACCCCTCAACGGCTTACTGTCTTTCCATTGCTCTTCTTGTTCCTCTTTCTGGGGTGGCGGCGTCATCGCCATCGTCTGAGTCGACTCTGGCACCAACCTCTTCCTCGGGGAGCCTTCTACGTTCCTCGGCGCGAGCACACTTATCCGCCAGTGTGTACAGCTCGTTGTCTGTCTTTTACATTCGTACATTCATCATGGTGCACCTCCTCTGATTGCGCACATTCATGTGGAACGCGGCAGTCACCACTACCAGATGAATCTTTGGGGTATTACGGTGTATTCGACAGAACCTCCGCAAATATTTGCGCAAACTTTCTCCCTCCTTCTGCATGAGGGCTTGCAAGTCACTGGGATGCCCGGGTTCTTGATGGCCGCTCGTAAAGGCCCCAACGAACTTGTTGCACATGTCTGCCCATGACGAGATGTAATCCTCGGGTATGTGCATCGGCCAAGACCTCACATTGGGCTTGAGTGCCAATGGAATGTAAGTGGTGAGAAACCTTTTCGTCCCTTCCCCCGGCAGCTTGAATGGTGATTGTATAGATGCCCAAAAACTCTACTCGGTTGAGGTTTCCATCATACTTCTCCGGCAGGTCAAGCTTGAAGGTGGGAGACGATGGCTAATGAACTTACTAGAGCTCGCGAGTGAAGGAGGGGCACCCCACCTCGTAAGGCAAGTACTCGCGAGCACTGGGTGCTTGTTCGTCTACGCCAAGGCCATTATGCCTGTCGGACTGACAGCATGTCTCGCGACGCCGCTAGATGGTGACACGGGCGTCTTCCTTCTTCGTGTCCTTCAAAACTTGACATTGATCTGGCTGAATTTGCGGCTCGTAGGAGGCCATCGATACCCCATCAAGTTCATCAACATCTTGGTTTTGCTGATTCTACCACCGCTGTCCCTGGGCGGGCTGCCGCGGAGGAGATTTCCCTGTAGGTTCATTCTCCTCAGCACGGCCTCCCGCGTGGGCGGCCAACTTCGCTGGTAGACGTCGCGAGAGCTCCGTGTGCTGCGACTTATTGGCTTCAGCAAACCCGATGAAGCTTTGGATGGTGGTCCTCCACTCATCCATTTTCGCAGCTGCTGGAGGAAAATCCAACAACAACTGGGACCGCACCATCACCTCCGCCGCCGTTGCCGGCATGGCACGAGAGGTGGAACGCAATGTTGCTCGATGCCTGGCCAAGCCAGAAGGAGCGACGCCAGATTCCCGTCGTCTCAGTCCGGCCACTAAGGCAGTTTGGTACGGTTGAGGTGGCCCTTGCGGGCCATGCTCTTAGCCAGCCGGAGTTTTTTCACGCTCGCTAGTGTTGGGTGGTGCGCGTCCCCCGACGTCACCCCTCTGGCATGTGTTGCTAAAAGATTTTGACTCGTGCTAGAACGGGTGTCATTGCTATGCTGCCCGCGATGGGGAAGAGGAAGCTGAGTGTTTCCTTCACCACTGCTAGCTTGGTCATGCTCATCAGAAGGTTGGTGCAGCTGGACGCCCCCAGATGTTATAACTCCCTCGTCCATGATGGTGGGCATGGCAGGAGTGTTGCCTACGCTGGTCGTGCCGCCTAGTGTAGTGCGACCAATATGATCTACCTTGACCGAGGTAACTGGGACGTTTGTGGCGTCCGCCGCCGCGTGGGAAGGGGCCATCGAGGTCGAGGGATGGGTCGTCGCCACCGTTTTCTTCTTGGGAGCCATTGAAGAAGTTGAGGGTGACGAGGATAAATGTGCTAGCTAATGCTTCAGATTCACGCAAGCATGTCCCCTCCCCCATCTTTGTGCGCCAAAGATGTCGTGGGGGAAGCGAGATCACCTATGGGGCAAGGCAGCCCCTTTGTGGTTCGGTGAGTGGGATGATCATATTGCACAAACATCAAACACAATAGGGTAGCATGACGATGGACATCGCTCCTTTACCCAGGTTCGGGTCACTTTGCAGCATAAAACCCTAATCCTGCTTTGGTGGATCGAACTTGAGGATGGCAAAGGCACAGAGTGCTCCAGCCTGGCAAGGGTCCCTAGGGGAGACCAACTACGTGCATACGAGTGTTGGGGTCGAAAAGTTCCAACCCTTTGCTAGGTTGCGTAATGCCTCCTTTGCCAAGGAACGGACGAGACATGAAAACGATTAAAGAGGGCTCGGACGAAACCGAGTCGGCACCCTCCGCATAAAACTTGCACCACTAAAAGCAAAAGTTTGATATATCTGCGCATACTAAGTTTGTCTTTGCATGATCATTTCCGTGAAGAACCCCCCTCCTCGCTTAGAGACTGGGAGGCTACACCCAGAGTGTGCGCTGGCGCGCCCCCACTGGAAGCAAGCCATGTCGGCTGCATCCCGCAGCTGGCTGTCATCGACAATATCCATCGGCGGACTCCACGTCCGCGCCCGACAGCATCAGTCGGCGGACCCCACATCCACGCCCGACAGCATCAGTCGGCGGACCCCGCATCCACGCCCGACAGCATCAGTCGGCGGACCCCGTGTCCGTGCTCGAAGACATCACTCAGTGGACCCCGCATCCGTGCCCGACAGCTTCTGTCGGCGGACTCCGCGTCCGCGCCCGACAACATCCATCGGCGGACTCCGCGTCCGCTCCCGACAGGTTTAGTCGGCGGACCCCGCGTCCACGCCCGACACCATAAGTCGGCAGACCCCGCGTCCGTGACCGACGACATCAGTCGGCGGACCCAGCTCCACGCCCGATAACATTAGTCGACGGACCGAGTGACCGCGCGCGACGACATCAGCCGGCGGACCCTGCTCTGCGCTCGACTACATCAGTCGGCGAGTCTCGCTCCACGCCCGACGACATCAGTCGGCGGACCCCGCGTCTGCGCCCGACGACATCAGACGGCGGATGCCGCTCCGCGTCCGATGACATTAGTTGACGGACTCCTCGTCCGCGCCTGACGCCATCGGTCGGTGGACCCCGCGTCCGCGCGAAACAATATCAGTCGGCGGACCCCGCTCCGCGCCTGACGACATCAGTCGGCGGACCCCGCGTCCGCGCCCAACAGCTTCAGTCGGTGTACGCCGCGTCCGCGCCCGACACCATCTGTCGGCGGATCCCGTGTCCGCGCCCGACACCATCGATCGGCGGACCCCGCGTCCACGCCCGAGGACATCAGTCGGCGAACCCCGCTCCACGGCCGATGACAATAGTCGGCGGACCCCGCGCCCGTGCCCGATGACATCAGTCGATGGATCCCGCATCCGTGCCCGAAGACATTAGTCGGCGGACCGCGCCTCCACGCCCGAAGACATCAGTTGACGGACCCCGCTCCGCGCTCGACAACATGAGTCGGCGAACCCCGCTCTGCGTCCGACGACATCAGTCGGCGGACCCCGCGTCCACGCCCGACGACATCAGTCCGTAGACCCCGCTCCGTGCCCGACTACATCAGTCAGCAGAGCCCGCTCCATGCCCGACGACATCAGTCGGCGGACCTCGCGTCCGCGCCCGACGACATCAGTCCGGGGACCCCGCGTCCGTGCTCGGCGCCATCAGTCGGTGGACCCCACGTCTGTGCCCAACGACATCGGTCGGCAGACTCCGCGTCCGTGCCAGGCAGGGCCTCGCGACCATCTGCTGGCGGACTCCGCATCCGCGCCCGGCACCCTCGACATCATCGTGTGCACCAACAACCGTGAAGAGCCCCCGCCCAACTTTTCCAAGTTGCCCAGAGGCCCGGAGGCTACACCTAGCGGGTGCGCTTGTGTGCCCCCACCGGAAGCAAGCTGCGCCGGCTACGGTTCGCAGCCGGCCATCATCGACATCTTCTACATCAATACCCGCTAAAAAACCTCCGCCCAACTTTGCAAAGTTGCCCACAGGCTCGAAGGCTACTGCTAGGGTAATTGACCACGGGTACCCCGAAGACGGCAAGACAATATTTTGAGACATCGGGGCTAGTAAAGCCCCTCAGTCCGACTGCTCAGCCCACCCTTGACGGCCCCCAGTCTGAATGCCTGGGCTGGCATTCCACCAGGCTGCCCGACTGCAGACGGTAGTCGGATGGGGCGCCCGCCCGCTCAGTCCGACTGGTCCCCCGGCCGACTGCTCCAACCGGCCTGCTACGTGGAGTCAATAGCGACACCTACACCGACCCAACACCAACAAGACGACCATACCCGAGCACTGCTAAGCAATAGTGGCGCATTGTAGCAGGCATAACACGTCGCATCGCTTGACATCACAAATAGTGTAGTTGGTGGGTAGGCCACCACCCACCATGCCCATGCCTACCTAGCTTACATCCTAAGTTAGCTCATCCTATAAATAGTAGCACACATCTGTCCATCCAAGCGGCCACAATGGCTCCATGGAGGAGACACACGATGAGCACACACATGCTCTCACCCATGCATGAACTCTCACGGCCACAAGCCATTTGGCCAGGGGAGCATGCATGGTCCTTCGGCCACCTGCATATATGAGATCAGATGCCCGTGGCACTGATATCAGATACAACTCCAGGAGCACTTTGTACTATCAGATGTACACCCCACATATATACTCAGACATGCAGGAGTAGGGGTATTATCTCTCCGGAGAGCCCCGAACCTGGGTAAACCACCGCATGGTACTCGCATACCCGTCCCTGGATATTCTGGCCGCTGTCTTGCCCTCACCTGAAGCCACCCCGTGGCATCTGTCGCCTCGCTGAGCCCCCGTGAGAATACTCCGACATACGGACTGCTCATCCGGTCGTGCCCTGAGAACAACATTCGCGGCTCCTTTCGGCATTATCGGCACATTGGGCAGTCTTGCTGGATTAGTTTTGACCTTTGAGGAGAGTCGGGTCCACCGGAATTCCTTATCGTAAGCATCTTGTTCTTCATGGTGTGAGGATGTTCCATCGGATGCGTGTGGTAGTTTGTGATGGATTAAGTTGGAGCACCCCTGCAGGGTTAAATCTTTTCGGAAGCCATGCCCACGATTATGTGGTAACTTGGAAATTTATAATATCCGATTGTAGATAACTTGACAGTAAACCCAAAATAAAATACACCAACCGTGTGCGTAACTTTGACCGTCTCTTTTCAAGGGAGTTCGAGAAGAGAACACAATGGGGTTCGATTTGACTCGTAAGTAGTCCAGGATCACTTATTGATCATTACTGGTTTGCAACCGTTATGCGTAGTTGCTCTACTTACTTTGGTACTCGTAAGTTAGCCACCATACAAATGCTTAGTGCTTGCTGCAACCTCACCACATACACATTAAGCTTTGCTAGTATTGATACCCATGGTAATGGGATTGCTGAGTCCTCGTGGCTCACAGATTACTACAACAATAGTTATAGGTACATGTAAAGCGATGTTATGACGTGAGAGTGATGTTTGATTGCTTTGGAGTTCTTCTTCTGCTTCTTCTTCTTCGATTAGGGGATATGTCCTTGGTCGGTAGCCTGCGCTAGCAGGGTGGACGTCATTTGTGTTTTACGTTTTTTTTGTAGTCGGATGTCTCTCTTCTGTATGATGTTTGATGTATTCATGTGTCATTTGTATGCCTTTGTATGTATCCCCATCTATTATTTAATGGTACGATGTAATGATGTCCACCTTGCAAAGCATCTTCAATATGCGCTTCTATCCTTGGTGGGACCTTCAAGTTCCTCAAGGATAGGGTCCCATATTGGGCATGACAAGTTGGTATCAGAGCCTCGACCGACCATAGGATCCCCCTTGATTGATCGTAGTTTGGCCGTTGTCCAGTCTAGCAGAAAAACTGTTTTCAGAGTCTAGTTATATCATAGAGTAGGACTTCTTTTTACTCCCTATGGCATTTGTTGCTCTGGTGAGGATTTGTGACGTAGGTGTTTCAGTCTACTATTCTTCTCCTTCAAATTTTCTTTAGGATCACGTGAGTATTTTGTCGATCATGGTAATCTCAATCTTTTCATCCGGTGCACTTCTCTTCGAGTCATTCGACCCTAATCGTCTTTTGAGAGGACAATCCGCAAGTTTTCCAACCGGCGTCGTTTTTCTCGTCCCAAGTTGTTTTTCTTTTCCCACCCACCCACCCTTTTTCTTCTCGGAGTCTGAAATCTCGAACCAAGTATCCATTTTATATGTGTGAAGTCTCTTCATTCTTTCCTCAACTATTTCGATCGGTGAATTATCGTCTAGTTCGACATTCTTCATCTCTTTTCTTCTCTGGCGAATCCAGTTCAAGTTTTCAGTGTTGATAATAGTTGATAATATTCTTTCCTTGGCTCAAATGTTTCCCCTTGCTCTTTCACCTCTCGCCATTTAATCATTCCGGAGTGACGAAGACATCTCAGAAGATTCATGTTTGCAGTTATTTGAGATTGTCACCTCATTCAAGTCTGTCAGTCATTCCGGTGCATCATCTCTCTTTTGAACAATTGTTTCAATGGTGTTTCTTTTAAGTAAGCCCTAACCCACAAGTTTTTTCCCAGGATCCTACCAGACTCTTCTAGTTAATTGGAGTTTTGCAAAATCTTTCCGAGTTTGACGTCAAAGTGAATTCTCATCCGTCAATTGTCCTCTTCGGGAATTTCCTTCAATTCCTTTTCATTTCATCCCGTTCTTCCCATTCCTCTTCTGTCTCGTTCCTAAGATTTTGAGACGAGATCTTCTATTAGTGGGGGAGTGTTGTGACGCATCGAGACCGATGCTCCAGATGCTTTCCATTTATTTTTGTTACCGCCATCATTTTGTGTGCCTTTTCATATTTTTTCTTCTTGCATCATTTGCATCTTTTACTACATTGCATTGTGACATTCTTGTTTTTGTCATGGTCGTCTCACCTGCTTTGTCATATGCTTCATTATGTGATATTGCCTTGTCATTTTGTTGCATGGGCATCATGCTCATCATTGTAGTTTGCATATTTGTTGTGTGCTCGTTATCTTTGTTAACTCCTTCTCCTCATCTTCTTTGTTGTTACATCTTGCCCTTTCAATCTAAACCATCATCAAGTGTAACACCCCATCACTTGCTTGTTCTTTCAATCCTCGCCCATTTATGCAAGTGACATTTTCCTGTCCAGAAAAATGCCCATTCTTTTACCATAACTCTTACTCCATGCCTTATACCTCTGTGTCAAATTTCACCCCTTTTGAAGTTGTTTTGGTTGGGTTAAAAAATGCATCAAGTTTTAGCTAAGTTCAAACTTGAATTATTTTTCTATCTCTAAAAATGCCCAAACCACTTTTTAGGAATAGAGCATAAATTGAGGAGCTCATAAATATTTTTTGCTTCCATCTTATCCTTCTGTAACTCCCTAACCTTTTCCCTTGCGTTGGTTGTTTATTTTTGAACATATGTACAAGAAAAGAACGATAGGCCCAACCTCCAGCAGCAGACCGCAACCTACCTGGCCTCCTAGGAGTAGCAGCCCGGCTAGCCCATTCGTACAGAGTTGTACCCTACCTCTGGACGACGCTCATCCACGGGTGCCACGTCGGCTGTCCGATCGATTTGATGGCCGGAGACCCTTCCCACGCACTATATAACCATGCCCCGTTGCCCTAGTCCTCCACCTCCATGCATTCCAACCCTCTCATGGCCCTACAACCACCTCTCCATGTAAGGGTATCCCATGCCATAGCCCACACCATGGCTGAGCCGAGTTTGAGCTCGTGATTGACTTGATCCTTCCAGCGGCCATCCTCTTCTTCCTCGGGAGCATCAAGATCGGCGCCATCATCTTCCTCATCCTGTGACACCCTAAGACCAATGCGTAGGTGTCTTCCTCTTATTCGTAGTAGTTGCCATGTCATCTGCTTGCGTGTTGCACTTTGCCATGTCATCATGTGCATTTCATCTACATGCTTTTCAAAACTTGCATCTGTTCGTTGTTGCTCGTCTCCTAGTTCTCTCTGTTGTCCATTCTGAGCCCAGACACACTCGCACACGCTCGCGGCACCTCCGAAACATTGTTTTGTTAGTGGCCGGAAAATGTTCTCGGAATGGGTTGAAACTTGGCGTGTGGTCTCATTTTAGCATAGGTTGTCGCCTGTCAAAGTTTGTCGCATTCGGACTCCGTTTGATAGCCCAACCGCTATTCATAGCAGTACCGTTGCCGGTCTATTCGTCGGATGTTTTTGGTATCCGAAAACCCAGTGCTGGGCCGCTCTTCTCTTCTCTCCTCTCAGCCCACACCCTCTCTACATAGCCCACTAACCCACCTAGTACCCCCCGTCTCGACCGATGCCGTCCAATCGATATCGGAGGGTCCAAAAACACCCCCTAGACGTAAACCCTAGCCCCTACTATATATGGACGCCCTCCCCTGCCAATTTTGGCCTAAAGAACCTCCCCTAACCCCTCCCCTAACCTCTAGCCGCCGCCCCTACCTCGTTTTTAGCGTCGGGCCTCTCCACCGCCACCACTTGGCCTCCTCCTGCTCGCCGTGCCGCCACCTGCCATTGCTCCCCACCAATCCGCGCCATCCACGTCGCCCTGGCCTCCCCACGCCTCCGCGAAGCTCGCGGGCCTGCCAGGACCCGGATCGGGCCCTGGGAAGCCCATCTAGGCTCGAGCTCGTCGCCGCACCTCCCGTCCCCCGAGCCGATCACCTCTTCCTCTGCCCGCATCGTCGCCGTCGCGAAGCTTCGCCGCAGCCTGCTCCTCGTCGGCGACCAGCTCACTGCCGGGTCCGCTCATTCCCGCTCTGCCCCGCGCCACCGTTTACGACCCCGCCGCTGGTGCGAGCACCGCCAGCCGTCGTCAAACTCCGCCGCCTCCCCTCGCAGGACCGCCTACCGCCGGATCTGCACCGAGCTCCACCGCCGCATCGCCGGGTCTCGCCTCTGACCCAAACGCTGCCGCAGCCGCCCGCAGCTCGTCGCCGGTGGCCTCTTAGCGCCTCCTCCATCCTCCTCCGCCCCTCATTGGTGTCGTCCCCGCCGCCAATCACCGACCGGATCGGATCAGGAGGAGCCCCGATCCAGCCAGTGCCCGTTGACTTCGCGCCTGGATGGCCCTGTCATGGGGATCCGCTCGACCCTCCAACCAAACACTTACCCGGATCTCTCCATCTCGTACCTCGTCGTCCAGTTTACCGGAGGTTATTTTTCTGACTAAGTCCCTAGATTTTAACAGTATGTGTGCATGTTTGCCATGTGATAACTTTGTGCATGAATGTTCATTTTGTCTCTATAATATATCAAAATGTTCGTCACTTCATGATCTACATGATGGTTGCATTTACATACATAATAGGATGCATCTTGACATGTTCATCTGTGTTGCAAATGTGTTAAGTGCCGTTAACTGCTGAAACTATTATAACTTGCTGATTTGTCTTTTTCATATCTTTTTGTGTGATTTTGTTTGAGCATCATGTCTACATGTTTTAGGAGCACAATCATGTCATCTTTGCAATGGTGTAATTCATTTGTCATTTTATGCCTTGTGGTTAGTCGAACAAGCTTGTTTAGTGAACTACTCATTGTTTGTTGTTTTCAGAGACTTACTGAATTCTACGTGAAACTGTTACATTATGATGCCATATTTGCTTGATGCTACAGTCAAATCCATGCATGTTTTGGAATGTCCAGTGGCCATGTTGTGAAGTCCATGCTATACTCTATCCATCCATGACCTTGTTCGATATTATGGCCTGCTGTAGCTTGTTGTTATCATGCTCTCAAACTGCCTGAAATTGTTATTTTCGGTCTGTTAACAACATGTTCCATTTGGCAAAGCTCATTGTTCTTAATCTATGCCTCCTATGGAGTTGTGCCAATGGAGTTATTTGGAGTATGCCATTCCTACTACATGTTCATGACCTTTGCTTGTTTATTAAAATTGATATGCTTGTTGTTAGGTGTCTCTAAAGTCAGCATCACAATGTTGTTATTAGCATTCCCAGATTTTCACCAAGTCTGAGAATATGCTATATCATGTTTGCATCTTGTTTTGATGAATGCCATGAACCTGTTGCTCCCATGTATATGCCATGTTGTGTTCTTTGAGCTCCATGTTATGGACTAGCATGCCATGCTTTTGATTGCCATGTTCTTGTGATGTAGCTTAATTATTTCTTGCCTCCAACATGTCAACATATTAACTCTGCTCATGTATATGCTCTGTTTTTCACTAAGTCATAATCTGTGATATAAAGTTTGCTTGTTGCCTTGATCATGTTTGGTTTACACTTGATGCCAATGAACCGGATCCGTGTTCATTCTTGAAACGTGTAATCTGGACTTTGAGTGGATGCCATGATTGTGCCTATCTTGTACTTGTAGCATGATGTTTCGATGCTCGCAATATGCCTAGTTGATATTTTGGACAACCTGTCCTTTTAACTTGTTTCATGTGTATGAGTTGGACTGTTGCTCCGTTTTGAGCATGCTCTATTTGAAACTTCCTTGGTATTGCATGTAGATGCATCATGCAATGTTGCATCCATGTTTTGAGAGTGTTTGCATGATGTTTGAATGCATTTTGCATCAATGCCATGTTCAACTTGTTTTGCTCATATCTTCTAGGTCGTAGCTCCGAATTAAATGAACTTCACATGTAACTTGACTAGAAATTCATGTAGATCATCATGGTGCATCCTAACTTGCTGTTTAACAACTTTAACATAAGGTTTGTTCATATCCGGACCAATTTCGAAATTTGCATATGAGGACTTATCGGAATTGTTATATGTTGTTTCTAGCCTCATTTAAACTTGTTTGTTGTGATGTTCTTATTTGCATCATCTCTTGCCATGATTTGCATCATGTAGCCTTATCATGCATTATACTTGGTTGGCATCTTGTCTTGTTTATGTGTTGTGTGTTTACCATGATACTTGCTTCTTTTCGGTAGTTCCTATTTCGTTGCGATGGTGAGGATTCGTCGACTACACTTGGTTCTTCTACGTGGCTTCTTCTTCTTCATGGACTCAATGTTCTTCCTAGCAGGTTCTCAGGCAAGATGACCATCACCTTAGATCTCATTACTATCATTGCTATGCTAGTTGTCTCGATGTTTTCGCTATATGTCGCGCTACCCACCATTTGTTTACCAAGCCTCCTATTATGCCATGAAACACCCTCTAACCTTTGACACCATCCCCGCAAACCGTTGCTTGGCTACGTTACCACTTGCTCAGCCCCTCTTATGGCGTTGTTTGTTGCAGGTGAAGATGAAGATTGCTCCATGTCGGATCTTGGATATGTTGGAATATCACAATATCTCCTACTATAATTAATGCACCTATATACTTGGCAATGGGTGGAAGGCTTGGCCTTCTTCTCGGTGTTTCGCTCCACTCATGCCGCCTTAAGAACCGATAAACCAGTGTTATGTTCCTTGAGTTTGTGTTCCTAACACGGTTGGGGTTTATGGGCCCCCGTCGACTGTTCGCTTTGAATAAAACTCCTCCAGCAAGGCCCAACTTTGGTTTTAATTTGAAACATAATAAAACTATTAATTAATTAATTAATTTGCATAGGGGGTCGCGTCACCAAGGATTCTTTTCCACATATACAGTGAGCCAGTGATGATGGTGTTGGTACCAAACGGGCAGCCTGGGGGGCCGCCTCGAGGAAACTCGAGGTATCTGGTTTTACCCGTAGCTTGACCTATCCGGATGTGGCCTGAGAAGAGATACGTGCGGCTACTATCAGGGTGTCGGCATGCCGGGATGTCTTGCTGGACTTATTTTACCATTGTCGACATGTCTTGTGCACGGGAATTCCGAGTCTGATCAGGTTGTCCCTAAGATAAGGGGTTTTACCTCTGCTGATTGTGAGAGCTTGTGATGGGCTAAGTTGGGACACCCCTGCAGGGTTATGATCTTTCGAAAGTCGTGCCCGCGGTTATGTGGCAGATTGGAATTTTTAATGTCCGGTTTTAGAGAACTTGACAGAGGATCCAAAATAAAATACACCAACCGCGTGAGTAAGCGTGACCGTCTCTTTTCAATTTGAGAAGAGAACACGGTGGGGTTATGTTCAACTCGTAGGTAGTTCAGGATCACTTAGCGATCATTAATAGTTTGTGACCGTTTGCGTAGATGCTCTTATTATTCTTGTACTCGTAAGTTAGCCACCATACATATGCTTAGCCACTGCTGCAACCTCACCACTTAACCTCTCCCTACCCATTAAGCTTTGCTAGTCTTGATACCCATCGTTATGGGATTGCTGAGTCCTCATGGGTCACAGATACTACAACAATTGTTGCAAGTACAATTTTCCGATGACTTGATGTGAGAGTGATGTTTACTTGTGTTGGATTTCTTCCTTGTTCTTCTTCGTCAGTCTTGGGATAGGTTCCTGGTCGGCAGCCTGGGATAGCATGATAGATGTCGTGTGTTTTCATGTGTTTTCATATGTAGTGGGATATCTTGTGTATGAACTGTTATATTCATGTGGCAATTGTATGACTTTTAGGTATCCCCATCTATTTATGTAATGGTACGATGTAATGATATCCCTCTTGCTAAGTGCCCGAAATGCGGTTGTGCCCCACTCACGAAGTTATCACGTGATCGGGATAGAATCGCATCTTCGGTGTTACAAGTTGGTATCAGAGCCTCGACCGACCATATGAGCTCCCTTGATTGATCATAGTTTGGCCATTGTCGAGGCTAGCAAAACTTTTTTTATTCTAGTTATATCGGAGAGTAGGAATTATTTTTACTACTCAGCCCATTCATTGCTCTGGTGAGGAATCTTGACATAGGTGTTTTGAATTACTCCTCTTCCCCTTCAAATTTGTTTAGGATCACACGGTTAGCTTTTGTTCATTGCGATGTCCGCTCTTTTCATCCGGTGCATTTCTCATCAAGTAGATTTGATCCTCTTCATCCTTGCAAGTTCAATCCTCGGTTCTTTCCAACCGGGGTCGTTTTCCCATCCGAAGTGATCTTTCTTTTTCCCGCCTGCCCACCCTACTTCTTCTCGGAGCCGGAGTCCTTAATCGAGTATCCATCCTATTTGTGCAAAGTTTCTTCATTCTTTCCTTAATTATTTCAACTGGTGAATTTCGTTTCATTCGTCATTCTTCATCTCTTCTTCTGCTCTGGCAGATTTAGTTTAAGTTTTCGGTGTTCTTCATATTATTTTCCCTCGGCTTAGATGTTTCATCTTGCTCATTCGCCTCTCGCCATTTATTGTTCTGGAGTTTCGAAGACATCTTAGGAGATTCGTCTGTCTTCATATTGGTTCGAGGTTGTCACCTCATTCGAGTCTTTCAGTCATTCAGGTGCATCATTTCTCATTCGAATAATCCTTTCCAAAAGTGTTTTCTTTTGAGTGGGCCCTAACCCACAGGTCTTTTCCCAGGATCTTACTTCACTCTTCTAATATTTCCAGGGTATTCCCAAATTCTTTTCAAGCGTGACATAAGAATGGATTCCATCGGTCACATGCCTTCTCCAAGATCGCTTTCAAATTCTTTTCATGTGTGGTCCAACATTTTTCCTATTTTCATTCGTTCGGGGTATCTCAACAATTCTTCATGCTATTTCTCGTCGTCATTCTCAACATTTGTAGACCGAAGAAGAGTTTCCCTCTGAATCTTGTCCGTTCTCTCTACTATGCATCGCTCAATCTTAAATGCTATCCCCGCAAATTGTTTGGATCGTGACAAATTCTGTTGATACACATCTGGAGCATTTCATGAATTCTTTCCATTGCGATCCTCCGAAGGCCATCATTTCAGAAGAGTTTTTTGTTCTCAGTTTTCAACTTCGTCCTCCAAGTATTCTTCATTGATGCCTCTTCGTTCATATCCTTATTCTTTCGGAGCTTCACAATCTCGTTCATATCCGTTGTGTTCTTTCTTCCAACTGCCAACCTCTCAAGATTATTTTGTTTCACTCATTTATCCAAGAGGAACTTTGTTCTTCTTATTCCTCTTCCATCTCATTCCTAAGATCTCTGGACGATATCTTTTATTAGTAGGGGAGTGTTGTGACACCTCGAGACCGATGCTCCAGGTATCTTCCTCTTATTCACAGCTGTTGCCATGTCATCTACTTGCGTGTTGCACTTTGCCATGTTATCATGTGCATTTCATATGCATGCTTTTCAAAACTTGCATCCGTTCGTAGTTTCCCGTCTCCCAGTTCTCTCTGTTATCCGTTTTGAGCCCACACACACTCGCACACCCCTATGGCACCTCCGAAACCTTGTTTTGTCAGTGGCCGGAAAATGTTCTCGGAATGGGTTGAAACTTGGCGTGTGGTCTCAGTTTAGCATAGGTAGACCGCCTGTCAGATTTAGTCGCATTCAGAGTCCATTTGATAGCCCAATCGCTATTCGTAGCAGTACCGTTGTCGGTCTATTCGTCAGACGTTTTCGGTATCAAGAAACCCAGTGCTGGGCTGCTCTTCTCTTCTCTCCTCTCAGCCCACACCCTATCTACACAACCCACTAACCCACCTAGTACCCCCCCCTCGATCGGTGCCGTACGATCGAGATCGGAGGGTCCAAAAACACCCCCTAGACCTAAACCCTAGCCCCCTACTACATATGAACGCCCTCCCCTGCCAATTTTGGCCTAAAGAACCTCCCCTAGCCCCACCCCTAACCTCTAGCCGCCGCCCTACCTTGTTTTCAGCGCCGGGCCTCTCCACCGCCGCCACTTGGCCTCCTCCCGCTCGCCACGCCGCCACCCGCCGTTGCTCTCCACCAATCCGTGCCACCCACATCGGCCTGGCCTTCCCGCGCCGCCGCAAAGCCTACGGGCCCGCCAGGACCAGGATCGGGCCATGGGAAGCCCATTTGGGCCCGATCTCGCCGCCGCTCCTCCCATCCCCGAGCCGCTCGCCTCTTCCTCTTCCCGCGCCGCCACCGTCGCGAAGCTCCGCCGCAGCCTACTTCTTATCGGCGACCAGCTCCCTGCCGGGTCCGCTTGTCCCCGCTCTGCCCCACGCCGCTGGTGTGAGCGCCGCCAGCCGCCAGCGAACTCTGCTACCTCGCCGCCTCCCCTCGCTGGACCGCCCCATCGCCGGTTCTGCGCCGAGCTCCGCCACCGCCCCGCTGGGTCTCGCCTCCGACCTAAACGCCATCGCAACCGCCCGCAGCTCATCGTCGGTGGCTTCTTCGCGCCGCCTCCGGCCTCCTCCGGGCTCCTCCACCCCTCGTCGGCGTCGTATCCGCCGCCACGCGCCGACCGGATCGGATCGGGAGGAGCTCCGATCCAGCCGGTGCCCGTTGACCCTGCGCCTGGATAGCCCTGTCCCGGGGATCCGCTCGACCCTCCAACCAAAGACTGACCCGGATCTGTCCACCCTGCACCTCGTCGTCCAGATTCCCGGAGGTTGTTTTTATTGACTAAGTCCCTAGATTTTAATAGTATGTGTGCATGTTTGCCATGTAATAACTTTGTGCATGAATGTCTATTTTGTGTGTATAATATATCTAAATGTTTGTCTCTTGATGATCTACATGATGGTTGCATTTTCATACATAATAGGGTGCATCTTGACATGTTAATCTTCGTTGCAAAAGTGCTAAGTGCCGTTAACTGCTGAAATTGTTATAACTGCTGATTTGTCTTTTTCATATCTTTTTGTGTGATTTTGTTTGAGCATCATGTCTACATGTTTTAGGAGCACAATCATGTCATCTTTGCAATGGTGTAATTCATTTGTCATGTTTCCCTTTTGGTGAGTGGAAGAAGCTTGTTAAGTGACCTACTCGTTGTTTGCTATTTTCTGAGACTTAGTGAATTCTGCTAAGTCTGAAACTGTTATATTATGATGTCATGTTTGCTTGATGCTACACTCAATTCATGCATGTTTTGGAATGTCTAGTGCTCATGTTGTGAAGTACATGTTATACTCTATCCATACATGCCCATGTTTGCTATTATGGCATGTTGTAGCTTGTTGTTATCATGCTCTCAACTTGCTTGAAATCGTTATCATTAATCTATGCATCCTATGGAGTTGTGCTAATGGAGTTATTTGTAGTATGCAATTCCTACTACATGTTCATGACCTCTGCATGTTTATTAGAATTGCTACGCTGGTTGTTGGGTGTCTCCAAAGTCAGGATCACAATGTTGTTGTTGGCATTCCCAGATTTTCACTAAGCCTGAGAATCTGCTATATCATGTTTGCATCTTGTTTTGATGAATGCCATGAACCTGTTGCTCCCATGTATATGCCATGTTGTTCTTTGAGCTCCATGTTATGGACTAGCATGCCCTGCTTTTGACTGCCATTTTCTTGTGCCGTAGCTTAATTATTTCTTGGCTCCAACATGTCAACATATTAGCTCTGCTCATGTATATGCTATGTTTATCACCAAGTCATAATCTGTGATATAAAGTTTGCTTGTTGCCTTGATCATGTTGGTTTTCTCTTGTTGCCTATGAACCTGATCATTGTTGATTCTTGAAGCATGTAATATGTACTTTGAGTGCATGCCATGCTTGTGCCTATCTTGTACTTGTAGCATGATGTTTCGATGCTCGCAATATGCCTAATTGCTGTTTTGGACAGCTTGTCCTTTAAACTTGTTTCATGTGTATGTGTTGGACCGTTGCTCCGTTTCCAGCCTGCTCTATATGAAACTTGCTTGGTCTTGCATGTAGATGCATCATGTCATGTTGCATCCATGTTTTGAGAGTGTTTGCATGATGTTTGAATGCATTTTGCATCAATGCCATGTTCAACTTGTTTTGCTCATATCTTGTAGGCCGTAGCTCCGAATTAAATGAACTTTACTTGTAACTTGACTAGAAATTTGTGTAGATCATCATGGTGCATCCTAACTTGCTGTTTTACAACTTTAACATAAGGTTTGTTCAGATCTGGACCAATTTCGAAATTTGCATATGAGAACTTACCGGAATTGTTATATGTTGTTTCCGGACTCATTTAAACTTGTTTGTTGTGATGTTCTTGGTTGCATCATCTTTTCCCATGATTTGCATCATGCAGCCTTGTCATGCATTATACTTGGTTGGCATCTTGTCTTGTTTATGTGTTGTGTGTTTACCATGTTGTTTGCTTCTTCTCGGTAGTTTCTGTTTTGTTGCGATCATGAGGATTCGTTCGACTATGCTTGGTTCATCTACATGGCTTATTCTTCTTCATGGACTCGATCTTCTTCCTAGCAGGATCTCAGGAAAGATGACTGTCACCTTGGATCTCATTACTATCATTGCTATGCTAGTTGTCTCGATGCTTTCGCTATATGTCACGCTACCCACCAGTTGTTTACCAAGCCTCCTATTATGCCATGAAACACCCTCTAACCTTTGACATCATCCCTGCAAACCGTTGCCTGGCATTGTTACCGCTTGCTCAGCCCCTCTTATAGCGTTGTTAGTTGCAGGCGAACATGAAGATTGCTCCATGTCGGATCTTGGATATGTTGGAATATCACAATATCTCTTACTATAATTAATGCACCTATATACTTGGCAATGGGTGGAAGGCTTGGCCTTTTGCTCGGTGTTTTGTTCCACTCATGCTGCCTTAAGAACCGATAAACCGGTGTTATGTTCTTTGAGTTTGCATTCCTAACACGGTTGGGGTTTATGGCCCCCCTCGATAGTTCGCTTTGAATAAAACTCCTCGAGCAAGGCCCAAGTTTTTTTAAAAATTTGCAAGATAATAAAACTATTAATTAATTAATTAATTTCCATAGGGGTTCGTGTCCCCGAGGATTCTTTTCCACATACAGGGTGGGTCAGTGTTGATGGTGTTGGTCCCAAACAGGCAGCCTACGGGGCCGCCTTGGGGAAACTCGAGGTATCTGGTTTTACCCGTAGCTTGACCTATCCGGACGTGGCCTAAGACGAGATACACGCGGCTACTATCAGGGTGTCGGCACGCTGGGAGGTCTTGCTGGACTTGTTTTTCAATTGTCGAAATGTCTTGTGCACCGGGATTCCGAGTCTGATCGGGTTGTCCCTAAGATAAGAGGTTCTACATCTGCTAATCGTGAGAGCTTGTGATAGGCTAAGTTGGGATACCCCTGCAGGGTTATGATCTTTCGAAAGCCATGCCTGCAGTTATGTGGCAGATTGGAATTTGTTAATGTTTGGTTGTAGAGAACTTGACTGGGGATCCGAAATAAAATACACCAACCGCGTGAGTAACCGTGACCGTCTCTTTTCAATTTGAAAAGAGAACACGGCGGGGTTATGTTTGACTCATAGGTAGTTCAGGATCACTTAGCGATCATTACTAGTTTGCGACCGTTTGCATAGATGCCCTTCTTATTCTTGTACTCGTAAGTTAGCCACCATACATATGCTTAGCCGCTGCTGCAACTTCACCACTTAACCTCTCCCTACCCACTAAGCTTTGCTTTGAGTCCTCGTGGCTCACAGATACTACAACAACAGTTGCAAGTGCAGTTTTCCGATGACTTGATGTGAAAGCGATATTTACTTGTGTTGGAGTTCTTCCTTCTTATTCTTCGTCAGTCTTGGGATAGATTCCTGGTCGGCAGCCTGGGATAGCAGGATGGATGTCGTGTGTTTTCATGTGTTTTCATCCGTAGTCGGATGTCTTGTGTATGATGTGTTGTATTCATGTGGCAATTATATGACTTGTATCTATCCCCATCTATTATGAAATGGTACGATGTAATGATATCCATCTTGCTAAGCGCCCGAAATGCGGTTGTGCCCCAGCCACGAAGTTATCACGTGATCGGGATAGAATCGCATCTTGGGCATTACACATCCCCCCGCATCCGACCACAGGACCTCGTAGGCTTCTTCCCCGTCGTACTCTTCCTCCCCTGCTTCCTATGCTTTGCGGACCCGAGGAAGAGGGCCCGATCAGCGTGCCCCGCATCGTCTCCTCTGCTTCACCGATGAGTCCATCGTCACCAGCGAACTCGTGGTGAGCTCCACCTTCTCCCAACCTACCCTCTTAGTTGATTTCATCTCGAAATCATTCATGTCGTTCCCGTAATCATACCCATCTTGTGTGCGTACTGCGGTTGTTTGTTACGGATGACCATGGTAGCGAGCTCAAGCGTGCCTTGTCTCTTCTGTAAATCACCCACTCATCTACAACACTTGCAGCTCGCATCCCACACCCGCACCGCTGCTACGCCCAGCACCACAGCCCCATGCCCGGCCGTGTTTCGTGGCCATGGCCGCAAGCTCATGCAACCTTCTGGAATTCCTGCATCACACATGTGCGCATGCCCGCGCGTGTGACATAGCTCTCCCCGCAAGTGTCCGCCTCTATGATGCTACGCGAAGCGCAACACACGCGCTCATGCACACAGCCATCGCCTTACTGTGCCTCGCTGCCATGGACAAGACGAGCTCCTGCTCGAGCTCGTTCTCGAAGCCCTTGGTCTGATACGGGGTTGCCCAATCTTCATGGAGGATCTGCTCTATGATGCGAATCAACGCCACCTGAAGGGTACGAAGGAAACCCTCAATCCGAACCAACAACGCTGTCGGGTAAAGGATAACTAGTGCAACCTGACGAGACCTATGCTAACTATTGCAAATGCAACAACAAGCGACAAGTATTCGTCCAACCACACTCTTAGTTTCCAATCCACGCAACCACGCACGAAGTTGGAAGCACGAACTGGTCGCCGCCTCAACGGCTACTGTTGTAAAATCACAAAGTGAGTTTACCCTCTCACAAGGCAAGATTACAAGAGCTAAGGAGGAAGTGAACTCTCAAACAATATCCTGGTTGCACTTAGCAAACCTATGCTGAAAACAGATTGCCAAAGAGTTGTGGCTGAAGTTTGGAAGGGGTATTTATACTAGGAACAGCCCTCCTAGTTTAGGTGTGAAACCAGGCCAAAAGTGGGGCTCAAATTCATGCTAACCAGCTGGTCAAGGGAGCAAACTCATGGAGCCTCACGCAACAATTAATGCCGTGGACAACTTGCATTGGAACTCTCATATCCTTTGACTCAAGACTCCAAATGATGCACCGTTTGATTTTCCTGAAAGTAGACTTCATATGCTCTCCATTTTGTACTCCCACATGTGCTGGATACTCATATATTTGTGTGGCATGATGCAACAAGTCTTGTGATGAATTCTGGAACTGCGCATGCAACAATAGAGTGTTGAGATGGCTTGCTATTCTTCCTTGTGGTGTAAATAGTTGCCATTGTCACCAAAACATGGTTTTCGTCAGAGTTGAAGCTTGTTCTGTTCAAACTTGTTGTATGGGCTTCAGAACTTGTTTCTTCATGTGCTGAATGTTGTTGGTTGTCCTCAACATTGTACCTGAGTAAAATCAGCACACAAGATTTAGGCAGTATAAAGTTCTCATGGTTATTTGAAATATGATCAGCTAGGAGCGCGTTCACCTCTTGTGCTATTTGTTTGGCCCGGCTCCTTGTCATGGGACCCAAATAGATCTTCTTTGTAGAAGCTTCACTTGATGGTTGAGATTTATCATCAGAACAAGATGATAAACGAGGTGAACCTGGGATGTCCTCATCATCCTCCCCCTCTTCTAAAGGAGTCGTCCTCGACTCTTGACCCTCTTGATCGAAGCATGGAGATAAATCAGCAACGTTGAATGTTGGACCCACAACATAGTCTTCAGGAAGCTCGATCTTGTAAGATTTTCGTTGATCTTGGCCAAGACTTTGAATGGTCCATCTCCACGAGGCATTAGCTTGGATTTGTGCTTCTCTGGGAACCGATCTTTGCGCAAATGTATCCAAACCACATTTCCGGGCTCAAAAGTCACCTTCTTGCGATTTTTGTTTGCCGTTGCAACATAGTACTTGGACTTGCTTTCTATCTCTTCTCTGGTCTTCTTATGAATCTTCTTCACACATGCAGCACACTTTGAAGCCTCCATGTTACATCTCTCTTGCAATGGAAGTGGCAGCAAGTCAATTGGTGCAAGTGGTTTGAATCCATATACCACCTCAAACGGGCACATGCTTGTGGTAGAGTGAACTGCTCGATTGTAAGCAGACTCCATGTGCGGCAAACACTCTTCCCACTCCTTCAAATTCTTCTTGATCATTGTATGCAGCAAGGCTGAGAGTGTGCGGTTCACCACCTCTGTTTTCCCATAAGTTTGGGGGTGACACGTAGTTGAAAACATCAGTTTGGTTCCCAATTTTGCCCACATTATCTTCGAAAAGTAGCTTGTAAACTTCACATCTCGATCTGAAATAATAGTAATAGTCCTTGGCATTCCATGCAAGCGAACAATTTCCCTGAAAAACAAATCAGCAACATGTGAAGCATCATCGTTCTTGGGGCACGAAATGAAGTGTGCCATTTTTTAGAACCTATCAACCACAACAAAAACTGAATCCCTCCCCCTCTTAGTCCTTGGCAGTCCTAAAACGAAATCCATGCTAATATCTTCCCAGGGAGCATTTGGAATAGATAGGGGAGTATATAAACCATGAGGGTTCAGTTTAGACTTAGCTTTGTGGCATATGATGCATCACTGCACAAATCTCTCAACGTCCTTCCTCATCTTTGGCCAATAAAAGTGATCAGCCAACAGCTCATAAGTCTTCTCGCGACCAAAGTGTCCCATTAATCCTCCTGCATGTGATTCCTGCAACAACAAAGGCCTAACCAATGAATCTGGAACACACAACTTGTTAGCCCTAAAAAGGAACCCATCATGCACATGTTATTTATCCCAACCTTTCCCATCTTTACATTTTGCATATGGTTCTGAAAATATATGATCAGTGCAATACAGTTCTTTTAAGTTCTCAAGTCCTCGTACCTTCACTCTTCATTGTGTCAAAAGAACATGCCTACGGGACGAAGCATCAGCAACCATGTTTTCCTTTCCTTTCTTATACTTCACAACATATGGGAAAGTTTCAATGAATTCCACCCATTTAGCATGCCTATGATTCAGTTTAGCTTGGCCTTTCAAATGTTTCAAGGCCTCATGATCAGAATGTACAGTAAACTCTTTAGGCCATAAGTAGTGTTGCCAAGTTTCAAGCACTCTAACCAAAGCATACAACTCTTTATCATAAACAGAATAATTCAGTTGTGCACCACTCGGCTTCTCACTAAAATACGCTATTGGTTTCCATTCTTGCATTAACACACCTCCAATACCTATTCCACTAGCATCACATTGTATCTCAAAAGTTTTTGCGAAATCAGGTAGAATCAACAAAGGTGATTTAGTTAATTGTTTCTTAAGCTCAAGAAATGCTTCTTCTTGTGGTGCACCCCATTTGAAAGCAATTCCTTTCTTTGTCAATTCATTCAATGGTGTAGCAATTGTACTAAAACCTTTCACAAACCTCCGGTAGAAACCAGCAAGACCATGAAAACTTCTCACCTGGCTTACATTCATTGGAGTTGGCCAATTCTTGATTGCTTCAACCTTATATTCATCCACTTCAATTCCCTGTACTGAAACAACATAACCAAGAAAAACAACCTTTGTTTGTGCAAAAGGAGCACTTCTCAACGTTAGCATATAGTTTTTCTGTTCTTAGCACATTTAGCAGTTGTTTTAGATGTTCAATATGTTCCTCAATGGATCTGCTATAGATTAGGATGTTATGAAAGTACACAACAACAAATTTGCCAACATAAGCTCTCAAAACATGGTTCATCAATCTCATGAATGTACTTGGTGCATTAGTTAATCCAAAAGGCATGACTAACCACTCATACAACCCAATTTTTGTTTTGAAAGCGGTTTTCCATTCATCTCCTTCTTTCATCCTAATCTGATTGTATCCACTCCTCAAATCAATTTTAGAGAAAATAGTAGAGCCACTCAGTTCATCAAGCATATCATCTAACCTAGGAATAGGATGACGATACCTAGTAGTTATAATATTGATAGGCCTACAATCCATTACCAATCGCCATGTTGCATCTTTCTTGGGCACCAAAATCACATGTACAACACAAGGACTTAAGCTTTCACGCACATAACCTTTATCCAAAAGTTCTTGTACCTGCCTTCGTATCTCCTTTGTTTCTTCAAGATTGGTGCGGTAGGGAGGTCGATTCGGAAGTGATGCTCCGGGAATGAGGTCAATCTGATGTTCTATGCCACGCAAGGGAGGTAGACCAACGGGTACTTCCTCTGGTAAAACATCCTCAAATTCCTGTAAGACATCACAAACAGCACTAGGGAGACATGTTAAGTCGTTAGCCGAAAGCAAAGCGTCTTTGTACACAAGTACAACGACCAGTTGATTTGGGTTGAGCGTCACATCTCTCCACTCTGATTTGGTGGCTAACAATACTAAGTTCTTTCCCTCTCTTTTGTTCTTTTCTCTCAAATTTGGCTTGTGGCGCTCACTCACCGATTTGTGGATCTCTCTCTCACTCATTTTCTCTCCCTCGTTCTTACTCACTATTTTTACTTCAGAAACTTTCTGCACGTGCTCAGCCATGATTTTTTGGGGTGTCATGGGCCTAAGCACCATGTCTTTTCCTCTCCACTTGATGGTGTATTGATTGGTTCTGCCACAGTGTTGAGCTGAATGATCATATTGCCACGGTCAGCCCAAAAGAAAGTGACACACCTTCATTGGCACCACATCACACTCAACGGTGTCATTATAATCTCCAATCTTGAATTGCACTCGTACCATGTGTGTGATCTTAATCTCTCCACATTCACTCAACCATTGTATATGGTATGGATGAGGGTGTTGCAGTAGCTTCAGCCCAAGCTTACCACACATTTCTTTACTTGCAAGATTGTGACAACTCCCACCATCAACAATTACTTTGCATACCTTGTCTTGCACTTTGGCTCTTGTTTGAAACAGATTGTGTCGTTGTCCATTCTCAGCTTCTTTGATCTGCACACTCAAAACTTTAGTGACAACAAGAGAGGCACCTTGCTCATAATCACAATAGGTTTGCTCATCACCATCTGAACCATCACCATCTTCGGTTTGTTCTTCAGGTTCACAATAAGACTCATATTCTCCATTCTCGGTGATCAGCATGGTACGCTTGTTGGGACAATCCTTCTTCATGTGGCCACGTCCCTTACATGTAAAGCACTCTATCTCACTAGTTTTCCCTGTAGAGCCAATGGAGGATGAACTAGGAGCTGCAAATTTGCTCTTCTCCTTAAAATTGGATACATCATTTCTGCTCGTGGCTGCACGTGCATGGGCTGATTTCCGCCACCAGAACTAGTCATAATACCTCGACCAACACTGAATTGAGGTACAAACTTACTCCCACTTGATGTAGCTCAGGCTGTGAAGGATATAGTTCTGTTTTGCTTCGAGTCTTCTTGCAATTGACGTTCAGCCTTAGAAGCAAGATGTACCCGCTCTACCACATTACAATATGGCTACGAATCAACCACTCGTTTAACATTAGGATTCAGCCCATAGATGAACCTTGACATGGACTGCTCCTCATCTTCATGTATGTTGGCTCTTATCATTGCCTTCTCCATCTCCTTATGATACTCCTCAACTGATAACTTTCCTTGCCTCAAATTCTGGAGCTTATCAAAGATGTCACATCTATAATGCCTTGGGACAAATCTTGCCCTCATCTCTCTTTTCATTTCTGTCCATGTAGCAACAACAGGCTCTCCTTATTCTTTTCGCTGAACCTGGACTTGTTCCCACCAAATTAGAGCATAGTCTTCAAACTCAAGTGAGGCCATTGCTAATTTCTTCTCTTCAGATTAGTTGTGCATGTGGAAAATCTTGTCATCCTTCAATTCCCATGTGAGATAACTTTCTGGATCAGATCCACCATCAAACTTGGGCATGGTAAATTTCAGCTTTCCAAACCTCTCCTCTTCCTGCCATCCTCGACCATAGTTTCTATGATGATCAAATCTGCATTATGGTGCATGCCATCTTCATCTTCATCAAACTCATCTCCACTACCTTCATGGTGCAGATTTGCTGTCCGGTGGCCTCCTCGAAGACCACGACCAGCAGCAGCTTCATGATGACCACGTCCATTACCATGATCATTTCCACGTCCGGGACCAGGAGGTCTCATGGCATGGGGAGCAGGAGCACGGTTTCTTCTGGCTTGTGCATTGGAGGCAGCACCTTCCCCATCGGTTACATTTTGTTCTTCACCATGGACACCTACATCTTCTCGGTTCTGACAAAGCTCTTGCACAATATCAACAACAATACCAGTCCTCATGGCTGCCATGTTCTGAGTGAGTTGCTCATCAAAATTACCCATAAGTTGCTGCAAATCTCTCAACAACTTGTCTTGCTTCTCTTCAATTGGGTCAAGGTTGTTTCTGAACTCTCGGCGTAGATGATCACGTAGTGCATTGAAGTGAAACCATGTGATGGGCTGATTCAGATGCCCATTTCCTTCAACATCATACTCGTTTTCTTCACCTACCATGGTTAGTTCTCCAAAGGCCCAATAGTACTAGAAGCATATATGTGGATAACAACTCAACCTCACCTCACTTACCAACCGAAGCTCATGTAACTTCCAAGTGAGAACGGAACCATGCTCAACTTTGCTGTCGGTGGTTGGTATACAAAGAGTGATAATCAAGCGAATACAAGTCTAGGGTTGCATATGCAAGGCTATTTGGTGGAGTTTGGGTGGGGTATATATGTAGCAAAAAATGCACTAATCTACAATCTAGATATTGTTGAACCAAGTAATCATACACACAAGATTCTAATGTATTTAGTTGCTGAATGATATATAGGTGACGTACATGCAACTCACACCAAGGAATAAAATTTGCTGCAAGCAAGGATTGAAGACTTTGCAAACTTGAAACGTTTCAGCTCACAACACAAACAGGGATTTCTCAAGATATAAGTGAAGAACAGTCCCAAATTTCTCTCTTTTGCTTCTTGCGCACACTTTCTTTCTTTGGGCAGATATTTTTTGCCTCTTTTCTTTTTGCTCTTTTTTTTGCTTTTGACAAACTTTCAACAAGGGACTTGGATCTGAACACACACTTTGGGGGAATGACGAAAATCACAATAGATGAAGTCAACCAACAAGAACATGCAGCTGAAACTTTGGCATCAAACACATTCGAATTGATCTGATTTTTCTGGGTGGAAAACATGACGGGAATCAGACCTAACAAGGATGAATGGAGAGCACACAGTGTGGGATTTTCAAACTGCACAAAAACACTCAAAACGGAGTTCGGATGACAAAGATATGCATGATTTGGTGAAGGATGCAGATCTGAAATCTGTGCACGAAAGTGAACACAAACACACAAGATTGGATGGGGGGGGGGGGAAGTCAGCAACTAAAAACAAAGATCTAGTGGATAAGAACTTGATAAAACTCACCAAAGAACAGATTAAAGGTTGCAAAGGGCTAGGTAAAGGGATTTTTTGTGGGGCTATTTTCTGGACTTTTGGGATGAACAAGAACACGAACTAAACTAGGGATACAAGATCCTACCGTGTCAACCGAAGCTCTGATGCCAAGATGATATGGGGTTTCCCAATCTTCACGGAGGATCTGCTCTATGATGCGAATCAGAGCCACCTGAAGGGTACGAAGGAAACCCCCGATCCCAACCAACAACGTTGTCGGGTAAAGGATAACTAGTGCAACCTGACGAGACCGAAGCTAACTATTGCAAATGCAAAAGCCAACGACAAGTATTCATCCAACCACACTCTTAGTTTCCAATCCATGCAACCATGCACGAATTTGGAGGCACGAACTGGTCGCCGCCTCAACGGCTGTTGTTGTAAAATCACAAAGTGAGTTTACACTCTCACAAGGCAAGATTACAAGAGCTAAGGAGGAAGTGAACTCTCAAACAATATTCTGGTTGCACTTAGCTAACCTATGCTGAAAACAATTTGCCAAAGAGTTGTGGCTGAAGTGGGGGAAGGGGTATTTATACTAGGAATAGCCCTCCTAGCTTAAGTGTGAAACCAGGCCAAAAGAGGGGCTCAAATTCGTGCTAACCAGCTGGTCAAGGGCGCAAACTCATGGAGCCTCGTGCAGCAATTAATGCCATGGATAGCTTGCATTGGAACTCTCATATCCTTTGACTCGGGACTCCAAATGATGCACCGTTTGATTTTCCTGAAAGTAGACTTCATATGCTCTCCATTTTGTACTCCCACATGTGCTGGATACTCATATATTTGTGTGGCATGATGCAACAAGTCTTGTGACCAATTCTGGAACTGTGCATGCAACAACAGAGTGTTGAGATGGCTTGGTATTCTTCCTTGAGGTGTAACTAGTTGCCCTTGTCACCAAAACATGGTTTTCATCAGAGTTGAAGCTTGTTCTGTTCAAACTTGTTGTATGGGCTTCTGAACTTGTTTCTTCATGTGCTAAAAGTTGTTGGTTGTCCTCAACATTGTACGTGAGTAAAATCAGCACACAAGATTTAGGTAGTATAAACTTCTCATGGTTATTTGAAATATGATCAGCTAGGAGCGCGTTCACCTCTTGTGCTATTTGTTTGGCACGGCTCCTTGTCATGGGACCCAAATAGATCTTCTTTGTAGAAGCTTCACTTGATAGCTGTGATTTATCATCAAGAGAAGATGATAAACGAGGTGAACCTGGGATGTCCTCATCATGGTCCACCGCTCGCGCACGCACGCGACACTAGCTAGCAGCAGCCGTTCACTCCCTCGCCCTTGCAGCCTCACTGTGCCCCCTATTTCCGCAGCCACAATGTTGCATCTTGAGCCTTGTGGCACTGCGGTTGCTTGCCGGCGTCGTCGCCTTCTTCTCTACCACCAAAGAGGAAGCCAGTTTCCGCTATATACTAGTTCAAAAGGAACCCTGCCTTCCCTGCATCAAACATCCCTGGCTTAGCTCAGTGGCTCAAGCCTCTCTTGCATACACAAGCGACCTAGGTTCCATCCCCCTCGGGCGCAATCCAAACCAACCTTTTATTTTTATTCCTCTCTATGAAAGTGGGACTACACTTGTCAGCCTCTCTGTGTACATGCACCTCTCCACACCGAGGCTCCGACATCATCAGTACCCGGGGCCCCCTCGTCATTGACAGTGGCTGGCCCAGCCCAGCCCCCCTTTTGTTTTAGTTTCTTTCGCATAATTTAAGAAATGTCCATGTTTTAAATTGTTAATAACTAAATAACCATGCATCAAAATTAAACATGTCATATATGAAACTTGGCTACAATTTCATGTAGTTTCATAATTTGCAACTTTCATCCATGTTAAAAATGTTTAAATTGTTGCTTGCATTTATTTTGCAAAAATGACATGCTAAAATGGTTTTTTGTAACTAAATAACCATAACTTCGATGGAGTGGAAAATGCGTAGATTATCATGGTGCATTTTAACATGCCATTTGACAACTCTAACATAATGTTTATTCAGATCTGGAAAAATTTTGAAATTTGCATATGGGGAGTTTTCGGAATTGTCTTATGTTGTTTCCGGCTTCATTTAAACTTGCTTTGATGTGGGGTTCTTGTATGCACCATCTCTTGCCATGAGTAGCATCGTGTAGCCTTGTCATGCATCATACTTGGTTGTGCATCATGCCATGTTTAGGTGTTGTGATGCGGAGCATCCCAAGGTCATCCCCATGAACCTACCATCGCCTCACCAAGTGCCCCAAGGACCAATGACTCGTGCTTGTGCTAGAGCTCTCGAGACCGAGGTGACATCTCTCCTAGTGCAACTTCCATATGAATCATGTGAAACATGGCTACTACCTCAGACGGATGTGTTTTGTATGCACATGCATCAAGAACACTCCATCGGAGAGGTGCATGAAGATGGACAAGTCCACAAGTTCACGGATGAAGCATTGCACCAAGGGAAGCTAAAGAAAGTCCCAGGCCCCGGACATCCCGCCCCCTGGCCCGGACATCCGTCCCTTGGACCAGCATCTATAGAAGAGCCCACACAGCCGAAGCTACAGGGCCCAGACATTCGGCCAGGCCCCAGACACCCGGCCCGGCAGGGCCCGGACATCCGGCCTCGAGCCCGAAAATCCGGCGCCACACCACAGAAGCACACCGAGACTTGGCCCCGCTAGACCGGACATCCGGCAAAATGCCCGGACATCCGGCGCCTCTCCAACGCTCGGACATCCAGCCCGACCACCGGACATCCGGCCCAGCCTGCGCGCAGCCACTTGGGTTTCGACCCGTGTATCCCTTTTCCGTTCCCTAGACTATAAATACTCCTTCCCCTCCTCTTTTCTAGGGTTAGCTTGGTGATAGCTCATTTGATACATAGAGCTTTGCTCATCTAGTGGTTCATCTCCTCGAGAGTGACGGCGGCCCCTCTTCGGACAAGATCCACACGGATTCAAGACCTCCACTACGGAGAAGATCCTACGGGATACCCTCAAGACCTCCTTTCGGAGAAGACAACCTTTGTATCGTCCTTTGTTGATCATGGATCGTGTATCTTGTTATGTATCATGGATCTAGCACTTGTGTGACCACCTTCGTGTTGATTTGAGTGTTCCTCTTGTGTTTTTCCCCGTATTCCCCTTGTGTTCTTCGTGTTCATCATGGGTTTCCCTCCTCTTCATGAAAGATCGGCCTAGATCGGGTTGACCCCGCATCATATGGTATCAAGAGCTACGGTTTCTCACGACATTGGAGCCCCTACCCAAGTTTTCTAGCCTGATTTTGTTGTGTTTATCCCAAATTCGAAAATTCCCCACCAAAAATAGCCCCAATTTTTTTTGTGATCTGTTGATTTCACGAGATTTTGGTGAATTTGTTCCATGGATTTGTTGTGCCATGAGTGGATCTAGCTTTTCCCCACTATTTTCCCCCAATTTTGATCCGCAAAATCCGACGAATTTGGCCCCGGAAGTCATCTGGTCCATGGAGTTCATCAGGACCTCGGGCACCCCGGACATCCGTCCCGTGCCCCGGACATCCGGCCTGGCCCGGACATATGGCCTCCCGCAGCCAAAACCCTCCCATCCACACCACTTGGCACTTAGTCCTCGCCAATTTTGTTCGGTATCCCACCAAACCTTCCGCATACCACCACCACTTCCGCAACCACCATCCCTTAACCGCTACAATTTTAACTATTTTGTCTCACTTTGCCTTGGATACTTGAGTTGTGGTTTCACCGTTTCCTTGGATGTTTAGGCTACCTTGGAACAGAACGACTTCAACAACACCACCGCTCACCCTCGACAAGGATGGTAACATCGAAGACACCTTGTTCATCCTACCTTGCAATTGCATTGTCACCCTATAGACCATTTTTGCGTAGCTTTCCCTTCGAGACTAGCCATTTGAGTATTGCCAGGCCACAACACTTGTGCACATTAGTGGCAGTCATAGATATTGCATACTACATCATCATATCTCCGTGTGACACAAGAGTGTCCCGCATACACAATAGCTACCTTGATCCGAGAAGCATGCATAAGTGGCCAAAGAAAGAGCTCACAAGCTTTTAAGCAAAAGAGCCACCCAAAGCTTATAAGCAAAAGGAAAATAGCATGATACGCCTTGCACCAAAAGAGGTCATATGAGATACCAATACATCATCTTGTGCTCAAGCATTGGCACATCATACACTCATAGTATACTTGTGATAGGAAGTCATTACGTTTTGCCTCTTATTGGTCGTGCACAAGTGCGTATCCGCCTATTAAGCAATCGGTTAGCGTCTCTCTAGTGTTGTGCAACAAGAGCATTTTCCGTGGATTCCACATTTTTGGTCACCCTTGGTTGCACAACCACATTTATCTATCCGTGTGTGTTTTCTGTGTGCTACCTATTGCTTGTGATCTACTTGTTACATGAGCAAATTGTGAATCATTTTCAACATCATTGAGTCACTTTGACAATTGCATTGAATTTGTGCCACCATCCTAACCAAGCTCCTCTCAAAGCGTTACTTGTGTAGGTGTGAGAATCGACAAGAAGTGGTACCAATAGTGCTATTTCCGGGTTAATATATTGAGTGATCATTGATCCATTTTCAACTTCGGTCAAGGTACTTTGGTATTGTCTTCTGCTTTCTCCCACTCACATTCTTGCTTGTGATGATGGATAGGCTAAGTACATCTACGAACCCATTCTTCGATGATCCTCAAGAATCGAACAACTACGTCACCAAACTACATCTCTTCGGTGTCCAACGAGCTTTACATCAAGAGAGTCAAGCTATGCAAGAGCGCACTGACCAAGTTGTCGCCGACGCACGACAATTTGAAGCACGTACATGGGAGCAATTCGACGAGCTACGGACTTTCATAGTCAACTGATTCTCCTCATCCACATCTTCTCAAAGACGAAGCCGCTCAAGCCGTCATACCGACTACACGTCCGGCTCAAGTACACCTACATCAAACACTCTTCGTCAAGTCGCACGTCAAGTTCCACTTGACAACCGGAACCCACTTCTTGACAAGAGTTCCCAAGAGCTATTTTAAGAGCAAGAAAGTCAACATCGTCAAAACCAAGATACACTTGAACAAGCGCAAGAACGGCAACGACTACGCCAACAACAACAAGAGCGAGCACGTCAACACCAAGAAGAACAAGATGCCGAGGCTCAACGTCACGCACAACAACGCCGATAAGCTCAAGCTCTTCAGGCACAACAAGCAATACGTGATTCACATTGAAATGTGGCGACTCACAACCGAAACATTCATCAAGCAGAGGAGTTCCTTCGAGACGAGATGCAAGAGAGGCGCCACCAAGCACGAATGCAACAAGAAGTTCCTCCTCAAGCGCGACAAGAGCAACAAGATCACCAAGAACCACAAGCTCGACAAGAACAATATGACAATGAACATCAACCCTACCAAGAGCAACATGAGGTTGACAATCGTCTACATCAAGAATGCCCTCACAATAGGCAAGCAATCTATGAAGAGCATCGCTATGGCAAGCTTAAGTTCACCATGCCAAAGTTTTCCGGAAGCATTGATCCTGAAGACTACCTCTCATGGGCATTGAAAGTTGACAAGATCTTTCGCCTACACAACTTTGATGAAGAAAAGAAGATTGCAATGGCGTCACTTGAGTTCCAAGATTATGTTCTCATTTGGTGGGAGCAAATCATCGAGAGAAGAGAAGCAAAAGGCGAACCGCCTATCACTACTTGGACTCAAATGAAGGAAGTCACGAGAGCACGTTTCGTGCCAACACACTACAACCGTGACTTGTTCAAGAAGCTACAACTCCTCAAGCAAGGTACCAAGTCCGTTCAAGAGTACAAGAAGGAGATGGAGATTGCCATGATAAGAGCCAACATCACGGAAGATGAAGAACAAACGATGGCGAGATTCTTGAATGGACTCAACTATCATATAAAGAAGATTGCGGACATTCAACAATACGCAAATCTCCTCGAGCTAGTACATCAAGCAACCAAAGTGGAGCGACAAGTTCAAGAGGACTACAAGTACTCCAAGTTCAACTCCAAGAACTACGACTCCTACAACCAAGTCTCAACGACTTCGGCTCCTCCTACCTCTACCAAGCCATCTACAAGCTTCGCTGACAAGTTAAGTTACAAGAATGCGACTACATCAAGTTGTCCACCTTCTATGAACAACTTCAAGCCAAGAGCTTCATCATCTACAACTCCAACCAGGGACAACTCCAAGACGAGCTCCATCAAGTGTTTGGAATGTCAAGGGTGAGGCCACAAGTCATTTTAGTGCAAGACCGTTCGCACAATGATCATCAATGATGATGGATCCTATGACTCAATGAGCGACGATGAGATGGAAGCCCTTGAACATGTAGCTATGCATCGCCAAGTGAATGAAGATGAAGACCATGAAGTGTTTTGCGACAATGACTCGTGTCCCAATCTCGTTGTCTCCAAGGTCTTGACACTCCAACATCAACAAGATGACGATCAATGATATCACATTTTCCATACCAAGGCCGGCATCAATGGACGCTCCGTCAAGGTTATCATCGATGGAGGAGTAGTCATAACTTGGCAAGTGAAGAGCTTTGCGACAAGCTACAGTTGGTCAAGACGAAGCACCCTCATCCCTACAAGGTCCAATGGCTTAGCGACGCTGGAACTCTTCGAGTCGAGCACACCGTCCAAGTATCCTTCCAGATAGGCGCCTATGAGGACACACTTGAGTGTGATGTGGTCCCTATGTCCGTGTGCCACCTTATTCTTCGACGACCATGTCAATACGATCGTGGAGTCAAACACAACGGATGGACCAACCATTATAGATTCAAGATGAAGGGCAAATAGTTCGTGCTACGCCCAATGTCACCAAGTCAAGTAGCCGCCGACAAACACATACCTACCAACCATCATGGAGAGAATGGTGAGAGAGTGAACCACCAAAAGGAGAGTGAGAGCCACATGCCAAATATGAGCGACTCCACGATGAGCGACAAGAAACAACTAGTGCTATTTGCCACCAAAAGTGAGATGAGAGAAGTGTGTGAGAGCCCCTCGAGTGTCTTTCACCTTGTGCTTTTATGCAAAGGAGAAGCAAAACCTACTAACACTTCACCACCTCTACCTTTAGTGTTGTCTCAATTGTTGCAAGAATTCTCAGACGTATTTCCCAATGAGCTACCACCGGGTCTACCTCCACTTCACCGCATTGAACACTGCATCGACCTCATACCCGGCGCACCACTTCCGAACAAGGCTCCTTACCGCGTCAACCCCGAGGAAACCAAGGAGATACAACCTCAAGTGCAACAACTCATCAACAAAGGTCATGTACGTGAGACCTTAAGCCCTTGTGCCATTCCGGTTATTCTCGTGCCTAAAAAAGATGGAAGTTTTCTCATGTGCTCCGATTATCGTCCGATAAATGCTATCACAATTAGATACCATCACCCTATCCCACGTTTAGACGACATGCTTGACGAATTATGTGGTGCTACCATCTTTTCAAAAAATTGATCTTAAAAGTGGCTATTACCAAATTCGCATTCAAGAGGGTGATGAGTGGAAAACGGCTTTCAAAACCAAGTTTGGATTATATGAGTGGTTGGTCATGCCTATGGGCTTATCGGCGGCGCCCGACTCATTTATGTGTCTTATGCATTTCGTTCTCCGACCATACATAGGCGTATTTGTAGTGGTTTACTTTGATGACATCCTTGTTTTTAGCAAGTCGCTTGAGGACCATGTGACACACATCCATATGGTTTTGCAAACCCTTCGGAAAGAACGCTTATATGCTAACATGGATAAATGCACTTTTGGCGTTGACAAGGTCGTTTTCCTAGGATTTGTCGTTTCTTCACAAGGTGTTCATGTTGATGAAACTAAAATTGAAGCAATTAAAACTTGGCCTCAACCAACGAATCTCCAACAAGTGCATAGTTTTCTTGGCTTAGCCGGTTTCTATCGACGTTCTGTGAAGGACTTTAGCACAATTTCTATGCCTCTACACGCCATGAGCAAGAAGAACGCACCCTTTATTTGGGGTCCTTCGCAAGACACAGCGTTCAATGAGTTAAAATCCTTACTTACCCACGCACCACTTCTTGCCCTACCAAACTTTGACAAACCTTTCGAGATTCATTGTGACGCTAGTGGTACTGGCATAGGAGGCGTGTTAATGCAAGAAAAGCGCCCGATTGCGTACTTTAGCGAGAGGCTATCCGGAGCGCAACTTAACTACCCCATTTATGATAAAGAGCTCTATGCCTTGGTGAGAGTTTTGCGTGTTTCGGAACACTATCTTCGCCCTCATGAATTCATTCTTCATACGGAACATGAGACGCTCAAGTATCTCAAGGGTCAAACTAAGTTGAACAAGCGTCATGCTAAGTGGAGTGAGTTCATTGAGTCTTTTCCCTATGTCATCAAATACATCAAAGGAAAAGAAAATGTTGTGGCGGATGCGTTTTCCCGCAAATGCATGCTTGTTACCCAACTTGAGTCGAATATTATTGGTTTTGAGCACATAAAAGACTGGTATGAGCATGACCCTTTCTTTGCAGATCCTTATACTAAGTGTTCGACTCACACTTCTTGGGAAATATACTACATAAAGAATGGATATCTTATGAGAGCTAACAAACTTTGCATTCCCGAGTCTTCGCTTCCTTTTCTCCTTTTGCAGGAATCTCATGGAGGAGGACTCATGGGACACTTTGGACGCGACAAGACATTCGATACGCTCTCCAAGAACTACTTTTGGCCCAAGATGCTCCGTGACGTCTCATGACTAACCAACCGATGCTCTACATGCCGCAAAGCTAAGTCAAAAGCTCAATCTCATGGTCTTTACATGCCACTTCCTATTCCATACCATCCACGGGAAGACATAAGCATGGACTTTGTACTTGGATTGCCTAGGACTCAAAATGGAAAGGATTACGTGTTTGTTGTCGTGGATAGATTTTCTAAAATGGCTCATTTCATTCCTTGTAACAAGATCGACGATGCTTCACATGTGACAAATCACTTTTGTAGGGAAATCATTCGTCTACATGGAGTGCCCAAGACTATTGTGTCGGATCGGGACGTCAAGTTCTTGAGCTACTTTTGGAAGACTCTATGTGCCAAACTCGGCATCAAGCTCCTTTTCTCTTCGGCATACCATCCACAAACTGACGGTCAAACGGAGGTGATGAACCGCACACTTTCGACACTCCTTCGTGTGTTGATCAAGAAGAACATCAAGGAATGGGAGCAATGCTTGCCCATTGCCGAGTACGCCTACAACCACGCAAGACATTCGACTACCAGCAAGTCCCCCTTCAGGGTCGTCTACGGTTTCAACCCATTGTCCCCATTGGACATCCTACCTCTACCTTTCCAAGAGCGCATCAACATGGACGCAGGTGCACGAGCAAGCTATCTCAAGAAGGTGCACGACGAAACAAGGGCAACGATCAAGCGATAAGTACATCGCCTCACCACCAAGCTCAACATCAACAAGGCGCCAATGGTGTTCCAACCGGGTTATCTCGTATGGCTTCATCTTCGCAAGGACCGCTTCCCCAACGAGCACAAGTCCAAACTACTACCTCGCACCGAGGGACCCTTCAAGGTGCTAGCCCGCTACAACAACAATGCCTACAAGATCGACATTCCACGCGACAAGTACAACGTGAGCGGTACATTCAACGTCAAGGATATCTCTCCTTTCCATGGTGATGAAGATTTCGATCCGAGGTCGGATCTTTCCCACGGGAGCGGAGATGATACGGAGCATCCCAAGGTCATCCCCATGGACCTACCATCACCTCACCAAGTGCCCCAAGGACCAATGACACGTGCTCGTGCTAGAGCTATCGAGACCGAGGTGACATCTCTCCTAGTCCAACTTCCATATGAATCATGTGAGACATGGCTACTACCTCAGACGAATGTGTTTTGTGTGTTCAGGCATTAAGAAGACTCCATCGGAGAGGTGCATGAAGATGGACAAGTCAACAAGTTCACGGATGGAGCATTGCACCGAGGGAAGTTGAAGAAAGTCCCAGGCCCCAGATATCCGACCCCTGGACCAGCATCTACAGAAAAGCCCATGCAGCCGTAGCTATAGGGCCCGGAGATCCGGCCCGGCAGGGCCCAGACATCCGGCCTCGAGCCCGAAAATCCGGCGCCATACCACAGAAGCACACCGAGACGTGGCCCCACTAGCCCGGACATCCGGCGAAATGCCCGGACATCCGGCGCCTCTCCAACGCCCGGACATCCGGCCCTGCCTGCGCGCAGACACTTGGGATTCGACCCGTGTATCCCTTTTCCGTTCCATAGACTATAAATACTCCTTCCCCTCATATTTTCTAGGGTTAGCTTGGTGATAGCTCATTTGATACCTAGAGCTTTGCTCATCTAGTGGTTCATCTCCTCGAGAGTGGCTGCGGCCCCTCTTCGGAGAAGAACCACACGGATTCAAGACCTCCAGTACGGAGAAGATCCTACGGGATACCCTCAAGACCTCCTTCCGGAGAAGACTACCTTTGTATCGTCCTTTGTTGATCATGGATCGTGTATCTCGTTATGTATCGTGGATCTAGCACTTGTGTGACCACCTTCGTGTTGATTTGAGTGTTCCTCTTGTGTTTTTCCCCGTATTCCCCTTGTGTTCTTCGTGTTCATCGTGGGTTTCCCTCCTCTTCGTGAAAGATCGGCCTAGTTCGGGTTGACCCCGCATCATGTTGTGTGTTTACCATGTTGTTTGCTTCTTTTCGGCTATGCTTCTTCTTGTTAGTTCCTGTCTCGTTGCGATCGTGAGGATTCTTTTGACTACATTGGTTCGTCTACTTCATGGACTCGATCTTCTTTCTAGTGGGATAGTAGGCAAGATGATCATTACCATGGATACCACTACTATCTTTGCTTTGCTAGTTGTCTCGATGCTATTGCTATGACACGCTACCTACCACTTGTTGGCAAGCCTCCCTAAATTCCATGATATAGTCTCTAACAATTTCCACCATCCCCGAAAACCGTTGTTTCGCTATGTTACCGCTTTGCTCAGCCCCTCTTATAGCGTTGCTAGTTGCAGCTGCAGTTGCAAGTTCTTCCATGTTGGGACATGGATATCATGAGATATCACAATATCTCTTATTTAATTAATTGACATATATACTTGGTAAAGGGTGGAAGGCTCGGCCTTTTGCCTGGTGTTCTATTCCACTCTTGCTGCCCTATTTTCCGTCATACGAGTGTTATGTTCCTTGATGAGCGCTCCTAATGCACGTGGGTATATAGGGACCCCCTGGCCAATCGCTTAGGAAAGGACTTTTCCAGAAAGGCCCAACTCTGGTTTTAACATTTTCCAACATAATAACATTGAATTAATTATCTAAACTCCATAGGAGTTGATCACCTCGAGGATTCGTCATTCAACATAATACATGGGGGCCAGTGCTGATGGTGTTGGTCCCAAACTAGAGACCCTTGCAGTGCCGCCATGGGAAAACTCGAGGATTGATTTTAGTTGTACAAACTGCTCATCCGGTCGTGCCCTGAGAACGAGGTAAGCGACTCCTATCGGGATTGTCGGCACATCGGGCGGTCTTGCAAGACTAAATTTGACCTTTGCGGAGAGGCAGATCCACCGGAATTCCTTATCGTAAGCATCGTGTTCTTCATGGTGCGAGGATGTTCCATCGGATGCGTGTGGTAGTTTGTGATGGATTAAGTTGGAGCACCCCTGCAGGGTAACATCTTTTCGGAAGCCCTGCTCGCGGTTATGCGGCGACTTGGAAACTTATAATATCCGATTGAGAGAACTTGACAGTAAACCCGAAATAAAATACACCAACCGTGTGTGTAACCGTAACCGTCTCTATTCAAGGGAGTTCAAGAATAGAACATAGTGGGGTTAGGTTTGACTCGCAAGTAGTTCAACATCACTTACTGATCATTACTAGTTTGCGACTGTTATGCGTAGTTGCTCTACTTACTTTTGTACTGGTAAGTTAGCCACCATCTAAATGCTTAGTGCTTGCTGCAACCTTGCCACATACCCATTTCATACCTATTAAGCTTTGCTAGTCTTGATACCCATGGTTATGGGATTGCTGAGTCATCGTGGATCACCGATTACTACAACAACAGTTGCAGGTACAAGTAATGCAATGTTATGACCTGAGAGCGATGTTTGCTTGCTTTGGAGTTCTTCATCTGCTTCTTCTTCTTCGATCAGGGGATAGGTTCCTGGTTGGTAGCTTGGGCTAGAAGGGTGGATGTCATTTGTGTTTTTCGTTTGTTTTCATCTGTAGTCGGATGTCTCTCTTCTATATGATGTTTGATGTATTCATGTGGCATTTGTATGCCTTTGTATGTATCCCCATTTATTATGTAATGGTACGATGTAATGATATCCACCTTGCAAAGAATTTTCAATATGCGGTTCTATCTTTGGTGGGACCTTCGAGTTCCTCAAGGATAGGGTCGCATATTGGGCGTGACAAGTTGGTATTAGATCATCGACCGACCATAGGAGCCCCCTTGATTGATCATAGTTTGGGCGTTGTTGAGTCCACCAGAAAAACTTTTTTCAGAGTCTAGTTATATCGGAGAGTGGGACTTTTTTTTACTCCTTATCCCCGTCGCCGCTCTGGTGAGGATTTGTGACGTAGGTGTTTCAGTCTACTACTCTTCTCCTTCAAAAAAAATTAGGATCACGCTGGTATTTCTTCGATCGTGGTGATCTCAATATTTTCATCCGGTGCACTTTTCTTCGAGTCATTCGACCCTCGTCTTTTGGGAGGACAATCCGCAAGTTTTCGTACCAGTGCCGTTTTTATTTTCCCAAGTTGTTTTTATTTTCCCACCCACCCACCCTTTTTATTCTCGGAGTCTGAAATCTCAAACCAAGTATCTATTTTATCTGTGCAAAGTCTCTTCATTCTTTCCTCAACTATTTCCACCTGTGAATTATCGTTTAGTTCGACATTCTTCATCTCTTTTCTTCTCCGGCGAATCCAATTCAAGTTTTCGGTGTTGATAATATTCTTTCCTTGGCTCAAATGTTTCACCTTGCTCGTTTGCCTCTCGCCATTTAATTTTTCCGGAGTGACGAAAGCATCTCAGAAGATTCGTGTTTGCATTCATTTGAAGTTCTTACCTCATTCAAGTCTGTCACTCGTTCTGGTGCATCATCTCTCTTTTGAACAATCGTTTCAACGATGTTTCTTTTAAGTGGGCCCTAACCCACAGGTTTATTCCCAGGATCCTACCTGACTCTTCTAGTTTTCCGGAGTTCCGCAAATTCTTTCCGAGTTTGACGTCAAAGTGAATTCTGATCTGTCAATTGTCTTCTTCTGGATTTTCCTTCAATTCCTTTTCATTTCGTCCCGTCCTTCCTATTCCTTTTCCATCTCATTCCTAAGACCGTGGGACGCGATCTTCTGTTAGTGGGGGAGTGTTGTGACGCCTCGAGACCGATGCTCCATATGTTGTCCATTTATTTTTGTTGTCGCCATGATCTTGTGTGCCCTTTTCATATTTATTCTTCTTGCAGCAGTTGCATCTTCTATTATATTGCATTGTGACATCCTTGTTTTTGTCATGTTCATCTCACTTGCTTTGTGGTATGCTTCATAATGCTGGACATAGTTTAAGTAGCACCACCCAACTGTCCATGACCGTGGACACGGCTATTCGAATAGTTTTACACTCTGCAGAGGTTGCGCACTTTACCCACAAGATCCGGGAAGCTTTCGTGTCATCCACGATCCCGCAGTACCTCAAGTACTCGGGGGAAGCACCCGGTCATTATCTTTCCTTAGACGACACTAACATAGAGTCCACTCGTTGGTACACGGCCCTCGAGTACAAACTATAGATCATGGGACTTGCCCTATTTTCAATGTCATGCGTACACGAAGGGACCAACGGTGTGTCCGGTGCCCTGTGAAAACAGTCATGGTCGTCTATCCAAGCACGACCCCGTCCCGAGAAAGACCTCAAGTCTCCCCGTTACTAGTAATGCGGGCACCATGCTAGTATCGGCCTAAGTAATCAATAACGCCCCGTCCCATAAGGGGTAGAGTGGTTGCACATATTTGGTTTGGACGGTAGTCACACATAAATCTAATCCATCATTTCACCCATGCTCAAGATCTTTACCGGCACATCACTTCTTCCTCAAGTGATGACCTAACTCAATATCACCCTCGTGCATTAGGGGCACCCGATGGTGTTTTTTTGAAAAGAATGCAACCATGAAGGTTTCATGGTACACATGCATCAGTAAGCATCACTACAAACCATTTGCATGGCATCTAGCACATAGCAAGATTATGAAGCATGCATCATGTGGTGGTTCATAACTAGGTCACCACCATAACTCTTATTATCATGCATTCGGAAACAAACGGGTTCCGAAGAACACAAGTGTATCATGGTCAAAGGGCTGCTTGCCTGGATTGGCTTGGTCTTCAAAGTCTTCAAATCCTTCCCCTTCTTCTTGTTCAGCAACCTCGTCAAATACGGTATCTAAACGTCGCAAAATAACAACAGGAAAATAAGACCACAATAAAAACAGAAAAATCAAAGTGCTCAGAAAAATGTCAACTTATTTTTGTTAAATACTAGAGGGAAAACTAAGATGGCAAAAATTCCTAGTTGGAGTTTTCGAGTTGCAGAATGGGATCTAAGGATTTTTGAACAGAAGTTTTAATGTTCAAATTTGAATTTAAATTTGAACAGAACAGAAAAGGTTCATGGTTATGTGTGAAAGTGACACCATTAAATAGGTTGGATTTTTACAAGATTTTAGGAGTTGGAATTAATTCATTTGGACAAATATTTATTTCTGTGAGTTTATTTGAAATAATCACAGAAAAGAAAAAGAGAAAAGGTTCCGTGTCACTGGGCCAGAACGGCGACAGTGCACGGCCTAGGGCGAATAGCCCACCGCACGGGCGCCAGTGCGCGCACGTCAGGGTTTTTAAACCTGACGGGCGGGGCCCGGCGGTCAGTGGTAGAGAGAGGAGCGAGAGGGGGTGTGAGGATGACAGGCGGGGCCCGCCTGTCATCTTCAACCTCACGGCCAGAGGGGCGGCGAGCTCACCGGCGGCGATTCCGGGCACGGCGGGGCAAACTGAGGGTAGGAATGGGTTCAGCAGTGAGTCGCGGATGTAGTGGTGCTGGAGTTGGCCGCCGGAGAGGCCTGGTTTGCCAGCGGCGAGGACTTGCGGCGGAGGATCGTCGGGAGGTCGCTTCTCCGGTCGATTCCGGCAGCTGCAGAGGGGGAAAAGAGAGGGAAACGCATCAGTGGAGTGCTGCGGTGCTAGATCGAGCGAAAGGAAGAGCTAGGGCGGCCTGTACTGGGCTGGCGATGCGAAGCCGCCGCGGTGGAGCTCGAGCTCGATCTCGAGCTTGGGCGGGTCTGGGGAGAGGCGAGTGGCTCAGGGAGGCGATTAAGAGGGAGAGGAGGCTGTTGGTGAAGAGAGGAGGGGCTCGGAGGCCCTATTTATAGGGGAGCGGCGAGGTCCCGTGGACCTGTGCGCCGGCGAGCTTCTGCTCGACGCCACAGTGCACGGGAGGCGATGGGATTGCGTCTGGGGTGTTGCTGGACGAATTCCAGGGCAGAGGGAAGGAAGAGGGGGAGCGGGGGATGCTCCAGAGGGCTCGCGCGTGTGAGGCCAGAGGTTGGAGCTCGCGGGCGGCCAGCGCGCGTGCGAGGGCGGCCACTGGAGGGAGAAGGAGGAGGGGGACATCGCCGGGGGAGGTCGCAGACGTCGAGGCGCATCGTTTGGCGCGAGGGGGGAGCACGAGGTCGTCGGAGGCGCTGGATTGGGCGAAGCTACAGTGCGGGTGCGCACTGTAGCACGCTCTAGAGCGTGCTTATCGCATGCCATGGCATGCCATTGGCTCTCTCGGCATGCCCGCCGTGTCTGGGGGGTCCAGGACGAAGTAAACAACTCAGATGAGGCCTTGGATGCTCTGGATGATCAGTGAGAGAGGAGTGAAGCTGTTAAATGGGTAGATTTTGGCTGTCCAGCAAGGTGAATTGGGGTTTTCACCCCTCAATCATGGAGCTGTGGACATGGGGAAGTTACTGGAGATAGAATGTAACTAGGTGAGGTTGTGGTAGAAAGTTGAGGCAAACGTAAATAGTAAAAGAGGTCTAGATGATGATTTTGGTAAAATGGCAGAAGGTGTTTGATCATGTTTTGGACAAGCAAATGATCTTCACTAGCCATGACACTTAACATGATTGAAAGTCATATGGAAATAGGGTGTTTCACCAAATTTGGGCTCATTTGAAGAAACTAGCCAATGTAACTTTGGTGAACCCTAGAAAACAACATAAATAGCTTCATCTTGTTTAAGTCAAGCTAATCATCTCCCCTTGATGCACCACTTGGTGTAGTTTCATCATTTGGGGTTATGATCATGCCCACAAAGTTTGAAGCTCCAGGTAAAAAGTTGGTAATGTAAAGTTGTTCAAATTTGAATTTGAACAGAAATGGTTTTGGGATAATCTGATCAAGTTGCCCTACTCCAAATCTTGTGCCATTTGGTCTAGATGCCTTATTAGGCCATTCTAGCATGTGCACCAAGTTTGAGGGCATTTGGACAAGTTTGGCAATGTAAAGTTGCTCAAACTTCAGATATGAACAGAATGGTTATGAAGGGTTTTGAGGGTGTTATCTTGCTTCCCAAGGCATGGGGCTTGGCAAGAGCATCAAATATGTCATATATGACATGATAGAATTTCCCTGGAATTTTTGGAGAATAATTCCTTTGTAAATATTTCAAAAGCTTGAAATATCCAGAAAGGGTTTTGGAGGGATTAGCCCATTATTTTGAACATGACCAAGTGTTGAAACTCTTATATATGGACAATATATGTCCTATGAGTCTCCCTGAATTTTGGCAAATATTTTTGAATTACTTAAAAAAAAATTCCCTATTAAAGACCATTTCTGGCCTTAAGAAAAAGCTTTTAAATAAAATAGGAAAATAACTTTTAAAATTATACTTTTGTGGTTTCTGGGAGTCCTATGACTACTAGGTCTCAAATACACTTTTTGAAATAATTTTCTCACCCTAAATCAAGCACTTGCAGTGCAAACCTCAATTCAGGGGTTTTTGGAATACTAAATTTTAAAAATACATTTTGGCCAAATTAATTTTATAAGAAAATACTATACTGCTATATAACACTTGGCATGATCATTGGGCAGAAGTTTTGGGTAAGGAGATGAATTCTACAAGAGGTAATAGTTGACTTTAATGAGCACATGAAAAACACATGAGGCAAAAAGCTTAATTCAAATAAAAACCAAATGATGCCAAAAAAATTTGCTGGTCCAAATTTTCATGCTTCAATGATGCAAATAACATGTTACAAAATGCAGGTTGTGATAGATATAAAGTTGACACTCTTCCAAACCCACTTTCAATATTATAGCAAACATTATTATCAATCTCATATTCATCATGGGGTTTAAATAAAGTATCAAGATCGTAATAAGAATCACCCCAATCATGATCATTGCAACAAGTAGAAGACATAGCAATACTAGCATCCCCAAGCTTAGCGTTTTGCATATCATTAACACAATTGACATTAATAGAATTTACAATAGTATCATTGCAATCATTTTTTTATTTAAGGAGCTATCATGAATCACTTTTTCTTTTAACAATTCCTCAGAATTTTCAGATTCATGAATTTCAAGCAAAACCCCATAACGATAATCTAGTGCACGCAGCTCACTAGCAATTGGTTCATCATAATTGGATCTCTTAAAAAGATTATAAAGTGGATGAGGATCCATATTTTAGCAAGCAAAGATTGCAAGCTAATAGAAGGCACATGGCAACACAAGCTAACAAAAAGGCGAACGGAAGAAGGGCAAATAAAACGACAAGTGTGAAGTGGGGGAGAGGAAAACGAGAGGCAAAAATGTAATGCAAAGGATAAGGGTTTGTGATAGGTACTTGGTATATGACTTTTGCGTAAGCCTCCCCGGCAACGGCGCCAGAAATTCTTCTTGCTACTTCTCGAGCTTGCGTTGTATTCCCTCGAAGAGGAAAGGGTGATGCAGCACAGTAGCGTAAGTATTTCCCTCTGTTTTTGAGAACCAAGGTATCAATCCAGTAGGAGACCATGCGCGACTCCCTTGCACCTGCACAAACAAATAAGAACTTCGCATCCAACGCGATAAGGGGTTGTCAATCCCTTTACGGTCACTTACGAAAGTGAGATCTGATAGATAGGATAATTTGATATTTTTGGTATTTTTGAATATAAGAACAGAAAGTAAAAATAGCAAAGTAAAGTAGATTGTAGATTGGTATGTTGAGAATAGACCCGTGGGCCATAGGTTTCACTAGTGGCTTCTCTCATGATAGCAGAATTCTACGGTGGGTGAATGAATTATTGTCGAGCAATTGATAGAAAAGCGAATAATTATGAGAATATCTAGGCGTGATCATTATATATAGGCATCACGTCCGTGACAAGTAGACCAAAATGATTATGCATCTTCTACTATTACTCCACACATCGACCGCTATCCAACATGCATTTAGAGTATTAAGTTCATAAGAACAGAGTAATGGTTTAAGCAAGATGACATGATCTAGAGGGATAAACTCATGCAATATGATATGAACCCCATCTTTTTATCCTTGATGGCAACAATACAATACGTGCCTTACTACCCCTGCTGTCACTGGGAAAGGACACCGCAAGATTGAACGCAAATCCAAGCACTTCTCGCATTGCAAGAACTACAGATCTAGTAGGCCAAACCAAACCAATAATTCGAAGAGACTTGCAAGGATATTATAATCATACATAAAAGAATTCAGAAAAGAACCAAATATTTCTCATAGATAATCTTGATCATAAACCCACAATTCATCGGATCTCGACAAACACACCGCAAAAAGATTACATCGAATAGATCTCCTCGAAGACTGAGGAGAACTTGGTATTGAGATCCAAAAAGAGAGAAGAAGCCATCTAGGTACTAACTATGGACCCGAAGGTCTGTGGTAAACTACTCACGGGAACAAGCCCCGTGGAAGATCCCCCATCCGGCGGAGCTCCAGAACAAGCCCCAAGATGGGATCTCACGGGAACAGAAGGTTGCGGCAGTGGAATTAGGGTTTTCTCTGTTGCTTCGATGTTTTCAGGGTACATGGGTATATATAGGAGGAAGGAGTACATCGGTGGAGCAACATGGGGCCCACGAGGGGGAGGGGAGGAAGGAGTATGTCGGCGCGCCCTGGACCCTTGTGGGCACCCCGTATCTCCTCTGCCTTGGTGCTCAAGTCTCTCGTGAATATATCGTTCCAAAAATAACTCTCCCAAAGGTTTCATTCCGTTTGGACTCCGTTGGATATTCCTTTTCTGCAAAACCCTGAAATAGGCAAAAAAATATAGCAACCTGGACTAGGCCTTCGGGTTAATAGGTTAGTCCCAAAAATAATATAAAAGTATATAATAAAGCCCATTAAACATCCAAAACATCGCATATAATAGCATGGAACAATCAAAAATTATAGATACGTTGGAGACGTATCAACAGCACCTCTAGGCGATGGCATTCCCCGTCGTTCCCCATCACTGGCGACAAACGCCGCCATCGGCCGCGCGGCCCATGAGTAGCAAGATTCGTCGCTGCCGCTTTCTGCACGGCGCGGCCGTTGCACCACTACCCCGTCGCTGACTCTCATGGCTGCTTCGTCCTCCCACGCCCGTCGCGGGCTAACGAACTCGCAGGCTGCGATGCTCTTGGCATGTTAGGTCCTATGCTACCACCCGGCCAATGACCTCTACGAGCACTGGCTGGACCGCATTGCAAAACTCGTCAACGCCGCCGGAGAAGCTCAAGCATCGCCTCGCTCGCTGCCTCCCCCACCACCTCAGGCATGAGGCTCCCATAGCGGCCCGCCCCGCAGGGCGCCCGCGCGCGATGAAGAAAGCTGTCAGGTGGTACAGCGGCCCCAAGGCGAGGCGCGTGCACTCCCAACGCCGCCTCCTCAAGGTCGCACGCACCCCACGCGGAGGCACACAAGCACCCGGACCAGACTCCACCTCGACGGCGGGCACCCGTGAGCGTGGCGGGATGCCGAGGGTTCACCTAGGAGTTGTGTCGTGTTGTTTGGCCCGGCAAGTTCAAGCTAGACCCGCCTCCATGCTACGATGGAACACCTGACCCCACCGAGTTCCTACAGCTCTAGAAACTAAGCATCGAGGCGGCCAACGGCGACGAGAAGGTTATGGAGAATTAGTTCCCCATCGCCCTCAAGAACGGCGCGCGCTCGTGGCTCCTGAAGCTCCCAACGGGGTCGATTTCCTCCTGGGAAGAGCTGCACGAGCGTTACATCTCCAACTTCCAAGGAACTCGCGACCACGCCCCTCCGATAGGCGACCTGCGACGTATCAAGCAGCAACCATGGGAGACCCTATGTAAATACATCCAGCGTTGATAGAGGCAAAGGTGTCCCATCTTTCGATGAGATGGTGGCTATCGTTTTTGGTGGAGTAGACTTTGACAATCCGACTACGAACGTGCAAGCACGTCGGGCCTTAACAATCGCTAAACCAACTCCGAGAGGTTATTGACCACGCCGGAGCACGATCAACCTAACCATGAGGGTCTATTTCCTGCAAGCAAACGAAGAACAAGCAAGAAACTAAGATTGCAATATGGATATTGCGAATTTAAGAGGAAAGCTTTATTGATCAAGGTTGGGTTAAGTGACGCCTTTGTGTAGTCGTTGAACACAAACGAAGTACGCGAAGTTGCAGCTATGGCGAACTTTAATCTAAATAAAACCTAAAGACTAAACTATGCCCTAAGGGCTGTATATATGGGGAAGGATAGGGGGAATTTCGTGGCCCCTTGGAGAAGGGGTCCGAAACCAACCCTAACTCTGTTTTTCCCACACATACAGACTCTAAAAACAGCCTATACTTGTCTATTTTGAAATTGCATGGGCCTAGCCCAATAATAAGGTGACGCGGCACCTATAATAGCCTTTGGACGAAATCTATGAAGTGGCATCTTGTATATTTCGTCCAAGGTTATGGTGGCTTCAAAGTCCTGAAATCATCACTTACAACCCCGTTCTTGCTCCCCTTGCAAATAACATCATCTCCATGCTTGATCTTACTCCAATGTTCATCCTTCTTGTCCAAGCTAGGCCCTTCATTTGTAAGCAAGACAAATGTATCCAATTTAGGCAGAAACATATTCTCATGAACATTAGAATCATTACCAAGAAACAAAAGTACCTGGTAATTGAATTGGCGTGCGTGAGCTCTAGTAATTGGTCATATATATGTATCAGTTGGGGCCGTGGGTGTAACCCTGTTAGCGATGTCCTCCTCATCCTCCCCTTCTTGAAGTGAAGTCGTCCTCGACGGAAGCTCATCTTCCTCACCCAAGTAAGGCTTCAAATCTGCAATGTTAAATGTGGGACTAACCCCAAAATCTGCAGGCAACTCAAGTTTATATGCATTATCATTTATTTTCTCTAACACCTTGAAAGTTCCATCAGCACGTGGCATTAGATTTGACTTGCGCAAATTAGGAATCATATCCTTACGCAAATGTAACCAAACAAGATCTCCAGGTGCAAAGACAACACGTTTTCTACCATTATCTCCAACAAGTTTATATTTAGCATTCATGCGCTCAATATTTTCCTTAGTTAACTCATGCATTTTAAAGATCAATTTAGCACATTGTTTAGCATCAAAATTAACTTTCTCCGAAACAATAGTATATGGCACACCATGCAAGCGAATAATTTCACGAAAGAACAAATCAGCAACATTACCAGCATCATCGCTTTTATGACATGGTATAAAGTGCACCATCTTTGAGAACCTATCCACGACAACAAATATGCTATCCCTCCCCTTCTTTGCTCGAGGTAAACCCAAAACAAAGTCCATAGATATATCTTCCCAAGGAATACTAGGGACAGGCAAAGGCATATATAAACCATGAGAATTGAGTCATGACTTAGCTTTTTGACATATAGTGAAGCGAGCAACAAAACGCTCAACATCCCGTCTCATCTTTGGCCAAAATAAATGTGTAACAAGTATGTCCTCCATCTTCTTCATGCCAAAGTGTCTCATTAATCCTCCTCCATGCGCCTCCTGCAACAACAAAAGACGAACAAAGCTAGCTGCAGCGCATAGCTTGTTAGCACGAAACACAAATCCATCATTATCGACGAACTTGTTCCATGTTCTCCCTTCTTTACAATTCTGCAATACATCTTTAAATTTAGCGTCATGCACATATTGATCTTTGATGGTCTCCAAACAAAATATTTTAAAGTCAAGTTGTGAAAGCATAGTATAACGACGAGACAATGCATCAGCAATAACATTTTCTTTTCCCTTCTTATGTTTAATAACATAAGGGAAAGTCTCTATGAATTCAACCCATTTAGCATGTCTACGGTCCAGTTTTGCTTGACTTTTAATGTGCTTCAAAGATTCATGATCAGAAAGTATAACAAATTCTTCGGGCCATAAATAATGTTGCCATGTTTCCAAAGTCCGAACAAGAGCATATAATTGCTTATCATATGTAGAATAATTCAGACTAGGCCCACTCAATTTGTCAGAAAAGTATTTAACTGGTTTACCATCTTGTAATAACACACCTCCTAAACCAATTCCACTAGCATCACATTCAAGCTCAAAAGTCTTATTAAAATCAGGAAGTTGGAGTAAAGGAGCATGTGTTAACTTATCTTTCAATACCGTGAATGCTTCTTCCTGTGCAGTACCCCAAACAAAATGCACATCCTTCTTTGTAAGCTCATTGAGAGGTGCAGCAATGGTGCTGAAATCTCTCACAAAACGCCTATAGAATCCAGCGAGGCCAAGGAAACTCCTCACGTGTGTGACCGTTTTGGGCTGTGGCCAACTATCAATAGCTTCAATCTTGGCTTTATCAACGTCAATTCCCTGTGGAGTAACAACATATCCAATAAAAGATACTCGATCGGTGCAAAAGGTGCACTTTCCAAGGTTACCAAACAAACGTGCATCACGTAGAGCAATAAAACAACACGTAAATGTTCCAAATGTTCCTCCAAAGATCTGCTATAAATCAATATATCATCAAAGTATACCACCACAAATCGTCCAATGAAAGCACGTAAAACTTCATTCATTAATCTCATGAAAGTACTAGGTGCATTAGTTAACCCAAAAGGCATGACTAACCACTCATATAATCCAAACTTAGTTTTAAATGTTCTTTTCCATTCATCTCCCAATTTCATACGAATTTGATGGTATCCAGTACGCAAATCAACTTTGGAGAATATTGTAGAGCCACTCAATTCATCAAGCATATCATCTAGCCTAGGAATTGGATGACGATAACGAATGGTAATATTATTAATGCCTCTACAATCAACACACATACGAGATGTACTATCCTTTTTCGGCACTAGGATAATAGGAACAACACAAGGACTAAGGAATTCGCGTATATAGCCTTTGTCGAGTAGCTCCTGTACTTGACGCATAATCCCCTTTGTCTCCTATGGATTGGTACGGTATGGTGCACGGTTGGGTAGCGATGCACCGGGAATTAAGTCAATCTGATGCTCAATCCCTCGAATAGGTGGTAATCCCGGTGGCACATCTTGTGGAAAGACATCTACGAACTACTGCAAAATGTTAGTGACAGTAGGAGGCAAAGAGGAAGGCACGTCCTCGAATGAAAATAATGCCTCTTTGCACACAAAAGCATAGCAAACAGATTTGCTTAAATCTAGATCATCAATATCAGATTTGGTGGCAAGTAAACATCCAGTTTTTAATTTAATTTCATATGCAACATGGGACAAAGGTGTGTTATTAGGCTTCATTTGTTGCTCAAATTCTTTTGCCACAATCTGATTTTCACTCTTATTTTGCTCCTGTTTTTCTTTATTAGCTCTATTAATTTCATCTTTCAAAATGGAATCAGGAGACATAGGAAGCAAAGTAATACATTTATCCTTATGAACAAGAGTATACTGATTGTTTCTAACATGGTGTACAATTTTTTTATCAAATTGCCATGGTCTACCAAGTAATAAGGAACATGCTTGCATGGGTATCACATCATAATCAACATAATCAGCATATGTGGAGATACTAAAATGTACACGAACAGTACGTGTTACCTTAACCTTGCCGCTGTTGTTGAACTATTGGATGTAGTAAGGATGTGGATGTGGTCTTGTGGTGAGATATAGCTTCTCCACCATCTCGATGCTAGCCAAGTTGGTGCAGCTCCCTCCATCTATGATGACACGAACAGAACGTTCCTTCACAACCCCCTTTGTATGGAACAAATTATGCCTCTGATTTTGCTCCGCGTGTGTAACCTGCACACTCAAAACACGTTGAGCAACTAAACATTCAAATCTGTCAGCGTCTTCAGGAGCCATGTATTGCATCTCATTTTCAGAATCATCTCCACCGTGTTTTTGACGTGTAATAAGAGACAAAATCTCCTCATCATAGTCACTAGCAGACTCATAACCACCATCCTTAGTAGCAATCATGACACGTTGAGATGGGCATTTGCTCGCATAGTGATCATGAGCAGTGCAACGATGACATATAACATCATCTGTTGGCCCTGTGGATGCCATGGATGAAGAAGAGCTCTGCGCAGGACCGGAAGGTGTACTCCTGGTTGATGCTGGTGGTGCCTGTTTGCTTTTATCATGGCTAGAAGTGACGGATGAAGTAGGCGGTGGTGCAGCCGAACGTGTCGAAGTAGATGATGCACGTGGTGTCCATGATGAAGGTCGACCTGCAGAAAAATTAGTTTGCGCCAGGGCCTGTCGATCCTGCACTTCACGTTCAGCTTTGGAAGCAAGATGGAATAAACGAGTGATATTATTTTACTCCTTATACTCTAGAATTGTCTGAATCTCTCTATTTAAGCCACCCATAAGACATGCAAGCATAGCCTCATTATCCTCAACAATACCACATCTAATCAGGCCAGTTTGTAATTCCTGATAATATTCCTCTACAGAATTTTTTCTTGTATTAAACGCTGCAATTTCTAAAGTAATTCGCCTTGATAATATGGTGGAAACCAACGAGTACGCATAGCAGTTTTCAAAGCAGCCCAAGTAGTTGGAATATTATCCGGATATAATCTACAATATTCAGACCACCACACACAAGCAAAACTAGTAAAAGCACAAAGTGCAGCAGCAACACGTCTCTCCTCGGGATATTTTGAACATGTAAACATTGTTCGGTTTCTAACTCCCAAGTAAGATATATACCAGCAACATATCTACCCTCAAATGGTGGAATATTCAATTTTAGTTTAGGGAGATGGTCATGCTCTCGTACCTTGGGGTGTGGTGCAGCCCTACCATTGCGATTATTTGCATGTGGACGACCTGGTGGGTGTGGTGCTGGTTGTTGCACGTAGTTCTGATTTTGATCAACCTCATCCTCGTAAACTCCCGCGTAATCGTCCTCCTCCTCAATAGCAGTAGGAGCCACAAAAGTATCAACAGCAGCACCAATAGGTTGGCCAGGCTGAAGAGCGACACGGCTCGCTTTGCGGAGGGTTGTTCCGCGACGTGAAGGTGGTTGTCGTTGTTGCAATGGTGCAGCAGGTGGAGGTAGACGTGCAAGCACTTCAGCGAATTTGGCATCCAACTTGGTGTCAATTGACTTCTCAATGCCATCCATCCTCGCTAGTGTGTTGTCAAAACTGGTCATCACATCTTCTACCTGTTGACCCATCATTTGCTGAAATTTATCATGCAACTCCTTGTTCGTCATGTTCTCCCAGTCAGCCTCGTCGACTTGTGATCCTGGCATGGTTAGCAGCAATAGAAACACACAAAAATATGATCCTACAGACTACTAGAAAATGGTGGTGGTGGGGCGTCACAAATCCATCAAGCAAATCTCAAATTCTTACCAGTTCTTACCTAGCAGCAGGTGGTGATCGGCGACCGTGGTAGTCAAAACTCTCAAAGCTTGGATAAAGCAATTACCAGGAAGAGTCAAACGCATGACGTAGATGTATATGGAGCTGGGAAGGCTTATAAGATGGTAGCAAAAAGGGTCAGCAATAATCAATTGAGAGATGCAAACTTGAATAAACGCTCAACGACGGTACTGTGCTGGTCATAGGCTAGACCGTACTAGAGACACGAGCCTAGAACACTAACAAAATCACGGCGTTGCACGTAATCAAGGGGAAAGCACACTCTGCTTTTTATTTTGCACTATTTTTTTTGAGCTCCTTCTTTTTTGCCGAAAATCACTATAATGGAGAGTGTCTCAAAACTCTTCCCAAGTCAAACTAAGATGATAGGCACAAATAAAAATTTGACGATTTTTTCGGAATTAGGGCAGTGATGACGAAAAAGTGCGGAAAAAAACAGTATGATGGCACGTGTCTCAAAAGACTCAGAAAAGTCTAAAAACGGGATAGGGAAAAAATATTTTCACCTGCCGAAATTTTGGCCTAAAAACTGCCCGGGGGTCTCGAGATATTTTCACTAGCCGAATTTTTTTCCGAGACCTACGCAGGCAAGGAAACACGAAGCCGAAACTAGATGGATCTCGAGAACAAACCTAATATGAAAAGAACTCGGATTGGTGGTGGATATATGGTGGTAGGATATGGCAGCGGTGGTGGGTTATGGCAGTGGTGGTGGCATGGCAGCAGTGATGAATATGGTGCGGCGGCGACGTGACAAACCGTGACAGAACTCAAAACTCTAAAGGACTAGACACTAAGACCAGCAACTAGACACGACGATGCAACCACAAATTCAACAAAGCAAAACCCTAAAAAGATTATGCAAAGGCTCAGATTGGTTCGGATATGATGAACTAACCCTAATAATTTTTTTTGGCTTTTTCGTCGATTGTAGGTAAGAAGAACATACTCGATCTAATCAACGAAAAACAATAAAATCTCACTGAGCAACCTGGAAATCTGATACCACTTGATAGAGGCAAAGGTGTCCCGTCTTTCGATGAGATGGTGGCTATCATTTTTGGTGGAGTAGACTTTGACAATCCAACTAAGAACATGTGAGGACGTCGCGCCTTAGCAATCGCTAAACCAACTTCGAGAGGTTATTGACCATGCCGGAGCATGATCAACCTGACCACGAGGGTCTATTTCCTGCAAGCAAACGAAGAACAAGCAAGAAACTAAGATTGCAATCTGGATATTGGGAATTTAAGAGGAAAACTTTATTGATCAAGGTGGGGTTCTATGACGCCTTTGTCTAGTCGTTGAACACAAACGAAGTACACGAAGTTGCAACTATGGCGAACTTTGATCTAAACAAAACCCAAAGACTAAACGATGCCCTAAGGGCTGTATTTATGGGGAAAGAGAGGGGGAATTTTGTGGCCCCTTGGAGAAGGGGTCCGAAACCAACCCTAACTCTATTTTCCCCACACATACTTGTGGACGAAATCAATGAAGTGACATCTTGTATATTTCTTCCAAGGCTTCTCGCACTCATTATGGTGGCTTCAGAGTCCTGAAATCATCACTTGTAACTCCGTTCTTGCTCCCCTTGCGCATGCCATCATCTCCATGCTTGATCTTGCTCCAATGTTCATCCTTCTTGTCCAAGCTAGGCCCTTTGTTTGTAAGCAAGACAAATGTATCCAATTTAGGTAGCATCATATTCTCATGAACATTAGAATCATTACCAAGAAACGAAAGTACCTGGTAATTTAATTAGCGTGCGCGAGCTCTAGTAATTGGTCATGTATATGTATCAGTTGGGGTTGTGGGTGTAACCTGTTAGTGATGTCCTCATCAAGCGTTTTACCAACGTCCGCATCAAGATTCCCAAGTTTTCGGACAAGATCATCATCTCCGCATTCACTGATGGTGTCCGGGTCGTCGGGATGAAGGAAGAGCTCGCCATCCATGAGGGCATATTATCGGCTCTGGAGATGTTCAACATGGGAACCAAGTGCGCAAGGGTAGAAGAAGGTCGCCTCTTGCTCATCGAGCTCCCCAAGGCCGATCCAGAAGACAAGAAAGCCAAGACCAATGATGTGAAGCGCAAGGGACCAACTATGCTCACAGCTGAGCCTAAGATGAAGCGTGGTTGCGACCACACCGAGTCCTCCAAGGGAAGCCACCCATTCTGCGACTTCCACAACATGCACATACATAACACCAATGACTGCCAGGAGCTCAGGGCCATCTGCAACGGGCGCCTCGGTCGTCGCCCCGAGCATGGCCACGGAGGCTGCGACCAAGGAGGTGGCCATGGTGGAGGACGTTGGGAGAACCACGACTCCCCCAAGGCTGGCGCGGTCAGCCTCATGAGGACCACTGGCAAGGCCAGCCTCGCGAGGGCCCCTGGAGGGATCAACCTCATGAGGACCACCCTCGAGGCAACGCTGGCCTTCCTCCGCTACCACCACCACCAAGAACGAATGACGACCACCACCAAGATGATGGGGCTAGGGGCTTTCAAGAGCCTCATGCCATTGCTTGCATCCTGGGCGGCGCTCAGCCCCTGCCTTCCATCACGTTTTCAAGCAGTTCACTCGTGAAGTGAACGCAGTCCTCCCCAAGCTTGAGGCAACGCGTGTGCTCAGATGGTCCAAGTATGTTGTCACCTTCGACTCAACTGACTAGCTCAAGTGCGTGGCCGCAGCCGGCGCCCTCCCGATGCTTTGCTCGCCTACCATCGGCAACGTGCTCATCACCAAGACACTCATCGATGGCGGTGCGGGACTCAATGTCCTCTCTGTCGAAACCTTCGATAGACTTCATGTGCCATATGACTAGCATCAGCCTACCATGGCCTTCTCAGGAGTGACCGACGGCTCCACCACCGCAGTGGGGCAGATCCGCCTTCCTGTCACCTTTGGCGACCGTAAGAACTACCACACCTAGCTCATAGACTTCAACATCTCCCACATCCGTCTCCCGTACAGCGCCATCCTCGGATATCCAGCCTTGGCTAAGTTCACTACAACAGGAACCCCCCTTCTGCAACGCATGGATGCATTGTTGTATGTCTGTATTAGTGTCGGAAAGGTCTACACCAACGGATTAATATGTGTTGCCATTGGCGGCGTTGCAAGGGTCTACAACAACATATATACATCCGTTGGTAAACAATGTCAAGAAGCGCTGCTGGATAGCAACATATAGAGTTAGAGCTTAACAACACATGGTATGCGTTGTTGGTTTCTTGCACAAGAGGATTGTCATCCAGCCCAATATTGGTTGGTCCAGCGCAAATTTCTATGAGGCCGCCCAATATTTGTTGATCCAGCCCAAATTTCTATGAGGCCGCCCAATATTGGTTGATCCAGCCCAATACAGGTTGATCCAGCCCAAATTTCTAAGGGCATGACCATTTTTGCTTTTTTTAAATTATTTTCTCTACAGTTATTAGTTGGCCCGATTCCATGGAGGCTATTTTTTATTGACCAAGTCAACTGTCCAATACAAGGTATTTTCACATCACATCACAATTAATTAGTCTATAAACATCGATGCCACAATTCCACATCATGGTTCATAGTTCACATTCCTAGAAGCTAAAATAACACAAGCTACATCACCACCCGACAAAACATGCAACATAATGCACACTAAGAAACATATTAACAAATGAGTGGTGTTGACTCCCAAACATAATTGTACATCTCTCCTCTTCATCAATGGCACATTTGCTGAATGCTTTTCTCCTGACTTCTTGTAGGTGGCTAGAGTTGCTCTTGTCCTTACTTGTCCATCCCAACTCTTTGAAAGATGACTTGCATATCATCCCATCACAAGAATAAGGCTAGAATTTGCAACAAAGACATAAGCAAATCAGTAAGCAGGAGTTACAAAAAAACATCTATCATTGCAATAAAATTACAGAATTTAGTATTAACCATGTTCTCCTGACTGTAGCTTATGTAAATATTACCTAAATTTCTACATTTTACAAGACACTACTTTTTGTAATATCCATCATGACATTTTATCTATACTGAATGTAGCTTATGTAAACATCTATATCCAAATAAAAATGACAAATAAATTTAGTGGCTCGAGATATCTAACCAGAACAAAAGAAGCCATTATCTTTCTCACACAAATGACCAAGATCATTACCATCAAAGATCTGCTAGTCAAATAGGATGCCGATTTGTGAACGATCCATTTTCTTCAAAAGGAAGCATCACTCTGCCTCGATAACCATAGCTTGGGCCCCTAAAGAACAACCAAGAGATTCATCAAGTTGTATATGGAAAGAGTATGGTCATCAGAAGACGTTCTGTCTATTTTCTGTCTGAACTTTAGCACACACATATATAGTCAGGACAACATATTCATTGTTGTTGCAGGTGGGCTGAAATTAAAGCTGAGTTACATATCTGAGATCATTTACCATTGAGTTTTATGATGAAGTCATCATCGACATCTTCACTGTAATGGACTCTTCTCTTGGCTTTTGCACTATACTCAGCATTTGGTGATTTATTAAGCTATCTTACCACAAGCTTCCTTCGTTATCTATGGAGATAATAGCACATGCTCCATTAACCTTCACGTGTACCAATGGTGTGTTTTTCATGTATAATGCATTGTTGTTACTATATTAAACTAGGTAGTTTTGTAACCCGTCAGCTATGAATGATGATACAAATACTAGTTAAAATATGCTAAACTGGAACAGAATACATTTAGGAATCAATCAGACTAGGTGGGGATTCCCTCATGGCTAGTACTACTAGCATAGTTGGGAGAATCGTACCTATTTTGACATGTTACATCTACTATAGAGAAATAAATCAAATATACTTGCCCCCTATAGCTAGCAACAATTTGACACATAGAAGTCAATGAGACAAACTAGCTAGGGACTATAACATAAACTTATGGAGCATACTTACTAGAACCTGCTCTGAACGTATTTGGTGGGTATTTAAGGAGAACATGTGGTACATCGACATATTCAGCCATCTCACTGGAGGGGGGCTGCTTGGACAGTATTTTGTAAAATAACCTGAGTAGTTCCTTCAGCCAAACTTGGAGGGTCTTAGATCAAAATGGCATTATGACTTATGGATCTCCCACCTCCTATACCCTACAAAGGATAACATAGCAGATTATATAACATAGTATGGTTGAAGTTGAAGAGGAATGTCACGCGGCACACGTTGGCAGCTAGTCCTTGCAATCACATATGTACTACATTGTGGAATGGAGGGAGTACTGACCAGCGGCCATCGTGTCCAGAACAGCCGCACTCTGAAGTCGAACAGCAAGCTTGATTGGAATTGGTTCTAATGGGCTGACATATGAGGGTCGCAGGGGATGCTTGTTTGTGTAGTAATTTAGTTGGCAATTAAGCAGATCGTAAAGCTAGCAGAAATCTGAGGAGGCTAGGTGTGGAAGAGGAATCAGATACGGGAGATACCTGAGGCGAACAGACGTGCAATGAGCGGGGCTGCTCGCCAAGGACCATTAGGGAGGCAATGCGGATGGAGGCCAAATCTGACACCATCCCACACCGGAGGTGGCCCACCGCCATTGAGATTGTCGCTGCCGCATGATCAAGGAAAACGGAGGGAGGTGGATGGAAACGACGAAGGAAGTGAGGGAAAGGGTGGCGACCGGCTTCCGTACGGCGGCGGCGGGTAGAGAGCGACGAGAAAACAATGGGGTGGGGTACTGATGCGGAGCATCCCAAGGTCATCCCCATGGACCTACCATCACCTCACCAAGTTCCCCAAGGACCAATGACATGTGGCCATACTAGAGCTCTTGAGACCGAGGTGACATCTCTTCTTGTCCAACTTCCATATGAATCATGTGAGACATGGCTAGTACATCAGGCAGATGTGGTTTGTGTGCTCAGGTACCAAGAAGACCCCATCGGAGAGGCTCATGAAGATGGACAAGTCACCAAGTTCACAGATGAAGCATTGCATCGAGTGAAGATGGAGAAGGTCCCAGGCCCTAGACATCCGGCACCCTGGCCCAGACATCCGGCCCCTGGACCAGCATCTACAGAAGAGCCCACACAGCCTAAGCTACAGGGCCCGGACATCCAGCTAGGCCTCGGACATCTGGCCTCGAGCCCGGAAATCCGGCGCCACACCACAGAAGCACACTGAGGCTTGGCCCCGCTAGCCCGGACATTCGGCGAAATGCCTGGACATCCGGTGCCTCTCCAACGCCCGGACATCTGGCCCGACCGCCGGACATCCGGCCCTGCCTGCGCGCAGCCACTTGGGTTTCGACCCGTGTATCCCTTTTCCATTCCCTAGACTATAAGTACTCCTTCCCCTCCTCTTTTCAAGGGTTAGCATTGTGATAGCTCAAAAACCTAGAGCCTTCCTCATCCACTAGTGGTTCTTCTCCTCGAGAGTGACTGCGGCCCCTCTTCGGAGAAGATCCACACGGATTCAAGACCTCCGCTATGGAGAAGATCCTACGGGATACCCTCAAGACCTCCTTCCGGAGAAGACTACCTTATCGTCCGTTTTTGACCGTGGATCATGTATCTCTTTATGTATCATGGATCTAGCACTTGTGTGATCATCTTCATGTTGATTTGAGTGTTCCTCTTGTGTTTTCCCGTGTTTTCCCCTTTGTGTTCTTCGTGTTCTTCGTGGATTTCCCTCCTCTTTGTGAAAGATCGGCCTAGATCGGTTGGATTCCACATTTTCGCTCACCCTTGGTTGCACAACCACATTTATCTATCCGTGCGTGTGTTCCGTGTGCTACCTATTTCTTGTGATCTACTTGTTGTATGAGCAAATTGTGAATCATTTTCAACATCATCGAGTCTCTTTGACAATTGCATTGAATTTGTGCCACCATCCTAACCAAGCTCTTCTCAAAGCTTTATTTGTGTAGGTGTGAGAATTGACAAAAAGCGGTACCAATAGTGTTATTTCCGGGTTACAATATTGAGTGATCATTGATCCATTTCCAACATCGGTTAAGGTACATTTGGTATTGTCTTCTCCTTTCTGCCACTCACATACCTACTTGCAATGATGGATAGGCCAAGTACATCTACGAACCCGCTCTTTGATGATCCTCAAGAATCGAACAACTACGTCACAAAACTACATCTCTTCGGTGTCCAACGAGCTCTACATCAAGAGAGTGAAGCTATGCAAGAGCGAATTGAGCAAGTCGTCGCCGACGCGTGGCAATTTTAAGCATGCACACGAGTGCAATTTGACATCATCAACACCAACATGTCTACCCAATTCGAAGAGCTACGGACTTTGATAGTCAACCGACGCTCCTCATCTACATCTTCTCAAAGGCGAAGCCACTCAAGTCGTCATACCGTGTCAGGACCCCGATCCTAAGTCACGCAGGTCTAGCCTGTAACACATCATATCACTTTGCGGCCTCACGCACGGTATCCCCACGGGTGCCACCTTACCTGGCCCGGTAACGTTTGCGCATTTTGGCACACGTATATGATAGTGTCGCTAGCATCCATATGACAGAGAACCCGGGCCGACATGACTAGTTATAAACCAAAAGTGGCACTAAATTACAGAGACAGGCATACATGACCCAGCAACGAACGTGTCGGTCATCAACGTATGAACCCAAGTCGTAGCAAGCTACAAGGACTTAAAGGAACAACGCGTGACATTCCCCCTAAGGGACAGACACAGGAACGAAGAAGGACACATGCCGGCCAGCCTAAGTGTTCCGGAGCAGTAGCAAGCTACCAAGGCTCAGTGGAAGCACTAGGAGACATTTCCCTGTAAGATAGGCTACCAAGGGTAAACAACTAGGTGTCGGATCCCACACATAGCAATACACATTACACGTACGCATAACATGCAAGTATGTGCTGTACAACATGGCATGACAACATAACTCAACAACTCATATAGATAAGGCCCAGAAGAGCCATCATAGCATTTATTACAAACAGAGGTCACATGACCCAACATACAGAGCATACAGGCAACGGAAGCATAACATGTCTGAGTACAGACAACTACAAATGAAAAAGGCTGAGAAGCCTGACTATCTACAAGACCCTCCCAAGGGTACAAGATCGTAGCTGAGGTAACAAGCTAAACGTCGAAGTCCACGCGGAACCAGTAGCGAGACTGAGGTCTCTCTGCAAAACATAAATTAAGCAAACGTGAGTACAAAGGTACTCAGCAAGACTTACATCAAAACTAGCTACATATGCATCAGTATCAACAAAGGGGGTGGTGGAGTTTGACTGCAGCAAGCCAGCTTGACTCGGTGGCTATCCTAAACTACGACTGCAAGTAACACTTTTAAGGTGGCGCACACGAGTCCACATATTCACCAATCAATACACCACTATGGATCCGCTCTCGTCTCCCTACGAGAAGGCCATCCATAGCACTCACGCTTATCTTGCGTGTTTTAGAGTATCCACTTTCACTTGTCTATGAATTGTGGAGGCAACTCAGAAGTCCATTTCCGCGGACACGGCTATTCGAATAGATTATATATAAAACCCTGCAGGGGTGTACTTCTTCACACACGCTCTCACCACTTACCGCCGTCTACACGACATGTACTCGGCAACCTTCAAGCGGAGGCCCAGCGAGGGTGTCGGCCACGACCTGACTAACCACAGAAGTCTCTCGTCCAGGTTTATCGCCTATTTGGGTTCCATCCGTGGGGAGATCCGGCCGGGGTGTCGCTCACGGACCCAAATGATGTGTACAGGGTTCCCGCATCATCAAACGGGCAATCGGTACACCGTGCCACGTACCTGCCGCGTCACAGCCCACCCCGAGGGTCAGCGCTGCGCACGACCTCCAGTAAACTACAAACACCAGAAACTAGTTGCAACTCCTGGACAGAGATCATGCTGATTAATAAGTCGAGAGAGTCAATTAAGGATCCCAATGTGTGGTAGTAGCTGTTTCATGGACCAACCAACACAGAACTCAGTTCCTGAGGATGGCTGCAATGAGACAACCCACCATGTACTCCTACATGGCCTCTCATCGCTGCCTTTACCAAATCGTGTTCACACACTTAGCTCTCAACAGTAGGACATGTTCATCACCCTTCCAATTCATCCCCGATGAATCAGACCTGACACAACTCTAAGCAATAGCAGGCATAACCAGAAAGCATGAATGAGTAGGCACAACATGGCTCAAACAACTCCTACTCATACTAGTGGGTTTCAACTATTTACTGTGGCAATGACGGGTCATGCAGTGGAAAGGGGTTCAACTACCGTAGCAAGTAACAGTTGAAGCGTTGTTGTCCTAATGCAGTAAAAGAGAGCAAGAGCGAGAGAGTGGGATTGTATCGGAATGCTCAATGGGGTTTTGCTTGCCTGGCACTTCTGAAGATATCAATGAGTCTTGATCGGTGTCATCGATCACATCGTCGGAACGTCGTCTACTGAGAGGGGACAAAACCGACAAACAGAGAAAGAACACAATCAATGCAATGCAACAATATGATGCATGATCATGACATGGCAATATGCTGTTGATTGAGCTAGTGCAACTAGCAACACAATTAAATGAAGTTGGTTTGAACCAAAGGTTCAAATTCAAACTCCATATGTGATTATTTAATTGTCATTTAATTGATTTGACCTGATCAGCAGGCTTAGCTTGTTCAAACATGCAGGAAAGTGACATAAACAGATTCCTTGGATTTTTCTGATCATTTTTCATATATAAATTATTTTTATCTGAGCTACGGTTGATTTTATATGATTTTTACAAGTTTTGGCTATTTTCTGAAATAAATAAATCATTTATGATTTATTTAAAATTCCAGAAAACACTTATTGCGTCAGCACTAGGTCATGCTGACATCAGCAAGTCAACAGGGGCTGGTCCAGTCAAACCTGACCAGTGGGGCCCACTGGTCAGTGACACTACTAGCTAATCCTATTAGTTAGTGCTAATCTAATCCTAACTAAAGTGTCAGGGGGGATTTGGCCCACATGTCAGTGACTCACAGAGCTAAGCACAGAGATTAGTAATTAATTAAAACTTAATTAAAACTAAATGACGGCCGGCCCCACATGTCATGGACACAGGGGGGGTCCAGCCAGAGTCAAACGGGGTCAAAACCACCGGCGGCTCGACGCCGGCGAGGCCAAACGTGGCGGCGGTGCTCGGGAATCGCCCTCCGGCGACCATTTGGACGGCGGCTTGGTGCTATGCGTAGCTGGGGAGCTCGCGCACCTAATGGAGGCAACGGGAGGACACGGGGACGGCGGAGCTCGTCGGAACGGAGCTCGCGGCGCCGCCGGAGTTCGGGCTCCGTCGAGCTAGGCGCTGCGGGGCTCGGGGAGATGAGCGAGGAGGTGCTACGGGCTTCTACGGGTGCGGTGAAGATGATGCCGTGCTTGGAATCAAACCAACGTGGCTGTGGCCACGGCGGCGACGTGCGGTGGCGGCGGCGGGTACGGTAAGAAAGGGGGCAACGGCTACGGTGAGTTGCAGGCTACGGGGACAGGGGGAAACGGCGGAGAAGCTCACTGCGATGCCGAAGAGGAGGTCATCGAGCCCGGGGAGGTCCTGGTGGTGCCGAATCGACGGCGAGGCCGTCGATGGCCGAAGGTTGAGGACGAACGCGGTGATGGCGAAGCAGAGCATCCCGGCATCTCGTAGCTCTGTGGAGAGGACCAAGAGGACGCGGCAGAGCTCTCGGGCATGGCGTTGCAGTGAGGGGGCGATGGTGGCCGCGGTGGTGATGAGCGGCGGCGACGGCTACGTTCGGTCGCGAGAGGGAGAGAGAGCAGAGGAGAGGAAAAGAAGCATGGGGAGGGTCGTGGGGGTTCTAGGGTGTCGTGGCGTTCATCCAGGGCGTCGGGGAGGAGGCAGGCAGGCTGGAGGTGGCCGGCGCGTGGCTGCGGGCGCCGGGCACACGCCCTCGTCCTTCTGTCACGAGGAAGACGACAGGGGGAGGGCCAGGTGGGCTGGGCCAGAGAGCTGGGCCGGCTGCACGTAAGGCCAGGTTTGTTCCTTCTCTCCTTCTCTCTCTTCTAAATTAGTTTCTGTTTTCTATTCTTTTTTCTATTCTGTAATTTGTTTCTGATTTAGTAAAAAGAATACTAAATCAATTTATTTCCTTCTGATAAATTTGTAGGGACTTAAAGAATTATTCCAAAGCCCCTCACAATTTTCCAGAATTATTGGAGCAATTTAGAAAGAAATATATATCATTTAAACGGCCCCAATTCAAATACTTATGATTTAATTCAAGGCCCAATAATACCCTAAAAATGTTCAATATTTTTGGTTTGGGATCAAAACCCTTGCCAAAATTATCACACATTGATGAAGGCATTTTTGGGTTTATTGAAAAGGATTTTTATTTGAACCTAGTTGAATTCATTTAGTGCTAGGGTTTAGTCTTCCCCATTTCAAGTTTAACAGAATTTAGACATGATGCACACTAAGACCAAGCAAGGCAGCAAGGGCTGGTCTAGGGCTGTGACATACCGACTACACGTCCGGCTCAACTACACCGACATCAAACACTCTTCGTCAAGCTGCACGAAAAGCTCGACATGACAATCGGAACCCACTTCATGACAAGAGTTCCCAAGAGCTATTTGAAGAGCAAGAAAGTCGACATCATCTAAACCAAGCTACACTTGAGCAAGCGCAAGAACGGCAACGACTACACCAACAACAACAAGAGCAAGCACGTCAACACAAAGAAGAACAAGATGCCAAGGCTCAACGTCAAGCACAACAACGCCGAGAAGCTCAAGCTCTTGAGGCGCAACGAGCACTACATGATTCACATCGTAATGTGGCAACTCGCAATCGAAGCATTCGTCAAGAAGAGGAGTTCCTTCGAGATGAGATGCAAGAGAGGTGCCACCAAGCACGAATACAACAAGAAGTTCCTCCTCAAGCGCGACAAGAGCAACAAGCTCACCAAGAACACAAGCTCGGCAAGAACAATATGACAATGAACATCAAATCCACCAAGAGCAACATGAGGTTGACAATCGTCCAAATCAAGACCGCCCTCACAATAGGCAAGCAAACAATGAAGAGCATCGCTACGGCAAGCTTAAGTTCACCATGCCAAAGTTTTCCGGAAGCATTGATCCCGAAGACTACCTATCATGGGCATTGAAAGTTGACAAGATCTTTCGCCTACACAACTTCGATGAAGAAAAAAAGATTGCAATGGCATCCCTTGAGTTCCAATATTATGTTATCATTTGGTGGGAACAAATCATCGAAAGAAGAGAACCAAAAGGCGAACCACCTATCACCACTTGGACTCAAATGAAGGAAGTCATGAGAGCACGTTTCGTGCCAACACACTACAACCGTAATTTGTTCAAGAAGCTGCAACTCCTCATGCAAGGAACCAAGTCCGTTGAAGAGTACTACAAGGAGATGGAGATTGCCATGATAAGAGCCAACATCACGGAGGATGAAGAGCAAACAATGGCAAGATTCTTGAATGGATTCAACTATTCAATCAAGAATATTGCGGACTTTCAACCATACACGACTCTCCTCGAGCTAGTACACCAAGCAACCAAAGCGGAGTGACAAGTTCAAGAGGACTACAAGTACTCCAAGAACTACGGCTCCTAGAACCAAGCGTCAAGGACTTCGGCTCCTCCTACCTCTACAAAGCCATCTACAAGCTTAGGTGACAAGCCAAACTACAAGAATGCGACTACATCTAGTCGTCCACCTTCTACGAACAACTTCAAGCCAAGAGCCTCATCATCTACAACTCCAACCGAGGATAACTTGAAGACGAGTTCCATTAAGTCTTTCAAGTGCCAAGGGCAAGGCCACAACTCATAACGGATCCTATGACTCAATGAGCGACGATGAGATGGAAGCCCTTGAACATGTAGCTATGCATCGCAAAGTGAATGAAGATGAAGACCATCAAGTGTTTTGCGACAATGACTCAAGTCCCAATCTCGTTGTCTCCAGGGTCTTGACACTCCAACCTCAACAAGATGACAATCAATGATGTCACATCTTCCATACCAAGACCGGCATCAATGGACGCTCTGTCAAATTTATCATCGATGGAGGAAGTTGTCATAACTTGGCAAGTGAAGAGCTATGCGACAAGCTACAATTGGTCAAGATGAAGCACCCTCATCCCTACAAGGTCCAATGGCTTAGCGACGCAGGAACTCTTTGAGTCGAGCACACCATGCAAGTATCCTACAAGATAGGCGCCTACGAGGACACACTTGAGTGTGATGTGGTCCCTATGTTCGTGTGCCACCTTCTTCTTGGACGACCATGGCAAGACGATCGTGGAGTCACACACAATGGACGGACCAACCATTATAGCTTCAAGATGAAGGGCAAAGAGTTTGTGCTACACCCAATCTTACCAAGTCAAGTAGCCGCCGACAAACACATACCTACCAACCATCATGGAGAGAATGGTGAGAGAGTGAACCACCAAAAGGAGAGTGAGAGCCACAAGCCAAATATGAGCGACTCCACGATGAGCGACAAGAAGCAACTAGTGCTATTCGCCACCAAAAGTGAGATGAGAGAAGTGTGTGAGAACCCCTCGAGTGTCTTTCACCTTGTGCGCCTATGCAAAGGGGAAGCGCAACCTTCTAACACTTCACCACCTCTACCTTTAGTGTTATCTCAATTGTTGCAGGAATTCTCGGACATTTTTCCCGATGAGCTACCACCGGGTCTACCTCCACTTCGCAGCATCGAACACCGCATCGACCTCATACCCAGCGCACCACTTCCAAACAAGGCTCCTTACCGCGTCAACCCTGAGGAAACCAAGGAGATTCAACGGCAAGTGCAACAACTCATCGGCAAAGGTCATGTACGTGAAAGCTTAAGCCCTTGTGCCATTCCGGTTATTCTCGTGCCTCAGAACGATGGAAGTTTTCGCATGTGCTCCGATTGTCGCCCGATAAATGCCATCATCGCTAGATACCGTCACCCTAATCCACGCTTAAACGACATGCTTGATGAATTATGTGGTGCTACCATCTTTTCAAAAATTGATGTTAAAAGTGGCTATTACCAAATTCGCATTCAAGAGGGTGATGAGTGGAAAACGGCTTTCAAAACCAAGTTTGGGTTATATGAGTGGTTGGTTATGCCGATGGGCTTATCGGAAGCGCACGGCTCATTTATGTGTCTCATGCATTTTGTTCTCCGACCTTATATAGGCGTCTTTGTAGTGGTTTACTTTGATGACATCCTCGTCTTTAGCAAGTCGCTAGAGGACCACGTGACACACATCCCAATGGTTTTGCAAACCCTTCGGAAAGAGCACTTATATGCTAACATGGATAAATGCACTTTTGGTGTTGATAAGGTTGTTTTTCAAGGATTTGTCGTTTCTTCACAAGGTGTTCACGTTGATGAAACTAAAATTGAAGCAATTAAAACTTGGCCACAACCAATGAATCTCCAACAAGTGCGTAGCTTTCTTGGGTTAGCCGGTTTCTATCGACGTTTTTTGAAGGACTTTAGCACAATTGCTATGCCTCTACACGCCTTGAGCAAGAAGAACGCACCCTTTATTTGGGGTCCTTCGCAAGACACCGCGTTCAATGATCTAACAGCCTTGCTTACCCACGCACCACTTCTTGCCCTACCAAACTTTGACAAACCTTTTGAGATTCATTGTGACGCTAGTGGTACCGGTATAGGTGGCATGCTAATGCAAGAAAAACACGCAATTGTGTACTTTAGCAAGAAACTATCCGGAGCGCAACTTAACTACACCATCTATGATAAATATCTCTATGTCCTGGTGAGAGTTTTGCGTGTTTGGGAACACTATCTTCGCCCTCATGAATTCATTCTTCACACGGACCACGAGACGCTCAAGTATCTCAAGGGTCAAACTAAGTTAAACAAGCGTCATGCTAAGTGGAGTGAGTTCATTGAGTCTTTTCCATATGTCATCAAATACATCAAAGGCAAAGAGAATGTTGTGGCGGATGCGATTTCCCGCAAATGCATGCTTGTTACCCAACTCGAGTTGAATGTTATTGGCTTTGAGCGCATAAAAGACTTATATGAGCATGATCCTTTCTATGCAAATCATTATACTAAGTGTTTGAGTCACAATTCTTGGGAACGATACTACATGAAGGATGGATATCTTATGAGAGCTAACAAAATTTGCATTCCCGAGTCTTCGCTTCATTTTCTCCTTTTGCAGGAATATGATGGAGGAGGACTCATGGGACACTATGGACGCGACAAGACATTTGCAACGCTCTCCAAGTACTAAATTTGGCCCAAGATGTTCTGTGATGTCTCGCAAAGCTAAGTCAAAAGCTCAATCTCATGGTCTTTACATGCCACTTCCTATTCCATACCGTCCATGGGAAGATATAAGAATGGACTTTATACTTGGATTGCCTAGGACTCAAAATGGAAAGGATTCCGTGTTTGTTGTTGTGGATAGATTTTCTAAAATGGCTCATTTCATTCCTTGTAGACGATGCTTCACATGTGGCAAATCTCTTTTGTAGGGAAATCATTCGCTTACATGGAGTACCCAAGATTATTGTGTCGGATCGGGACGTCAAGTTCTTGAGCTACTTTTGGAAGACTCTATGCGCCAAACTCGGAATCAAGCTCCTCTTCTCTTAGGCATATCATCCACAACCGACGGCCAAACGGAGGTGACGAAATGCACACTTTCGACGCTTCTTCGTGTGTTGATCAAGAAGAACATCAAGGAATGGGAGCAATGCTTTCCCATCGCCGAGTACGCCTACAACCGCGCAAGACATTCGACTACCGGCAAGTCCCCCTACGAGGTCGTCTACGGCTTCAACCCGTTGTCCCCAATGGACATCCTACATCTACCTCTACAAGAGCGCAACAACATGGACGCAAGTGCACAAGCAAGCAATCTCAAGAAGGTGCATGAAGATACAAGGACAATGATCGAGCGACAAGTACAACGCATCGCCACCAAGCTCAACGTCAACAAGACACCAAGGGTGTTCCAACCGAGAGATCTCATATGGCTTCATCTTCGCAAGGACCATTTCCCCAACGAGCACAAATCCAAACTACTTCCACGTGCCGACGGACCATTCAAGGTGCTAGCACGCTACAACAACAATGCCTACAAGATCGACATTCCACGCGACAAGTACAACATGAGCGATACCTTCAACGTCAAGGATCTCTCTCCTTTCCATGGTGATGAAAATTTCGATCCGAGGTTGGATCTTTCCCAAGGGATGGGAGATGATGCGGAGCATCCCAAGGTCATCCCCATGGACCTACCGTCGCCTCACCATGTGCCCCAAGGACCAATGACACGTGGCCATACTAGAGCTCTCGAGACCGTGGTCACATCTCTCCTAGTCCAACTTCCATATGAATCACGTGAGACATGGCTACTACCTCAGGCGGATGTGTTTTGTGTGCTCAGGTACCAAGAAGACCCCATCGGAGAGGCTCATGAAGATGGACAAGTCACAAAGTTCACGGATGAAGCATTGCATCGAGTGAAGCTGGAGAAGGTCCCAGGCCCCGGACATCCGGCACCCTGGCCCGGACATCCGGCCCATGGACCAGCATCTACAAAAGAGCCCACGCAGCCGAAGCTACAGGGCCCGGACGTCCGGCCTCGCGCCCGGAAATCCGGCGCCACTCCATAGAAGCACACCGCGGCTTGGCCCCGCTAGCCCGGACATCCGGCGAAATGCCCGGACATCCGGCGCCTCTCCAACGCCCGAACATCCGGCCCCTCTCCAACGCCCGGACATCCGGCCCGATCGTCGGACATTCGGCCCTGCCTGCGCGCAGCCACTTGGGTTTCGACCCGTGTATCCCTTTTCCGTTCCCTAGACTATAAGTACTCCTTCCCCTCCTCTTTTCTAGGGTTAGCATTGTGATAGCTCAAAAACCTAGAGCCTTGCTCATCCACTATAGGTTCATCAACTCAACAGTGACTGCGGCCCTTCTTCGGAGAAGATCCACACGGATTCAAGACCTTCGCTACGGAGAAGATCGTACGGGATACCCTTAAGACCTCCTTCCGGAGAAGACTACCCTGTATTGTCCGTTGTTGACCGTGGATTGTGTATCTCTTTATGTATCGTGGATCTAGCACTTGTGTGATCATCTTCATGTTGATTTGAGTGTTCCTCTTGTGTTTTCCCGTGTTTTCCCCTTTTTGTTCTTCGTGGATTTCTCTCCTCTTCGTGAAAGATCGGCCTAGATCGGGTTGACCCCGCATCAGGTACTCAATACTCAGTAGGGGGGAAAAGCACCTGAGAGGCTAGATCTAGCGGGGAGACATGCCGTAGAGGTGCGAGCGGTGGTGGGTCAGATCGGAGCGGCGGTACTAGTACAACGGTGTGGCTGTGGGAGAGAACTGGTGGTGCTGTCGTGGGTTGAGGAAGGTCAAACTTGGGGATTGTAGAGCTTGATTGATTAATATGGTGGCTGGTATTTTCGTTGATCCCGCTAGGCCTGTCCAAAACTTTTCTGGCCTGAGCGCACTTTCTTTGTTGGTGAAACAAAAAACCACTGATCCCGCCACGTTTATTGGACGATGCCTTTCTCTTTGTATAGTTGCCAGTGGAAACCACCTCATGGGATACATTGTTAGTTTCGTCAGTGCAAAAATGAGCCACGTTACATTTTTTGGATACGTTACATTGTTCATGTTGAACAAAATACATCTTTATGTAATTCGTACTATTTACAAGGAATATAAAATTTCATGTTTCACTTTTCTTTCCATCACCTCTTCGTCCAACCTTCCTCGTATGATAATCAGTCACCTCAATTACTTACCTTCTAAAGAAATCACACTTAAATTTACTTATCAAACTTCTCATCAACATATAAAGTAAATCGCGAGAAGGATTTCATAAATATTCATTTACACAAAATCATTAATATTGGTAAAATAAATCACAAGTTAACGTACTAGAATATTCATACATGTTGCGACGCATGGGCATTGTCCTAGTGACAAACAAAAATATTATGCAAAATGAACATTTTAACTACTGAATAACTCAAAAATACACGGTGTACTCACTCAATGTATGCATAGGGATAAATCAACGGGTAATCAATCGTGCATGAAGGACCAGAGAGGAATGAATTTTTTTTGAGGGAAGTAGAAAAGGATGGGAAATAGATAGTGAAATCCGATGCCCGTCATTCGCATACTGGCATTAAATAATAGGCATGGTGGCCGAGAAATCTACTCTGACGCCCGCAATGAAACAACCCGCCGCTTGGGCTGGTCATGTGTGTGCTATTTACACGTGGCTGCACATGGCACGATCCGCACCGTACCTCACCCACTTTTGTTTCTCCTCCGTGCATGACCTCCACCATGACGGCAAGCTCTAGCGCGTTCTGGGAGAGCCTATCGAGGGAGCAGAGGCACAAGTTGGATGGCCTTGCGGTCGGCTATCAGGCCCCCCTGCGGGACAGATAGAGTCCAGACTGACCGCGAGCTTGCCGAAAGTGAGCAACAATGACTCAAAGATGGAGGAGGCGTCCGACAACCAGCAAGTACCTGCACCCGCGGCTCCATGTCCTTCGCTCCAGGCCACGACGACCACAGCGCCGACTCATCCACATCCATCATGGACCTCAACTCAACTGTGACGTTCATAGCTAGGAGACACGCTCTGGTGAGGAAGAGTAAGACATGGGAGACGGACATCCATGTTCCATGTGGGCACGTTAATTCCCCTCCATTGGCGACCCACAACTTCGCTTCCCATGGTTCACACTGATGAAGATTTTGATATCTTACAAAATATCATGTCCGCTTTTGTTTTATCAAATATGTAAAATTGTCATGAACTTGGTCTGGTTTAAATGAAAATAGTCTGATTTAAACCTGTCAGATTTTTTAAATTTTGTTAGAAACGTATCAGGCATTTGATGGTTAGGGTTAGATGGTAGGCTCTCGTATAACTGTCTGCGAAGGGATACTATGTCTGTTTTTGGGGATAGCTATGGAGATACCCTAAACCGACAACAAAGAAAGGGTCACACAAGGCTTTGAGGACCATAATAACCACTAGTCGCTAGCACCAAGATATATAAACCATTAAAGGAACATCGACTGTGGCATAATCTGTCAGCAATAACAACAAGCCTCAACTGCGGGAAGGAAGTGAGGTAGGTTCAAACGGACGCCTCACTCGACTGCCCGCTTAGCTTGCAGGCCCAGAATAGGCCCTTGGCCTTGTAACCGTTTAGATACCCAGTGTAGCTGTAACCAGGATAGGCAGGCACTTCAAATGACTAGTTGACACAGGCAAAGGTGTCCCGTCTTTCGATGAGATGGTGTCTATCATTTTTGGTGGAGTAGACTTTGACGATCCGACTACGAACGTGCGAGGACGTCGCGCCTTAGCAATCGCTAAACCAACTCTGAGAGGTTATTGACAACGGCAGAGCACGATCAGCCTGACCACGAGGGTCTATTCCCTGCAAGCAAACGAAGAACAAGCAAGAAACTAAGATTGCAATCTGGATATTGCGAATATAAGAGGAAAGATTTATTGATCAAAGTGGGGTTCTATGACGCCTTTGTCTGGTCGTTGAACACAAACGAAGTACGCAAAGTTGCAGCTATGCCGAACTTTAATATAAACAAAACCCAAAGACTAAACGATGCCCTAATGGTTGTATATATGGGGAAAGAGAGGGGGAATTTCGTGGCCCCTTGGAGAAGGGGTCCGAAACTAACCCTAACTCTGTTTTCCCCACACATACATACTCTAAAAACAGCCTATACTTGACGATTTCGAAATTACATGGGCCTGGCCCAATAATAGGGTGACGTAGCACCAATAATAGTATCTGGACGAAATATATGAAGTGGCATTGTCACATCCCTAGTTTAGTACTTGCATTAGGACTAGCTAGAGTGTGCATCATGTTTACTTATCAAAGAAACTTGTAATAGGAATGACAGAAACCCCAGCACCCCTCTTCTAACAACTAGGGTTTGATAAAATCTTTTCCAATGTACCCAAAATGCCCTTCAAAAATGTTCATCATTTCTGCCTTGGTCTTAAACCTTTGTCAAAAATGTTGCACAATTTTCTAGGACCTCTAAGGTCCTTGGATTAAATCATATGGTATTTGTATTTGGGCATTTAAATGCTATAAAATATTCTAAATGCTCAAATAATCATAAACTATAATGTTCCATGCTGTTCATATTATATACAGTGGGCATGACAAGTTTTATGAGTTATAAAAATGTTCTGGCATTTTTATTAATTAAACAAAGTTGCAAAAGAAATGAAACAGAAAAGAAATAGGAAAAGGGAGAGAGAGAAAGGTTGCCTGACGCCCACCCGGCCCACCTGCCGGCCCAGCCCAGCTGCCGCTACAGCGAGCTGCTTGGCTCGGCCAGGCAGGTAGGCAGGTGCTCGACGGCGGCCGCAGCGCGCGTCACGCAGCTGCTCGCCGCCCTGCTTCCTCCCCTCGCCGCCCTGGAGGCTTGGATCGGTTGTCCACCTCGCCCCCGACCTCGCAGACACTCCCCACTCTCCCCAGCTCCTCTCCTTCGCCCTCCCCGCACCATGGCCGACGCCGCCGTGCTCGTACCGTCGTAGTAGCCGCGCCCACCGTCGTCCCTGAGCCCCGTCGCCGTGTCCGTCGTCTCCGCCGTCCTCGACTACTTCGAGCAGGCCGAGCCCCGAGCGCTCGCCCGCCTGGAGATGCCCCCGACCCCTTCTTCCCCAACTCCGGCCGCGAAGATCCCCCTCGCCGTCCCGCTCAGCTCCGACCGCCCCCAAGCTCGCTCCGGCGTCTGCTGCAACCCCTGTGAGCCCAGCTTCGTCCTCCCCCTCTCCGTTGGCTCTCTACTACCCTGGAACGCACCGCACGAAGCTCACCTGCACGCACCGCCGCGGAGCTCGTCGCCGACGAGGCTCCGACCATCCAATGGTCCGGCCACCGTGCCTATCAGCTTCACCATCACGCGTAGGTGCTGTAGGACCACTCCACGCTCCTCTACGAGCACCGCATCGTCGTATTCGACTTTGCCGAACTCCGGTAGCCGCTGGACGGGTCGCCGACGTCATCTCCGGCGACCCCGAGGCCAGCCACCACCTCCATTCGATGCGGTTTGCCTCCAGCTACCCGTTGGTGTGCTCCGCCGTCGTTTTGGCAGCTGGAGCACGAAACCCGCACCTCACCGCCGTGTTGGACCTCGCCAGCGGCTAAACGCCGGCGAGTTGGGCCTGTTTGACCACGGGTTTGACCCCCCTGGGTCACTGACATGTGGGCCCTGCCTGCTAGTCAAACCTAGTTTAGGTGTTATTTTAAATCTAATTAGTTAACTAGTTAACTGTGACACTGACCAGTGGGTCCCACTGGTCAGGTTTGACTTGGGCCGCCCTGTTGACTGACTGACGTCAGCATGATGTCATGCTGACGCAGTAAAGGATTTTCTGGGATTTTTAGATTTAAAAATAATTCAGGAAATTCCAGAAAATGCCTAAATTTCAAAAAATCATATAAATTCAACAGTAGCTCAGATGGAAAAGATTTATATATGAAAAATGATCAGAAAAATCCAATCTTTCCAATGGCACTGGTTTCATTCATGTTTGAGCAAGTTAACCTTGCTGTATACATTAAAACATGATAATGCACTTATTTAAATAATAGCTAAAGTGCCAATTTGAATCTTTGATTCAAATAGGCTCAAACCCTTCTGGTTATAGCTGCATTAGCCCAACACACATGCATCTTGCCATGTCATGAGCATGCATCATATTGTTGCATTTGTTTGTTTAATGATTGTATCGCCGGTATTCTCTGTGTTAGGTCCTGCTCCCGGGGATACTGCTGCGTATCTAGTTGAAGAGCAGTACCGGACAACCACTTTGTCAGGCAAGCAATCATTGATCATTTCGATACAAACCAAATCTTCTCGCTTCTGCTCTCTTTTACTACATTAAGGCAACAGCGTGTGAACTGCTACTTGCTGTGGTAGTTGAACCCTATTCCCTTGCATGACCTCTCATTGCCACAGTAAATAGTTGAAACCCACTAGCATGTGTAGGAGTTGATTGAGCCATGTGATGTTTGATCCACCATGCTATTTGCTTATGTTGCCTGCTATGCTTAGAGTTGTGTCTGGTCTGGTTCATCTGGGTGATGGATCAGAGTGAAACAATCATTTCGATAAAGAGAAAGAAGTGTGGAACACGTTTGGTTAAGGTATCGATGAAAGGCCATGTAGGAGTACGTGGTGGGTTGTTTCATTGGAACCGTCCATAGGACCCGAGATCTGTATGTGTGGTTCAAGTTCCAGTTACTACCATGCATTGGGCCCGAAACCAATGGACCCTCTCGGCTTATTAATTACCCTCGATCTCTGTCCAGGAGTTGCAACTAGTTTCTGGTGTTTATAGCTTACTGGAGGTCGTGCACAGCGCTGACCCTCGGGGTGGGTTGTGATGCGACAGGTACGTGGCACGGTGTACCGGTTGCCCGTTTGGTGACTCGGGAACCCTGTACACATCGTTTGGGGCCGTGAGCGACACCCCTGCCGGATCTCCCCACGGATGGAACCCAAATAGGCAATAAACCTGGACGAGAGACTTGAGTAGTTAGTCAGGTCGTGGCCGACACCCTCGCTGGGCTTCCGCTTGAAGGTTGCCAAGTACATGTCGAGTAAACGGCGATAAGTGGTGAAAGCATGTGTGAAGAGGTACACCCCTGCAGGGTTATCAATCTATTCGAATAGCCGTTGTTCGCGGTACGGACTACTTGGTTACTCTTACAGTTCATAGACAAGTTGATGGATACTACTAAAAGCCTCAAGATAATTGTGAGTGCCGTGGATGGCCCTTCCGTAGGATGACGGAAGAGGATCCTCGGTAGTGTATTGTTGTGGTGAGTAGAGGACTCGTGTTCGTAATAACATCTTGCAATCCATTGAGAGTTGTAGTATAGGTTAGCCAAGAGTCAAAGTTGGCTTTCTGCTATGAACTCCACTACCCCCTTTGATAATGTTGCATGTATGATAGGTTCTATGGTAAGACTTGCTGAGTACCTTTGTACTCATGTTTGCTTAATAACTATTGCAGAGGAGAACCCTGCCCCTGCTGATGGGTTCTACATAGACGTTGATGTCGACGAGTAGCTCGACACCCAGACGGAGATCTGGAGCTTGTGAAGGGCCTTGTAGATAGTCAGGCTACACCAAGCCTGTTTTATTTTTTAAGTTGTCTGTACTCAGACATGTAGCTTCCGCTTGTGCTTGTATGACTGTATGACTTGAGTGTTGGGTCATGTGACCCCTACCTGTATGGATATGTTATGTATGGCTCTTGGAGCCTCTTAAATAAAGTACTTTGAGTCATAGAGTTCTGTTGTGATGCAATGTTGTATTTGCACATATTGAGCATATTGTGTGTATGGTTGAAATGCTTGGTATGTGTGGGATCCGACACCTAGTTGTTTTCCTTTGGTAGCCTACCTTACAGGGAAATGCCTCCTAGTGATTCCAATGAGCCTTGGTAGCTTGCTACTGCTCGGAAGAACGTAGGCTGGCCGGCATGTGTCCTTCTTCGTTCCTGTGTCTGTCCCTTAGGGGAAATGTCACGCGTTGTTCCTTTAAGTCCATGTAGCTTGCTACGACTTGGGTTCATACGTTGATGACCGACACGTTCGTTGCTGGGTCATGGATGCCTGTCTCTGTAATTTAGTACCACTTTTGGTTTATAACTAGCCATGTCGGCCCGGGTTCTCTGTCATATGGATGCTAGTGACACTGTCATATATGTGTGCCAAAATACGCAAATGGTCCCGGGCCAGGTAAGGTGGCACCCGTGGGGTTACCGTGCATGAGGCCGCAAAGTGATATGACGTGTTACAGCTAGATCGGTGTGACTTAGGATCGGGGTCCTGACAGCGTTGGCATCAGAGCTGGACTGCCTGTAGGATTCTCAAGCCAAACTGGTCGATGTTGAGTCTGGAAAAATTCTTAGTTATATGTAGGGGAATTGATTGTGGAAGGGAACGTAAGGCTCTTTCTACTCCTTTACCTTATGCCCTTCTGATCTGAGTCAGTCTATTCTTTCTACGGGGATTTAGGACTAGGCCTCTTATCCTTACTAGGTTCACGTGTTACTAATCCGTAGACTCTTAGGATTGTTGGTTTCAAGCCTCAGTTCAGTTTCTATCCTTTTAGTATGATGATTGTTGGACCCGGAACCTTGATATGGAATTGTTGAGTGGCTATGATATCATTTGTATGATGTCTCAAATCTTGGTTTGAGCATTTACAGTTGTTATGCTGCCCGATTTCTTCCAGAAACACTAATGCCTTTGCATTACTTCGTGTTTCAGATGTCTGGCCACATCCCTCACCAAGTGGTTCGTTTGACTCGGTGCATTAATGTGCCCGGTCACACGGCCATGCTAGTCCGTGTGCTGACTGAGACCGGTTATCGCTGGTATCCTGAGTACACCGTGGAGGAACAGTACCGGGATTTCAATCAGAGTCAGTATTTCTGCACAGTCCAGATATACCCCTCATATCCCGGAGCTAACGACCCCATCCATTGGTCTTATGGACTCGGGGTTACCATCGAGATGGCAGTGCAGGATGCCGCCTATTCGATGATGACCATTCTCCGGGCTAGGCATGCCCTGTTGCTGAACACTGAGTTCTGTTACATGCCAGCCTCACTTCCCGGAGAGGAAGGCTACTACACTGGTCTGTATACTGATGCTGCTCATGAAGAGCCACTTCTTCAGACTACTGTTCAGATGCTGGAGGATAGGGACCGTGAGGTCCGTGCCCTCCGAATGGAGCTGTATAACACTCGAGCCGCCCACTGGACTACTTTGACATGGCTTGCACCTGCTGTGCACGCCGGATATCTGGACATGCGGGATTTGTACCTCGTGCGGACTCGTCTGCTTGATCGCATGGATTGGCGTGACGTTGGGGGTATTACACCTCCACGTGGGCGTCGGTTACTACCAGCATCGGGACCGAGGCCACATCCATGTCCCTATGGTCCACAGCCTTCGAGTGCTCGTGAGTTTCAAGATCCGTCTGTTCCACTTCCAGGCTATGGTGGTAATCTTTACGAAGATTACTACGGGAATGTCTGAGCTAGACCGTGGTAGTAGTAGTATTGTAGTAGTTGTATTTCCACAGTCATGCGCGTCTTGTGGAATATGACTTAGTGTGTACTGAGTTCTGGAGGTGTAGTTAAATAATGTATAGGAGCTCGAATGCCTCTGATGGGATGTATCGTCTTTCACCGCAGTTTTACTTTAGCCTTGGCTTGTACTAAACTATGTATGGTGTGTATGACCACTGGTGTATATATAGCAGTTTCTATATTACCATGTCGTACGGATGAACATCTCTGCATTCCGTGTCATCCATTACATTGTGCACTTCTATGTCAATTTTTTTTTGCCATCCTTGTCTAAACCGTTGTTTTGTTTCCTAGGATGGTCAACACTCGCAACACTCCTGCTGCTCAGGAGCAGGGTGAGGCTAGTGGTGCTAGAGATGGGAATCTGCCCCAGCCACCCTCCTTGGCGGAAGTTATGCTCGAGGCAGAACGGAACAAGAGAGAGACCAACCGTCTGCTGGAACGCATAGAGCAGAACACTGGGTTCCGCCAGAGGAATGACGTGGTGTCAATCAATGACTTTATCAAGATGTGCCCACCGAAGTTCCATCACTCCACTGAACCTCTGAATGTGGATGACTGGCTACGTAGTATCACCCACAAGCTACACTCTGCCCGTGTGGCCTAAGCTGACAAGGTTACCTACGCCGCCTACCATCTTGAGGGCCCTGCCAGTCTTTGGTGGGAAAACTTTGAAGCTATGCGTCCTGCTGGCCAAATCACTACTTGGGTTGAGTTCAGTGAGGCATTCCGTGAACATCACATTTCGGAAGGTCTCATAGATCGCAAGCGGGAGGAATTCTGCAATTTCACCCAGGGCCGGTTAACTGTGGATGGCTATAGTCGCGAGTTTGGCAACTTGGCACGCTATGCACCTGAGGAAGTATCCACCGATGCCAAGAAGCAGGCGAGGTTCCGGAAGGGACTCATCCCTGAACTCCGCCGAGATCTACGTCTGCACGAGTGCACTTCCTTCCAGAAGTTGGTAAACAAGGCTATCAGTGCTGAAACGGGCCAGACCGACTTCGAGGCCACACGCAAGCATACTCGAGACTTCGGTTCCTCATCCGGCTCTGGCTCTCACAAGCGCCGTGTGTGGGTTCCTAACACTGCTCTGCCACCTAAGTACACACCGAGGCCATCCTATGAGGCGCCTCGCCCAACTCAACAGTATGCACCTGCTAAGACCTATGGAGGACCACCTTCCAACTTTGCTCCACGCACTAGCACTGTGACCTGCTTCAAGTGTGGAGAACCGGGGCACTACATGCGTGAGTGTCCCTAGAACCAACCAGGAAAACCCGTTGGCCGTGGTAAGCCAACCGGCAAGGTGAATTATGTCAAGCCAATCCCCACTGCACGTGGTCATGTCAACTATATCTCTGCTGAGGAAGCTTATGAGGATCCTAACGCCATCCTTGGTACGCTTCTCGTTAACTGCCATCCGGCATCTGTTCTTCTCGATACTGGAGCATCCCATTCGTTCATATCTGAGAGCTATGCCCGAATGCACAACATGACTTTTTGTGACATGCCTACTTCCATGGTTATTCAAACTCCTGGCTCAAAGTGGCAAACCTCTAGGGTAAGCCATGGAAATGAAATCCTTGTCAATAGACTTGTTTTCCTAGCATCTCTAATCGCTCTCAAGTCCTCGGACATAAACATCATTTTGGCTATGGATTGGATGACAACTCATTATGCCAAGATTGATTGCTATACTAGGACCGTTCAACTTACACACCCATCCGGCAAGATAGTCAATGTCTTGACCCGAATGGATGAGCGTCAGCTCTACTCTCTTAATGCCAGCCCTCTACCAGAACTCGAAGATATCCCGGTAGTCCGTGACTTTCCGGATGTCTTTCCAGAAGAACTGCCAGGAATTCCACCTGACAGAGATGTCGAGTTCGTGATAGATCTTATCCCTGGAACTGTCCCAATCTCTAGGAGACCCTATAAGATGGCACCCCTAGAATTAGCTGAGCTTAAGAAACAACTCGATGAGTCCTTGCAAAAAGGTTTCATCCGTCCTAGTTCTTCCCCTTGGGCTTGCCCCGTCCTCTTCGTCAAGAAGAAGGATGGAACAGAGCGGATGGTTGTAGATTACCGACCTGTCAATCTAGTCACCATAAAGACCAAGTATCTGCTCCCCAGGATCAACGACCTGTATGATCAGCTCGCTGGATCCTCAGTCTTCTCTAAGATGGATTTGAGGTTGGGTTACCATCAAATCAAAATCAAGAACGGGGACATTCCTAAAACGGCTTTTGTTACTCGTTATGGCCAATATGAGTACACCATCATGTCCTTCGGATTAACCAATGCCCCAGCCACCTTCTCCCGGCTAATGAATGCTATATTCATGGAGTACTTGGATAAATTCGTCGTGGTATACCTCAATGATATACTCATTTACTCCAAGAACAAGGAAGATCATGCCGAGCATTTAAGGCTGGTATTGACGAAACTTCAACAGCACCGCCTTTATGCCAAATTCTCAAATGTGAATTTTGGTTGACGGAAGTAACCTATCTAGGTCATGTGATCTCTGGCAAGGGTATTGCTGTCAATCCCGACCGAGTTCAAGCCGTCCTTGATTGGACTCCCCCTGAATCGGTCAAGCAAGTTAGAAGTTTTCTTGGCTTAGCGAGCTATTGCCGGCGCTTCGTCGAGAATTTCTCCAAGGTTGCTAAACCTCTAACTGAACTCCTCAAGAAAGATAAAAAGTTTGAGTGGACCCCACAGTGCGAGTCCAGTTTTCAGGAACTGAAAAGACGCCTGACATCTGCACCTGTACTGGTACCACCAGACTTTTCCAAGGATTTTATAATCTATTGCGACGCCTCGCGACAAGGACTAGGTTGCATACTCATGCAAGATCGTCAAGTGATTGCATACGCATCTCGACAGTTGCGTCCACATGAGGATAACTATCCTACTCATGATCTAGAGCTTGCAGCTGTAGTCCATGCACTAAAAACATGGCGACATTACCTCCTTGGTAATCGCTGTGAAATCTTCACTGATCATCAAAGTTTGAAGTATATCTTCACCCAACCGGATCTAGATCTCAGGCAAAGACGTTGGGTCGAGTTGCTCACAGATTACGACTTAGGAATAACTTACACCCCTGGAAAGGCCAATGTCATGGCTGATGCACTAAGTCATAAATCTTATTGTAACAACTTGATGTTACAACAAGGACAACCACTCCTCCACGAGGAATTTCCTAAGCTTAACCTTCACATTGTTCCTCGAGGATTCCTTTCCACCATGGTGGCGGAACCTAACCTTACGGATCAGGTCATCAAAGCACATAAGGTTGACCCGGGAATTTTCCGTATTAAGAGGAACATCAAGAAAGGAGTTGCGGGATGTTTCTCAATTGATGATCAAGGAGTTGTATTCTTTAGCAACCGTTTAGTGGTTACTAAAGTACGAAACCTGAGACGTTTGATCCTTAAGGAGGCTCATGAATCTCCTCTCACAATTCATCCCGGTAGTACCAAAATGTATCAGGACCTACGTCAGAGATTCTGGTGGACTAGGATGAAGAGAGAAATCGCTCAATTCATTGCTAACTGCGACATTTGTCGTCGAGTCAAAGCAGAGCATCAATGGCCTGCTGGCACCCTTCAACCTTTAGCTATTCCTGAATGGAAATGGGACAAAGTCGGTATGGACTTCATTACCGGGTTTCCCAGGACCAGGAAAGGGAATAATGCTATCTTCGTCGTTATCGACCGCCTCTCTAAAGTAGCTCATTTCCTGCCTGTTCGAGAGAGTATTACCGCTAGCCAGCTAGCAGACTTGTATGTCTCTCGGATAGTATCACTTCATGGTGTGCCGTTGGAGATTAACTCAGACCGTGGAAGTCTTTTCACTTCACGATTTTGGGAAAGTTTCCAGAATGCTATGGGAACTCATCTCTCCTTCAGTACTGCCTTCCATCCCCAGTCAAGTGGTCAAGTGGAACGAGTCAATCAAATTCTGGAAGACATGCTTCGAGCCTCCGTCATCTCTTTCGGTATGGATTGGGAGAAGTGTCTTCCATTTGTCGAATTCGCTTATAACAATAGTTATCAAGCCAGCCTGGGTAAAGCCCCCTTCGAAGTTCTGTATGGACGAAGGTGTTGAACACCTCTTAATTGGTCTGAAACCGGGGAAAGACAATTCTTTGGCCCGGATATGATCCAGGAAGCAGAAGAGCAAGTTTGCATTGTTCGTGAGAAATTGAAAACAGCCCAGTCTCGCCAGAAGAGCCAATATGATAGTCATCATAAGGTTGTGACTTTTGAAGTCGGCGATAAGGCTTACCTTCGGGTTACTCCTCTTAAGGGAACCCATCGCTTCGGTATCAAAGGCAAATTGGCCCCTCGTTACATCGGTCCTTTTCACATTCTTGCCAAACGCGGAGAAGTTGCCTACCAACTGGAACGTTTTCAGAGTTCATGACGTTTTCCACGTTTCTCAACTCACGCGTTGCTTCTCGGATCCTATCCGCGGAGTGGACCACGAAACGCTTGATCTCCAGGACAATCTCACATATCGAGAATACCCCGTTCGTATTCTTGATCAAACCGAGCACACCACTCGACGCCACAATATCAAGTTTCTCAAGGTTCAATGGTCACATCATTCCGAGAGTGAAGCTACTTGGGAAAGGTAGGATCGTCTTCGACTTGAGTACCCCACCCTCTTTCCGGAGGAACCCGAATCTCGGGACGCGATTCTTTTAAGTGGGGGTGAGTTGTCACATCCCTAGTTTAGTACTTGCATTAGGACAAGCTAGAGTGTGCATCATGTTTACTTATCAAACAAACTTGAAATGGGAATGACAGAAACCCCAGCACCCCTCTTCTAACAACTAGGGTTTGATAAAATCTTTTCCAATGTACCCAAAATGCCCTTCAAAAATGTTCATCATTTCTGCCTTGGTCTTAAACCTTCGTCAAAAATGGTGCACAATTTTCTAGGACCTCTAAGGTCCTTGGATTAAATCATATGGTATTTGTATTTGGGCATTTAAATGCTATAAAATATTCTAAATGCTAAAATAATCATAAACTATAATGTTCCATGCTGTTCATATTATATACAGTGGGCATGACAAGTTTTATGAGTTATAAAAATGATCTGGCATTTTTATTAATTAAACAAAGTTGCAAAAGAAATGAAACAGAAAAGAAATAGGAAAAGGGAGAGAGAGAAAGGTTACCTGACGCCCACCAGGCCCACCTGCCGGCCCAGCCCAGCTGCCGCTCCAGTGAGCTGCTTGGCTCGGCCAGGCAGGCAGGCAGGTGCTCGACGGCGGCCGCAGCGCGCGCCACGCAGCTGCCCGCCGCCCTGCTTCCTCCCCTCGCCGCCCTGGAGGCTTGGATCGGTCGTCCACCTCGCCCCCGACCTCGCAGACACTCCCCAATCTCCCCAGCTCCTCTCCTTCGCCCTCCCCGCAACATGGCCGACGCCGCCGTGCTCGCACCGTCGTAGTAGCCGCGCCCACCGTCGTCCCTGAGCCCCGTCGCCGTGTCCGTCGTCTCCGCCGTCCTCGACTACTTCGAGCAGGCCGAGCCCCGAGCGCTCGCCCGCCTTGGAGACGCCCCCGACCCCTTCTTCCCCAACTCCGACCGCGGAGATCCCCCTCGCCGTCCCGCTCAGCTCCGACCGCCCCCAAGCTCGCTCCGGCGTCTGCTGCAACCCCTGTGAGCCCAGCTTCGTCCTCCCCCTCTCCGTTGGCTCTCTACTACCCTGGAACGCACCGCACGAAGCTCACCTGCACGCACCGCCGCGGAGCTCATCGCCGACGAGGCTCCGGCCATCCAATGGTCCGGCCACCGTGCCTATCAGCTTCACCGTCATGCGTAGGTGCTGTAGGACCACTCCACGCTCCTCTACGAGCACCGCACCGTCGTATTCGACTTCGCCGAACTCCGGCAGCCGCTGGACTCGTCGCCGGCGTCATCTCCGGCGACCCCGAGGCCAGCCACCACCTCCATTCGATGCGGTTTGCCTCCAGCTACCCGTAGGTGTGCTCCGCCGTCGTTTTGGCAGCCGGAGCACGAAACCCGCACCTCACCGCCGTGTTTGGCCTCGCCGGCGGCTAAACGCCGGCGAGTTGGGCCTGTTTGACCACGGGTTTGACCCCCCTGGGTCACTGACATGTGGGCCCTGCCTGCTAGTCAAACCTAGTTTAGGTGTTATTTTAATTCTAATTAGTTAATTAGTTAACTGTGACACTGACCAGTGGGTCCCACTGGTCAGGTTTGACTTGGGCCGCCCTGTTGACTGACTGACGTCAACATGATGTCATGCTGACGCAGTAAAGGATTTTCTGGGATTTTTAGATTTAAAAATAATTCAGGAAATTCCAGAAAATGCCTAAACTTCAAAAAATCATATAAATTCAACAGTAGCTCAGATGGAAAAGATTTATATATGAAAAATGATCAGAAAAATCCAATATTTCCCATGGAACTGGTTTCATGCTTGTTTGAGCAAGTTAACCTTGCTGTATACATTAAAACATGATAATGCACTTATTTAAATAATAGCTAAAGTGCCAATTTGAATCTTTGATTCAAATAGGCTCAAACCCTTCTGGTTATAGCTGCATTAGCCCAACACACATGCATCTTGCCATGTCATGAGCATGCATCATATTGTTGCATTTGTTTGTTTACTTATTGTATCGCCGGTATTCTCTATGTTAGGTCCTGCTCCCGAGGATACTGCTGCGTATCCAGTTGAAGAGCAGTACCCGACAACCACTTTGTCAGGCAAGCAATCATTGATCATTCCGATACAAACCCAATCTTCTCGCTTGTGCTCTCTTTTACTGCATTAAGGCAACAGCGTGTGAACTGCTACTTGCTACGGTAGTTGAACCCTATTCCCTTGCATGACCTGTCATTGCCACAGTAAATAGTTGAAACCCACTAGCATGTGTAGGAGTTGATTGAGCCATGTGATGTGTGATCCACCATGCTATTTGCTTATGTTGCCTGCTATGCTTAGAGTTGTGTCTGGTCTGGTTCATCTGGGTGATGGATCAGAGTGAAACAATCATTTCGATAAAGAGAAAGAAGTGTGGAACACGTTTGGTTAAGGTATCGATGAAAGACCATGTAGGAGTACGTGGTGGGTTGTTTCATTGGAACCGTCCATAGGACCCGAGATCTGTATGTGTGGTTCAAGTTCCAGTTACTACCATGCATTGGGCCCGAAACCAATGGACCCTCTCGTCTTATTAATTACCCTCGATCTCTGTCCAGGAGTTGCAACTAGTTTCTGGTGTTTATAGCTTACTGGAGGTCGTGCACGGCGCTGATCCTCGGGGTGGGTTGTGATGCGACAGGTACGTGGCATGGTGTACCGGTTGCCCGTTTGGTGACTCGGGAACCCTGTACACATCGTTTGGGGCCATGAGCGACACCCTGGCCGGATCTCCCCACGGATGGAACCCAAATAGGCGATAAACCTGGACGAGAGACTTGAGTAGTTAGTCAGGTCGTGGCCGACACCCTCGCTGGGCTTCTGCTTGAAGGTTGCCGAGTACATGTCGAGTAAACGGCGATAAGTGGTGAAAGCATGTGTGAAGAGGTACACCCCTGCAGGGTTATCAATCTATTCGAATAGCCGTTGTTCGCGGTACGGACTACTTGGTTACTCTTACAGTTCATAGACAAGTTGATGGATACTACTAAAAGCCTCAAGATAAGTGTGAGTGCCGTAGATGGCCCTTCCGTAGGATGACGGAAGAGGATCCTCGGTAGTGTATTGTTGTGGTGAGTAGAGGACTCGTGTTCGTAATAACATCTTGCAATCCGTTGAGAGTTGTAGTATAGGTTAGCCAAGAGTCAAAGCTGGCTTTCTGCTATGAACTCCACTACCCCCTTTGATAATGTTGCATGTATGATAGGTTCCGTGGTAAGACTTGCTGAGTACCTTTGTACTCATGTTTGCTTAATAACTGTTGCAGAGGAGAACCCTGCCCCTGCTGATGGGTTCTACATAGACGTTGACGTCGACGAGTAGCTTGACACCCAGACGGAGATCTGGAGCTTGTGAAGGGCCTTGTAGATAGTCAGGCTACACCAAGCCTGTTTTATTTTCTAAGTTGTCTGTACTCAGACATGTAGCTTCCGCTTGTGCTTGTATGACTGTATGACTTGAGTGTTGGGTCATGTGACCCCTACCTGTATGGATATGTTATGTATGGCTCTTGGAGCCTCTTAAATAAAGTACTTTGAGTCATAGAGTTCTGTTGTGATGCAATGTTGTATTTGCACATATTGAGCATATTGTGTGTATGGTTGAAATGCTTGGTATGTGTGGGATCCGACACCTAGTTGTTTTCCTTTGGTAGCCTACCTTACAGGGAAATGCCTCCTAGTGATTCCAATGAGCCTTGGTAGCTTGCTACTGCTCGGAACACGTAGGCTGGCCGGTATGTGTCCTTCTTCGTTCCTGTGTCTGTCCCTTAGGGGAATGTCACGCGTTGTTCCTTTAAGTCCATGTAGCTTGCTACGACTTGGGTTCATACGTTGATGACCGACACGTTCGTTGTTGGGTCATGGATGCCTGTCTCTGTAATTTAGTGCCACTTTTGGTTTATAACTAGCCATGTCGGCCCGGGTCCTCTGTCATATGGATGCTAGCGACACTGTCATATACGTGTGCCAAAATGCGCAAACGGTCCCGGGCCAGGTAAGGTGGCACCCATGGGGTTACCGTGCGTGAGGCCGCAAAGTGATATGACGTGTTACAGCTAGATCGGTGTGACTTAGGATCGGGGTCCTGACAGGCATCTTGTATATTTCGTCCCAGGCTTCTCGCACTCATTATGGTGGCTTGAAAGTCCTAAAATCATCACTTGTAACTCCGTTCTTGCTCCCCTTGCACATGCCATCATCTCCATGCTTGATCTTGCTCCAATATTCATCCTTCTTGTCCAAGCTAGGCCCTTCATTTGTAAGCAAGAAAAATGTTTCCAATTTAGGCAGCATCAGATTCTCATGAACATTAGAATCATTACCAAGAAACGAAAGTACCTATTAATTTGGTTGGCGTGCGCGAGCTCTAGTAATTGGTCCTGTATATGTATCAGTTGGGGCTGTGGGTGTAACCTTGTTAGTGATTTCCTCATCATCCTCCCCTTCTTGAATTGAAGTCGTCCTCGACGGAAGCTCATCTTCCTCACTCAAGTAAGGCTTCAAATTTGCAATGTTAAATGTGGGACTAACCCCAAAATCTACAGGCAACTCAAGTTTACATGCATTATCATTTATTTTCTCTAACACCATAAAAGGACCATCAGCACGTGGCATTAGCTTTGACTTGCGCAAATTAGGAAACCTATCCTTACGCAAATGTAACCAAACAAGATCTCCAGGTGCAAAGACAACACGTTTTCTACCCTTATCTCCAACAAGTTTATATTTAGCATTCATGCGCTCAATATTTTCCTTAGTTAACTCATGCATTTTTAAGATCAGTTCAGCACGTTGTTTAGCATCAAAATTAACCTTCTCCGAAGATAGAAGAGGCAACAAATCAATATGTGCACGAGGTAGGAAACCATAGACAATTTCAAAAGGGCACATCTTAGTAGTAGAATGCAATGAGCGATTATAAGCAAATTCAATATGAGGCAAGCATTCTTCCCACATTTTCTTGTTATTCTTAAAAACAGCCCTACGCATAGTAGACAAAGTTCTATTGACTACTTCAGTTTGTCCGTCAGTTTGGGGGTGATAAGTAGTACTAAAAAGCAGTTTAGTCGCCAACTTAGCCCATAAATATCTCCAAAAGTGGCTAAGAAATTGAGTATCATGATCTGAAACAATAGTATTTGGCACACCATGCAAGCGAATAATTTCACGAAAGAACAAATCAACAACATTAGCAGCATCATTGCTTTTATGACATGGTATAAAGTGTGCCATGTTCTAGAACCTATCCACGACAACAAATATGCTATCCCTCCCCTTCTTTGTTCGAGGTAAACCAAAAACAAAGTCCATAGATATATCTTCCCAAGGAACACTAGGGACAGGCAAATGCATATATAAACCATGAGGATTGAGTCGTGACTTAGCTTTTTGACATGTAATGTAGTGAGCAACAAAACGCTCAACATCCCGTCGCATCTTTGGCCAGAAGAATGTGTAGCAAGTACGTCCTCCGTCTTCTTCATGCCAAAGTGTCCCATTAATCCTCCTCCATACCCCTCCTGCAACAACAAAAGACGAACAGAGCTAGCTGGAATGCATAGCTTGTTAGCACGAAACACAAATCCATCATTAACGAAGAACTTGTTCCATGTTATCCCTTCTTTACAATTCTGCGATACATCTTTAAATTCAGCATCATGCACATATTGATCTTTGATTGTGTCCAAACCAAATATTTTAAAGTCAAGTTGTGAAAGCATAGTATATCGATGAGATAATGCATCAGCAATAAAATTTTCTTTTCCCTTCTAGTGTTTAATAACTTAAGGGAAACTCTTTATGAATTCAACCCATTTAGCATGTCTACGGTTTAGTTTTGCTTGATTCTTAATGTGCTTCAAAGATTCATGATCAGAACGTATAACAAATTCTTTGGGCCATACATAATGTTGCCATGTTTCCAACGTCCGAACAAGAGCATATAATTCCTTATCAGAATTAGAATAATTCAGACTAGGCCCACTCAATTTTTCAGAAAAGTATGCAACAGGTTTACTATCTTGTAATAATACACCTCCTAACCCAATTCCACTAGCATCACATTCAAGCTCAAAAGTCTTATTGAAATCAGGAAGTTAGAGTAAAGGAGCATGTGTTAACTTATCTTTCAATACTGTGAATGCTTCTTCCTGTGCAGTACCCCAAACAAAAGGCACATCCTTCTTTGTAAGCTCATTGAGAGGTGCAGCAATGGTGCTGAAATCTCTCACAAAACGCCTATAGAATCGAGCGAGGCCAAGGAAACTCCTCACGTGTGTGACCGTTTTGGGCTGTGGCTAACTATCAATAGCTTCAATATTGGCTTTATCAACCTCAATTCCCTGTGGAGTAACAACATAGCCAATAAAAGATACTCGGTCGGTGCAAAAGGTGCACTTTCCAAGGTTACCAAACAAACGTGCATCACGTAGAGCAATAAAAACAACACGTAAATGTTCCAAATGTTGCTCCAAAGATCTGCTATAAATCAATATATCATCAAAGTAAACCACCACAAATCGTTGAATGAAAGCACGTAAAACTTCATTTATTAATCCCATGAAAGTACTAGGTGCATTAGTTAACCCAAAAGGCATGACTAACCACTCATATAATCCAAACTTAGTTTTAAATGTTGTTTTCCATTCATCTCCCAATTTCATACGAATTTGATGGTATCCACTATGCAAATCAACTTTGGAGAATATTGTAGAGCTACTCAATTCATCAAGCATATTATCTAGCCTAGGAATAGGATGACGATAACGAATAGTAATATTATTAATGCCTCTACAATCAACACACATACGCGATGTACCATCCTTTTTCGGCACTAGAATAATAGGAACAACACAAGGACTAAGGGATTCACGTATATAACCTTTGTCGAGTAGATCCTGTACTTGACGCATAATCTCCTTCGTCTCCTCTGGATTGGTACGGTATGGTGCACGGTTGGGTAGCGATGCACAGGGAATTAAGTCAATCTGATGCTCAATCCCTCGAATAGGTGGTAATCCCGATGGAACGTCTTGTCGAAAGACATCTACGAACTCCTGCAAAATGTTAGTGACAGTAGGAGGCAAAGAGGAAGGCACGTCCTCGAATGAAAATAATGCATCTTTGCACACAAAAGTATAGCAAATAGATTTGCTTAAATCTAGATCATCAATATCAGATTTGGTGGCAAGTAAACATCCACTTTTTAATTTAATTTCAGATGCAACATGAGATGGTGGTGTGTTATTAGGATTCATTTGTTGCTCAATTTTTTTTGCCACAATATAATTTTCACTCTTATTTTGCTCCTGTTTTTCTTTATTAGCTCTATTAATATCATCTTTCAAAATGGAATCAGGAGACATAGGAAGCAAAGTAATATGTTTATCCTTATGAACAAGAGTATACTGATTGTTTCTACCATGGAGTACAGAATTTTTATCAAATTGCCATAGTCTACCAAGTAATAAGGAACATGCTTGCATGGGTACCACATCACAATCAACATAATCAACATATGTGGAGATACTAAAATGCACACAAACAGTACGTGTTACCTTAACCTTGCCGCTGTTGTTGAACCATTGGATGTAGTAAGGATGTGGATGTGGTCTTGTGGTGAGAGATAGCTTCTCCACTATCTCCATTGACGAGGACATGACTAACTTGGATACGACCAAAAATATTGCATACATGTATATTTGTGAGGTGATTTCAAATGCACACTATGCAATAATTTATTTATGTCATCCAGGATAAAAATACTTCACAGACTTTTGGGCCATGTCTAATTCCAGGTGTATGGGACATTTGTACAATCAACATATGAAGGTAAGGGAAAAAGAGAAGTTTAGGTGATGTTCAAAAAGTTCTCTCACGTCACTTTTGGACCAAGAGAAGATAGAGTCAAAGTCTCTCACGTTCTGCATCCAGATTCGGACTGCACCGACATACCTGACTCAAAACGGCAAAAACTCCTTCATACGGACTCCGAATTGGGTGATTCTTTTTTGTTGGAAACTAGATTTCGTACACTTTCCAACCCAATTGGATTCACCTTCAAATTCGTCCGGAGCGTTGAGATATCAACGAAACAATCTGATGATGTAGTAGAATCCGAGTCAAACTACAAGTCCAAAGGTTTGCATCACCTCCACTTGGGCCCATGAGCCTTGTACGACCTGGGGTTAGTTTTACGCTGCCTTGGGACGTCCTTCCACCTCCTTGGCCGTCACCCCTTGCTCCTATATAAGTAGATCCATCTAGTAACTTTTTCTTTGGGATTTGTTTAGTCAAAAAAGTTAGCCATTGCGACTTCATGTACTTCGTTTGTGTCCAACGACCAGACCAAGACCGCTTACGGATCCCCACATTTATCAATACTTCATCTATATTTGCAATATTCAGATTGCTTTATCACATTCTTGTTTGTTCTTCGATTGCATGCATGAATAGACCTTCGTGGTCATGCTGATCGTGCTTCTGGCATTGTCAGTAACCCCTGGAGATTGGTTTAGCGATTGCTAAGGGGCAATGTCGTGTACGTTTGTAGTCGGATCGTCAAAGTCGTCTTCGCCAAATCGATTGTTATCATCTCATCGAAAGATCGGGCCCCTCGCCTCTATGAAGTGGTATCAGTTTTCAGGTTGCTCGGTGAGAATTTCCAGCTATTCCTAGATTAGATTTATTTTCTTACCTATTGTCCAAGGAAAAACCACAAAAAAAGTTAGATCTATTCATCCTTTATCCTAGCCAGTCTGAGCCTTTGAAATTTCTTTTCATTGTTTGCATTATTGAATTATCGGTTGCATCGTCGTGTCGAGTTGCTGGTCTTAGTGTCTACTTCGTTAGAGTTTCGAGTTTTGTTCACATTAGTCACGTCGCCGTTGCATCGTTATCCCTTCCACTGTCCATCACCTCATCCATCAATTTACAACTCATGCTACCCATCGTTCATTGTCACAATCATACTTGAAGTCGTTCGCATCTTTGCTTGATCCAATTTGCATCTTATCTAGTTTGTCTTGGAAAGAGCGAGAAAAAAAAGAGGAGAGAAAATAAAAGTGAGAGAAAAAAAGAAAAGAAAAGTGTGAGAAAAAAAAAAGAGACAAAATTCGGATCTGTTAGAGTCAATCTCGTAGTTGAATTCGGATTGGAATATGTTTTCTGGACTGTTCAGTAAAACAGGCATATCTTCCTCTTACGTAGTCCGTTTTGGATCCACAAGTACTCAAATTATAGCTAGCGACGAGCCGCATCTGAATAGTTGTAGGAGCTAGTTCAATATTTATCACCTCAAAATCGACTTCTAAATAGGTCTTTTTGCCCTCCGAAATTTGCGAACACCTTCCAATTTTTCAGGCCAGTTTTAGAATTTTTTGACACCTCATATCAACTCGGAATTGAGCGATTCTTTTTGCTTTTGAAAGCTTGAGTGAGTAGCATTCTGTAGAAAAAATTATCATAAAATTGGCTCAAACTTTCCAAGAGGAAAGTTGGAGAGAGAGAGTTGTTGTATATTCTGCTTGGCAGTTGTTTTCATCATTATCTTTACTGCCGTTGTGATCTTCACTTATATCTTGCTGTCCAGAGCTACTTCGTATCCTTTATTGATGCTAGTTGTGCTACACTATGACCTCATTATTGTTGTAGGCTCACGTCTCTAGTCCGGTCTAGCCTAGGACCAGCATAGTACCGTCGTTGAGCGTTTATTCAACATTGCATCTCTGAATTGATTATTGCTAATCTTTTGCTACCATATATAAAGCCAACCAAGCTCCACATATTTCTACACCATGTTTACGTACGCTCACCTGGCAATCGCTTTACTCAATCTTCAGAGTTATTTGACACCGCTGGTTTCCTATCATCACCTGCTGCATGGTAAGAACTTGTAAGATATTGATCTTTGCTTTACTGTGAGCGTTTTACCACCACATCCTAGTAGTTCATAGGAACATTATTCCTGAGTTTTGTTTCTTGTTTCTACTAATCATCACAGGTACCGGAGACAGAAGTTCTTGGATGATGGATACATCTTCACCATCACGAGACGTGGGACAAAACACACATGCACACGGTCAGGTTATCTCTTTACCTTTAGTTGATGGTAGATTTAATCCTGCTATTTATCTTGCTTGGGAGTTTGACGTAGAACTTTTTTTTTGCTAACCATGATTTTTCTGAACTTGAGAGAGTACGAGCTGTCACTGGAGCATTTACTGGTTTTCTTCTGTTTGGTGGAGTATACACTATAAGAAAAATATTGATAACGAACCCACAACTTGGAAAGATTTGAAAGCTGTAATGAGACACCAATTTTTTCCTCCTTACTATCGCCGTGAATTGCTTCGCAAATTGGAATAATTAAAACAAGGCAGTAAAAATGTTCATGCTTACTACCAAGAGTTCAAATCTTATATGCATCATTGTGACATAGAAGAATCTGAGCATGATAAAATGAATAGATTTTTTGGTGCTTTGAACCATGATATTCGCGCAAGATTTCAGTATATTCCTCGTTGCATTACTCGTATGTATGTTCGTGCTTGTACCTTTGAGAGACAAATACAGGAGGATGCATTGTGTGACTACAACAACTACTATTCCAGTTCATGCTCACCACCACCGGTTGGTTCCTCCACCATTGCACCTACTAGAGCAGCCACACCTCCGATTGTGAGCGCGCCATCATCTAAAGTGTATAGTACATTGTCATTGTCTGTACCTACATCAGCTACGTCTTTGCGACAAGGTAACAGTAAAAACAATGATGATATAACTTCACATGAGGATGATGCATATCTTGTTAACTTTAATACTTCATGTATTGAGTTACCTGTTGATTTGAGCACACCACCTAGTTTAGATAATCATGTTACCATGATGAATACGTCATGTGAATAAACAACTGAAATACCAACAATTTTGAGTGCACCAATTGAATTAACAATTGATGAAAAAGAATCATGTGAATCAGAGAATAAATCAGATTTGGATAAAATACATTTGAAAATAATTGTGCCAATGTTTAATCATTTTGATATGACCTCTAATCTTGGTGACGATTCTATGTCAAATGACTTATTGCATGTTTGCTTATTTAAGCATGAATTTCATGCAAGTAAGGTTTATTCACCAATGTTGGGATGGTTTAATGATGAACATTGTCAATCTTTTAATATGAATAAGAGCTTCACTTATTTGTGCAAACTGAGTTGCAATATTTTCATGCCTTTTACCTCTTGTGATAATAATTTGGCTTTATATTTTATGAATTACAAAAGTTACTCATTTATACATGTGTCATATGTGCGAAAATTAAGGGAAGTAAAAATGGATGACATATACATATACAACATGTACACCTTGTCTATTTTCTTACCCACATTTTAGATTAAGCAATGCCGAGGACGGCTTTATTTTCAAGAAAGGGAGGATGATGAGGACATGACTACCTTGGATACGACCAAAAATATTTCATACATGTATATTTGAGAGGTGATTTCTAATGCACACTATGCAATAATTTATTTATGTCATCCAGGACAAAAATACTTCACAGACTTTTGGGCCATGTCTAATTCCAGGTGTATGGGACATTTCTACAATCCACATATGACGATAAGGGAAAAAGAGAAGTTTTGGTGTTGGTCAAAAAGTTCTCTCACATCACTTTTGGGCCAAGAGAATATAGAGTCCAAGTCTCTCACGTTCTGCATCCAGATTCGGACTGCACAGACATACCTGACTCAAAACGGCAAGAACTCCTTCATACGGACTCCGAATCGGGTGATTCCTTTTTCGTTGGAATCTAGATTTCGTACACTTTCCAACCCAATAGGATTCACCTTCAAATTCGTCCGGAGCGTTGAGATATCAGCGAAATAATCTGACGATGTAGCAGAATCCGAGTCAAACTACAAGTCCAAAGGTGTTGCATCACCTCCACTTGGGCCGTTGAGCCTTGTACGACCTAGGATTAGTTTTAGGCTGCCTAGGAACGTCCTTCCACCTCCTTGGCGGCCACCCCTTGCTCCTATATAAGTAGATCCATCTAGTAGCTTTTTCTTTGAGATTTGTTTAGTCAAAAGTTAGCCATTGCAACTTCGTGTACTTCGTTTGTGTCCAACGATTAGACCAAGACCGCTTACGGATCCCCACATTTATCAATACTTCATCTATATTTGCAATATTCAGATTGCTTTATCACATTCTTGCTTGTTCTTCGATTGCATGTAGGAATAGACCTTCGTGGTCAGGCTGATCGTGCTTCTGGCATTGTCAGTAACCCCTGGAGATTGGTTTAGCGGTTGCTAAGGCGCAACGTCGTGCACGTTTGTAGTCGGATTGTCAAAGTCGTCTCTGCCAAATCTATAGTTATCATCTCATCGAAAGATCGCCCCCCTCGCCTCTATCGTCGCCCTGAACCGCCAAGCACCACTCCTTCTACCGATGAGGGCAGGGGGCTGCGCGTCTGCGTCAACATCCCAAGGCTCAACAGAGCCTCTCAAGGGCTATCCTGGCCGTCCCACATGGCTGGTCCGAGGGTCCCTCCACAGCTACGTTCACATGCCTTTCGGCTTGCTAAACAGTGCTGGCCTGCACCAGCGCCACATGCGGAGCATTCTGGTAGCTCACGAGGCCAGGCACCAGGAGATCCTGCCGGAGGAAGCATCGATCCTTCACGAGCCTCCTCGACCCGAGGAGCCTCACGAGAACCAGGAGTCAGGCCACTCATGAGGAGTGACTTCTGCAGCACGCGTCGTCAGCTACCCCAACTGCTGAGGACATCCCAGGTTCACCTCAAGTGAAGCTTCTACGAAGAAGATCTATTTGCGTCCCATGACAAGGAGTCGTGCCAAAAAATAGCACAAGAGGTGAACGCGCTCCTAGATGATCATATTTCCGATAACCATGAGAACTTTATACTGCCTAAATCTTGTGTGCTGATTTTACTCAGGTACAATGTTGAGGACAACCAACAACATTCAGCACATGAAGAAACAAGTTCTGAAGCCCATACAACAAGTTTGAATAAGACAAGTTTCAACTATGATGTAAACCATGTTTTGGTGACAAGGCCAACTAGTTACACCACAAGGGAGAATAGCAAGCCATCTCAGCACTCTATTGTTGCATGCGTAGTTCCAGAATTCATCACAAGACTTGTTGCATCCTGCCATACAAATACATGAGTATCCAGCACATGTGGGAGTACAAAATGGAGAGCATATGAAGTCTAGTTTCAGGAAAATCAAACGGTGCATCATTTGGAGTCCCGAGTCAAAGGATATGGGAGTTACAATGCAAGCTGTCTAGGGCATTAATTGATGCGCAAGGCTCCATGAGTTTGCTCCCTTGACCAGCTGGTTAGCATAAATTTGAGCCCCTCTTTTGGCCTGGTTTCACACCTAAACTAGGAGGGTTGTTCCTAGTATAAATACCCCTTCCCCCACTTCAGCCACAACTCTTCGGCAATTTGATTTCAGCATAGGTTAACTAAGTGCAACCAGAATATTGTTTGAGAGTTCACTTCCTCCTTAGCTCTTGTAATCTTGCCTTGTGAGACGGTAAACTCACTTTGTGATTTTACAACAGCAGCCGTTGAGGCGGTGACCAGTTCGTGCTTCCAACTTCGTGTGTGGTTGCATGGATTGGAAACTAAGAGTGTGGTTGGACGAATACTTGTCGCTGGTTGTTGCATTTGCAATAGTTAGCTTCGGTCTCGTCATGTTGCACTAGTTATCCTTTACCCGACATCGTTGTTGGTTGGGATCGAGGGTTTCCTTTGTACCCTTCAGGTGGCGTTCATTCGCATCATAGAGCAGATCCTCCGTGAAGATTGGGCAGCCCCGCATCATCTATGTGTGATAAGCTTGGGCTGAAGCTGCTGCAACACCCTCATCCATACCATATACAATGGTTGAGTGAATGTGGAGAGATTAAGATCACACACATGGTACAGGTGCAATTCAAGATTGGAGATTATAATGACACCGTTGAGTGTGATGTGGTGCCAATGAAGGTGTGCCACTTGCTGTTGGGAAGACCGTGGCAATATGATCATTCAGCTCAACATTGTGGCAAAGCAATCAATACACCATCTAGTGGAGAGGAAAAGACTTGGTGCTTAGGCCCATGACACCCCAAAAAATCATGGCTGAGCACTTGCAGAAAGTTTTTGAAATAAAAACAGTGAGTAAGAATGAGGGAGAGAAAAGGAGTGAGAGAGAGATCCACAAATCGGCGAGTGAGCGCCACAAGCCAAATCTGAGAGAAAAGAACAAAAGAGAGGGAGAGAACTTAGTAATGTTAGCCACCAAATCAGAGTTGAGAGATGTGGGGCTCAACCCAAATCAAGTGGTCGTTGTACTTGTGTACAAAGACGCTTTGCTTTCGGCTAACAACTTAACATGTCTCCCTAGTGCTATTTTTGATGTCTTGCAGGAATTTGAGGATTTTTCCGGAGGAAGTACCCGCTTGTCTGCCTCCCTTGCGTGGCATAGAACATCAGATTGACCTCATTCCAGGAGCATCACTTCCGAATCGACCTCCCTACCGCACCAATCCTGAAGGAACAAAGGAGATACAAAGGCAGGTACAAGAACTTTTAGATAAAGGTTATGTGCGTGAAAACTTAAGTCCTCGTGCTGTACGTGTGATTTGGGTGCCCAAGAAATATGCAACATGGTGATTGATAATGGATTATAGGCCTATCAATATTATAACTATTAGGTATCGTCATCCTATTTCTAGGTTAGATGATATGCTTGATGAATTGAGTGGCTCTATTCTTTTCTCTAAAATTGATTTGAGGAGTGGATACCATCAGATTAGGATGAAAGAAGGAGATGAATGCAAAACCGCTTTCAAAACAAAAATTGGGTTGTATGAGTGGTTAGTCATGCCTTTTGGATTAAGTAATGCACCAAGTACATTCGTGAGATTGATGAACCATGTTTTGAGAGCTTACATTGGCAAATTTGTTGTTGTGTACTTTGATGACATACTAATCTATAGCAGATCCATTGAGGAACATATTGAACATCTAAAACAAGTGATGAATGTGCTAAGGACAGAAAAACTATATGCTAACGTTGAGAAGTGCTCCTTTTGCACAAACAAGGTTGTTTTTCTTGGTTATGTTGTTTCAGGACAGGGAATTGAAGTGGATGAATCTAAGGTTGAAGCAATCAAGAATTAGCCAACTCCAATGAATGAAAGCCAGGTGAGAAGTTTTCAAGGTCTTGCTGGTTTTTACCGGAGGTTTGTGAAAGATTTTAGTACAATTGCTGCACCTTTGAATGAATTGACAAAGAAAGCAATTGCTTTCAAATGGGGTGCACCACAAGAAGAAGCATTTCTTGAGCTTAAGAAGCAATTAACTGAAGCACCTTTGTTTATTCTACCTAATTTCACAAAAACTTTTGAGATAGAATGTGATGCTAGTGGAATAGCTATTGGAGGTGTGTTAATGCAAGAACGAAATCCAATAGCATATTTTAGTGAGAAGCTGAGTGGTGCACAACTGAATTATTCTGTTTATGATAAAGAGTTGTATGCTTTGTTTAGAGTGTTTGAAACTTGGCAACACTACTTATGGCCTAAAGAGTTTATTGTACATTCTGATCATGAGGCCTTGAAACATTTGAAAGGCCAAGCTAAACTGAATCGTAGGCATGCTAAATGGGTGGAATTCATTGAAACTTTCCCATATGTTGTGAAGTATAAGAAAGGAAAGGAAAACATGGTTGCTGATGCTTTGTCCCGTAGGCATGTTCTTTTGACACAATTAGAAGTGAAGGTACCAGGACTTGAGAGCTTGAAAGAACTGTATTGCACTGATCATATATTATCAGAACCATATGCAATATGTAAAGATGGGAAAGGTTGGGATAAATACCATGTGCATGATGGGTTCCTTTTTAGGGCTAACAAGTTGTGTGTTCCAGATTCGTCAGTTAGGCCTTTGTTATTGCAGGAATCACATGCAGGAGGATTAATGGGACACTTTGGTCGCGAGAAAGACTTATGTGCTGTTGGCTGATCACTTTTATTGGCCAAAGATGAGGAAGGACGTTGAGAGATTTGTGCAGCGATGCATCATATGCCACAAAGCTAAGTCTAAACTGAAACCCCATGGTTTATATACTCCCCTACCTGTTTCAAATGCTCCTTGGGAAGGTATTAGCATGGATTTTGTTTTAGGACTGCCTAGGACTAAGAGGGGGAGGGATTCAGTTTTAGTTGTGGTTGATAGGTTCTCAAAAATGGCACACTTCATTCCGTGCCACAAGAACGACGATGCTTCACATGTTGCTAGTTTGTTTTTAGGGAAGTTGTTCGCTTGCATGGAATGCCAAGGACTATTGTTTCAGATCGAGATGTGAAGTTTATGAGCTGCTTTTGGAAAACATTGTGGGCAAAATTGGGAACCAAACTGCTGTTTTCAACAACGTGTCACCCCCAAACTGATGGGCAAACAGAGGTGGTGAACCGCACACTCTCAGCCTTGCTGCGTACAATGATCAAGAAGAATTTGAAGGAGTGGGAAGAGTGTTTGCCGCACGTGGAGTTTGCTTACAATCGGGCAGTTCACTCTACCACAAGCATGTGCCCGTTTGAGGTGGTATATGGATTCAAACCACTTGCACCAATTGACTTGCTGCCACTTCCATTGCAAGAGAGATGTAACATGGAGGCTTCAAAGCGTGCTGCATATGTGAAAAAGATTCATGAGAAGACCAGAGAAGAGATAGAAAGGAAGTCCAAGTACTATGCTGCTAAGGCAAACAAAAATCGCAAGAAGGTGACTTTTGAGCCGAGAGATCTGGTTTGGATACATTTGCGCAAAGATCGGTTTCCCGGAAAAGCGCAAATCCAAGCTAATGCCTCGTGGAGATGGACCATTCAAAGTCTTGGGCAAGATCAATGACAATGCTTACAAGATCGAGCTTCCTGAAGACTATGCTATGAGTCCAACATTCAACGTTGCTGATTTGTCTCCATGCTTCGATCAAGAGGGTCAAGAGTCGAGGACGACTCCTTCTGAAGAGGGGTGATGTGGACATCACTAACAAGGTTACACCCACAGCTCCAACTGACACATATACATGACCAATTACTAGAGCTCGCGCACGCCAATTAAATTACCAGGTACTTCCGTTTCTTGGTAATGAATCTAATGTTCATGAGAATATGATGCTGCCTAAATTGGATACATTTGTCTTGCTTACAAATGAAGGGCCTAGCTTGGACAAGAAGGATGAACATTGGAGCAAGATCAAGCATGGAGATGATGGCATGCGCAAGGGGAATAAGAATGGAGTTACAAGTGATGATTTCAGGACTTTGAAGCCACCATAATGAATGCGCGAAGCCTTGGACGAAATATACAACATGCCACTTCATAAATTTCGTCCAGAGGCTATTATAGGTGCTGCATCACCTTATTATTGGGCCAGGCCCATGTAATTTCGAAATACTTGAGTATAGGCTGTTTTTAGAGTCCGTATGTGTGGGGAAACAAGAGTTAGGGTTGGTTTCGGACCCCTCCACCAAGGGCCACGAAATCCCCCCCTCTTTCCCCCATATATACAGCCCTTAGGGCGTCGTTTAGACTTTGGGGGTTTTGTTTAGATTAAAAGTTCGCCATAGCTGCAACTTCGCGTACTTCGTTTGTGTTCAACGACCAGACCAAGGCATCACAGAACCCCACCTTGATCAATAAAGCTTTCCTCTTATATTCGCAATATCCAGATTGCAATCTTAGTGTCTTGCTTGTTCTTCGTTTGCCTGTAGGAAATAGACCCTCGTGGTCAGGTTGATTGTGCTCCGGCGTGGTCAATAACCTCTCGGAGCTGGTTTAGCGATTGCTAAGGCGCGACGTCCTCGCACGTTCGTAGTCGGATCGTCAAAGTCTACTCCACTGAAAACGATAGCCACCATCTCATCGAAAGACGGGACACCTTTGCCTCTATCAAGTGGTATCAGATTTCCAGGTTGCTCGGTGAGATTTTACAATTTTTCATAGTTTAGATCGAGTTTGTTCTTCGTACCTATAGTCCACGAAAAAGCCAAAAAAAATTAGGGTCAGTTCATCCCATCAGAACCAATCTGAGCCTTTGCATAATCTTTTCTGTATTTGCTTTGCTGAATTTGCGGTTGCATCATCGTGTTTAGTTGCTGGTCTTAGCGTCTACTCCCTCCGTCCCAAAATAAGTGACGCAAAAGTGACTCAACTTTGCACTAACTTTAGTGCAAAGTTGAGTCACTTTTGCGTCACTTATTTTGGGACGGAGGGAGTTGTTCTTTAGAGTTTCGAGTTCTGTTCACGGTTTGTCACGCTGCCGCCGCACCATATTCATCGCCGCTGCCATACCACCACCGCTGCCATATCCCACCACCGCCACCACATACCATCACCGTTGCCATAACCTACCACCGCTGCAATAACCTACCACCGCTGCCATATCCTACCACCATATATCCACCACCAATCCGAGTTCTTTTCATATTAGGTTTGTTCTCGAGATCCATCTAGGTTTCGGATTTGTGTTACCTTGCCTGCGTAAAAAAAAAGAGTCTGGAGACCCCCGGGCAGTTTTTAGGCCCAAATTCCGGCAGGTGAAAATATTTTTCCCTATCCTACTTTTGGGCTTTTCTGAGTCTTTTGAGACACGTGCCACCATACTGTTTTGTACCGCACTTTTTCGTCGTCGCTGGCCTGTTCAAAAAAAAAAATTCGTCAAAAAAATTTCGTGCCTACCATCTTAGTTTGACTTGGGAAGTGTTTTGAGACACTCGCCATTATAGTGATTTTCGGCAAGAAAAACAGCGCAAAGAAAAGCGAAAAAAAATTCAGAGTGTGCTTTCCCCTTGATTACGTGCAGCGCCGTGATTTTGTTAGTGTTCTAGGCTCGCGTCTCTAGTACGGTCTAGCCTAGGACCAGCACAGTACCATCGTTGAGCGTTTATTCAACTTTGCATCTCTGAATTGATTATTGCTGACCCTTTTTCCTACCATCTTATAAGCCTTCCCAGCTCCACATACATCTACGTCGTGCGTTTTGACTCTCCCTGGTAATCGCTTTATCCAACCTTTGAGAGTTTTGACTACCATGGTTGCCGATCACCACCTGCTGCTGGGTAAGAACTGGTAAGAATTTGAGATTTGCTTGACGGATTTGTGACGCTTGACCACCACCATTTTCTAGTAGTCTGTAGGATCATATTCTTGGGTGTTTCTATTGCTGCTAAGCATGCCAGGATCACAAGCCGACGAGACTGACTGGGAGAACTTGACGAACAAGGAGCTTCATGATAAGTTTCAGCAAATGATGAGTGAACAGGTGCAAGATGTGCTAAATAGATTTGACGAGGCCATGGAGAAGATAGATGGCATGGAGAAGACGTTTGAAACAAAGCTCGATAACAAGTTTGCTGAATTGCTTTCACGTTTTCCACCACCACCGGCTGCTGCAGCTGTCCCACCTCTACAACAACAACAACAACATCGATTTCCAAATCAAGTGGGACGAGCAAAGCGCGTTCCCCTTGAGCCTGGTCAAGCTTCTGGTGCCGCTGTTGATGTTTCTGTAGCTCTTGCTGCTACTGCAGAGGTGGAGGACCATTACGAGGATGAGGTTGACCAAAATCAGAACTACGTGCAACCACCAGCACCACCACTACCAGGTCGTCTTCATGCATATCATCGCAAAGGTAGGGCTGCACCACCACATGAGGTACATGACCATCTTCCTAAACTGAAATTGAATATTCCAACATTTGAGGGTAGATATGTTCTTGATATATATCTTACTTGGGAGTTAGAAACTGAACAACGTTTTACATGTTTACACTATCATGAGGAGAGACGTGTTCCTGCTGCTATTTGTGCTTTCACTAGTTTTGCATATGTTTGGTGGTCTGAACATTGTAGATTATATCCTATTCCAGCTACTTGGGTTGCTCTGAAAACTGCTATGCGTACTCGTTGGGTTCCACCATATTATCAACGTGAATTACTTCAAAAATTGCAGTGCTTAAGACAAGGAAAAAATTCTGTAGAAGAATATTATCAGCAATTACAAACTGGCCTGATTAGATGTGGTATTGTCGAGGAGAATGAAGCTATGCTTGCACGTTTTATGGGTGGATTAAATAGAGAGATTCAGACCATTCTAGAGTATAAGGATTATAATAATATCACTCGTTTATTCCATCTTGCTTGTAAAGCTGAACGTGAAGTGCATGATCGACATGCATTGGCGCGGACTAACTTTTCTGCAGGTCGACCTTCATCATGGACACCGCGTGCATCCTCTACTTCCACACATTCTACTGCACCGACACCTCCATCAGCTGTTACCTCTAGCCGTGATACAAGGAAGCAGGGACAACCACCATTATCTGCCAAGAGCACACCTATTGGGCCTGCACAGAGTTCTTCTTCTTCCATGGCATGAATAGGGCACACCAATGATATTATTTGTCGTCGTTGTAAGGGAAGAGGACATTTTGCGAGAGAATGCAAATCTCAGCGTGTGATGATTGCTAGTGAGGATGGTGGATATGAGTCCGCTAGTGATTATGATGAGGAGACTTTGGCTCTTATTACACGTGAAGAACACGGTGGAGACGATTCTGATCATGAGACGCAATACATGGCTCCTCAAGAAGCTGACAGGTATAAATGTTTATTAGTTGCTCAACATGTTTTGAGTGTGCAGGTTACACAAGCTGAGCAAAATCAGAGGCATCATTTGTTCCATACATAGGGAGTTGTGAAGGAACATTCTGTTCGCGTGATCATGGATGGAGGGAGTTGCAACAATTTGGCTAGCATGGAGATGGTGGAGAAGCTATCTCTCACCACAAGACCACATCCACATCCTTACTACATCCAATGGTTCAACAACAGTGGGAAGGATAAGGTAACACGTACTGTTCATGTGCATTTTAGTATCTCAACATATGTTGATTATGTTGATTGTGATGTGGTACCTATGCAAGCATGTTCCTTATTACTTGGTAGACCATGGCAATTTGATAAAAATTCTGTACACCATGGTAGAAACAATCAGTATACTCTTGTTCATAAGGATAAACATATTACTTTGCTTCCTATGACTCCTGATTCAATTTTAAAAGATGATATTAATAGAGCTAATAAAGCAAAACAGGACAAAAATAAGAGTGAAAATCAGATTGTGGCAAAAGAATTTGAGCAACAAATGAAGCCTAGTAATAAACCATCTACTGTTGCTTCTGAAATTAAATTGAAAAGTGCATGTTTACTTGCCACCAAATCTGATATTGATGAGCTAGATTTTAGCAAATCTGTTTGCTATGCTTTTGTGTGCAAAGAGGAATTATTTTCATTCAAGGACGTGCCCTCCTCTTTGCCTCCTGCTGTCACTAACATTTTGCAGGCATTCGCCGAACTATTTCCACAAGACGTGCCACCGGGATTACGACCTATTCGAGGGATTGAGCATCAGATTGACTTAATTCCCGGTGCATCGCTACCCAACCGCGCACCATACCGTACCAATCCAGAAGAGATGAAGGAGATTATGCGTCAAGTATAGGAGCTACTCGACAAAGGTTATATACGCGAATACCTTAGTGCTTGTGTTGTTCCTATTATTCTAGTGCCAAAAAAGGATGGTAAATCGCGTATGTGTGTTGATTGTAGAGGCATTAATAATATTACTATTCGTTATCGTCATCCTATTCCTAGGCTAGATGATATGCTTGATGAATTGAGTGGCTCTACAATATTCTCCAAAGTTAATTTGCGTAGTGGATACCATCAAATTCGAATGAAATTGGGAGATGAATGGAAAACAATAATTAAATCTAAGTTTGGATTATATGAGTGGTTAGTCATGCCTTTTGGGTTAACTAATGCACCTAGTACTTTCATGAGATTAATGAATGAAGTTTTACATGCTTTCATTGGACGATTTGTGGTAGTTTACTTTGATGATATATTGATTTTTAGCAGATCTTTTGAGGAACATTTAGAACATTTACGTGTTGTTTTTATTGCTCTACGTGATGCACGTTTGTTTGGTAACCTTGGAAAGTGCACCTTTTGCACCGACCGAGTATATTTTCTTGGCTATGTTGTTACTCCACAGGGAATTGAGGTTGATAAAGCCAAGATTGAAGCTATTGAGAGTTGGCCGCGGCCCAAAACGATCACACACGTGAGGAGTTTCCTTGGCCTCACTAGATTCTATCGGCGTTTTGTGAGATATTTCAGCACCATTGCTGCACCTCTCAATGAGCTTACAAAGAAGGATGTGCCTTTTGTTTGGGGTACTGCACAGGAAGAAGCATTCACGGTATTGAAAGATAAGTTGACACATGCTCCTTTACTCCAACTTCCTGATTTTAATAAGACTTTTGAGCTTGAATGTGATGCTAGTGGAATTGGGTTAGGAGGTGTGTTATTACAAGATGTTAAACATGTTGCATACTTTTCTGAAAAATTGAGTGGGCCTAGTCTGAATTATTCTACTTATGATAAGGAATTATACGCTCTAGTTCGGACTTCGGAAACATGGCAAAATTATTTATGGCCCAAAGAATTTGTTATACATTTTGATTATGAATCTTTGAAGCACATTAAAAGTCAAGCAAAACTAAACCGTAGACATACTAAATGGGTTGAATTCATAGAGACTTTCCCTTATGTTATTAAACACAAGAAGGGAAAAGAAAACGTTATTGCTGATGCATTGTCTCGTCGTTATACTATGCTTTCACAACTTGACTTTAAAATATTTGGTTTGGAGACCATCAAAGATCAATATGTGCATGATGCTGAATTTAAAGATGTATTGCAGAATTGTAAAGAAGGGAGAACATGGAACAAGTTCGTCGTTAATGATGGATTTGTGTTTCGTGCTAACAAGCTATGCATTCCAGCTAGCTCTGTTCGTCTTTTGTTGTTGCAGGAGGCGCATGGAGGAGGATTAATGTGACACTTTCGCGTGAAGAAGACGGAGGACGTACTTGCTACACATTCCTTTTGGCCAAAGATGCGACGAGATGTTGAGCGATTTGTTGGTCGCTGCACTACATGTCAAAAAGCTAAGTCACGACTCAATCCTCATGGTTTATATATGCCTTTGCATGTCGCTAGTGTTCCTTGGGAAGATATATATATGGACTTCGTTTTGGGTTTACCTCGAACAACAAAGGGGAGGGATAGCATATTTGTTGTCATGGATAGGTTCTCGAAGATGGCACACTTTATACCATGTCATAAAAGCGATGATGCTGCTAATGTTGCTGATTTGTTCTTTCGTGAAATTATTCGCTTGCATGGTGTGCCAAATACTATTGTTTCATATCGTGATACTAAATTTCTTAGCCACTTTTGGAGATGTTTATGGGCTAAGTTGGGGACTAAACTGCTTTTTAGTACTACATGTCACACCCAAACTGATCGACAAACTGAAGTAGTCAATAGAACTTTGTCTACTATGCTTAGGGCTGTTTTGAAGAATAACAAGAAAATGTGGGAATAATGCTTGCCTCATATTGAATTTGCTTATAATCGTTCGTTGCATTCTACTACTAAGATGTGCCGTTTTGAAATTGTCTATGGTTTCCTACCTCGTGCACCTATTGATTTGTTGCCTCTTCCATCTTCGGAGAAGGTTAATTTTGATGCTAAACAATGTGCTGAATTGATCTTAAAAATGCATGAGTTAACTAAGGCAAATATTGAGCGCATGAATGCTAAATATAAACTTCTTGGAGATAAGGGTAGAAAACATGTTGTCTTTGCACCTGGAGATCTTGTTTGGTTACATTTGCGTAAGGATAGGTTTCCTAATTTGCGCAAGTCAAAGCTAATGCCACGTGCTGATGGTCCTTTCAAGGTGTTAGAGAAAATAAATGATAATGCATATAAACTTGAGTTGCCTGCAGATTTTGGGGTTAGTCCCACATTTAACATTGCAGATTTGAAGCCTTACTTGGGTGAGGAAGACAAGCTTCCGTCGAGGATGACTTCAATTCAAGAACGGGAGGATGATGAGGACATCGCTAACAAGGTTACACCCGCAGTCCCAACTGACACATATACAGGACCAATTACTTGAGCTCGTGCACGCCAATTAAATTACCAGGTACTTTCGTTTCTTGGGAATGATTATAATGTTCATGAGAATATGATGCTGCCTAAATTGGATACATTTGTCTTGCTTACAAATGAAGGGCCTATCTTGGACAACAAGGATGAACATTGGAGCAAGATCAAGCATGGAGATGATGGTATGCGCAAGGGGAACAAGAACGGAGTTACAAGTGATGATTTCAGGACTTTGAAGCCACCATAATGAATGTGTGTAGCCTTGGATGAAATATACAAGATGCCACTTCATAAATTTCGTCCAAAGGCTATTATAGGTATCGCGTCACCTTATTATTGGGCCATGCCCATGTAATTTCGAAATAGTTGAGTATAGGCTATTTTTAGAGTCCGTATGTGTGGGTAAACAAGAGTTAGGGTTGGTTTTGGACCCCTCCACCAAGGGCCACGAAATTCCCCCCTCTTTCCCCCATATACACAGCCCTTAGGGCGTCGTTTAGACTTTGGGGCCTTTGTTTAGATTAAAAGTTCGCCATAGCTGCAACTTCGCGTACTTCGTTTGTGTTCAACGACCAGACCAAGGCGTCACAGAACCCCACCTTGATCAATAAAGCTTTCCTCTTATATTCGCAATATCCAGATTGCAATCTTTGTGTCTTGCTTGTTCTTCGTTTGCTTGCAGGAAATAGACCCTCGTGGTCAGGTTGATTGTGCTCCGGCATGGTCAATAACCTCTCGGAGTTGGTTTAGCGATTGCTAAGGCGCGACGTCCTCGCACGTTCGTAGTCGGATCATCAAAGTCTACTCCACTGAAAACGATAGCCACCATCTCATCGAAAGACGGGACACCTTTGCCTCTATCAAGGGGGAGGATGATGAGGACATCCTAGGTTCACCTCAAGTGAAGCTTCTACAAAGAACATCTATTTGGGTCTAATGACAAGGAGCCGTGCCAAACAAATAGCACAAGAGGTGAACGCGCTCCTAGCTGATCATATTTCAAATAACCATGAGAACTTTATACTGCCTAAATCTTGTGTGCTGATTTTACTCAGGTACAATGTTGAGGACAACCAACAATAGTCAGCACATGAAGAAACAAGTTCTGTAGACCATACAACAAGTTTGAACAGAACAAGTTTCAACTCTGATGAAAACCATATTTTGGTGACAAGGGCAACTAGTTACACCACAAGGGAGAATAGCAAGCCATCTCAACACTCTGTTGTTGCATGCGCAGTTCCAGAATTCGTCACAAGACTTGTTGCATCATGTCATACAAATATATGAGTATCTAGCACGTGTTGAATTACAAAATGGAGAGCATATGAAGTCTAGTTTCAGGAAATAAAACGGTGCATCATTTGGAGTCCTGAGTCAAAGGATATGAGAGTTCCAATGCAAGCTGTCCAAGCCATTAATTGTTGCGCGAGGCTCCATGAGTTTGCTCCCTTGACCAACTGGTTAGCACGAATTTGAGCCCCTATTTTGGCCTGGTTTCACACCTAAACTAGGAGGGTTATTCCTAGTATAAATACCCATTCCCCCACTTCAGCCATAACTCTTTGGCAATTTGATTTCAGCATAGGTTAGCTAAGTGCAACTAGAATATTGTTTGAGAGTTCACTTCCTCCTTAGCTCTTGTAATCTTGCCTTGTGAGAGGGTAAACTCACTTTGTTATTTTACAATAGCAGCTGTTGAGGCGGCGACCAGTTCATGCTTCCAACTTCATGCGTGGTTGCGTGGATTGGAAACTAGGAGTGTGGTTGGGCGAATACTTGCCGCTGGTTGTTGCATTTGCAATAGTTAGCTTCGGTCTCGTCAGGTTGCACTAGTTATCCTTTACCCGACAGCGTTGTTAGTTGGGACGAGGGTTTCCTTCATATCCTTCAGGTGGCGTTGATTCGCATCATAGAGCAGATCCTCCGTGAAGATTGGGCAACCCTGTATCACTAACACTTCTTCGGAAATGGTACCAGGTGATACTTTCTAGTTCATTTAGTTGGGGCGCCCCTCGGGCTGCATTATCCCCTAGCCTTGTGGGTCCATCCCTACGGCAGGTATCGTTTCTATCAATACTTCCTTACCAATCCCAATGAGCTCCTTTATGATTATCACCTGTCCGTTTGGTGCCCTGACACCCTTCACGGCTTCCGCGTGTAACTAACATGCCGGATTCTCATTCCGCCCAAGGAACTACTGGCATGACGCCTGTGCTCGGGTCCGTCCCTGCAGCGCCGAAAAACCTGAGAGACCGAGCTCTGAATCTCGGCCAGCCCCACGCACGTCTCCTTACCGGGTCCTCATTGCCTTCACATCCTTGCGGAAAGATCAAGCGCGGCTACGTGCCATGACCCCTTTCTTAGATCAATTCACAGGAACCTCCGGAGCCGGACTAGGAGCGGCCCCGCCGGCCACTCCCCTCGGTGCGATCCGCTTGCACGTTAAAGGGGCACTCCTGAGCATCGCGCCTCAGGGGATCCTACTGGCTCTCGAGCCCTCACCCCTGGCCTTGACCACGGCATCGCGACATGGCATAACAGTGGCGGTTGTGCCTCACTCAAGGGCAAGGACCCAAGGAGGTAGAGCACCTATTTGAGCTAAGGGGGAGAGACCAGCGCAATCCCTGCCTAGGAGCGCCATCACTGGGACACACAAAGGCGTCGCGCAAGGAAATCATAGCAAGATAAGTCACCCCCTGAACGTCGGCTAGAACCTCGTGACCTAGTGTTTTTATTTTCGTGATCTCGCTCGCGAAACATCGTTTTCCTTTTCGGCCTCCAGGGAGCCGCTTGCACGCTAAAGGGAACCTCCTGAGCATCGTGTCTCGGGGGCTCTTACCAGACATCGGGTCGCTCACCTCCTGGCCTTGACCACGGCATCGCGGCCTGGCATACCAGCAACGGCTGAAGCCTGCCTGGGGACTAGGTCCTGTCAGCGTAGAGCACCAAGCTGCCACGAGGGCGAAAACGAGCGCAGTGCACAAGCTAGATGTGCAATCGCAATACTAAACCAGGAGCAATGACATTAAAGCAAAAGTATTACAACTTCTTACATACCCCACGGGGCTAGACATGATTCTGCGCAGGGAAACAAAAGAAGAAAGCTTGGGAGAACCTGGCCAGGGGACATCACCGACAACGTCGGGAGGACGCCCACGTCCTGTTCCGGCCGCGATGAGAGCTCGATAGCTCGTAGATGTCATCGTCACTGGACTCCGGAGAATCAATTGATTTTGGGGACTCGCTACTGCTTCTAGAGGAGCTGATGGCAAGGCCAAGGGCAAGTTCAGCGCTCGTAGCCATGCCGCATGGATCGCCCCTCCCGGGGCATGATACGTCTCCAACGTACCTATAATTTTTTATTGTTCCATGCTATTATATATGATGTTTTGGATGTTTAATGGGCTTTATCATACACTAATATTTTTGGGACTAACCTATTAACCCAAAGGCCCAGTGCAGAGTGCTGTTTTTTGCCTATTTCAGGGTTTCACAGAAAAGGAATATCAAACGGAGTCCAAATGGAATGAAACCTTCGGGAGAGTTATTTTTGGAACGATATCTTCACGAGAGACTTGACCACCAAGGCAGAGGAGACACGTGGTGCCCACGAGGGTCCAGGGCGCGCCCCTCCCCTTGGGTGTGCCCCCCACCCTCGTGGGCCCCACGTTGCTCCACCGACGTACTTCTTCCTCCTATATATACCCATGTACCCCGAAAACATTGAGGCAATAGAGAAAACCCAAATTCCACCGCCGCAACCTTCTGTTCCCATGAGATTCTGTCTTGGGGCCTGTTCCGGAGTTCCATCGGAGGGGGGTGTGATCTTCCATGGAGTGCTTCTACATCAACACCATCGCCTCACCATGAGTTGTGAGTAGTTTACCACAGACCTTCGGGTCCATAGTTAGTACCTAGATGGCTTCTTCTCTCTTTTTGGATCTCAATACCAAGTTCTCCTCGGTTTTCAAGGACATCTATTCGATGTAATCTTTTTGCGGTGTGTTTGTCGAGATCCGATGAATTGTGGGCTTATGATCAAGATTATCTATGAGAAATATTTGGTTCTTTTCTGAATTCTTTTATGTATGATTATAATATCCTTGCAAGTCTCTTCGAATTATCGGTTTAGTTTGGCCTACTAGATCTATAGTTCTTGCAATGGGAGAAGTGCTTGGCTTTGGGTTCAATCTTGCGGTGTCCTATCCCAATGACAGTAGGGGCAGCAAGGCACGTATTGTATTGTTGCCATCGAGGATAAAAAGATGGGGTTTATATCATATTTCTTGAGTTTATCCCTCTACAACATGTCATCTTGCTTAAAGCATTACTTTGTTCTCATGAACTTAATACTCTAGATGCATGCTGGATAGTGGTCGATGTGTGGAGTAATAGTAGTAGATGCAGAATCGTTTCAGTCTACTTGTCTCGGACGTGATGCCTATATATAATGATCATGCCTAGATATTCTCATAATTATTCACTTTTCTATCAATTGCTTGACAGTAATTTGTTCACCCACCATAGAATTCTGCTATCATGAGAGAAGCCACTAGTGAAACCTATGGCCCCTGGGTCTATTCTCAACGTATCAATCTACAATCTACTTTACTTTGTTGTTTTTACTTTTTGTTCTTATATCCAAAAATACTAAAAATATCAAACTATCATAACTATCAGATCTCACTTTCGTAAGTGACCGTAAAGGGATCGACAACCCCTTATCGCGTTGGCTGCAAAGTTCTTATTTGTTTGTGCAGGTGCGAGGGACGCGCGCGTGGTCTCCTACTGGATTGATACCTTGGTTCTCAAAAACTGAGGGAAATACGTACGCTACTGTGCTACATCACCCTTTCCTCTTCGAGGGAATACAACGCAAGCTCGAGAAGTAGCAAGAAGAATTTCTGGCGCCGTTGCCGGGGAGGCTAACGCAAAAGTCATATACCAAGTACCTATCACAAACCCTTAGCCTTCGCATTACATTTTTTGCCTCTCGTTTTCCTCTCCCCCACTTCACCCTTGCCGTTTTATTTGCCCTTCTTTTTGCCGTGTGTTTACCGTTTTCTTGCTTCTTGTTTGCTTGTGTGTTGGATTGCTTGCTTGTCACTATGGCTTAGAACAATACCAAATTGTGTGACTTCTCCAATACCAACAATAATGATTTTATTAGCACTCTGATTTCTCCTATTACCGATGCTGAATCTTGTGAGATCAATGATGCTCTATTGAATCTTGTCATGAAAGGTCAATTTTCCGGCCTTCCTAGTGAAGATGCCGCTACCCATCTGAACAACTCTGTTGATTTGTGTGATATGCAAAATAAGAGGGATACTGATAATGATATTGTTAAATTGAAGTTATTTCCTTTTTCACTTAGAGATCGTGCTAAAACTTGGTTTTCCTCTTTGCCTAGAAATAATATTGATTCGTGGAATAAGTTCAAAGATGCTTTTATCTCTAAGTATTTTTCCCTGCTAAGATTATCTCTCTTAGAAATGATATTATGAATTTTAAGCAACTAGATCATGAGCATGTGGCACAAGCTTGGGAGAGAATGAAACTAATGATACATAATTGCACTACACATGGTTTGAACTTATGGATGATTATACAAAACTTTTATGCTGGCTTGAATTTTGCTTCTAGAAATCTTTTAGATTCGGCCGCAGGAGGCACTTTCATGGAAACTACCTTAGGAGAAGCTACCAAACTCCTAGATAATATTATGGTTAATTATTCTCAATGGCACACCGAAAGATCTACTAGTAAAAAAGTGCATGCTATTGAAGAGATTAGTGTTTTGAGTGGAAAGATGGATGAACTTATGAAATTATTTGCTACTAAGAGTGCTTCTTCTGATCCTAATGATATGCCTTTATCCACGTTTATTAAAAATAATAATGAATCTTTGGATGTGAATTTTGTTGGTAGGAATAATTTTGGTAAGAATTCTTATAGAGGAAACTTTAATCCTAGGCCTTTTCCTAGTAATTACTCTAATAATTATGGTAATCCTACAATAACTCTCATGGAAAGATGCCTTCTGAATTTGAAATTAGTGTTAAAGAGTTTATGAATTCGCAAAAGAATTTCAATGCTTTGCTTGAAGAAAATTTGCTTAAGATTGATGAATTGGCTAAAAGTATGGATAGAATTACTCTTGATGTTGATTCCTTGAAACTTAGATATATTCCAGGTAAGCATGATATCAATAAGTCTCTCAAAGCCATGAGAATTTCCATTGATGAATGCAAAGAAAGAACCGCTAGAATGCGTGCTAAAAATGAGTGCTTTATGAAAGCGTGTTCTTCTAGTTATCATGAAAATAAGGATGAAGATCTGAATGTTATTGGTGTGTCTCCTATTAGATCCTTGTTTTCTAGTATGAATCTTGATAAAGATGGGACTGGAGATGAGTCTACTTTAATTAAAAGTCATCCCAATGATTCAGAGTTTTTAGGTCTTGATGCTAAAATTGTTAAAAGTGGGATTGAAAAGATTAAAACTTTGCATAGTGATGAACCCACTACTTTGGATTTCAAGGGATTCAATTATGATAATTGCTCTTTGATAGATTGTATTTCCTTGTTGCAATCCGTACCAAATTCTCTGCAAGCTTATAGTAAAAAAAAACTTTTACCAAACACATAGTTGATGCTTTGATGCAATCTTATGAAGAAAAACTTGAACTAGAAGTTTCTATCCCTAGAAATCTTTATGATGAATGGGAACCTACTATTAAAATTAAAATTAAGGATCATCAATGCTTTGCTTTGTGTGATTTGGGTGAAGTGTTTCCACTATCCCAAAACTTTGTGTGATTTGTTAGGTTTCCATGAGCTTGAGGATTGTTCTTTAAATTTGCATCTTGCGGATTCTACTATTAAGAAACCTATGGGAAGGATTAATGATGTTCTTATTGTTGCCAATAGGAATTATGTGCCCGTAGATTTCATTGTTCATGATATAGATTGCAATCCATGTCCTATCATTCTTGTTAGACCTTTCCTTGGAACGGTTGGTGCTATTATTGATATGAAGGAAGGAAATATTAGATTCCAATTTCCATTAAGGAAAGGCATGGAACACTTTCCTAGAAAGAAAATCAAATTACCTTATGAATCCATTATGAGAGCCACTTATGGATTGCCTTCCAAAGATGGCAATACCTAGATCTATCCTTGTATCGTGCCTAGCTAGGGGCGTTAAACGATAGCGCTTGTTGGGAGGCAACCCAATTTTATTTTCTTTGTTTTTGCTTCTGTTTAGAAATAAATATTGCATCTAGCTTCGGTTTAGATGTGGTTTTGTGTTTTAATTAGTGTTTGTGCCAAGTAGAACATTTGGGAAGACTTGTGTGAAGTTTATATGATCATGCTGTAAAAAACAGAAAGTTAGCGCTCACGAGAATAGTCACCAGATTTTGCTGGAGAGTACTATTTAGTCAAATTCCTCACGTTTACCAATTTATGTCAATTTTTTGGAGTTACATAAGTATGCGAAAGTTACAGATTACTACAAACTATTCTGTTTTTGACAGATTCTATTTTCGTGTGTCGTTTGCTTATTTTGATGAATCTATGAGTAGTATTGAGGGATATGAATGATAGAGAAGTTGGAATACAGTAGGTTTAACACCAATGTAAACAAAGAATGACTTCATTACAGTACCTTTGAGTGGTGGTTTGTTTTCTTATACTAACGGAGCTCACGAGATTTTTGGCTAAGTTTTGTGTTGTTAAGTTTTCAAGTTTTGAGTATGGCTTTGATGGACTATGGAACAAAGAGTGGCAAGAGCCTAAGCTTGGGGATTCCCAAGGCACCCCAAGGTAAAATTCAAGGACAACCAAAAGCCTAAGCTTGGGGATGCCCAAGGCATCCCCTCTTTTGTCTTCATCTATCGGTAACTATACTCAGTACTATATTTTTATTCACCACATGATATGTGTTTTTCTTGGAGCGTCATGTATGATTTGAGTATTTGCTTGTTAGTTTGCCACAATCATCCTTGCTGGACACACCTTTTGAGAGAGATAAATATGGCCTAGAATTTATTAGAATACTCTATGTGCTTCACTTATATCTTTTGAGCTAAATAGTTTTGCTCTAGTGCTTCACTTATATCTTGTAGAGCACGGTCGTGATTTTATTTTGTAGACATTGTTGATATCTCATGCTTCACTTATATCCTTTTGAGAGTCTTTTAGAACAGCATGGTAATGTGCTTTGGTTATAAAACTAGTCCTAATATGATAGGCATCCAAGATGAATTTAGTAAAAACTTTCATACAAAGTGCATTGAATATGATGAGAAGTTTGATACTTGATGATTGTTTTGAGATATGATGATGGTGATATTAGAGTCATGCTAGTGGAGTAATTATGAATTTGAGAAATACTTGTGTTAAAGTTTGTGATTCCCGTAGCATGCACGTATAGTGAACCGCTATGTGACGAAGTTAGAGCATGAGGTATTTGTAGACTGTCATCCTTTGTGTGGAGGTCGGGGGCGCGCGATGGTTAACTCCTACCAACCTCCCCCCTAGGAGCATGCGTTGATTGCTTTGTTTTGATGACTAATAAATTTTTGCAATAAGTATATGAGTTCTTTATGACTAATGTTGAGTCCATGGATTAAACGCACTCTCACCCTTCCACCATTGCTAGCCTCTCTTGTACCGCGCAACTTTTGTCGGTACCATACACCCACTATATACCTTCCTCAAAACAGCCACCATATACCTTCCTCAAAACAGCCACCATACCTACCTATCATGGCATTTCCATAGCCATTCCAAGATATATTGCCATGCAACTTTCCATCGTTCCGTTCATATGACACGCTTCATATTATCATATTGCCATGCATGATCATGTAGTTGACATCGTATTTGTGGCAAAGCCACCCTGCATAATTTTTCATATATGTCAATCTTGATTCATTGCACATCCCGGTACACCACCGAAGGCATTCATATAGAGTCATACTTTGTTCTAGAATCGAGTTGTAAATCAATATAAGTGTGATGATCATCATTATTAGAGCATTCTCCCAGAGAGAAAAAAAGAAGGAAAGGCCAAGAAAAAGAAAGGCCCAAAAAAGGAAAAAAAGAAAAAAAAGAAAAAAAAGAAAAGAAAAGAAGAGAAAAGGGACAATGCTACTTTCTTTTTTCCAAACTTGTGCTTCAAAGTAGCACCATGTTCTTCATGATAGAGAGTCTCATGTTTAGTCACGTTCATATGCTAGTGGGAAATTTTCATTATAGAACTTGGTTTGTATATTCCAACGATGGGCTTCCTCAAATGCCCTAGGTCTTCGTGAGCAAGCAAGTTGGATGCACACCCACTTACTTTCTTTTGTTGAGCTTTCATACATTTATAGCTCTAGTGCATCCGTTGCATGGCAATCCCTACTCACTCACATTGATATCTATTATTGGGCATCTCCATAGCCCATTGATACGCCTAGTCTATGTGAGACTATCTTCCTCCTTTTTGTCTTCTCCACAACCACCACTCTATTCCACCTATAGTGCTATATCCATGGCTCACGCTCATGTATTGCGTGAAAGTTGAAAGTTTGAAAAATTGAGTATGAAAACAAGTGCTTGGCTGAAACCGAGGTTGTGCATGATATGAATATTTTGTGTGGTGAAGAGGGAGCATAGCCAGACTATATGATTTTGTAGGGATAACTTTCTTTGGCCATGTTATTTTGAGAAGACATGATTTCTTTGTTAGTATGCTTGAAGTATTATTATTTCTTATGTCAATATAGACTTTTGTCTTGAATCTTTCGGATCTGAACATTCATGCCACAATAAAGAAATTACATTGAAAATTATGTCGGTTAGCATTCCACTTCAAAAATTCTGTTTTTATCATTTACCTACTCGAGGACGAGCAGGAATTAAGCTTGGGGATGCTTGATACGTCTCCAACGTATCTATAATATTTTATTGTTCCATGATATTATATATGATGTTTTGGATGTTTAATGGGCTTTATCATACGCTTTTATATTATTATTGGGACTAACCTATTAACCCAGAGGCCTAGTGCAGATTGCCGTTTTTTTTGCCTATTTCAGGGTTTCGCAGAAAAGAAATATCAAATGGAGTCCAAACGGAATGAAACCTTCGAGAGAGTTATTTTTGGAATGATATCTTCATGAGAGACTTGAGCACCAAGACAGAGGAGACACGCGGTGCCCACGAGGGTCCAGGGCGCGCTCCTCCCCCTGGGCGCGCCCCCCACCCTCGTGGGCCCCATGTTGCTCCACCGACGTACTTCTTCCTCCTATGTATACCCATGTACCCTGAAAACATCAAAGCAGCAGAGAAAATCCTAATTCCACCGCCGCAACCTTCTGTTCCCGTGAAATCCCATCTTGGGGCCTGTTCCGGAGCTCCATCGGAGGGGGGGGATCTTCCACGGAGTGCTTCTACATCAACACCATCGCCTCACCATGAGTTGTGAGTAGTTTACCACAGACCTTCGGGTCCATAGTTAGTACCTAGATGGCTTCTTCTCTTTTTTTGGATCTCAATACCAAGTTCTCCTCGGTCTTTGAGGAGATCTATTCGATGTACTCTTTTTGCGTTGTGTTTGCCGAGATCCGATGAATTGTGGGTTTATGATCAAGATTATCTATGAGAAATATTTGGTTCTTTTCTGAAATATTTTATGTATGATTATAATATCCTTGCAAGTCTCTTCGAATTATCGGTTTGGTTTGGCCTACTAGATCTATAGTTCTTGCAATGGGAGAAGTGCTTGGCTTTGGGTTCAATCTTGCGGTGTACTTTCCCAGTGACAGTAGGGGCAGCAAGGCACGTATTGTATTGTTGCCATCGAGGATAAAAAGATGGGGTTTATATCATATTGCTTGAGTTTATCCCTCTTCATCATGTGATCTTGCTTAAAGCATTACTCTGTTCTTATGAACTTAAAACTCTAGATGCATGCCGGATAGCGGTCGATGTGTGGAGTAATAGTAGTAGATGCAGAATCGTTTTGGTCTACTTGTCTCGGACGTGATGCCTATATATAATGATCATGCCTAGATATTCTCATAATTATTCGCTTTTCTATCAATTGCTCGACAGTAATTTTTCCACCAACCATAGAATTCTGCTATCATGAGAGAAGCCACTAGTGAAACCTATGGCCCCCGGGTCTATTCTCAACATATCAATCTACAATCTACTTTACTTTGTTGTTTTTACTTTCTGTTCTTATATCCAAAAATACCAAAAATATCAAACTATCCTATCTATCAGATCTCACTTTCGTAAGTGACTGTAAAGGGATTGACAACCCCTTATCGCGTTGGCTGCGAAGTTCTTATTTGTTTGTGCAGGTGCGAGGGACTCGCACGTGGTCTCCTACTGGATTGATACCTTGGTTCTCAAAAACTGAGGGAAATACTTACGCTATTGTGTGCTGCATCACCCTTTCCTCTTCGAGGGAGTACAACGCAAGCTCGAGAAGTAGTAGGGGAGCATTCAACACGCTGACCGTACTCGCCGAAAACATTGAAGAAAAGTGTGGAGGCTCCGTCATATTCGAAGTGGATAGCGGAGGCCCCTTCTGGATGGTAGGCGCGTTCGATCTCGCCCCATAATCGACTCAAGAAGACGTCGCCCGGGGTGGGGGAACGTCGACCTCTGCTTCGGTAGCTTGGATGTAGCACCCGGCGTGTTGCAGCCACAGCTCGGCGGGGCCCCTCGGCGGTATCAATTCAGTGAAGAACCTCGGGAGCCAGATCCACAATTGCGGCGGCATTGCCGCCCACACCACGAACTTGGGGCGCATGCTGTCAACATGGGTCCGCAGGCCGGATGATTGTACGGCTGCGGCCTGTCCTCCGTGATCCCAACCTGTGCGGGGTCGGGCGTCAGCACTGCCTAGGGCCTTGCGCGTGGCCGTATAGGGGGATGTGGGAAGCCAGGTGGAGGCCACAGAAACCAAGGCAACGTCGCCCCCAGACCCAAGCCGGCGTCATGGGAGCGGCCAAGCCTTTTTGATGCGGAGCATCCTTCATTCATCCCCATGTACACCATTTGGACGCAAGGTGATCCCGTTCCTTGATGCTTCCCCTTTCCTTTCTTGTGAGACATGGATGCTACTTCAAGCGCGGACCTTGTGCATGCTCAGGAACACCCAAGGAGACCATGGAGAGCCCAAGGACCAAGGCCAAGCACGCACGGGAGCAAAGGAAGGAGAAGGAAGAAGAAGCAGCTGCAATAGCCGCCGGACATCCGGCCATGTGCCCGGACATCCGGCGCCCCAACAGAACATCTACAGAAGAGGCCCCTGATAGCCCGGACATCCGGCAATCACCCCAGACATCCGGCTCCTCGCCGCCGGACATCCGGCCCCCGGCTCGGACATCCGGTGCCTGCCTGCGCGCAGAGACGGGCCTGAGGCCCATGTATCCCTCTCCCACTTACCCCTTCGTGGACCTAGACTATATATACTCCTCCACCCCCTCCTAGTTAGGGTTAGCGTAGGTTTAGCTTATTTGAGACAGAGCTTTGCTCATCCACTAGTGGTTCATCTCCTTGTGAGTGACTGCGGCCTCTCCACGGAAAAGATCCACACGGATTCAAGACCTCCTTCACGGAGAAGATCCCGCGGGATACCCCAAGACCTCCTCACGGAGAAGAACCGGTTACCCTTTGTATCGTCCCTTGTTGATCATGGATCTTGTATCTCTTTGTGTTTCGAGGATCTAGCATATGTGTGACTTGTTCTTTTTGGTTTGAGTGATTCTCTCGTGTTTCCCCTCGTGTTCCCTCTCGTGTTCTTCGTGGGATCCCCTCCATTTCATGAAAGATCGGCCATATAGGGCTCCACCCTACATCATATGGTATCAAGAGCAAGGTTTCTCATGAATTTGGAGTCCCCTCCACCGTTTTCGACCCTTGTTTTGTATGGTTTCGTCCAAAAATTCGAAAATCCCCACCAAAAATAGCCCCAATTTTTTGTGATCTGGTGGTTTGATGATGTTTTGTTTATTTTGATCCATCGGTTGCTTGGTTTCAGGTGGATCTAGCATTGCCCCAAGATTCCCCATCTTTCCTCCACAAAATCCATCCAATTTTGTGCCCCAAATCATCAATTTCTGCCCCCAAACGCGTTTGGAAGTTCCAATCCCGATCTGGAATCATCGGGCCAGACATCCGGGCTTAAGGCCGGAAATCTGGGCCATCGGGCCGGACATCCGGGCGCCAAGCCAGACATCTGGCTCCTGGAGGTCAAAATCCCGCACGGTTCTGTAAACAGGCCCCGGACATCCGAAATTTACCCCGGACTTCCGGCCCTTGGGAATTCAGCCACCCGTGTTTCACCGTTTTGTCATAACTAATTCATCTGGAGTCCGATTTTGACATTCTTTAGCTCATCTGGAAGATCTTGACATCCCCCTTCACGAAAAATACCACCATAATCATTTGACTCCATCATATTTTGTGAATTTTGGCATCTTTGCCTAGGCCTTCCACCATATCATCCGCATAGCCACCATAGCCTTCCGCAACCTAACCCATTTTGATCCCCATATCATTTGTGGTTGCTTGAGTAGTGATTTGAGTCTCCTAAGGTGTTTACGCTACTTAGGGACAATTGCTTCTCCATCAACCACCACCATCACTTCCGCATAGCCTAGCCCACTATAAATTACCAACCCAACTTAACCAAATTTTGTTCGAGCTTGTTTGAGTTGTGGGTTGTGTCTCCTAAGGTGTTTCGGCTACTTAGGGACCGTGCCTTCAACTCCGACACCGTGTATAACCCATCTTTCCACTTCCGCTACCCCCACCACTTTGCCGCTACCACCATTTGACAGTTGATATTTTGTGTTCACGGTTTTTCCGTTTCCTATGGTGTTTCGGCTACTTAGGGACGAGTCTCCGTCATCTTGGTATCTACATCAAGAACACCGCCACTCATCATCACCACAGACGATAACCCCCATATCATCTTGGTATTGTGGTATCCCTCCTTTGTATATTCCCTTGCAATTGCATTGTTAACCCCTAGCCCACTTTTTGTGTCACTTACCTATCGAGACTAGCCATTTGAGTATTGCCGGCAACGTGAGTTGTGCACATTAGTGATCATACGTCCCATAGCATACATACCATATCACCGTGGTGCATATCTTGGTATTATCTCTTGTGACACAAGGTTGTCATCGCATATACTCAATTGCTATCTTGGTTCATGAAGTTTTGCATGAGAAAAGAGCTCAAAAGAGAAAGAGCCAAACAAGCTTTTAAGCACAAAGAAAAAGATAAGCAAAGAGCTTTTAAGCAAGAACCATATCATCATACTACATTAAGATTGTCATACTCGATCATTTTGGATCATACCACCGGAATACCATACATATAGCATACTTGGGATGGAAGTCATTGTATTTTGCTTAGTAGGTTGTGCCAAATTCGTATCCGCCTATTGTGCAATCGCGCTAGCGTCTCTCTAGTGTTGTGCAACAAGAGCATTTTCGTGGATTCCACATTTTGGGCTCGTTCCTTGGTTGCATGACCCCATCTATCTATCTGTGTGTGTGTTTCCATGTGCCACCCATATTGGTATTGGTCTACTTGTTTCACTTGCAAATTTGTGAATCTTTTTCAACATTATTGACTCTTGCTAACATTTTGCATCAAATTTTTGTGCCACTATCCTCACCGAGCTCCACCATAAGCTTTACTTGTGTAGGTGTGAGAAACCGACAAGAATTGGTACCAATTGGGATATTTCCTTGTTCCACATTTGAGTGATCATTGATCCATCTTCAACATCGGTCTAGGTACATTTGGTATAGTTCTTCTCTTTCTCCGACTCATATTTGCTAGCGTCTTGTGATGGATAGGCAAGGCATTTCATCTCCGGTCTTCGACATCGACGGCGCAAACAATGACATCCACGCGAAAAGCATCGGACTACAACGAGCAATGAAAGAGGGCTTGGGCAACATCGCCATCGAACTACAACACTCCGAGACAAGGAGAATGGCTTCCTTTGATGACATGCGCGACTCCTTCAACAAACAAATGGCGGAGCTCAAACACTTGGTGGTCGATTACAAGTCTTCTTCCCCTTCGTCGCCTTCTTGGTGGCGACGTTCAAGTCACAAGTCTTCGGAGCACAAACACGATGCAAGCGTAATTCATCCAGGAGCTCTAGCACGACTACGACATCATTATCATGAAGATGCTCGACAAGCACATACCTACAAGTCCGATCAAGCTCTACTTCACGCCAAGGACGAGCTTCATGAGCAAGAGAGAAGACCGCGAGACAGCCACCACCATGAAGGAGCTACGGCTACAACCACCACTTCGGCATCTTCGCCAAGTGCTATCAAGGCATCTTCGCCTTTGGACGTACGACATATTCGCCTACTTTCCGTGAGTTCGCCTACATTGACATCTCCAACTACAAGGCGACCACCTAAAAGTGAGGGCGACACTTCCATCTTCGGAAGCTTCCCACATCAAGACGGCGACAATATGGTCGAGCAAGGGCCATCCCATTCGACCAAGGCGACGAGCATGAACCTCTTCGACACCATGAAGACGGCGCCCATATTGGACTACTACTCCGGATCAAGCTACGTGAGCAAGCATGAGACCTTCTCTTTGACCTCGGAGGAGCATGATGATTTGCCACATCCCACGGCATTCATCTTTGGAGGCACTACGGATGAGGAAGTTGAGCATGGAGATTATTGCACCTACACCTCTTCGACATCCACATATGACGAAATTCCCCAATTCCCATGTGAGGAGAGCCACCACCACATGAGTAATACGAGTGACTCCACCATATGTGACCTTGAGAGCATTTCCCTTGAGAGGATGAGTGTGCCCACCAGTAGCCCCACAATGCGAGCATGCCACTTCTCCTATATGAGGTTGAGAGCCATTTGAGTGACTCCACCAACCATACGAGCAAGAGCATCCACGAGGGAGTGAGTGAGCCACAACACTTAGTGAGTGAGGTAGTTGATAGGGCATGTGAGGCCACTATGATTTCTAACGACTTAACCTCTACAGTGAGTGTGTTTTCTTTGGTGCTAGGTCTCCTACAAGAGGACATGCCTACCCTCAACGAGCCCGTCCCTACAATGGACAACCCGATGGCCATGGTGGAAGAAGATGCACCACCCACATGGTTCCATCATGATGAAGATGAACACGATTGGATCTTGAACACCTCACCTACAACGCATGTGTGACACTCCAAAGGTAAAATAGGTGAAGGTGATGCTCTTGTCCCACTAGTGGACTATCTTACCAATGATTGCTTGCAGGATGTTGACACACCTATCACCATGCATCATGCTAGTGCGACTTCATCATGTCATGACTTACCTATTTTTGATGAATATGATGATGAGCATGTTGAGTTTCCTAGTTGTGATGCTATGCTACATAGGATTTCTTGTGAAAATTCTTTTGGTCACATCATGTTCGAGAATCCTTTGAACTTGTCATAAGCTATGAGTGAGATATCCTATATTGCTTCATATCAATCTCAACATAGTAACTGTGCATGCGCCATTAAAGTCAATCCTATTTGCACTTATGGCATAGATGACAAGATGATGGTCATTGGCTTTTGTTTTTCATGCGATGATATTGCCATGCTCCCTTTACATGATTTGCGCAATTCATCTACTATGCCATGACATGAACACATTGTTCCAGATATGCATTGTTTTGGATGTTGTCAATATTCTCCATGTGATATTTCCACTCATGCTCATGAGGAGACCCCATAGTTACCACCCCCATAGTTTCCTCATACTTACTAGGAGATCTTGATGCATTCCATACTTTGCATAGTTCCCATAATTGTGTGCACCATATGCATTCCTTGAATAATAATGCCCTACATATTTGTCATGATTCATTACACAATTCAAGTCTCCATTATGCTATACTTAAAAACAAACCTCTCATGATGGATGACATGTTTCTATATCACGCATCTCATTTGTTCGAGAATTGGAATATTGTGCTAACCACCACACGCACGTGCGCATCATGATGGATGATGTGTACATATACCACGCACACACAATTTTCCCTTTGTCTTTGTTTTGTGTAGGTACTCATGAACATTTGTCAACCTCACTAACCCATGAGTTGACAAAACGAGCTCTTGAGAGCAACGATGATTTGGGATCTCGTGGATTGTCTCTACAACCATTCTCTTCGCGTGTAACATCCCAAATTTTCAATTTGGAATGTTATACATAGATCATACTGCATTGCATGTTTCTTTGCATTTTTGTTTGTGGCGATCCTCGAAACTCTAAGCAACTCAAGGACCTTCGGAGAGAGTTGGGAATTCTACCGCTTTCGTATCTGAGTTCACTCGAATGCCGGTATGAGGACAGTGTTGGTTTTAATTATTTTTCTCTCATAAAAATATTTCTAAATAAAGTATATGAGCGGAGATAATATGACTTCTCCAAAATAACAGAAATATTGGAGGAAAAATGTTAAAATCACTTTTGGTATTTTTCTGGATTTATTTGCGATTTTATTTGCATAGGAAAAATGCGGGTTTTTCAAAATTGCATTTAGGTCCGGGAAAAATGTTCACTTTGTCCTAAATATTATTAGAGGACGGTGAAAATTTGTTTCGGGATTTTTGGAGTCCGTTTGGTATTTCTTTCGTTAGTTTTGCTACGTCAGGACACTTTTAGAAAGAAAAAAACGAACTGACTCCGGGCTGTATGTGGCCAGGACGCTGGCCTTTATAAGCCGTGCCCCGGCCCGCTAGCGCCCCAGCCCCGCGCCGCCGCCCGCGCAGCCGCCGCTGCCCCGCCGCCGTTCGCCGGTTGACTTTTTGAGGTAGCCGTCGGTTTTCTCTTTTAAACCGATCGGTTTTTTTTCAGAAACCCTAGATCCGTTTTTTTAGATTAGATCGGTTTTTTTCGGTTTAGTTATTTAGCGGACGGTCGTCCGTACATTCGTTTTAACGAACCTGTTCGTCCGTTAGTCGCAGACAGCGAACGTTCGTTCATTAGCCTGTTCGTCAGTTTTCTTTTTCGGGGTATTTATCCGCGATTATTCCAATCGTGATTTCTGCCCTGATATTGTTTTTCATTGTTCTTTTCGCTCGAGAGTCGGAATCATGTGATTCAAAATCCTAGATCTTTGTCTCGACGCCCTCTTTCCGTTTAACCCACTTGAACCAAGTTTTGGCTACAGTAAAATTTGACTTTAGATCAATTAGTAACCGGAGCTCGTTTCTTTCGCAGTTTGAGTTTCGTTGCTTCTTTCGATTTGATTCTTTTTGCAAACCGGAGTTCTTAAGGTGAACTTTCTGGTTAGATCTTATCTTTTGGAGTTTTGTTTGTGCATCGTTGGTTGTTTGCTTATGTATGCTATTGTTTGCTTGCAATAGAATATCCGGACTATGAAGAGTGGTACTACGAATCTCTAGGTTTTGCGAATCGTCAGCAAGGCAAGTAACACTTTATCATACCCTTTTATTACCCTGTTTTTATGCATTAGATAAAACCCTCACGCATTGCATGAGTAGGATCTCTTAAATTGTGGGACTGGGAAGTAGATTGAGGTAGAACCTATTACCTGCATTATGTTCAAACCCTTGGGAGTTACTTCTACGTTTGCTTAGGTTGCTATGCTATGCTCGTAGACGTGGTTTGGGTTTGAGTGAAATCCATGACATATGTGAGTTGTTAATTAAGGATTCAACTTAAGGTGGCTACTTGAATACACATCTGGGTGGATTGGTTGCAGGGCACCTGTGGAATCCAGTGTTGTCCTAGGAAATCCCGGGGTTCCGTGTGATTTTTCCAATGGAATGCCACCCAGGCTCAAAGGGATCATAAAACTATTCATGCTAGAAAATTCCGTGTGCAGCCACATGCCAATATGGGCTCTGGCATAGTTGAGTAAGTTGTGGGAAACCTTCCCATGATGGGCTAGTAGATGTAGAGGGATTGTAGGTGTATCGGCCTATCTATCTGGTTAAGGGGACCTCTTCGGAAAGACTGTGTCTCGGTCATCCGTTTCTCAAACACCATGCAGTGCGAGAAACCAAACAGAGGCGATCGTGTCTTGTGGGAAAGGTGCACAAACCTCTGCAGAGTGTACAATATGATCATGATTAGCCGTGTCCCCGGTTATGGACATCTTGAGTATCTGGTACTTGAATTATTGGTTGATCTCATCACTCTATAAATTAATTTTTTGGGTTAATGAATTACTTTAATTGGGATTGAGCAAGGGGGTACCTTCTCAATGATTTTCAACTACCATGATAGTTAAAATAAAATATATTCCTTTGTTGTAGGGAAAAATTGGCTTTATGCAAAAACTTTAACCTTAGAGCCTCCACCAGCCAAATATGCATATAGTATAGCCTTTATTCTGTTACTTGCATCTTCTATGTTATCTTGCCAGCATATTCCATGTGCTGACCCGTTTTCGGGCTGCAACATATTACGTTGCAGACTATTCAGACGAGAAATAAGACGTTCTTGGTCGTTTGTCATGCACTCAGCTATGCCGTTGGAGTTGATGGACTCACTTATCTTCCAAGCCTTCCGCTTTTATTTTGTTAGATGGCCTTAAGCCATAGACTTTTGTAATAAGTTCTCATTGGAGACATTCGATGTAATAAGTGTGTGATTGCCACTCTGTTATAAATCCTTCAAGTACTGTGTGTGTCAGCATTACTGATCCAGGGATGACACAAAAACACAGAGACTTCGGTCCATTCGGATCGTGGTCGCTACATCGCGCAACCACTACACGCATATCTTTTACTTAGCTCTCACACGACTATGGGCTATTTACCACTTGTCATCTTATGCCCATTCTATCGTGTTCACTTTGCATGTTATGCCCCTTGCTATGACTTTGGCATGCAATTGTGACCCTTGCTTTCCTTTACACATGATTCACCATCATGCTACTTATATGTGTATTTGCATGCTTGGTGGAGATACTTGTAGCTACTGCCAAGAGTTCTTTGTGCCCCATGCTATTATTAATTCTTGTGTTGGGAGAGTCATGATGTTCCATTGCTATTTACATAGGACTTCTTGCCACCACAATGATGAGACTTTGCTCATATCTTGTTTTCATGCTTGTGCTATGACACGTGCATTATTCATGCCTACAATTTGCATACATGACATGCTTGCCATGATTACCTCTAGTATGTTGCATCTTTGCACTACTAGCTTGTTGGACTTGTTCACCATGATTGCTTGCTATGATGCATCACCCATGTACCACTCTTACTTGCTTTCTTGGGTTGATGACATATATGTTCATGCCATTCACATGTTTCACATTGATCATTGTGACTTGTCTCCATTAGTTGCATCTCTCATATTCCATCGTATTGAGTGCAACAGTGCTATGATTGTTGATCTTGGAGACTTGGACTCCTTACTTATGAGGCATGCTTGCTAGTTTGAGCCTAATGCCCTTGGTTCTTCTTGCATCTTATGCCTACATACCATGCACCACACCCTTGTACTTTCTTATGATAAGAATGATGCAAGCACTTGTTAGGTATTTTCCCGCACGAATGCTAGGTTTTGCATTACGGTTAACCTCATTTGTTTTTCCGGGTGTTTGTCATGTTCTTTCATTTTGAAGGATTCACAAGACGGTACCATCACGAGGCATCTTGGGCATGTGAAGGCATACACATTGCACGACACCAACACCCTCAACAACATACATAAGGTGCATTCCTTCTTTGTGAGCCATCCTCACATATGCATATTGGATAGGTGATGCGGAGCATCCCAAGATCATCCCATGGACCTACCATCGTCTCACCAAGTGCCAAGTGGACCCATGACACGCGCTCGAGCACGAGCTCTCGACACCGAGATGACTTCACTCCTCTCGCAACGTCATTTCGATTCACATGAGATATGGCTGCTACCCTCATCTGAAACTCTATGCATACTCGGGTAACTCGGGAGCAACCATGGAGAAGCAAGGGAAAAGAGGAATCAAAGAAGGAAGACAGAGAAAAAACGGCCAAGCCTCAGACTGGCCAGACGATCCGGGCAGAGCCCGGACGATCCAGACCTCCGCCCGGACGATTCGGGTAATGTGTCCGCGGACTCCCGAGAGATCCTCACTGAAGCCGGATCATCCGGATTCCAGCCCGGATCATCCGTCCACACCCGGACGTCAGGACCAGGACCTGGACATCCGGACCCTCTTCTGTAGAGACGACACATCCGGATCATCCGGACGCCGCCCCGGATCATGCGGACACCCGAAGCCCGGATCATCCGGACCAACATCTGGATCATCTGGACAATGCCTGCGTGCATGACTCTGGGCCGAGGCCCATGTACCCCTTCGCCCCTCCTAGCCTATATATGTCACTCCACCCATACCTTCTAGGGTTAGTGATGTAGGGTGGAACCCTAGTCGGCAGATCTTTCACGAAAGGAGGTTATCCCACGATGAACACGAAGAACACAAGGATGATAAGGAGGAAAATCACGAGGAGAAACACTCAAATCAACATAAACACGGTCACACAGGTGCTAGATCCACGATACAAATCAAAATACACGATCCATAGTCAACCACGATGGTACAAAGATAGTATTCTCCCGGAGGAGGTCTTGGGTATCCCTTGGGATCTTCTCCGGTGTGGAGGCCTTGAATCCGAGGTGGATCTTCTCCGAAGAGGCCGCGGTATCGTAGGAGAGGAACCACAAAGGTCTATGATGAGCTATCCAAAAGCTAACCCTAAAAGATGTGGGGAAAGGAGTATATATAGAGTACGGAGCGAAGGGATACACGGGCCACGGCCCAAAGGATGCGCGCAGGCAATCAGGGGCCGGACGTCCGGGCGACGGGCCGGATGTCCGGGGCGAGGGGCCGGATGTCCGGGCTGGAGGGGTTGAGTCTCGGGTGGCTTCTGTAGAGTGGCGCCGGATTTCCGGGCCCGAGGTCGGATGTTCGGGCCATGCTTGTCCGGATGTCCGGGCCCTGGCCGGATGAACGGGCCCTGTAGCCTCGACCGCTGGTGGCCTTCTGTAGTGGTTTGTCCAGGGGCCGGATGTCCGGGCCAGGGGGCCGGATGTCTGGGGCCTGGAGCCTTCTTCAGCCCTTCTCAATGCAAAGCCTCGTCCGTGAGCTTGGGGACTTGTCCATCTTCACGCACATCTCCAATGTGATCTTCTTCACACCTGAGCACACAAAACACATCCATCTGAGGTAGCAACCATGTCTCGCAAGATTCGTATGGAAGTAGGGCTAGGAGTGACGTCACGTCGGTCGCGAGAGCTCTAGCACGAGCACGAGTCATTGGTCCTTGAGGCACTTGGTGAGGCGATGGAGGGTCTATGGGGATGACCTCGGGATGCTCCGCATCATCTCCCCTCCCTTGGGAAAGATCCGACCTCGGATCAAAATCTTCATCACCATGGAAAGGAGATAGATCCTTGATGTTGAAAGTATCGCTCACGGAGTACTTGTCTCGTGGGATGTCGATCTTGTAGGCGTTGTTGTTGTAGCGTGACAGCACCTTGATGGGTCAGTCGGCGCGCGGTAGTAGTTTGGACTTGCGCTCGTGTGGGAAACGGTCCTTGCAAAGATGAAGCCAAACAGGATCTCCCAGTTGGAACACCCTTGGTGCCTTGTTGACGTTGATCTTTGTGGTGAGACGATGGACTTGTCGCTCGATCATTGCCCTTGTATGTTCGTGCACCTTCTTGAGATAGCTCGCTCGTGCACTTGCGTCCATGTTCGTGCGCTCTTGGAGAGGTAGAGGTAGGATGTCTAATGGGGACAACGGGTTGAAGCCGTAGACGGCCTCGAAGGGGGACTTGCCGGTAGTCGAATGTCTTGCGCGGTTGTAGGCGTACTCGGTGATGGGAAAGCATTGCTCCCATTCCTTGATGTTCTTCTTGACCAACACGCGAAGAAGCGTCGAAAGTGTGCGGTTTGTCACCTCCGTTTGGCCGTCGGTTTGTGGATGGTATGCCGAAGAGAAGAGTAGCTTGATTCCTAGTTTTGCGCATAAAGTTTTCCAAAAGTAGCTCAAGAACTTGACGTCCCGGTCCGACACGATCGTCTTGGGCACTCCATGTAGACGAATGATCTCCCTACAAAAGAGATTTGCAACATGTGAAGCATCGTTGATCTTGTTACAAGGAATGAAATGAGCCATTTTAGAGAATCTATCCACGACAACAAACGCAGAATCTTTGCCATTTTGAGTCCTAGGCAATCCAAGTACAAAGTCCATGCTTATGTCTTCCCATGGATGGTATGGATTAGGAAGTGGCATGTAAAGACCATGAGATTGAGCTTTGGACTTAGCTTTGCGGCATGTGGAACATCGGTTGGTGAGGCGTGAGACGTCACGGAGCATCTTGGGCCAAAAGTAGTTCTTTGAGAGCGTAGCAACTGTCTTGTCGCGTCCAAAGTGTCCCATGAGTCCTCCTCCATGAGATTCCTGCAAAATGAGCAAACGAAGCGAAGACTCGGGAATGCAAAGTTTGTTAGCTCTCATAAGATATCCATCCTTTAGGTAGTAACGTTCCCAAGAAGTGTGAGTCAAGCACTTAGCATAAGCATTTGCAAAGAAAGGATCATGCTCATATAAATCTTTTATGTGCTCAAAGCCAATAACATTCAACTCAAGTTGTGTAACAAGCATGCATTTGTGGGAAAGCGCATCCGCCACAACATTTTCTTTTCCTTTAATGTATTTGATGACATAGGGAAACGACTCAATGAACTCACTCCACTTAGCATGACGCTTGTTCAACTTAGTTTGACCTTTGAGATACTTGAGAGTCTCATGGTCCATATGAAGAATGAATTCATGAGGTCTAAGATAATGTTCCAAAACACGCAAAACTCTCACCAAGGCATAAAGCTCTTTGTCATAAATGGGGTAGTTAAGTTGCGCTCCGGATAGCTTCTCGCTAAAGTATGCGATTGGCCGCTTTTCTTGCATAAGCACGCCAGCTATGCCGGTACCACTAGCGTCACAATGAATCTCAAACGGTTTATCAAAGTTTGGTAGGGCTAGAAGTGGTGCGTGTGTAAGCAAGCTTTTAAGCTCATTGAACGCGGTGTCTTGCGAAGGACCCCAAATGAAGGGTGCGTTCTTCTTGCTCAAGGCGTGTAGAGGCATAGTGATAGTGCTAAAATCCTTCACAAAACATCGGTCAAAACCCGCTAGACCAAGGAAACTACGCACTTGCATGAGATTCGTTGGTTGAGGCCAAGTTTTAATTGCTTCAATTTTAGTTCCATCAACGTGAACACCTTGTGAAGAAACGACAAATCCTAGGAAGACAATCTTGTCAACGCCAAAAGTGCATTTCTCCATATTAGCATATAAGCACTCTTTCCGAAGGGTTTGTAAAACCATACGGATGTGTGTCACATGGTCCTCAAGCGACTTGCTAAAAACGAGGATATCATCAAAGTAGACCACTACAAAGACACCTATGTAGGGTCGAAGACAAAAATGCATAAGACGCATAAATGAACCGGGTGCTTCCGATAAACCCATTGGCTTGACAAGCCACTCATATAACCCAAACTTGGTTTTGAAAGCCATTTTAAACTCATCACCCTCTTGAATGCGAATTTGGTAGTAACCACTTTTAAGATCAATTTTCGAAAAGATGGTGGCACCAAATAATTCATCAAGCATGTCGTCTAAGCGTGGGATAGGGTAATGGTATCTAACGGTGATAGCATTTATAGGGCGGCAATCGGAGCACATGCGAAAACTTCCATCTTTCTTAGGCACGAGAATAACCGGAACGGTACAAGGGCTTAAGCTTTCACGTACATGACCTTTGTCGATGAGTTGTTGCACTTGTCGTTGTATCTCCTTGGTTTCCTCGGAATTGACGCGGTAAGGAGCCTTGTTTGGAAGTGGTGCGCCGTGTATGAGGTCGATGCGGTGTTCGATTCCGCGAAGAGGAGGTAGACCCGGAGGTAGTTCATCGGGGAAGACGTCCGAGAATTCCTACAACAATTGATACAACACTAAAGGCAGTGGTGGTGAAGTGTTAGTAGGTTTGGCTTCTCCTTTGCATAAAAGCACAAGGTGAAAGACACTCGATGGGTTCTCACACACTTCTCTCATCTCACTTTTGGTGGAAAATAGCACTAGTTGTTTCTTGTCGCTCATCGTGGAGTCGCTCATATTTGGCTTGTGGCTCTCACTCTCCTTTTGATGGCTCACTCTCTCACCATTATCTCCACGATGGTTTGTAGGTAAGTGTTTGTCGGCGGCTACTTGACTTGGGGACATTGGTCGTAGGACGAATTCCTTGCCGTTCATCTTGAAGCTATAGTGATTTGTCTGTCCATTGTGTGTGACTCCACAATCATATTGCCATGGTCGCCAAGTAGAAGGTGGCACATGGACATTGGGACCACATCACACTCAAGTGTGTCCTCGTAGGCGCCTATCTTGAAGGAGGCTTGCACGGTGTGCTCGACTCGAAGAATTCCGGCGTCGTTGAGCCATTGGACCTTGTAGGGGTGAGGATGCTTCGTCTTGACCAATTGAAGCTTGTCGCATAGCTCTTCGCTTGCCAAGTTGTGACAACTTCCTCCATCGATGATGACCTTGACGGAGCGTCCATTGATGCCGGCCTTGGTATGGAAGATATGACATCGTTGGTCGTCATCTTGTTGTTGTTGGAGTGTCAAGACCTTGGAGACAACAAGGTTGGGACTTGAGTCATTGTCGCAAAACACTTGATGGTCTTCATCTTCGTTCACTTGGCGATGCATAGCTACATGCTCAAGGGCTTCCATCTCATCATCGCTCATTGAGTCATAAGATCCGTCATCATTAATGATCATGGTGCGAACGGTCTTGCACTCAAATGACTTGTGGCCTCTCCCTTGGCACTTGAAACATTTGATGGAACTCGTCTTGGAGGTGTCCTCGGGTGGAGTTGGAGATGATGAAGCTCTTGGCTTGAACTTGTTGGTAGAAGGGGGCCGACTTGATGTAGTCGCATTCTTGTAGCTTGACTTGTCGCTGAGGTTTGTAGAAGGCTTGTTAGACGTAGGAGGATTAGCCGAAGTCGTTGAAGCTTGATTATAGGAGCCGGATTTCTTGGATTTGAACTTGGAGTACTTGTAGTCCTCTTGAACTTGTCGCTCCGCTTTGGTTGCTTGGTGTACTAGCTCGAGGAGATTGGTGTATGGCTGGAAGTCCGCAATCTTCTTGATAGGATATTTGAGTCCATTCAAGAATCTCGCCATCGTTTGCTCTTCATCTTCCGTGATGTTTGCTCGTATCATGGCAATCTCCATCTCCTTGTAGTACTCTTCAACTGACTTGGTACCTTGCTCGAGGAGTTGTAGCTTCTTGAACAAGTCACGGTTGTAGTGTGTTGACACAAATCATGCTCTCATGACTTCCTTCATTTGATCCCAAGTAGTGATAGGAGGTTCGCCTTTTGCTTCTCTTCTCTCAATGATTTGCTCCCACCATATGAGAACATAGTCTTGGAACTCAAGGGAGGCCATTGCGATCTTCTTCTCTTCATCGAAGTTGTGAAGGCGAAAGATCTTGTCAACCTTCAATGCCCATGAGAGGTAGTCTTCGGGATCAATGCTTCCGGAAAACTTTGGCATGGTTAACTTGAGCTTGCCATAGCGATGCTCTTCATTGTTGCCTTGTCTATTGGGAGGGCGGTCTTGATTGGGACGATTAGCAATCCCATGTTGCTCTTGTCGGAGTAGATGTCCATTGTCATGGTGTACTTGCCGAACTTGATGTTCTTGTTGAGGTTGTTGCTCTTGTCGCGCTTGAGGAGGAACTTCTTCTTGCATTCATGCTTGGTGGCGCCTCTCTTGCATCTCATCGCGAAGGAAATCCTCTTCTTGACGAGTGTGTCGAGTGCGACCTGCTACATTGCGATGTGCATCACGTAATGCTCATTGCGCCTCAAGAGCTTGAGCTTCTCGACGTTGTTGTGCTTGACGATGAGCTTCGGCATCTTGTTCTTCTTGGTATTGACGTGCTCGCTCTTGCTGTAGTTGGCGTAGGCATTGCCGTTCTTGTGCTTGCTCAAGTGTAGCTTGGTTTTGACGATGTCGACTTTCTTGCTCTTCAAATAGCTCTTGTGAACTCTTTTCAGGAAGTGGATTCCGGTTGTCATGTCGAGCTTGACGTGCGGCTTGACGAAGAGTGTATGATGTAGGGGTACTTGAGCCATGCGTGGAGTCGGTATGTCGACTTGAGCGGCTTCGTCTTTGATAGGATGTGGAAGAAGAACGTCGATTGACTATCAAAGTCCGTAACTCCTCAAATTGTGTAGACATGTTGGTGTTGATGGTCTCGAATTGCTCTCTTGTTGTTGCTTCAAATTGGCACGCGTCGTCGGTGACTTGCCCAATATACTCGCGCATAGCTTCACTTTCTTGATGGAGAGCTCGTTGGACACCGAAGAGATGTAGTTTGGTGACGTAGTTGTTCGCCTCTTGAGGATCGTCGAAAGGCGGGTTCGAAGATGTACCTGGCCTATCCATCATCACAAGCAAGTATGTGAGTGGGAGAAAGAGGAAGACAATACCAAATGTACCTGAACCGAAGTTGAAAATGGATCAATGATCACTCAATAATGTAACCCGGAAATAGCACTATTGGTACCACTTCGTGTCGATTCTCACACCTACACAAGTAAAGCTTTGAGAGGAGCTTGGTTAGGATGTGGCACAAATTCAATGCAATCGTCAAAGTGACTCGATGATGTTGAGAATGGTTCACAATTTTCTCATGCAACAAGTAGATCACTAGCAAAGTAGCACACGGAACACACGCATGGATAGATAAATGTGGTATGATGCTATTGTCCTTTTGCTTATAAGCTTTTGGTGGCTCTTTTGCTTAGAAGCTTGTGAGCTCTTTCTTTGTCGACTTATGCATGCTTCTCGGATCGAGGTAGCTATTGTGTATGCGGATCACTCTTGTGGCACACGGAGATATGATGATAAGGTATGCAATATCTATGGCTATCACTAATGTGCACAAGTGTCGTGGCCCTGCAATACTCAGATGGCTAGTCTCAATGGGAAAGCTACGCAAAGATGGTCCATAGGGTGACAATGCAATTGCAAGGTAGAATGAACAAGGCGTCGTCGATGTTACCGTCCTTGCCAAAGTCGAGCGGTGGTGTTGTCGACGTCTTGCCGTTCCAAGGTAACCTAAACGACCAAGGAAACGGTGAAACCACAACTCAAGTATGCAACACAAATGGGAGACAAACTTTTCAAACTCGGAGCGGTTAAGCGATGGTGGTTGAGGAAGTGGTGGTGGTACGTGGAAGGTTTGGTGGGATACCGAACGGAAATGGCGGTGGAGAGTGCAAGGTGGGGTGGATCGGAGGTTTTGTGGCTGCGGGAGGCCGGATATCCGGGCCAGGGGCCGGATGTCCGGGCCAGGCCGGATGTTCGGGGTGCCCGAGTCCGTGATGAACTCCTTGCACACGGTGACTTTGGGGCCAAAAATCGTTGGATTTTGCGGAGAAAATTTGGGGAAAAGGTGAGGAAAAGCTAGATCCACTCGTGGCACAGCAAATCCATGGAACAAATTCAACAAAATCTTGCCAAATCAACAGATCACGAAAAAAATTTGGGGCTATTTTTGTGGGGAATTTTGGAAATTAGGAAGAACACAACAAAAACAAGCTAGAAAACAGGGTGTGGGCTCCAAATTCGTGATCAACCTATGCTCATGATACCATAATATGATGTAGGGTGGAACCCTAGTCGGCATATCTTTCACGAAAGGAGGTTATCCCATGATGAACATGGAGAACACAAGGATGATACGGAGGAAATTCACGAGGGGAAACACTCAAATCAACACAAACACGGTCACACAGGTGCTAGATCCACGATACACATCAAGATACACGATCCATAGTCAACCACGGTGGTACAAAGATAGTCTTCTCCTGGAGGAGGTCTTGGGTATCCCTTGGCATCTTCTCCGGTGTGGAGGCCTTGAATCCGAGGTGGATCTTCTCCGAAGAGGCCGCGGTCTCGTAGGAGAGCAACCACAAAGGTCTATGATGAGCTATCCAAAAGCTAACCCTAAAAGATGTGGGGAAAGGAGTATGTATAGAGTACGGAGCGAAGGTATATACGGGCCACGGCCCAAAGGATGCGCGCAGGCAATAAGGGACCGGACGTCCAGGCGACGGGCCGGATGTCCGGGGCTTCGCGGGACGCCGGATGTCCGGGGCGAGGGTCCGGATGTCCGGGCTGGAGGGGTTGAGTCTCGGGTGGCTTATGTAGAGTGGCGCCGGGTTTCCGGGCCCGAGGTCGGATGTCCGGGCCTTGCTTGGCCGGATGTCCGGGGCCAGACCGGATGTCCGGGCCCTGTAGCCTCGACCGCTGGTGGCCTTCTGTAGTGGTTTGTCCAGGGGCCGGATGTCCAGGCTAGGGGGCCGGATGTCCAGGGCCTGGAGCCTTCTTCAGCCCTTCTCGATGCAAAGCCTCGTCCGTGAGCTTGGGAACTTGTCCATCTTCACGCACATCTCAAATGTGATCTTCTTCACACCTGAGCACACAAAACACATCCGTCTGAGGTAGCAACCATGTCTCGCAAGATTCGTACGGAAGTAGGGCTAGGAGTGACGTCACCTCGGTCTCGAGAGCTCTAGCACGAGCATGAGTCATTGGTCCTTGAGGCACTTGGTGAGGCGATGGAGGGTCCATGGGGATGACCTCGGGATGCTCCGCATCACTTAGCTTTTTGTTAGCTCATCCAAAAACCTTAGTGGTTCTTTTCCTACGAGACCGCGGCCTCTTCGGAGAAGATCCGCCCGGATTCAAGACCTCCTTCACGGAGAAGAACATCAAGACCTCCTCACGGAGATGAATTCTGCCACTTGTATCATCCTTAGTTGATCGTGTATCGTGTATCGCACTTTGTGTACCCGGATCTAGTATTTGTGTGACCTAAACTTGTTGATTTGAGTTTTTTCTCCTTGTCCCCCTTGTGTCTTTCCTCGTGCCCCTCGTGTTCTTCCTCGGGATCCCTCCTTTTCATGAAAGATCGGCCACGTAGGGTTCCACCCTACATGAATAGGCCATACTTTCATTGTTGTTTCCTTCTTGTTGTCTACATGATACATCTACAGGATGGAGGACCGACATTGAAGATGGACCCTATGCATGTACCACCAGTCTACCACTCTTGCCACAACATCAAGCATTGGTATATCAAAACTCCTTTAACACATTGCACCAAAACCTTCATATTTGTTCATTGTGTGCTCACATGCCATGCTCCATGGACATATCATTCCCATAACAAATTTGCATCTTGCGCATGGATTGACTCAAATTATGATTGCCTTGTTGCATCTTGTATTCCCATGTCATCCATGATATATGATCTTGTGCATTTCCTTAGCAAATTTGTTGTGATCCTTCTTGATGGCATATTCATACATCATGATCATATTGTCCTCCATCAATTGCATGATAACATACACATATTGAGCATCCATTGCCATGTTCATGCTCTTGATAAACCATCACACTATGACATCATTTTGCACAATGGTTGCATTGATCACATTCACAACACCTTTGTGTGCACTACAAATGCATTTGATCACATGAATGCTTTACATCTCATACTATATCATCTTGCTAAGCTTCATGTACCTTGTCACACGGACTCATTCTTACATGATGGACACTTTGTGTGCGCTAACCATTGTATTTCGAAGTGTACTTTTTGTTTGCTCTTTTTGCATGTACCACATACCGGAGACACCTTGGAGTACTTGGATCGCGACAAGCCCTCAACTTCGTACAACTACATGTTCGTTCACGACTACCGTTTCCAAGGTGATAAGGATTTTGATCCGAGTTCGGATCTTTCCCAAGGGAGGGGAGATGATGCGGAGCATACTTCATTCATCCCCATGTACACCATTTGGACGCATGATGATCCCGTTCCTCGATGCTTCCCCTTTCCTTTCTCGTGAGACATGGATGCTACTTCAAGCGCGGACATTGTGCATGATCAAGAACATCCAAGGAGAGCATGGAGAGCCCAAGGACCAAGGCCAAGCACGCGCAGGAGAAAAGGAAGGAGAAGGAAGAAGAAGCTACTACAACAGACGCCGATCATCCGGCCAGTGGCCCGGACATCCGGCCCTGCGCCTGGACATCCGGCGCCCCAACAGAACGTCTACAGAAGCGACCCTTGATAGCCCGGACATCCGGCCATCACCCCGGACATCCGGCTCCTCGCTAGCCACCGGACATCCGGCCCGTGACCCGGACATCCGGTGCCTGCCTGCGCGCAGAGACGGGCCTGAGGCCCATGTAACCCTCTCCCACTTACCCCTTCGTGGACCTAGACTATATGTACTCCTTCACCTCTTCCTAGTTGGGGTTAGCTTAGGTTTAACTCATTTGAGACAGAGCTTTGCTCATCCACTAATGGTTCATATCCTTATGAGTGACTACGGCCCCTCCACGGAGAAGATCCACACGGATTCAAGACCTCCTTCACGGAGAAGATCCCGCGGGATACACGAAGACCTCCTCACGGAGAAGAACCGGTTACCCTTTGTATCGTCCCTTGTTGATCATGGATCTTGTATCTCTCTGTGTTTCGAGGATCTAGCATATGTGTGACTTGTTCTTGTTGGTTTGAGTGATTCTCTCATGTTTCCCCTCGTGTTCCCTCTCATGTTCTTCGTGGGATCCCCTCCATTTCGTGAAAGATCGACCATCTAGGGCTCCACCCTACATCACTTTTCTTCGACGGAAGAGGCCCAGGCTCCTCTTAAGGAGCCTTGCCCTTCTCCACCGCGGAGAACCTCCTTATCGGTGCCATGGACATCTCGGCAAGATGTCGAGGCAAGGAGGAGGAAGAAGGAGCAAGCGAGAAGAAGATGGAGATGAACAGGGAGCTCTGCCCCTCCTCATTTATAGCAAGAGGGCGGCAAACCGCCGGCCTCCACGATTGGCGGTAATAATGATCTTTTTTGCATGCAACGGGCTCCTGTCAAGTCGAACGGTTGCTGAGGCGGCATGGGGAAGCGGAGACGCCCACGTCTCATCAGGCACCGCGCGTCAACCAGGTCTGCAGGCGGTTCGGGCCCGCGGCGCTTCGCCCTTGCCCTTTGGCTTCCCCTCGTAGCCAAGTCCGAGTGCACCTTGGGCACGGGGGTTACTGTCGGTGTTCTGGGGACCAGGGTACCAAAACTTGCCTGCCTGCAGCCCACGGCGTGGCCCCAACACCAGCCTGGTATGACCCATCTTTGGTATCGACACACAAGACCCTCGCGAGGCGGACGACGCCAAGGCCTCCGGAAGGAGCAGCCTCTCCAGGCTAGCTCCTAAGGAGCGGAGATATCTATGCAAGCCTCCACCTCGTGAGGTTCACATGACGCAAGCCATGACGACCAAGGCCAGGCGGGCGCTAGCGGGCGCAGTGCAGCATGTTTCCTCTTTGTTGCTAAAGAAGCAAGCGCAGGCACGGAGTCTCGAGGAATCAGCCAAAGGTTTCCATTTCTATGCAATGAGACAAAGATCGCTGGGAAGACAGGACGAAGTTCATCACCGAGCCCACCATGGCGTCACAACCAGTAGCTTTGTAGGTGAAGATCACCTTTCGTTAGGATAAGATATACTAGCTGCCCCTTCGAATTTGGCCATTGCGGGATCCCTTCCCTCCCTCATTTTGGGAGGAGGACCAAGGACACTATAATTATAGCCTAGCCACCATCATAGCACGGTGTCGACGGATTATCCAGATCATCCTCACCACAACACAAGTAAGTACACACCTCCTGAGGTTATTCCACCACTGTACTAGTTCATCCTCATCCCACCTCGAGGCAATCCACCACAAAGCAGGAGTAGGGTATTACACTGCGATGTGGCCCGAACCTGTGTAAACTACCTTGTCCCATTTTCCTTCCCGTTCATTGAGCTAGGTTGTGGGATCGACGAGTAGGAAGACAGGGGAGGTTGAGTTCTTCGCGCGCACCCCAGTGTTCAAATCTATCAAGGGTCCGCGGAGCCCCGAATCCGACATGATTGTTAACTTTGATATCTCCTTTGCCTCATCTTCTTTGTTGTTTCATCTTGCCCTTTCAATCTAAACAATCATCAAGTGCAACACCCCAAGACTTGCTTCTTCCTTTCAATCCTCGCCCATTTATGCAAGTGACACTTTCCTGTCCAAGAATATGCCCATTCTTTTACCATAAATCTTACTCCATGCCTTATACTTCTCTGTCAAATTTCACCACTTTTGAAATTGTTTTGGTTGGGTTCAAAAATGCATCATGTTTGAGCTAAATTCAAACTTGAGTTATTTTTCTATCTCTAAAAATGCCCAAACCACTTTTTTGGAATAGAGCATAAATCCAGGAGCTCAGAAATATTTTTTTCTTCCATTTTATCCTTCTGTAACTCCCTGGACTTTTCCCTTTTTGTTCGTTGTTTATTTTTGAACAGATGTACAAGAAAAGAAGGATAGGCCCAGCTTCTAGCAGCAGACCGCAGCCCACCTAGCCTCCTAGCAGTAGCAGCCTAGCTAGCCCATGCGTATAGAGTTGTCCCCTACCTTTGTACGACACTCATCCATGTGTACCACGTCGGCTGTCCGGTCGATTTGACGGCTGGAGACCCTTCCCACGCCCTATAAAACCATGCCCCGGTGCCCTAGTCCTCCTCCTCGCTCCATTCCACCCCTCTCATGCCCCTACCGCCACCTCTCCAAGTAAGGGTAGCCCATGCCATAGCTGACGCCATTGTCGAGCCGAGTTTGAGCTCATGATTGACTTGATCCTTCCAGCGGCCAACCTCTTCTTCCCCGGGAGCATCAAGATCAGAGTTGTCATCTTCCTCATCCCCCACATCTGACCACAGGACCCTGAAGGCTCCTTCCCTATCGTCTTCTTTCTCCCCTGCTTCCTCTGCTTTGCGGACCTGAGGACGCAGGCCCGATCATCACGCCCCTGCGCCGTCTCCTCTGCTTCCCCGACAATGTATCAAGGAAATAGCACAATTGGTACCGATTCTTGTCAACTCTAACACCTACACAATAAATCTTTTGGTGGAGCTTGGTGAGGATAGTGGCACAAAAATTTGATGGAAAAGTTAGCAAGAGTCAATAATGTTGAAAGAGATTCACAAATTTGCAGATGTAACAAGTAGACCAATAGCAATATGCGGCACACGAAAACACACGCACGAATAGATAAATGTGGTTGTGCAACCGGGGATTGAGCGGAAGATGTGGAATCCACGGAAAATGCTCTTGTAGCACAACACTAGAGAGACGCTAGTCGATTACTCAATAGGCGGATAGGAACTTGTGCACTACCTATATGAGATAAAATGTAGCGACTTCCTATCACAAGTATGCTATGGATGTATGATGTTCTGGTGCTTTAGCACAAGATGATCCAAGATGATCGAGTATGATATCATATGATATGTTGTGATGCACAATGCTATGGCTCTTGCTTACAAGCTTCTTTGTTTTTCTCTTTTTGCTAAAGAGCTTATTTATTTTTCTTTGGCCACTTTGCGGAATGCACAAACCAAGATAGCAATTGTGTATATGTGGGAACAATCTTGTGACACAAGAGATGATATGATGATACCAAGATCATATGGTATGTATGCAATGGAAGCGCGGATCGATGATCACTAATGTGCACAAGTGACGTTGCCGGCAATACTAAAAGGCTAGTCTCGATAGGCAAGTGACACAAAATGGGCTAGGGGTTAACAATGCAATGGCAAGGGGCATATACAATGACGTCATCATAGTTACCGTCCGATGATGTTGATGAGAAGTGGCGTTGTCGATGTTGAAACGTTCCTAATCAGCCGAAACACCTTAGAAAACGGAAAAACCGCAAAGTCTAAATCTCAAAGGTAAATGTCAGAAGGTGGTAGCGGAAATACGGTGGTGGTTTTGCACTCGGCCAAGCGGAAGTGGAATGATGAGTTATGTGAGTCGAAGTTGAAATGACCTTCCCTAAGTAGCTGAAACACCTTGGGAGACACAAGTCACAACTCAAACAAGCTCAAACAAAATTGGGTTAGGCTGGGTTGGCGGGAGTGTATGGTGGGCAAGGTTATGCGGAAGTGGTGGTGGTGGTTGATGAAGAAGCAATCGTCCCAAAGTAGCTGAAACACCTTAGGAGACTTGAATCACTACTCAAGCAACCACTAATGCGATATGGAAGAAAATGTTTAGGTTGCGGAAGTCGGTGGTGGTTATGCGGATGATGTGGTGAAGGCCCTAGGCAAACTTACCAAATTTCGGAAAATTTGATGGAGTCAAATGATGATGGTGGTATTTTTGTGGGATGGGGGATGTCAATAGCTCCAAAACAAGCTAAAGAACGTCAAAAACAAAATTTCTGTCGCATCAGTTTCAGGGTTACCCGACATCCGGGAGGAGGTCTGGATGATCCGGGTTCGTCAACCGGATTCTGTAGTTTCGGGCGCGTGGGGTTTTTCGTACATCCGGGAGGGGGTCCAGCTGATTCGGGTGAGGTCCTGGATGATTCGGGTAGGTCAATCCGCTCAGGATTTGCTCTCGCGGACGCGATTTTGGAGCGGAATTTGATGATTTGGGGGGCAAAATTGAGAGGATTTCGTGGATGGAAGGTGGAGAGACTTGTGGGGAAGCTAGATCCACTCGAAACCAAGCAAATCCATGGATCAAAATCAACAAAACATCATCAAACCAACATATCGCAAAAAAAATTGGGGCTATTTATGCTGGGGAATTTTTGAATTTAGGACGAAATCCCACAAAACAAGGCTAGAAAATGGTGGGGGAGACTCCGAATTTGTGATGAACCAAGGCTCATGATACCATATGTTGCGGAGCTAACCTGATTCTAGGCCGATCTTTCATGATTGGAGGTGAATCCCATGATGAACATGAGGAACACGAGAGGAAAACGCGAGGGGAACAAGAGGAAAACACTCAAATCAACAAGTTTAGGTCACACATATGCTAGATCCGGGAACACAAAGAGTGATACACGATCTACGATCAACTAGGGACGATACACGGTAATTAGTTCATCTCCAAGAGGAGGTCTTGAGCCCACGAGGGGTCATCCCGTGAGGGGTCTTGAATCCACTTGGGGGATTTTCTCCGAGGAGGCCGTGGTCTATCAAACGAGAAGAACCAAGGGGATGAGCAAAGCTCTATATCACAAATGAGCTAAACCAATGCTAACCCTTGAAAAGTGGATAAGGAGTCATATAGATAGACTTGGGGGCGAAGGGGTACATGGGCTTCGGCCCAAACCGCACACATGGGTGGGGGTCTGGATGATCCGGATGTAGCCCAGATGATCCGGATGGTCGACCAGATGATCCGGGTGTCAGGGTCCGGATGATCCAAGCGGCCGTCCGGATCGTACGGAAGTATCGTAGTGGAGCACCTAGTCTGGATGATCCGGGACCTGGTCCGAATCGTCCAACTTCGTCGAGCAGGCTTCGGATATCTCGGGGCACATTACCCAGATCGTCTGGCTGGGGGTCCGGATGATCCGGGCAAGTCTTGTCTTTTCTGTTCTCCTTCTTCTGATGAGGACATCACTAACAAATTTACGCCCACATCACCTACTGATACATATACAGGACCAATTACTAGAGCTCGCGCATGCCAATTAAATTACCAGGTACTTTCGTTTCTTGGTAATGATTCTAATGTTCATGGGAATATGATGCTGCCTAAATTGGATACATTTGTCTTGCTTACAAATGAAGGGCCTAGCTTGGACAAGAAGGATGATCATTGGAGCAAGGTCAATCATGGAGATGACGACATGCGCAAGGGGAAGAAGAACAGAGTTACAGGTGACGATTTCAGGACTTTGAAGCCACCATAATGAGTGCGTGAAGCCTTGGACGAAATATACAAAATGCCACTTCATAAATTTCATCCAGAGACTATTATGGGTACCGCGTCACCTTATTATTGGGCCAGGCCCATGTAATTTCGAAATACTTGAGTATAGGCTGTTTTTAGAGTCCATGTGTGTGGGGAAACAAGAGTTAGGGTTGGTTTCGGACCCCTCCTCCAAGGGCAATGAAATCCCCCCTCTTCCTCCATATATACATCCCTTAGGTCGTCGTTTAGACTTTGAGTTTTGTTTAGATTAAAGTTTGACATAGCTGCAACTTCACGTACTTCATTTGTGTTCAACGACCAGACAAAGGCGTCACAGAACCCCACCTTGATCAATAAATCTTTCCTCTTATATTCGCAATATCCAGATTGCAATCTCGGTTTCTTGCTTGATCTTCGTTTGCTTGCAGGAAATAGACCCTGGATCATGCTCCGGTGTGGTCAATAACCTCTCGGAGCTGGTTTAGCATTTGCTAAGGCGCGACGCCTTCGCACGTTCATAGTTGGATCATCAAAGTATACTCCTCCAAAAACGAAAATCACCATCTCATCTAAAGACGGGACTCCTTTGCCTCTATCAATTGGTATCAGAGTTCCAGATTGCTCGGTGAGATTTTCCAGTTTTTCATAGTTAGATCAAGTATGTTCTTCATACCTATAATCCACGAAAAAGCCAAAAAATAGGGTTAGTTCATCATATCCGAACCAATCTGAGCCTTTGCATAATCTTTTTAGGTTTTTGTTTTCTTGAATTTGCGGTTGCATCGTCATGTCTAGTTGTTGGTCTTACTGTTTAGTCCTTTAGAGTTTCGAGTTCTGTCACAGTTTGTCACGCCGCTGCCACACCATATCCCACCACCGCTGCCATATCCCACCACCAATCCGAGTTATTTTCATATTAGTTTGTTCTCGAGATCCATCTAGTTTCAGATTCGTGTTTCCTTGCCTGCGTAGGTCTGGAGCCTCCGCATAGTTTTTAGGCCAAAATTTCGGTAGGTGAAAATATTTTTCCCTATCTCGTTTTTAGGCTTTTCTGAGTCTTTTGAGACACATGCCTTCATACTGTTTTTTTACCACTTTTTGGTCGTCGCTGCCAGATTTCCGGGAAAAAATTAGTGATTTTTTTTTCGTGCCTACCATCTTAGTTTGACTTGGGAAGAGTTTTGAGACACTCGCCATTATAGTGTTTATGGTAAAAAAAAAGGGCCAATTTTTTTTAGAGTGTGCTTTGATACGTCCAAAACGTATCTATAATTTCTGCTTGCTCCATGCCTCTTTTGGGTGATATTGCTATGTTATTTATACACTTCCATACACTTTTGATCATATTTGGACTAACCTATTAACTCAATGCACCCCAGCGCCAGTTTCTGTTTTCGGCTGTTTTTGTATTTCAGGTTTTCACATTACGAGAACTGCCAGAAAAAATCCAGAAAAATTATATAAAAAATCAGCGCTCCGGAAGCTTCCAGGCGGCCAAAGTAGGGCCGAAGGGGACCCACAGGGGCTCCAGGCGGCCTGCCCACGCCCCCCTGGCCGCGCCGGGGGGGGGCGCCTGGGCACCCCTGACCCCCTCTGATGCCCCCCTTTGGCATATATTTAAAGCGTCTCGCAGAAACCCTGATTCCGGACTCCTTTTCTCCAGACGCGAATCCGATCTCCGCCGCCATCGCCATCAAGCTTCGGGGGACCAGAATTCCTGCGCCGGCACCCTGCCGGGACGGGGAAGTGCCCCCGGATTCATCTACATCGACGTTGCTTCCTCCCTCCATGATGCGGGAGTAGTTCCTCCTCGGGGCTGAGGTTCTTACCAGTAGCTACGTGGTCAATTCTCTCTCCCATGATGTGATCTTCGTTGTGATCATAGGCTATGTTAATCTAGGATGATCCCATGATATCTCCCCTTCCTCTATGTATTGGATTGATGTACTCACTTGTCTTTATCTAGTATAATCCCCGAGACCAAGGTGACAGCGGTCTATTGGACATGGATTAGAAAAGTATTTTCATGAGTGATTTCCTCTCTTGTGTGCTGATTGAAGATTGAGAGTCTCTTGGTGCTTGTCTTTGACTATCCTTTAGATATGTTGTGGTGATTGTGGGACTCTCTTTGGATGGCCGCGGTGACATTGAGAAATCCTTAGATTGAGAACTACGAACTTTGAGGTGTGCTTTTGTAGCCCTACATAATTCTCGTCCTCTCTTTGCCACGAAGGAATGACCTCCGAGTGTGTCCCCTTTGCAAGTTTTATGGGAAATATCATGTGATTCGATTATGTTAATGTTGTTGGGAATTGCCACTAGTGAAAGTATGAACCCTAGGCCTTGTTTCCACCATTGCAATACCATTTGTGCTCACGTTTACCACTTGTTTGCTTGCTGCACTTTTTTATTACATATTTATATTACTTTGCTTTGCCACTCCTATCATCCATATTTTACCATCTCTTCGCCAAACTAGTGCACCTATACAACTCCTAGTTGTATTAGGTGTGTTGGGGACACAAAAGACTTCTTGTATCTTAGTTGCAGGGTTGCTTGAGAGAGACGATCTTCAACCTCTACTTCCCTGAGTTCGATAAACCTTAGGTCATCCACTTGAGGGAAATTGCTGCTGTCCTACAAACCTCTGCGCTTGGAGGCCCAAAATAGTCTACAAGAGTAGAAGCGTGTGTAGACATCAAGCTATTTCTGGCGCCGTTGCCGGGGAGGTGAGCGCTTGAAGGTATATCTTTAGATCTTGCAATTAAATTTTTTTGTTTCTTGTTTTTATTTCACTAGTTATGCTTATGGACAACGTTGCTATTGGATCGTTGCTTACGGGAAGACGCCCCACACCTGTGGTGGTTGCTCCTCCCCCTACTAAAATTGTGCCCTATAAAATACCAGCTGGTATTATCGATTATGTTTTGGCTAATCGTTATGCAGGAGACAAACATCCCGGTGAACACTTGCTATATCTATCACAACTATGTTCATTATTTAAGCTTGCAGGTGTATCAAGGGAGTTTGTCATGAGGAAATTATTCGCCTTGTCACTGAAAGGAAAAGCATTAGAATGGTATAGGCTACTAGATGACTCTCACCTGCTGGAGTGGGAAGAGATCCAGTCTCTCTTTTACTCCAAGTTTTATCTCTTCATGAAGTCCATGAGAATAGGAATTATGTTTATAATTTTTATCCTCATGACGGAGAGAGCATAGCTCAAGCTTGGGGGAGACTGAAAACGTTAATGCTAAAATGTCCTAACCATGGGCTCCCCAAAGATATGATTATTACTAATTTCTATGCGAGGCTTTCTCGACAGGATAAAGATTTGCTCGACGCTTCCTCTATGGGTTCTTTCACAAATAAAAAGATTGATGCTAAATGGGAACTCCTTGAAAGAATTCAACGCAACAATGAAGATTGGGAGATCGACAAAGGTAAAGAGTCAGGTATAATTTATGAGTATGATTGCATTAAGTCCTTTGTTGAAACTACAAGTTTTAATAAGTTTAGTGCTAAGTTTGGGCTTGATTCTCAACTCCTTGTTGATTTCCTCAAATCTTTTGCTTCACATCTTAATATGCCTTAAGGAGGATTGGATCAAGTATCATAAACCTTTTAAAGAGACTTGCAAAGAAAATGAAATTGTTCATGATGATTGCAACATGCATGATCCAATTCCTAAAAATGAAGTTTTATATAAGCATGTTAATTTTTGTGGAGTGGATAGACCTTGTGAAAGGCCTATGATTGAAGAAGAGAAGTATTGTAAGAAACATAAGCATGAAAGAACAATCACTTGGGTCAGAGATTTAAATGAAATTGCTAGAGAATTGTGGGACCTTTATCCTTTGACTTGTGAACTTTGCCGTATAGAGGGTCACTTTAATTTTCAATGCATGAACTTTCAAAACATAACTGTTAACCGGTTGTGTGATAACATGATCACCTCTGATCTTTATGATGAGCTTATGTTATTTTTGATGTGTGAAGAGTTATCAGAAAAGACTTCATGGCTAGATGTTAATGCCATAGGAATAAAAAACACTTTGCAAAATTGCCATCTCTATTGTGTTGTTAATTGCCATGAAAATGATTACATAGGTAAGATTATAGAGGAGGGAACTTTACCAAAGTATAAAAATGTCTTTTATATTTCTGCTAATAAAAAGGAGAGTTTCTCCCAAGTTTCCCCTATTGTTTCTAATGATAAACCAGGATATGTGGAGAAGCTTCATCTCCAACCACTCCCTCCTAAGGTTAAGAAGAAGAAAAAGAAGAGGAGGAGGAAGAGGAGCAAGAAAGAAGAAGAATGGGTATCAACCTGGCCTGAGCATATTCCTCCCATCAACTTTTATCCTAACGATTGTAAGTTTAAAGAAGAAGGTGAAGTTTATTGCCTTAATTATCATCTTGATGATACGTCCGTAGGTACTATTGAAGATGATTTTTATTATGATATGCATGTTACTTATTGTGATTGGGAAAATGATGATAATGCTACTTATGATCTTGAAAATCTTTTTGGTACCAACTCTGAAAGTGATGATATGGGAAGCTCTAAGCTTGGGGATGATAGGATTGCAAATCCTTTACCCACTAGTGATGTGATAATTGATAATTCTTTTGCTAGTAAGAATAAATACAACATGATTACAAATATAGTTGCTAGCAATGATAATGCTCTTCTCTACTATGATGATGTCATAACTCCAACCTATAGTGATTATAAAGGTACCTATGACATAAGGAGAATTATCCTTACGAAACTTGTCATAATCATGGAGGGAATTACTCCCTTGTTGAACACCACCCTCCTAATACACAAGTAATCTATAGTGTTCAAGTTGTTTATGATAGTCCTACTCCCACTATTACCAATGAGAAAGATTATGCTTATGTGAAGAGTAAGAGTACCTTTTTGCATGTGGATCATGGTAACAATGCTTTACGTGATGCTTATATTGTTGAGTTCATCCATGATGCCACTGAAATTTATAATGAGAGAGGGAGACTTGGTTCTAAATATCTTAATAATAAGAAGTTTCCTCTCTTTATAGTGAATATTTTGAAGTTATGCTTGTTTTGCCTTCCTATGCTAGTTGCTTTGTGCTTCAATGAATTATTCTATTGCAATATTCCTATGCATAGGAAGCATGTTAGGCTTAAATGTGTTTGGTATTTGCTTCTTGATGCTCTCTTTTGTTCTTCAGCTCTTATTCCTACGAGAGCATCATTAAAGTCTTAAGCCTATCTTTATGGCTATAAAGAAATAGCTCTAGGGAGACAACCCTTGTTATGTTTACTTTCAGTTTTAGTGGTCTTGATGTTTGTTACTAGTGTAGCAACATCATTGTATCTTTATTTTTCAGCTTTGTGCCAAGTTTAGCCTCTGATTGCAAGAAAGTTCAAAAGTTGTGAAGTGCTGTCCAGGAAACAGATTCTGTCCTTGGATAGAAAAATTCGTATAAAATCACCAGTTCATCTTTTTGGTCTGAATTTTTTCGACAGCGTGCTCTATATAATTGTCTTTCGTGCATCTGTTTTGAGTTTTTTTATTAGAGTTGCAGAAGTGCCCCGGAAAAATCATTTACTACCTGCTGTTCTGTTTTTCACAGATTCTGTCCTGTTTTGCCTTTCCTTCATTTTGCAAACCTAGAGCTTGCTTTTTCTTTGGAAAAACCTTTTGGCAATCTTGAGAAACAGTAGAACTTCAATAATATTTTTATTTCCAGCAAGGAACAATTATTTTATTATGGGTACTAACCTCGCTAATCAGATTATGATAAGGTATGTATGAAGGGAGTTTTCAAGTGTGCGAGGGAAGATGATAAAAAGATTCAGGAGTGTCAAACGCTCAAGCTTGGGGATGCCCCCATGCACCCCCAAGAAATATTCAAGGAGACTCAAGCGTCTAAGCTTGGGGATGCCCCCGTGCATCCCCTTCTCCATCAACATTATCAGTTCGTCCTTCGTTCCACTATATTTTAATCACTTCATGTGTTATGTGCTATGCTTAGAGCGTCTTGTTTTAGTTTTCCTTTTAGTGTTCTTTAGCTTTTCATAACGATTTGGAACTCAGCTTTCTTTATGTGGGAGAGAAACACGCTCCACTTCTACCTAGAACATAACATAGAATTTGCATGTCTATCTTTGCTGTGTGTGTTCTCTGTCTTTTAATAGCTACTATCATGCTTAGCTCTTAACTTTCATGCTTATCTTTTTAAAGAGCTTTTGTTTAGTTGGTTGCTTGAACTCTCTTTAGTTATCATGTTTATCTTATTAAGAGAGTTTGCTTCCGTTGCATTGGTTGATATGTCTATGATAAAGATGCTACGTGCATAATGGCGCTTAGTAGTTCATGTTTTCTTATGGTTAGTCTCAAATAGCTGGGGGGTTCCCAATGTGTTATTGGAGTACCAACATGATTTGTTTGCCTATGATGTGGTATGGTTTAGTAATATCTTCCTTCAAAGAATTTATTTTGATTGACTTGGCGTATGCTCACACATATTTAAGACTGTAAAGAAAGTCTGTCAAGCCTTGATGATCTTTTGTTTCTGAGTAGCGATATAACTTCCATGCCTGATTCAATGTTGCTTTGTCGCTCTGCATGATTATGACCGTCATTGCTCTCTTAGTTGGTCGCTCCCCGTCTTTTGCTAACCTTCGCCTGTACTAAGTGGACTGACTGCTTGTGCATCCACATCCTTTTAATCCAGTTATGCCATATGAGTCCACCATATCTTCCTACATGGTATTTACCTGCCATTCCTAACGGAGACTTGCATGTACCATCTCGAAATTATTCCAAGAAAAAGCATTCCTATTTTGTGCCTCTGTTTTAAGTTCATGAGGAAGTAGTAGTTAATTCATGATCTTTTTAAGTTGGACAAGCTTCACCCCGGGATTGCATGTATAATGTGCAAACCCATAATACGAGAAGGAACTGGCATTGAGTGCGCCCGGCTCAAAAAGATAATATAACAAACAAAACCTCCTTCACGCTTTGTTCATGACAAATCAGAAAACTTTGGCACTAATAAACAAAGGAGATTAAGAGGATGTGATCGTCCTCATTCGGGAGCCGTTCCTCGAAACTTGTCCATCTCAAGAAGTGATTGAGTTGTCTGCTAGCATTCGTTGACGAAACATGCATGATCTAAAAAAAATATTACCTCTGTTTTAAAACCAAGAGCTCTTGTACATGTTTTGTCTTTGTTTCCGACTACGGGTTTTCAACCTTGCCAACAAAAGCCACGGTTCGAGAGTCTCCACCTTCTTTTAAAAGCACCAACTACTGAGAGCATGATTGTCATTCTGAGTGTAATGTGCATTGTCCCAAAGTAGCATTGTCTTTTGCATGATTGTGATATCGTTTATTTTGAAATCATTGTATCTAGTCATCACTTAAACCTTGGAGGTGCCCCTGCATTTATGTTTTGCTTCACTAAAGGGGGCAAGCTAGATATCACTTTATCATATTTGCACATCATGTTCATTAAAAATCTATTTGATGTTTCAATATCATATTGTAAAACTTTTAGTTCTTTGTGATTTTCTCATGAGGCAACTTAATTACTATAGATTCATTGTCTCAGTAAGCTTTTGTCATATGACTATGAAAAAGTCCTATATGGTTAATAGCATGTCACCAAAGAAATTATTCTTGTTATCATTTACCTACTCGAGGACGAGCAGGAATTAAGCTTGGGGATGTAGATACGTCCAAAACGTATCTATAGTTTCTGCTTGCTCCATGCCTCTTTTGGGTGATATTGCTATGTTATTTATACACTTCCATACACTTTTGATCATATTTGGACTAACCTATTAACTCAATGCACCCCAGTGCCAGTTTCTGTTTTCGGCTGTTTTTGTATTTCAGGTTTTCACATTACGAGAACTGCCAGAAAAAATCCAGAAAAATTATATAAAAAATCAGCGTTCCGGAAGCTTCCAGGCGGCCAAAGTAGGGCCGGAGGGGACCCACAGGAGCTCCAGGCGGCCTGCCCACGCGCCCCCCCTAGCCGCGCCG
>LR738712.1:324076219-324106388 GCA_902687465.1 Secale cereale
GGGGGGGGCGCCTGGGCACCCCTGACCCCCTCTGATGCCCCCCTTTGGCATATATTTAAAGCGTCTCGCAGAAACCCTGATTCCGGACCCCTTTTCTCCAGACGCGATTCCGATCTCCGCCGCCATCGCCATCAAGCTTCGGGGGACCAGAATTCCTGCGCCGGCACCCTGCCGGGACGGGGAAGTGCCGCCGGATTCATCTACATCGACGTTGCTTCCTCCCTTCATGATGCGGGAGTAGTTCCTCCTCGGGGCTGAGGTTCTTACCAGTAGCTATGTGGTCAATTCTCTCTCCCATGATGTGATCTTCGTTGTGATCATAGGCTATGTTAATCTAGGGTGATCCCATGATATTTCCCCTTCCTCTATGTATTGGATTGATGTACTCACTTGTCTTTATCTAGTATAATCCCCGAGACCAAGGTGACAGCGGTCTATTGGACATGGATTAGAAAAGTATTTTCATGAGTGATTTCCTCTCTTGTGTGCTGATTGAAGATTGAGAGTCTCTTGGTGCTTGTCTTTGACTATCCTTTAGATATGTTGTGGTGATTGTGGGACTCTCTTTGGATGGCCGCGGTGACATTGGGAAATCCTTAGATTGAGAACTACGAACTTTGAGGTGTGCTTTTGTAGCCCTACATAATTCTCGTCCTCTCTTTGCCACGAAGGAATGACCTCCGAGCGTGTCCCCTTTGTATGTTTTATGGGAAATATCATGTGATTCGATTATGTTAATGTTGTTGGGAGTTGCCACTAGTGCAAGTATGAACCCTAGGCCTTGTTTCCACCATTGCAATACCATTTGTGCTCACGTTTACCACTTGTTTGCTTGCTGCACTTTTTATTACATATATATATATTACTTTGCTTTGCCACTCCTATCATCCATATTTTACCATCTCTTCGCCGAACTAGTGCACCTATACAACTCCTAGTTGTATTAGGTGTGTTGGAGACACAAGAGACTTCTTGTATCTTAGTTGCAGGGTTGCTTGAGAGAGACCATCTTCAACCTCTACTTCCCTGAGTTCGATAAACCTTAGGTCATCCACTTGAGGGAAATTGCTGCTGTCCTACAAACCTCTGCGCTTGGAGGCCCAAAATAGTCTACAAGAGTAGAAGCGTGTGCAGGCATCATGCTTTCCCCTTGTTTACGTGCAACGCTGTGATTTTGTTAGTGTTCTAGGCTCGTGTCTCTAGTTCGGTCTAGCCTAGGACCAGCACAGTACCATCGTTGAGCGTTTATTCACCTTCGCAACTCTGAATTGATTATTGCTGACATTTTTGCTACCATATCATAAGCCTTTCCAGCTCCACATACATCTACATCGTTCGTTTAACACCACCTGGCAATCGCTTTGTCCAAGCTTTGAGAGTTTCGACTACAACGATTGCCGATCACCACCTGCGACTGGGTAAGAACTTGTTAGAATTTGAGATTTGCTTCACGGATTTGTGACGCTCCACCACCACCATTTTCTAGTAGTCTGTAGGATCATATTCTTGTATGTTTCTATTGCTGCTAACCATGGAAGGATCCTAGGTCGATGAAACTGAATGGGAGAACATGACGAATAAGGAGTTGCATGATAAATTTCAGCAAATGATGGTTCAACAGGTAGAAGATGTGATGACCAGTTTTGGTGACGCACTAGCAAGGATGGATAACATTGAGAAGTCAATTGACACCAAGTTGGATGTTAAATTCGCTAAAGGGCTTGGGCGTCTTTCTCCACATGCTGCACCATTGCAACAACAACAACAACAACAACAACAACAAGAACAACAACAACAACAACAACAACAACATCATGATCATCATCAACAACAACTACTACCACCTTCACGTCGCGAAATAGCTCTCCGCAAAGCAAGCTGTGTCCCTCTTGAGCCTGGCCAAACTGTTGGTGCTACTGTTGATACTTCTGTGGTTCCTGCTTCTGCCGAGGAGGAGGATGATTACGCGAGAGATTACATGGATGAGGTTGATCAATATCAGAACTACGTGCAACCACCAGCACCACAACCAGCAGGTCGTCCACATGCAAATAATCACAATCGTAGTGCTGCACCACCCCCTCAGGTACGAGATCATGGCCATCTCCCTAAACTAAAATTGAATAATCCACCATTTGAGGGTAGATACGTTCCTAATATATATCTTACTTGGGAGTTAGATACCGAACAACGTTTTAGATGTTTAGAATATCCCAAGGAGAGACGTGTTGCTGCTGCTCTTTGTGCTTTCACTAGTTTTGCTTGTGTGTGGTGGTCTAAACATCGTAGATTATATCCGCACAATATTCCAACTACTTGGACTGCTTTGAAAATTGCTATGCCTACTCGTTGGGTTCCACCATATTATCAACGTGAATTACTACAAAAATTGCAGCGTTTAAGACAAGGAAAAAATTCTGTAGAGGAATATTATATGGAATTACAAACTAACATGATTAGATGTGGTATTGTTGAGCATACTGAAGCTATGCTTGCATGTTTTATGGGTGGATTAAATAGAGAGATTCATACCCTTTTAGAGTATAAGGAGTACAACAATATCACTCGTTTATTCCATCTTGCTTGCAAAGCTAAACTTGAAGTGTAGGATCGACAGGCCTTGGCGCAAACTAATTTTTCTACAGGTCAACCTTCATCATGGACACCACGTGCATCCTCTACTTCCACACGTCCGGCTGCACTACCGCCTTCTTCATCTGTCACTTCTAGCCGTGATAAAAGCAAACAGGCACAACCACCATCAGCCAGGAGTACACCTTCCTGTCCTGCGCAGAGCTCTTCTTCATCCATGGCATCCACAGGGCTAACACATGATGTTATATATCGTCGTTGCACTGGTCATGGTCACTATGTGAGCAAATGCCCATCTTATGGTGTCCTGGTTGCTACTGAGGATGGTGGTTATGAGTCCGATAGTGACTATGATGAGGAGACTTTGGCTCTTATTACACGTGAAGAATACAGTGGAGATGATTATGAAAATGAGATGCAATACATGGCTCCTGAAGACGCTGACAGGTATGAATGTTTAGTTTCTCAACGTGTTTTGAGTGGGCAGGTCACACAATCGGAGGAAACTCAGAGGCATAATTTGTTCCATACAAATGGAGTTGTGAAGGAATGTTCTGTTCGCGTCATCATAGATGGAGGGAGCTGCAACAACGTAGGTAGCATGGAGATGGTGGAGAAGCTATATCTCACCATAAGACCACATCAACATCCTTACTACATCTAATGGTTCAACAATAGCGGCAAGGTTAAGGTAACACATACTGTTCATGTGCATTTTGGTATCTCTACATATGCTGATTATGTTGATTGTGATGTGGTACCCATGCAAGCATGTTCCTTATTACTTGGTAGACCATGGCAATTTGATAAAAATTCTGTACACCATGGTAGAAACAATCAGTATACTCTTGTTCATAAGGATAAAAATATTACTTTGCATACTATGTCTCCTGATTCCATTTTGAAAGAAGATATTAATAGAGCTAATAAAGCGAAACAGGAGCAAAATAAGAGTGAAAATCAGAATGTGGCAAAAGAATTTGAGCAAAAAATGAAGCCTAATAACACACCATCATCTCATGTTGCATCTGAAATTAAATTAAAAAGTGGGTGTTTACTTGCCACCAAATCTGATATTGATGATCTAGATTTCAGCAAATATGTTTGCTATGCTTTTGTGTGCAAAGAGGCATTATTTTCATTCGAGGACGTGCCTTCCTCTTTTCCTCCGGCTATCACCAACAATTTGCAGGAGTTTGCGGACATCTTTCCACAAGACATGCCACCAGGATTACCACTTATTCGAGGGATTGATAATCAGATTGACTTAATTCCCGATACATCGCTACCCAACCGCGCACCATACCGTACCAATCCAGATGAGACGAAGGAGATTATGTGTCAAGTACAGGAGCTACTCGACAAAGGTTATTTACGCGAATCCCTATACCTCGTGCTGTTCCTATTATTCTAGTGCGAAAAAGGATGGTACATCGCGTATGTGTGTTGATTATAGAGGCATTAGTAATATTGCTATTCGTTATGATCATCATATTCCTAGGCTAGATGATATGCTTGATGAATTAAATAGCTCTACTATTTTCTCCAAAGTTGATTTGCGTAGCGGATACCATCAAATTCGTATGAAATTGGGAGATGAAAGGAAAACAACATTTAAAACTAAGTTTGGATTATATGAGTGGTCAGTCATGTCTTTTGGGTTAACTAACGCACCTAGTACTTTCATGAGATTAATGAATCAAGTTTTACGTGCTTTCATTGGACGATTTGTGGTAGTTTACTTTGATGATATATTGATTTATAGGAGATCTTTCGAGGAACATTTGAAACATTTACGTGCTATTTTTATTGCTCTACGTGATGCACGGTTGTTTGGTAACCTTAGGAAGTGCACCTTTTGCACCAACCGAGTATATTTTCTTGGCTATGTTGTTACTCCACAGTGAATTGAGGTTGATAAAGCCAAGATTGAAGCTATTGAGAGTTGGCCACAGCCCAAAACGGTCACACACGTGAGGAGTTTCCTTGGCCTCGCTGGATTCTATAGGCGGTTTGTGAGAGATTTCAGCACCATTGCTGCACCTCTCAATGAGCTTACAAAGAAGGATGTGCCTTTTGTTTGGGGTACTGCACATGAAGAAGCATTCACGGTATTGAAAGATAAGTTGACACATGCTTCTTTACTCCAACTTCCTGATTTTAATAAGACTTTTCAGCTTGAATGTGATGCTAGTGGAATTGGGTTAGGAGGTGTGTTATTACAAGATGGTAAACTTGTTGCATACTTTTCTGAAAAATTGAGTGGGCCTAGTCTGAATTATTCTACTTATGATAAGGAATTATATGCTCTTGTTCAGACTTTGGAAACATGGAAACATTATTTATGGCCCAAAGAATTTGCTATACATTCTGATAATGAATCTTTGAAGCACATTAAAAGTCAAGCAAAACAGAACCGTAGACATGCTAAATGGGTTGAATTCATAGAAACTTTCCCTTATGTTATTAAACACAAGAAGGGAAAAGAAAATGTCATTGCCGATGCATTGTCTCATCGTTATACTATGCTTTCACAACTTGACTTTAAAATATTTGGTTTGGAGACCATCAAAGATCAATATGTGCATGATGCTGAATTTAATGATGTATTGCAGAATTCTAAAGAAGGGAGAACATGGAAGAAGTTCGGTGTTAATGACGGATATGTGTTTCGTGCTAACAAGCAATGCATTCCAGCTAGCTCTGTCCGTCTTTTGTTGTTGCAGGAGCCACATGGAAGAGGATTAATGGGACACTTCAGCGTGAAGAAGACGGAGGACGTACTTGCTACACATTTCTTTTGGCCAAAGATGAGACGAGATGTTGAACGTTTTGTTGCTCGCTGCACTACATGTCAAAAAGCTAAGTCATGACTGAATCCTCATGGTTTATATATGCCTTTGTATGTTCCTACTATTCCTTGGGAAGATATATATATGGACTTTGTTTTGGGTTTACCTCGAACAAACAAGGGGAGGGATAACATATTTGTTGTCGTGGATAGGTTCTAGAAAATGGCACACTTTATACCATGTCATAAAAACGATGATGCTGCTAATGTTGCTGATTCATTCTTTCGTGAAATTATTCGCTTGTATGGTGTGCCAAATACTATTGTTTTAGATCATGATACTTAATTTCCTAGCCACTTTTTGAGATGTTTATGGGCTAAGTTGGGGACTAAACTGCTTTTTAGTACTACATGTCACCCCCAAACTGATGGAAAGTAGTCAGTAGAACTTCATCTACTATGCTTAGTGCTAGAGGCAAAGGTGTCCCATCTTTCGATGAGATGGTGGCTATCGTTTTTTGGTGGAGTAGACATTGACGATCCGACTACGAATGTACGAGGACGTCGCGCCTTAGCAATCGCAAAACCAACTCCGAGAGGTTATTGACCACGCCGGAGCATGATCAACCTGACCACGAGGGTCTATTTCGTGCAAGCAAAAGATGAACAAGCAAGAAACTAAGATTGCAATCAGGATATTGCGAATATAAGAGGAAAGATTTATTGATGAAGGTGGGGTTCTGTGACGTCTTTGCCTGGTCGTTGAACACAAATGAAGTACGCGAAGTTGTAGCTATGGCGAACTTTAATCTAAACAAAACCCAAAGTCTAAATGACGCCCTAAGGGTTGTATATACGAAGGAAGAGGGGGAATTTTGTAGGCCTTGGAGGGGGGGGGGTCCGAAACCAACCCTAACTCTTGTTTCCCCACACATATGAACTCTAAAGACAACCTATACTCAAGTATTTCGAAATTACATGGGCCTGGCCCAATAATAAGGTAACGCAACACCTATAATAGCCTCTAGACGAAACTTTTGAAGTGGCATCTTGTATATTTCGTCCAAGGCTTCACGCACTCATTATGGTGGCTTCAAAGTCCTGAAATCATCACTTGTAACTCTGTTCTTGTTCCCCTTGCGCATGCCATCATCTCCATGCTTGATCTTGCTCCAATGTTCATCCTTCTTGTGCAAGCTAGGCCCATCATCTGTGAGCCACACAAATGTATCCAATTTAGGCAGCATCATATTCTCATGAACATTAGAATCATTACCAAGAAACGAAAGTACTTGGTAATTTAATTGGCGTGCACGAGCTCTAGTAATTGGTACTGTATATGTATCGGTTGGGGCTGTGTGTGTAACCTTGTTAGTGATGTCCTCATCATCCTTCCCTTCTTGAATTGAAGTCGTCCTCGACGGAACCTCATCTTCCTCGCCCAAGTAAGGCTTCAAATCTGCAATGTTAAATGTGGGACTAACCCCAAAATCTGCAGGCAACTCAAGTTTATATGCATTATCATTTATTTTCTGTAACACCTTAAAAGGACCATCAGCACGTGGCATTAGCTTTGAATTGTGCAAATTAGGAAACCTATCCTTACGCAAATGTAACCAAACAAGATCTCCAGGTGCAAAGACAACACGTTTTCTACCCTTATCTCCAACAAGTTTATATTTAGCATTCATGCGTTCAATATTTTCCTTAGTTAACTCATGCATTTTTAAGATCAATTCAGCACGTTGTTTAGCATTAAAATTAACCTTCTCCAAAGATGGAAGAGGCAACAAATCAATAGGTGCACGTGGTAGGAAACCATTGACAATTTGAAAAGGGCACATCTTAGTAGTAGAATGCAACGAACGATTATAAACAAATTCAATATGAGGCAAGAATTCTTCCCACATTTTCTTGTTATTCTTCAAAACAGCCCTAAGCATAGTAGACAGCATCATATTCTCATGAACATTAGAATCATTACCAAGAAATGAAAGTACCTGGTAATTTAATTTGCGTGCGCGAGCTCTAGTAATTGGTCCTGTATATGTATCAGTTGGGCCTGTGGGTGTAACCTTGTTAGTGATGTCCTCATCACTTAGGGCTGATTTAAAGAATAACAAGAAAATGTGGGAAGAATGCTTGCCTCATATCGAATTTGCTTATAATCGTTCGCTGCATTCTACTACTAAGATGTGCCCTTATGTAATTGTGTATGGTTTCTTACCTCGTGCACCTATTGATTTGTTGCCTCTTCCATCTTCAAAGAAGGTTAATTTTGAAGCTAAACAACGTGTTGAATTAATCTTAAAAATGCATGAGTTAACTGAGGAAAATATTGAGCGCATGAATGCTAAATATAAACTTGTTGGAGATAAGGGTAGAAAACGTGTTGTCTTTGCACCTGAAAATCTTGTTTGGTTACATTTGCATAAGGATAGGTTTCCTAATTTGTGCAAGTCAAAGCTAATGCCACGTGCTGATGGTCCTTTTAAGGTGTTAGAGAAAATAAATGATAATGCATATAAACTTGAGTTGCCTGCAGATTTTGCGGTTAGTCCCACTTTTAACATTGCATATTTGAAGCCTTACTTGGGTGAGGAAGATGAGCTTCCATCGTGGATGACTTCAATTTAGGAAGGGGAGAAAGATGAGGACATTACTAACAAAGTTACGCCCACAGCCCCTACTGATACATATACATGACCAATTACTAGAGCTCGCACACGCCAATTAAATTACAGGTACTTTTGTTTGTTGGGAATGATTCTAATCTTCATGAGAATATGATGATGCCTAAATTGGATACATTTGTCTTGCTTACAAATGAAGGGCCTAGCTTGGACAAGAAGGATGATCATTGGAGCAAGATCAAGCATGGAGATGACGACATGCGCAAGGGGAACAAGAATGGAGTTACAAGTGATGATTTCAGGACATTGAAGCCACCATAATGAGTGTGTGAAGCCTTGGACGAAATATACAAGATGCCACTTCATAAATTTCGTCCAGAGGCTATTATGGGTGTTGCGTCACCTTTTTATTGGGCCAGGCCCATGTTATTTTGAAATACTTGAGTATAGGCTGTTTTTAGAGTCCGTATGTGTGGGGAAACAAGAGTTAGGGTTGGTTTTGGACCCCTCCTCCAAGGGCCACGAAATTCTCCCTTTTCCTCCATATATACAGCCCTTAGGGCATTGTGTAGATTTTGTGTTTTGTTTAGGTTAAAGTTTGCCATAGCTGCAACTTCACATACTTCGTTTGTGTTCAACGACCAGACAAAGGCGTCACATAACTGCACCTTGATCAATAAAGCTTTCCTCTTATATTCGCAATATCCTAATTGCAATCTAAGTTTCTTCCTTGATCCTTGTTTGCTTGCAGAAAATGGACCCTCGTGGTCAGGTTGATCATGCTCTGGCGTGGTCAATAACCTCTCGGAGTTGGTTTAGCGATTGCTAAGGCGGGACGTCTTCGCACATTCGTAGTCGGATCGTCAAAGTCTACTCCTCTGAAAACGAAAATCACCATCTCATCGAAACACAGGACACCTTTGCCTCTATCATCTTCCATGCTTGGCCTTGGTCCTTGGATTCACCTTGATCAACTCAGATGTACCTTTGTATGCACAAGGTCCATGCATGAGGTAGTAGCCGTGTTTCATATGTGGAAAGTGGAGGTTCGAAGAGGAGCGAGTTAACCTTGTGTCCAGTGGTGTATGGTTGAGGTCTCATCGTATGTCCTCTTAGGACTTGGGGAATAGTCGTAGTGTACATGGGGATGACGGTAAGATGCTACGCATGAAGGATGTTCCTTTTTTTGATGATTATTGTGTAGAAGCCTTTGAAACACTTAAGAAAGCATTAACCACCGCACCTATTGTTCAACCACCTGATTGGAACTTGCCTTTTGAAATTATGTGTGATGCTAGTGAATATGCTGTTGGGGCTATTCTAGGAGAAAGAGTCGATAAGAAATTAAATGTTATCCATTACGCTAGTAAAACTCTAGACAGTGCCCAAAGAAATTATGCTAATACTGAGAAAGAATTTTTAGCTGTTGTGTTTGCTTGTGATAAATTCAGATCTTACAATGTTTATTCCAAAGTAATTGTTCACACCGGTCATGATGTTATTAAATATCTCATGGAAAAGAAAGATGCTAAACCTACACTTATTAGGTCGGTTCTTTTGCTGTAAGAATTTGGCATGCATATCACTGATAGAACAGGAGTTGAGAACCATGTAGCTGACAACTTGTCTATGTTAGAAAATAATCTTGATGACCCACTACCTATTGATGATAGTATCCCTGATGAACAACTTGTTGTCATTAATGCTTCTCATAACACTCTTTGGTTTGCTGACTATGCCAATTACATTGTGGCTAAACATATACCACCTAGATTTACCGACCAACAAAATAAAAAAAATCTGCTTTGATTTAAGACATTACTTTTGGGATGACCCACATCTTTATAAAAAAAGGAGTAGATGTTATTTTTAAACGTAGTATACCCGAGCATGAACAGGAACAAATCCCATGGAAGTATCACTCTGAGGTATACAGAGGACACCATGCGGGAGACAGAACTGCACACAAGGTACTACAATCTAGATTTTATTGGCCTACTATTTTCAAAGATGCTCGTAAGTTTGTCCTTTGTTGTGTTGAATGTTAAAGAATTGGTAATATTAGTAGACGTCGGGAAATGCCTATGAATGATTCACTTGTTATTGAACCATTTGATGTGTGGGGCTTTGATTATATGGGACCTCTTCCTTCCTCTAATGGGTACACACATATCTTGGTTGATATTGATTATGTCTCTAAGTGGGTTGAAGCTATTCCAACCAGTAGTATTGATCATAACACTCCATTAAAATGCTTAAAGAAATTAACTTCCCGAGGTTTGGAGTCCCTAGATATTAAATGACTGGTGGTGGTTCGCACTTTATTCGTGGTGCATTATGTAAATTGCTTGCTGTCGTCGGGGAAGCATGATCTCCTATGGGGCAAAGAAGCCCTCTGTGGTTCAGTGAGGGGGGTGATCACATTGCACAAAGAGCAGAAACAATAGGGCAGCATTGATAGCGCTCTTTTACCCAGGTTTGGGCCGCTTTGCAGCGTAAAACCCTACTCCTGCTTTGGTGGATTGAACATGAGGAAGGCGAAGGCATGGAGTGCTCTAGCTGAACTCTTGCAGGGTGCCTTGGAGAGAGCAGCTATGTGCATACAACTTTTGGGGGGGTCGAAAAGTTCCTAGCCTTTGCTAGGTTGCCTCGGGCCTCCTTTTAGAGGCTAAGGGTCAACACAATGGAAAATAGTCAATTTGGTCTGATTTGATAGATAACAGTGATATCATACCGAACTCTAGCAGTGAGGACAAAGTGCATTAAATGCACCACTAGGTGTCACGCTGAGGTTGAAGCCCGGCAAGCATGCCGCGATGCTTATTGTAATGCCCAAGATGGGACTATACCTCCTACGTGTCGAGGCACGACTTAAAGGTATAAGCCCATCCTAGAATGATCTCAAGTTTGGTATCTTTGCACGACTCATGTAAAAGAGGGATTAAATTGCAAAAGGAGATAGTTGGCTTACACTCGCCACTTCACACAATACATTACATAAGCAAATCATCATTCAAAACATCACAACCCGACTACGGGCGAAGATCCAAAAGAAAGATACCAAACCAACATAAAGCCACAGGTCAGGATCGAATCCTAGTAGAAACCACTACTGATCGTCGAAACGTCACAAGCAAACGGCCATGATCTTCAACGAACTCCAAGTGAAGTACTGAACCAGCTCCTGCGTAATACTCGGCTGAACCTGCATCTGGTGTGGTGAAGTAACTGTGAGCCACAGAGGACTCAGCAATCCCGTTCCCGGGTAACAAGACTATTTAAGCCTTGGGTGTGGAACAAGGCTGAAGAAAAGAACAAGAGGTGAAGGAACAACAAGAGTCTGCAGCAGCAACTAGCACTAACTTACGCAAAAGAGAGCGAGAAGAGAAGGTGCCTCGGTCGAGAGATGATCACGAAGTGATCCTAACTAAAGCCGGCCAAACATAACCCCACCGTGTTCAACTCCCGAATCCCTATTCGGAAATTGACAGTCACGGTACACACGCTGGTAGTGTATTAGAACATTGTGTCAAGTTTTCTACAACCGGATATTAACAAGCTCCCATCTGCCACATAACCGCGAGCACGGCTTTCGAAAGTTCATAACCCTGCAGGGGTGTTCCAACTTGACCCATTACAAGCCCACGATCCGCGGAGTCGCAACTCCAAGGTGGGAAGACCCGAGTATTCTCGGAATCCCGTGCTCAAGTTAAACCGAAATAAGGTAAGGCTAATCCAGCAAATCCTCCCGGCGTGTCGACACCCTGATAGTAGCCGCGCGTATCTAAGTCTCAGGACACGACCGGATGGGCGATTCTACAGGTTATACCAGATACCTCAGGTTTCCCCAAGGCGGCCCCGCAGAACCCCCGTTTGGGACCAACACCATCAGTACTGGCCCCCCTGCTATGTAGAATTAAGAATCCTCGGGGACGCGACCCCCAATGCAAATTTAATTATTTAATTAAGTTGTTATTATGAGGCAAATAGTACCAAATGTTGGGGCTTGCTGGAAAAGTCTTAGCACTTAGCGGTTTATCAAGGGGGTCCCATACACCCCAACCGTGTTAGGAACGCATAATCAAGGAATATAACACCAGTTTATACGGTTCCTAACGGCATGAGTGGAACAAAGCACCAAGCAAAAGGCTTAGCCTTCCACCCTTGCCAATATATAGATGATTTCATTTAAGCATTTATATAGTGTGATATAACCCAACCAAACTTCAACATGAAGCAAGCATCTTCAATCTTCACCTGCAACTAACAATGCTATAAGAGGGGCTGAGCGAAGCGTACTTAGCCATTCAACGGTTTGCATAGGAAGGGTGGTTAAACAGGTTCATGGTTACAATAGGAGGGTGACAGGAAAACATGGGCATCGAGGCAATATACTAAAGAGCGATACTCTAGCAATAGGCAAAGATAGTAATGATATCCGGGTTCGGTCATCTTGCCTGGAATTCCGCAAGGGAGAAGAACGGATCCATGAAGTAGACGGAGCAACATAGACGAGAGAATCCTCACAAATCCGGAACGAAACCGAAGCTATCAAGAGAAGCAACCGGAAAGAAGCAAACAACTCGGTAAACACACCAGCATAAACATGGCATACGATGCACAAACAAGCATGATGCATGTCCGGTTTAAATATGCATGTCATGGCAAGGTGCACAAACAAAACTACAAGTTAAGTGGAGCTCAATATGCAACGAGTTGCATATTGACGAAACACCACATTTTTATTTATTTAGTTGACTCTCGTTTATTTACAAGACAAGATTAAATGTTTGTTAACATGGCAAGAGGTGAAACAAAAGTAAAACTACACTATTTAGGCAATTTAAATGAGGCCGGAAAATAACAACAACATATCCGGAAAATCCCCATGAGCATGTATAATAATTATAAGCAAACACAATTGAACATTCTCATGTTGTTATCATGATGCGGATGACATGATCAAGTTTATGCAATTTTATTTAAAGGTTGACAAAAGAGATAAGGAGTATTGTCACCGTGGTGGAAGGAAAAGGTGCCACGGCAACGATCCGAAAATGATGCAACGGCATCATATCGGTACCGGTAACTCGTTGAGGGACCGGTGCAAAAAATGACGGAGGCGTGAGCGGGTCAAACGAGATGAAAATGTGGGGTGATCCCGTTGCCGGGTTCCCACGGGTCGGCGACGAGGCAACCGAGGAACATGACAAGGACGAAACGGGCACGAAGCACACACGGGAAACATTTCATACAACACAAGCAAACATCTCACGGTTCACCCACGGGGTCGTCTCGTTATACCTTTGAAGCATGCGTTTCGGGGCGGTTCGAGACGTAGAGGAAGAAGGCGTTCACGTTCGGAGAGGAAGTAGCCGCTCCGTAGAGGGAAGTAGTTGTTCACGAGGCGGTAGTTGTACTCGGGCGACGGTAGCGGAAGTAGTGGTACACGTGTCTTCGGCGACGGTAGACGTTCACGGAGCTCGTTTTCCCGTAGATGTTCGGGTCGGTGTCGTGGTACTTGGGGTTCTCGTTTTGCGACGGTAGTGGAAGTAGTGGTACTTGGCGATTCATCATGTAGATGTTCCCGTTCGTAGATGTACTTGCGGTCTCGGCGACGGTAGGGGTACTTGGTCGGGTCATGTAGATGCTCCAGTCGTCATACACGGGTCCACTGTCGATGTCGCGGTACTCGTTCATGGTTCGAAGGCATACATGTCAACCTGGCACTAGTGAAAAGAAAAAAAAACAGCAGCAACAGGACTTGGCACATGACAGAAGGCAAAACTGCCCAACCAAAACGGAGCGGCGCTGGAGGACGGAGAACGTCGCTGTGGTCTTGGCGCTTGGCGAGCGACGCGGAGGAAGGGCGGCTGGCGACCTGGAGGGAGACGGAGGCAGGGGCAGCGCCGGCCTGGGGCGCGCAAGTGCTCTGGCGTGGCCATGGCGCTGCAGGGGTGCTGCAAGACGAGGCATATGAGGAAGCTTCTCGTCCTGGCGAAGAAGAGGCGGAAGACGGCCTTGGCGAAGCTGGGGCAGGGACGGCCGCAGGCCGGCGCTGGAGGACGTGGCGCGGGGCGGTCGCAGGAAGGGAGGTCAGCGGCGGCCTTGGGGCTTCTGGCGCGGAGGGACGAGGGCCTGGGGGCGCCGGCTTCCGCTTGGAGATGGAACAGAGGGAGCCGCAGAAGGGAGGATGGCCGCGGCCGGCCTGGCTGCTCGCGCTGGAGGGGCCACGACGCGCGGGCGCGCTGGAGTGAGTCGAGGGAGAGAGAGGATCGCTCGAGGGTCAGGGCGCTCGAAGGAAGGAGGGCTTCGGCGCTGGGGGATCGAGTGCGGCGGCTGAGGGAGGAGAGCGACACAGAGGAGTCGATCGAAGGAGGGAGTAGATCGGGCTCGGGGGAAAAAGAGGCTGGCGGCGGCCTGTGAGGACGAGGGGAGAGCGAGAGGAGCGAGGGGATGCGGGGAGGGATGAGAGGCTCGCTAGGGTTGCATAGGGGAGTTGGGCCAAATGGGCCGGAGGCCTAGGAGGAGAGGTGAGGGCGCTGGGAGGAAGATGGGCCGCGGCGGTTGGGAAGGCTGAGGGCTGCTGGGTTCTCTTCTTGATTAGAAAAAAAAACAAACAAGAGAAAGAAAGTAAAAAGAGGTTAGGGAAGAATTAGGACATGAGGTCAGATTTTACTGGACCCGTAATAAAGTCCACGGGTCACGAAAAATAGGAGAGGCAATAATGAAAGTTTAATTTCAAATTCATTTGAATTTAATTCAAATGATTTGAACAAGATTGAGGCTTTGGAGAGTCCAAAAAAATAATGAGCATTTTGGTGGAGCTCGGGAAAATGGTTAAAGAATTGTTGGCAAAGTTTGAGGCAAAGAATTGAGATAGAAATGCATGGAGAAAATATGCAAGTGTGTTGGGTTAATTCCAAACAAATTGAATATTTAATATAGCTCCCTAATAATATTGAGAGGCTTTTATATGTTATAAAGAGAAGACATTCTTCCCTCGATTCAAATGGACCGAAGGTCCACACGATTTATTTAGGTTGAGATGCAAAATAAAATATGACATGATGGCATGATGACATGATGCAATGCAAAAATAAATAACACAAGCTCAAAAGAAACACACGGGCAACCCGGAACATCTAGAATCTCCGGGAATCTTCTGGAATCTTCTGGGACGTCGGTCTTCGGGCGTCACAACTCTCCCACACTAATAGAGGATCTCGACCCGAGATCCTAGAGATGGCACCGGTAAAAAAAAATGGAAGAGGAAGAGGTAAAACAAAGTTGCTTCTTCGACAAACGAGTGAAACCAAAGAACCTTGAGAGGTTGAACAAGTTGAAAGAAGAAAGCAACGGAGATGAACGAAGTTAGGAGCACTCCGGTAAAAGGAGGAACAAGGAACATTACAAGAGCCTTGCAGGTTGAAAGACAAGAATTAAGAGCTTACGAACCAAAAGAATATGAAACCACAACGGTATAGCCAAGGAATAAGAATGACATAATTTGGACAGCACTCCGACTGAAAATGGAAGGAATTGAACAGGAACTTGCCAAGTTGAGATGATACTTGATGAAAACAACAACACATTGCCTCCGAAACAATTGAAAGAATGGCACAAGGGGTAAGAAAGATTCAGACAGCACTCCGGTTGAAAAGAGAGGCAAAACTAGAAAAGATGAGAGAACTTGAAAAGAGGACATAACACTCCTGTTAAAATGGACAAGCAAAGGAAAGAACATGATCTCGATAAAACAATATGATGGTTTGGAGAGAGCAACATCACAATGCCTCCGGAATGAAAGAATAGCATATAGTTCAATGAAAGAAATGAACGGAGAAAATATGACAACTTCTCCGACAAATGAATATGAAACACATCCTTACGAAGAAGGGTTGAACGGAGTTCATGGAAAAATCAACAGCAAAAGAATAAGCTTGATGTGGGCTTATTTAAAACATCTCAAAATTATGAGGTGACAACCAGCCACTAACAGAAACGAATTGCTTGGATTGAGATCAACAAGGAGACGAAAAACTTATTTCACCGGAATGATAAATGAAGAACTTGGGTCATTTATAAGCACCATAATAGCAACAATTCTCAGGGAAAGCTTTTAGGTGAAATACAACCCAAGATATCTCCAAGAGATACAATGAGGGGTTGAAAACGATCTCCTAAAGAAAAGAAATGATGGTTTTAAATATCTCACTCTTGATAGCTCGTGAATCATGAAACATGAAGGAATTGTCAAGAATGACATAACACCATCTGAAAAGATAAGGTAGAAAGAATTGCAATTGGAAGCATGATGAAGAATGCTTGAGCTCCAACAAGAATGTTGATGAAGACTTCAAGGATGAATTAAATCTTGATGAACCACCATGAGAACTCCGGTAATGAAAGCATGAGAAGTGGAAGATGAAAAGAATGAGATTCAAGGCCTGCGGTGAATTAGATGGAGCTGAAATGATATAACTGAAATGACTTGGGGCTCCGGAAAACAAGATGAACAACTTAGGACCGAGAATATGATATGATGAACAAGCTCCGGAAAACATAGATTAAATACTTCGGGGGAAAAGAATAAGATTTATTGTATGCTTATCCTTCATCAAATTAAATTGATGACAAGCAACGGATTTCGCATACTACTTATTCTCGTTGGAAAGGATTAAAGATAGATCTCGCACAAACTCGGATAATTATTCAACGAACCACCGGTAGGATTGTGAAAAGAACAAATGAATTAAAACGATAACAACGAAAGAGTAAACTTGAAAGAACCATCGTAAAAATATGGAGACGAACGAAGAGACATCAATGAAGAATATTTGGAGGACGAAGTTGAAAACTGAGAACGAAGAAATATTCTGAAATGGTGGCCTTCGGAGGATCACAAAGAAAAGAATTCATGAAATGCTTCGGATGGTTATGAAAATAATTCCTCACAATCAAAACAATAATGAGGATGGCATGAAGCTAGAACCACAACTCAACAAGAGAACGGGTCAAGATTTAAGAGAAACACTTCTCCGGTCTCCAAATGCTAAGAATGAAGACGAGAAATGCCATAAGAATTGTTGAGCACTCCGGAATGAAGAATTAAAAGGTTGAACCAATGATGAACAAGAATTTGAAAACGATCTTGGAGAAGGCATGTGACTGATGGGAATCATTCTTACGTCACACTTTGAAAAGAATTTGAGTATAACTCCAGAAAATAGAAGAGTCAGGTAAGATCCTGGAAAAAGACCTGTGGGTTAGGGCCCACTCAAAGAAATCACCGTTGGAAAAAATTGCTTAAGAGATATTGCACCGATTGAATTAAATGGCTTGAGTAAGATAACAATCCTCAAAATAGCTTGACATGATTAAGAATGGAATTATGAATCTTCAGCACTCCGGATATGAATAACAAGAGGAGAATGATTATGTGGTGCACCGGAATAAGAAAGCATTGTGAAATGAGGAAAAGGATAAGATCAACACCGAAATCTTGAATTACATCCACCGGCAGAATTTAAGAACAAAAGAATGATGAACTAGAAGCTCTTGAGCATCTTCATGATAAATCACCGGATAAGAACGTTGAAGGAAAAGAATGAAGAACCATCACATGAATAAAATGGATATTTCATCTGAGAATTGCTGGCTCCATAAAGAGAAGGGTGGGAGGGTGGGGAAAACAAAGACAACTTGGGATGAAAGAATACAGACAAATCGTCAGATTTCTCAACGCTGTCCGTATGGAATAATTTGAAGAGAAGGCACGCCGGTTGAAAAGAATTTAACATGACCATCTTGATGATTAAGAAGGATTAGCACTCCCAAAGAAATATGAGAACACCGATTAGGAAAGGTATGGAATCAACATATGACATCGAAGCAACTCAAATACCAGAATCAAAACAAGAACAAAGGATAGATATGCAACATGATCTTCACAATATCATCTGAACAGAGAATTGAACGAATGAATTCCGCATGTACATCAACTAGACGAGAAGCCACTTAGGAGAAGGAAAAGGTAAATAAAAAGGAACAAGGATCAGATAGAACAAATACAGGATAGAAGCTTCGTCCGACATATTCGTGCTGAAAGCTCATGGAACGTGTTACAAAAGGGTTTTGCAATCCCCGGATCAGCATAGCCAAGGACCCTTTAAGATGCAACTCTCGATCAGAACAAGTCCATAAAACCACTTCACTCAATGTAGAACCCCGAACTTCATATCGTGCATCCGTTGGAATAATGCCTAGAACTACTTGATGAACCCACCTATAAATTTCCGAAAGTTTCCAGTTATGCAATCAGGTGTTGGGGATACACGGGAAGCACCGCGCAATCAACTCTAAACCTACATCCAGGTGTATCCATCCTTCAACACATAACCAGTTGTTCTCGGAAACTGTTTACCTCGGACCTTCGAAACGCATCCACTATACAAGCTATGGCAATACTCCCGAACTACCTCCCCAGTACTGGGTGATGTCGGGGTTATCTTGCCGCTAACCGTATAGGAGAGATTTTCGATGTCGGCCGTCTTAAGTATTCTAGTACTGCCGCCATGGATTTGTGACGACAACACCTCGGAGCTCAACTCCCCGGGACACTGCCACAACCCCTAATGTCAGGAGGCATGGAGAACAATATCCTCGTCACAAGAACATCGAAACAATCCCAGAATACTCGCGGGATTCCTAAAAAAAAATTGGTGCAATTTTTGAAAGTAGAAGAGGCAAGAGTAGTCGTCATGAGTCCTCACCGGAGAGAAAGGAGATGAGAAGCAAAGAAATCCTACTCTCCGATATATATATAGGACTCAAAACATTTTCAGTGTGTGCCTAGACTCAACCGTCAACGATTCGATCAATCAGTGGGGGCTTCTAGGTCGGAGAAGGCTCTGAATACCAACTTGTAATGCCCAGGATGGGACTATACCTCCTACGTGTCGAGGCACGACTTAAAGGTATAAGCCCATCCTAGAATGATCTCAAGTTTGGTATCTTTGCACGACTCATGTAAAAGAGGGATGAAACTGCAAAATGAAATAGTTGGCTTACACTCGCCACTTCACACAATACATTACATAAGCAAATCATCATTCAAAACATCACAACCCGACTACGGGTGAAGATCCAAAAGAAAAGATACCAAAACAACATAAAGCCACAGGTCAGGATCGAATCCTAGTAAAAGAACCACTACTGATCGTCGAAACGTCACAAGCAAACGGCAACTCTCTTCGTCGAGCTCCTAGTGAAGTACTGGTCCAACTCCTGCATCAAACTCGGTTGAACCTGCATCTGGTGTGGTGAAGTATCTGTGAGCCACAGAGGACTCAGCAATCCCGTTCCCGGGTAACAAGACTATTTAAGCCTTGGGTGAGGACAAGGCTGAAGAAAGAACGAGAGGTGAAGGAACAACAAGAGTCTGCAGCAGCAACTAGCACTAACTTACATAATAGAGAGCGAGAAGAGAAGTGCCTCGGTCGAGAGATGATCACGAAGTGATCCTAGCTAAAGCTCAACAAACATAATCCCACCGTGTTCAACTCCCGAATCCCTATTCGGAAATAGACAGTCACGGTACACACGCTGGTAGTGTATTGGAAACATTGTGTCAAGTTATCTACAACCGGATATTAACAAGCTCCCATCTGCCACATAACCGCGGGCACGGCTTTCGAAAGTTCAAACCCTGCAGGGGTGTTCCAACTTGACCCATTACAAGCCCACGATCCGCGGAGTCGCAACTCCAAGGTGGGAAGACCCGAGTATTCTCGGAATCCCGTGCTCAAGTTAAACCGAACTAAGGTAAGGCTAATCCAGCAAATCCTCCCGGCGTGTCGACACCCTGATAGGTAGCCGCGCGTATCTAGTCTCAGGACACGACCAGATGGGCGATTCTATAGGTGTTTACCAAACCTCGAGTTTCCTCGTGGTGGCCCCGTAGACTCCCCGTTTCGCACCAACACTCATGTGGAGCACTGGCCCGGGGTTGTTCAATTAAAATAAAAGGGATAGCTAGTCCACATGCAAGTTTTATTAGTTATTAGGCGAATAGTACCAAATGTTGGGACTTGCTGGAAAAGACTTAGCACTTAGCGGTTTATCAAGGGGGTCCCATACACCCCAACCGTGTTAGGAACGCATAATCAAGGAACATAACACCGGTTTATACGGTTCCTAACGGCATGAGTGGAACAAATCACCAAGCAAAAGGCTTAGCCTTCCACCCTTGCCAGTATATAGATGATTTCATTTAGCATTTATATAGTGTGATATAACCCAACCAAACTTCAACATGAAGCAAGCATCTTCGATCTTCACCTGCAACTAGCAATGCTATAAGAGGGGCTGAGCGAAGCCTACATATAGCCAATCAATGGTTTGCATGGGTAGGGTGGTTAGACAGGATCATGGTTACAATAGGAGGCTGACAGGAAAACATGGGCATCGAGGCAAACTATAGATCGAGACTACTAGCAATAGGCAAAGATAGTAATGTTATCGGGGTTCGGTCATCTTGCCTGGGATTCCACAAGGGAGAAGAACGGATCCTCGAAGTAGGCGGAGCAACACAGACGAGAGAATCCTCACAACTCCGGAACGAAACCGAAGCTATCAAGTGAAGCAAACCGGAAAGAAAGAAACAACACGGTAAACACACAATCATAAACATGGCATGATGCACAAGCAAGCATGATGCATGTCCGGTTTAAATATGCATGGCATGGCAAAGTGCACAAACAACACTACAAGTTAAGTGGAGCTCAATATGCAACGAGTTGCATATTGACGAAACACCACATTTAATTATTTAATTGACTCTCGTTTATTTACAAGACAAGATTAAATGTTTTTAACATGGCAAGAGGTGAAGCTTAATAGAACTATACTAACTAGGCAATTTAAATGAGGCCGGAAATAACAACAACATATCCGGAAAATCCCCATGAGCATGTTTAATAATTATAAAGCAACAACAATTCACACATACAATGTTGTTAACATGATGCGGATGACATGATCAAGTTTATGCAATTTTTTATTAAAAGTTGACATAAGAGATAAGGAGCATTTGTCACCGTGGTGGAAAGAAAGGGTGCCACGGCAACGATCCGAAAATGATGCAACACAACATGTCGGTTCCGGTTTGTCGTTGAGAGACCGGTGCAAAAGAAAGATTCGACGTGAGCACATCGAACAAGATGAAAGTGGGTTGATCCCGTCACCGGGTTCCCACGAGTCGGCGACGAGGCAACCGAGGAACATGACAAAAGGGCGAAACAGGCACGAAGCACACAAGGGAGCATCTCATACAACACAAGCAAGCATCTCACGGGTCATCGTCTCGGGGTTATACCTTCGGAACCAACGTTTCGGGGCGGTTCGAGATCGTAGAGGGACGTAGTTGTTCTCGTGGTCGTCGTGGGAAGTAGTGGTTCACGTTTCCCGAAGAGGAAGTAGTTGTTCTGTAGAGGTACACGGGGCGACGGTAGGGGTACTTGGAGTCTCCGAGTAGTCGTGGTACTTGGCGCTTCCGGCGACGGTAGTCGTTCACGTATGTAGTGGTACTTGTTCCGTAGCCGTTCACGAGCTCGTTTTTCCGTAGATGTTCGGTTCGTCGAGGTACTTGTCGCGGTCGTGGTACTTGCGTTTCTCTTTGTAGTCGTACACGGTTCTTGCGGCTGCGGTGCACTTGGCGAAAACAGCAACAAACAACAAAAAAAAACACAAGGCCTCGGTCACGCGAGGAGGCTGCTGCCTTGGGGGGCGGACGAGCTCGAAGCGGCGCTGGGGCCATGGCCTTGGCGACAGAGGGAGCCACGGGGCTGCACGGGAGCCGGTGGCCGGCGCTGCAAAGGCGAGGCGAAGAGGAGGCCACAAGGAGCTGCGGTGGCTCTGGCCGCTGGGGCCTGCGAGGGGAGGCGCTGGACGAGGCCCTGGCCGACGGGGCGGAGGCACGGAGGCTCGTCCCCTGGCACGGGAGGGAGAAGGCGCAGGGACGTCGCTGGCTTGGAGAAGGGGGGGGCGCGGCCTTGGAGCTCGGAGGAGAAGGCCCTGGCGCTGCTCCTAGCTCGGCTGGAAGCGAGGCACACGGGCACTCGAAGGAGAACGGAGGGGCGCGGCGAACGAGAAGCTCCTGCGCGGCGCGGCTTTGGGGCCCGATGGCGAAGGGTTCGGAGGAAGGAGGACGGGCGCGGCCTCTGCCCGGGCGCGATGGAGGGAGGCGCTAGCGCGGAGGGAGCGAGGGCGCTCGGGGCTGCCTGGCCGAGGCCCTCGAGAGGATGCGAGGAGCGGTCGGGGCGAAGGGGGAGAGCGAAGGGATTGGGGGGTTCGGGCGATAGGAGAGGCGAGCGAGGGGCTCGGGCGAGAGGGTGAGTGCGGCGGCGGCGCTGAGGGAGGAAAGGGAACCGGGTAGGTGCGGGCTAGGTTTTTGGGAGAGAGGGAGGGAGGCTGCGGGCCTAGAGGCCTAGGTGGGAAAGAATGGGCCGGAGGGAGGTGATATGGCCTAGAGGCCTTGGTGCTGTTGGGCCGGCTGGAGGCCATCTCTCTCTCCCGTCTGGCATTTCTTTTTCATTTAAAGAAATAGAAAAAAAAAATAGAAATGTCCAGAGAGTTTGGAGATGGTTTTGGCTGAGATAAAAATATCCCTACAACCCTGGAATTGTGGGCTATTTTAATAAACTCCTTTGGCAATTGGAGGAGGTGGTCTTGGCATGACCTAGGATTTATAGGAAGATATTGAACATCTCTCGAACAGGAAAAAAAATGTCACTTGCGAATAACAGGTAGAAAGACGAAGAGGAAGATGATCAAGCACGGGCAAGGACTTAAAAGGGTCCAAAAGTGTTGAGGGTTTTTGGAGGAACCTCGATAAACGAGAAAAGAAATATTGGCAAGGTTTTGAAGGTGTAACTTGAAGTGAAATAGACATGAGGAAAATTATGCACGTGTGTTGCGGGTAATTCCAAACAATGGAATATTTATTATATAGCTCCCTAAATATTGAGAGGCTTTTATATGTTTTAAAGAGAAGACATTCTTCCCTCGATTTAAATGGACCGAAGGCCCACACGAATTATTTAAGTTGAGATGCAAAGATAAATATGACATGATGGCATGATGACATGATGCAATGCAAAAAAATAAATAACACAAGCACAAAAGAACACACGGGCAACCCGGAACATCTGGAATCTTCTAGAATCTTCTGGTATCTTCTGGGACGTCGGTCTTCGGGCGTCATAGTTTCGGACCCCTCCTCCAAGGGCCATGAAATTCCCCCCCTCTTCCTCCATATATACAGCCCTTAGGGCGTCGTTTAGACTTTGGGTTTTGTTTAGATTAAAGTTCGCCATAGTTGCAACTTCGCGTACTTTGTTTGTGTTCAACGACCAGACAAAGATGTCACAGAATCCCACCTTGGTCAATAAAGCTTTCCTCTTATATTCGCAAGATCCAGATTACAATCTCAGTTTCTTGCTTGTTCTTCGTTTGCTTGCAGGAAATAGACCCCCATGGTCAGGTTCATCATGCTCTGGCGTGGTCAATAACCTCTCAGAGTTGGTGTAGTGATTGCTAGGGCACTACGTCTTTGCATGTTCGTAGTCGGATCGTCAAAGTCTACTCCTCCGAAAGCGATAATGACTATCTCATCGAAAGACGGGACACCTTTGCCTCTATCAAGTGGTATCAGATTTCCAGGTTGCTCGGTGGGATTTTACAGTTTTTCGTAGTTTAGATCGAATCTGTTCGTCATACCTATAGTCCACGAAAAAGCTAAAAAAAATTAGGGTTAGTTCATCATATCCGAACCAGTCTGAGCCATTGCATAATCTTTTCCGTGTTTGCTTTGTTGAATTTGCGGTTGCATCGTCGTGTCGAGTTGCTAGTCTTAACGTCTAGTTACCTTAGAGTTTCGAGTTCTTGTAACAGGTTGTCACGCCGCCGCCGCACCATCTTCATCGCTGCCACCATTTACCACCACCACATATCCGCTGCCAATCCGAGTCCATATACGCCACCACATATCCGCCGCCATCACACCAATCCGAGTCCACCTCCAACATACATCCGCTACCAGTCCGAGTTCCAACAGATTCATCTCCGCCACCAGTTCGAGTTCCACCAGATTCATCTCTGCCATCATTCCTAGTCCGAGTCCAGTATTTGATCCTTTGTTTTCGAGTTTGGGATCACGTGATATTACGTGTCGTGGCCAAGTAGGAGATCCCAACTTTCGAGCCACCCGCAGAAGAAAACTTGTTCCTGTTTAAAAAAAACTAAGTCTAGAAAATTCTGGCTAGGCAGTTTCTAGACCATTTGTAGACTTTAAAAAAAATGCAAGGGAGCAAAAAAAAGGAAAAAAGTGCAAAAAAAAGTGAAAAAAATTAAAAAAAATTCAGAGTGTGCTACTCCCTTGTTTACGTGCAGCACCGTTATTTTGTCCGTGTTCTAGGCTCGCCTCTCTAGTACGGTCTAGCCTAGGACCAGCACAGTACCGTCGTTGAGCGTTTATTCACCTTTGCATCTCTGAATTGATTATTGCTGACTTTTTTGCTACCATATCATAAGCCTTCACCAGCTCCATATACATCTACATCGTTCGTTTGACACCACCTGGCAATCGCTTTGTCCAAGCTTTGAGAGTTTTGACAACAACGGTTGCCGATCACCACCTGCTGCTGGGTAAGAACTGGTAGGAATTTGAGATTTGCTTCACGGATTTGTGATGCCCCGCCAGCACCATTTTTTAGTAGTCTGTAGGATCATATTTTTGTGTGTTTCTATTGGTGCTAACCATGTCAAGATCACAAGTCGTAGAGACTGACTGGGAGAATATGACGAACAAGGAGTTGCATGATAAATTTCAGCAAATGATGGGTCAACAGGTAGAAGATGCGATAACCAGTTTTGGCGACGCACTAGCGAGGATGGATGGCATTGAGAAGTCAATTGACACAAAGTTGGATGCCAAATTCGCTGAAGTGCTTGCGCGTCTACCTCCACCTGCTGCACCATTGCAACAACAACAACAACAACAACAACAACAACAACAACAACCACCTTCACGTCGTGAAACAGCCCTCCGCAAAGCGAGCCGTGTCCCTCTTGAGCCTGGCCAAACTATTGGTGCTACTGTTGATACTTCTGTGGCTCCTGCTACTGCCGAGGAGGAGGATGATTACGCGAGAGATTACGAGGATGAGGTTGATCAAAATCAGAACTACGTGCAACCACCAACACCACAACCAGCAGGTCGTCCACATGTAAATAATCGCAATGGTAGGGCTGCACCACCCTTTCAGGTACGAGATCACGATCATCTCCCTAAACTAAAATTGAATATTCCACCATTTGAGGGTAGACACGTTCCTGATATATATCTTACTTGGGAGTTAGAAACCGAACAACGTTCTACAAGTTTAGAATATCCCGAGGACAGACGTGTTGATGCTACTCTTTGTGCTTTCACTAGTTTGGCTTGTGTGTGGTGGTCTGAATATTCTAGATTATATCCGAATAATATTCCAACTACTTGGGCTGCTTTGAAAACTGCTATGTGTGCTCGTTGGGTTCCACCATATTATCAATGTTAATTACTTCAAAAATTGCAGCGTTTAAGACAAGGAAAAAAATTATGTAGAGGAATATTATCAGGAATTACAAACTGGACTGATTAGAAGCGGTATTGTTGAGGATAATGAGGCTATGCTTGCACATTTTATGGGTGGCTTAAATAGAGAGATTCAGACAATTCTAGAGTATAAGGAGTATAATAATATCACTCGTTTATTCCATCTTGCTTGCAAAGCTGAATGTGAAGTGCAAGATCGACAGGCCTTGGTGCGCACTAATTTTTCTGCAGGTCGACCTTCATCATGGATAAAGCATGCATCCTCTACTTCGACATGTCCGGCTGCACCACCGCCTACTTCATCAATCACTTCTAGCCGTGATAAAGGCAAACAGGCACCACCATCATCAGCCAGGAGTACTCTTTCAGGTCCTGTGCGGAGCTCTTCTTCATCCATGGCATCCACAGGGCCAACACATGATGTTATATATCGTCGTTGCACTGGTCGATGTCACTATGCGAGCAAATGCCCATCTCAACGTGTTATGGTTGCTACTGAGGATGGTGGTTATGAGTCCGCTAGTGACTATGATGAGGAGAGTTTGGCTCTTATTACACGTGAAGAACACGGCGGAGATGATTCGGAAAATGAGACGCAATACACGGCTCCTGAAGACGCTGACAGGTATGAATTTTTAGTTGCTCAACGTGTTTTGAGTGTGCAGGTCACACAAGCAGAGCAAAATCAGAGGCATAATTTGTTCCATACAAAGGGAGTTGTGAAGGAACGTTTTGTTCGTGTCATCATAGATGGAGGGAGCTGCAACAACTTGGCTAGCATGGAGATGGTGGAAAAGCTATCTCTCACCACAAGACCACATCCACATCCTTACTACATCCAATGGTTCAACAACAGCGGCAAGGTTAAGGTAACACGTACTGTTCGTGTGCATTTTAGTATCTCTACATATGCTGATTATGTTGACTATGATGTGGTACCCATGCAAGCATGTTCCTTATTACTTGGTAGACCATGGCAATTTTATAAAAAATTCTGTACACCATGGTAGAAACAATCAGTATACTCTTGTTCATAAGGATAAACGTATTACTTTGCTTCCTATGTCTCCTGGTTTGATTTTGAAAGATGATATTAATAGAGCTAACAAAGCGAAACATGAGCGAAATAAGAGTGAAAATCAGATTGTGGCAAAAGAATTTGAGCAACAAATGAAGCCTAATAACACATCATCATCTCATGTTGCATCTGAAATTAAATTAAAAAGTGGATGTTTACCTGCCACCAAATCTGATATTGATGAACTAGATTTCAGCAAATGTTTTTTGCTATGCTTTTGTGTGCAAAGAGGCATTATTTTCATTCGAGGACGTGCCTTCCTCTTTGCCTCCTAGTGTCACTAACATTTTGCAGGAGTTCGCATACGTCTTTCCACAAACACATGCCACCGGGATTACCACCTATTTGAGGGATTGAGCATCAGATTGACTTAATTACTGGTGCATCGCTACCCAACGATGCACCATACCGTACCAATCCAGAGGAGACGAAAGAGATTATGCGTCAAGTACAGGAGCTACTCGACAAAGGTTATATACGTGAATCCCTTAGTCCGTATGATGTTCCTATTATTCTAGTGCCAAAAAAGGATGGTACATTGCGTATGTGTGTTGATTGTAGAGGCATTAATAATATTACTATTCATTATCGTCATCCTATTCCTAGGCTTGATGATGTGCTTGATGAATTGTGTGGCTCTACTATATTCTCCAAAGTTTATTTGCGTAGTGGATACCGTCAAATTCGTATGAAATTGGGAGATGAATGGAAAACAACATTTAAAACTAAGTTTGGATTATATGAGTGGTTAGTCATGCCTTTTGGGTTAACTAATGCACCTAGTACTTTAATGAGATTAATGAATGAAGTTTTACGTGCTTTCATTGGACGATTTGTGGTAGTTTACTTTGATGATATATTGATTTATAGCAGATCTTTGGAGGAACATTTGGAACATTTACGTGTTGTTTTTATTGCTCTACGTGATGCACGTTTGTTTGGTAACCTTGGAATGTGCACCTTTTCCACCGACCGAGTATCTTTTCTTGGCTATGTTGTTACTCCACAGGGAATTGAGGTTGATAAAGCCAAGATTGAAGCTATTGAGAGTTGGCCGCAGCCCAGAACGGTCACACATGTGAGGAGTTTCCTTGGCCTCGCTGGATTCTATGGGCGTTTTGTGAGAGATTTTAGCACCATTGCTGCACCTCTCAAATAGCTTACAAAGAAGGATGTGCCTTTTGTTTGGGGTACTGCACAGGAAGAAGCATTCACGGTATTGATAAATAAGTTGACACATGCTCCTTTACTCCAACTTCCTAATTTTAATAAGACTTTTGAGATTGAATATGATGCTAGTGCAATTGGGCTAGGAGGTGTGTTATTACAAGATGGTAAACCTGTTGCATACTTTTCTAAAAAATTGAGTGGGCCTAGTCTGAATTATTCTACTTATGATAAGTAATTATATGCTCTTGTTCGGACTTTGGAAACATGGCAACATTATTTATGGCCCAAATTTGTTATACATTCTCATCATGAATCTTTGAAGCACATCGAAGTCAAGCAAAACTAAACCGTAGGCATGCTAAATTGGTTGAATTCATAGAGACTTTCCCTTATGTTATTAAACACAAGAAGGGAAAAGAAAATGTTATTGCTGATGCATTGTCTCGTCGTTATACTATGCTTTCACAACTTGACTTTAAAATATTTCGTTTGGAGACCATCAAAGATCAATATGCGCATGATGCTGAATTTAAAGATGTATTGCAGAATTGTAAAGAAGGGAGAACATGGAACAAGTTCGTCGTTAATGATGGATTTGTGTTTCGTGCTAACAAGCTATGCATTCCAGCTAGCTCTGTTCATCTTTTGTTGTTGCATGAGGGGCATGGAGGAGGATTAATAGGACACTTTGGCATGAAGAAGACGGAGGACGTACTTGCTACATATTTCTTTTAGCCAAAGATGAGACAAGATGTGGAGCGTTTTGTTGCTCGCTGCACTACATGTCAAAAAGCTAAGTCACGACTCAATCCTCATGGTTTATATATGCCTTTGCATGTCCCCAGTGTTCCTTGGGATGATATATCTATGGACTTTGTTTTGGGTTTACCTCGAACAAAGAAGGGGAGGGATAGCATATTTGTTGTCGTGGATAGGTTCTCGAAAATGGCACACATTATACCATGTCATAAAAGTGATGATGCCGCTAATGTTGCTGATTTGTTCTTTCGTGAAATTATTCGATTGCATGGTGTGCCAAATACTATTCTTTCAAATCGTGATACTAAATTTCTTAGCCACTTTTGGAGATGTTTATGGGCAAAGGTGGGGACTAAACTGCTTTTTAGTACTACTTGTCACCCCCAAACTGATGGACAAACTGAAGTAGTCAATAGAACTTTGTCTACAATGCTTAGGGCTATTTTGAAGAATAACAAGAAAGTGTGGGAGGAATGCTTGCCTCATATTGAATTTGTTTATAATCGTTCGTTGCATTCTACTACTAAGGTGCGCCCTTTTGAAATTGTCTATGGTTTCCTACCTCGTGCACCTATTGATTTGTTGCCTCTTCCATCTTCGGAAAAGGTTAATTTTGATGCTAAACAACATGCTGAATTGATCTTAAAAATGCATGAGTTAACCAAGGAAAATATTGAGCGCATGAATGCTAAATATAAACTTGTTGGAGATAAGGGTAGAAAACGTGTTGTCTTTGCACCTGGAGATTTTGTTTCGTTACATTTGCATAAGGATAGGTTTCCTAATTAGCGCAAGTCAAAGCCAATGCCACGTGCTACTCGTCCTTTTAAGTTCTTAGAGAAAATAAATGATAATCCATATAAACTTGAGCTGCCTGCAGATTTTGGGGTTAGTCTCACATTTAACATTACAGATTTGAAGCCTTACTTGGGTGAGGAAGATGAGCTTCCGTCGAGGACGACTTCAATTCAAGAAGGGTAGGATGATGAGGACATCACTAACAAAGTTACACCAGTAGCCCCAACTGATACATATATAGGACCAATTACTAGAGCTCACGCATGCCAATTAAATTACCAGGTACTTTCATTTCTTGGTAATGATTCTAATGTTCATGAGCCTATGATGCTGCCTAAATTTGATACATTTGTCTTGCTTACAAATGAAGGGCCTAGCTTGGACAAGAAGGATGAACATTGGAGCAAGATCAAGCATGGATATGACGACATGCGCATGGTGAACAAGAACAGAGTTACAAGTGATGATTTCAGGAGTTTGAAGCCACCATAATGAGTGTGTGAAGTCTTGGACGAAATATACAAGATGACACTTCATAAATTTTGTCCAGATGCTATTATAGGTGCTACATCACCTTGTTATTGGGCCAGGCCCATGTAATTTCGAAATACTTGAGTATAAGCTGTTTTTAGAGTCCGTATGTGTGGGGAAACAAGAGTTAGGGTTGGTTTTGGACCCCTCCTCCAAGGGCC
>LR738712.1:324106429-324166530 GCA_902687465.1 Secale cereale
CCCCCCCCGCTCTTCCTCCATATATACAGCCCTTAGGGCATCGTTTAGACTTTGGGTTTTGTTTAGATTAAAGTTTGCCATAGCTGCAACTTCGCGTACTTCGTTTATGTTCAACGACCAGACAAAGACGTCAGAGAACCCCACCTTGATCAATGAAGCTTTCCTCTTATATTCGCAATATCCAGATTGCAATCTCAGTTTCTTGCTTGTTCTTGGTTTGCTTGCAGGAAATAGACCCTCGTGGTCAGGTTGATCGTGCTCCGGTGTGGTCAATAACCTCTCGGAGTTGGTTTAGCGATTGCTAAGGCGCGACGTCTTTGCATGTTCGTAGTCGGGTCGTCAAAGTCTACTCCTCTGAAAGCGATAATCACCATCTCATCAAAAGAAGGGACACCTTTGCCTCTATCATGACATATTCATGACAGTAACATGATTATCTAAACGAGGTGGTGTGCTCAAATCAATAGGTAATTCAATAAATGATGTATTCAAGTTAACTAGATATGCATCATCCTCATGTGAAGTTATATCTGTTTTTGTTGTTACCTTGTCCCAAAGACAGAGCTGATGTAGGTACGGACGATGACAATGTACCATACACTTTAGATGATGTCACGCTCACAATCAGAGGTGTGGCTTCTCTAGTAGGTGCAATGGTGGAGGAACCAACCGGTGGTGGTGAGCATGAACTAGAATAGTAGTTGTTGTAGTCACACAATGCATCCTCCTGTATTTGTCTCTCAAAGGTACAAGCACGAATATACATACCAGTAATGCAGCGAGGAATATACTTAAATCTTGAGTGAATATCATGGTTCAAATGACCAAAAAATCTATTCATTGTATCATCCTCAGATTCTACTATGTCACAATGATGCATATAAGATTTGAACTCTTGGTAGTAAGAATGGACAGTGTTATTGCCTTGTTTTAATTGTTCCAATTTGCGAAGCAATTCACGGCGATAATAAGGAGGAAAAAATTGTTGTCTCATTAAATCTTTCAAATATTTCCAAGTTGTGGGTTGGTTATCAATGTTATTCTTATAGTGTACACTCCACCAAACAGAAGAAAAACTAGTAAATGCTCTAGTGACAGCTCATACTCTCTCAAGTACAAAAAAATCATGGCTAGCAAAAATTAGTTCTACCTCAAACTCCCAAGTAAGATAAATAGCAGGATTGAATCTACCCTCAAATGAAGGTAAAGAGATAACCTGGCCGTGTGCTTGTGTGTGTTGTCCCGTGTCTCGTGATGGTGAAGATGTATCCGTCATCCAAGAACTTCTATCTCCGGTACCTGTCATAATTCGTAGAAACAAGAAACAAAATTCTAGAATAATGTTCCTATGAACTACTAGGATGTGGTGGTAAAGCGCTCACAATAAAGCAAATATCAATATCTTACAAGTTGTTACCATGCAGCAGGTGGTGACTGGCAACCAGCGGTGTCAAATAACTCCAAAAATTGAGTAAAGCGATTTCAGGAGAATGTACATATACACGGTGTAGAAATATGTGGAGCTTGGAAGGATTTAATATATGGTAGCAAAAGATTAGCAATAATCAATTCATAGATGCAATGCTGAATTAACGCTGAACGGCGGTACTGTGCTGGTCCTAGGCTAGACCATGCTAGAGACGCGAGCCTAGAACACTAATAAGGTCACGGCGTAGCACAACGAGCATCAATAAAGGATACAAAGTAGCTATGGACAACAAGATATAAGTGAAGATCACAATGACAGTAAAGATTATGATGAAAAACAATCGCCAAGCAGGATATACAACAACTCTCACTCCAACTTTCCTCTTGAAAAGTTTGAGCCAATTTTATAATAATTTTTCTACGGAATGCTACTGACTCAAGCTTTCAAACGCAATAAGAATCGCTCAATTCCGAGTTGATATGAGGTGTCAAAAGATTCTAAAGTAGGCCTGAAAAACTCGAACAAGCTGTGTTCGCGAACTTTAGAGGGCAAAAAGACCTATTTAGAAGCCGATTTTGAGGTGCGGAATATTGAATTTGCTCCTGCAACTATTCAATTGCGGCTAATCGCTAGCTTTAATTTAAGTACTTGTGGTGCCAAAACGGACTTCGTATGAAAAAGATATGCATGTTTTACTGAACAGGGCACAAAACAGATTCCAATCCGAATTCAGCTACGAGATTGAGTCTAAATAGATCCGATTTTTTTTTCTCTTTTTTTCCTTTTTCTTTTTCTCCTTTTTTTTCTCCGACTTTTTTTTCTCTGTCTTTTTTATCTCTCTCTCTTTTCAAAACAAACTGGATAAGATGCAGATTGGATCAAGCGAAGATGTGATACAATCTCAACTATGATTATGACAATGAACGATGGGTAGCACGAGGTGGAAATTGATGGATGAGGTGGTGGACAGCGGAAGGGATAACGATGCAGTGGCGACGTGTCTAATGTGAACAAAACTCGAAACTCTAAACGAACTAGACACTAAGACCGACAACTCGACACGACGATGCAACCGATAATTCAATAATGCAAACAATGAAAAGAAAATGGCAAAGGCTCAGACGGGCTAGGACAAAGGATGAATAGATCTAACTTTTTTTGTGGCTTTTTCTTGGACAATAGGTAAGAAAATAAATCTAATCTAGGGATAACTAGAAATTCTCACTAAGCAACCTGAAAACTGATACAACTTGATAGAGGCAAAGGTGTCCCGTCTTTCGATGAGATGGTGGCTATAGTTTTCGATGGAGTAGACTTCGACGACCCGACTATGAACGTGCGAGGACGTCGCGCCTTAGCAATCGCTAAACCAACTCCGAGAGGTTATGATGCGGAGCATCCCATGGTCATTCCCATGGACCTGTCTTCGTCTCACCAAGTGCCAAGTGGACCCATGACGCATGCCCGTGCAAGAGCTCTCGAGACCGAGGTGACATCTCTCCTTAACCAACTTCCATGTGAATCATGTGAGACATGGCTACTACCTCAAACGGAATTGCTTTGCATACTCATGTGTAATGCCCGGGATGCGAGTATATCTCCTACGTGTTGAGGCACGAGTTAGAGACATAATCGCATTCTAGAATGATCGCAAGCGTGGTATGTTTGCACAACTCATGTAATGAACGGGGAGGAAAGAGTTAAATAGTTGGCTTACACTCGCCACATCACACAATTAATTCAACATTCATACAATCATCCAAATAACATAGGGTCCGACTACGGACAAAAAAAAATGAGAAAACATACCACAACCACAAGTCCTGATCACCCCTAGTAGGAACCACTACTGATCGGCGGGGTACGTCACATACATACGACCACACTCTTCATTGAACTCCCAGTGAAGTTATTGTCCATCTCCTGCGTCATACTCAGTTGTACCTGCATCTGGTGTGTGTTGTAATCTGTGAGTCACAAGGACTCAGCAATCCCATTCCCGGGTATCAAAACTAACAAACCCTTTAGGTGTGGAGAGGTAATAAAGTGGCTGCAGCAAGCACTAAGCAACTAGCTTACGAATTCAGAGCAACAAGAGGATATGTGCCAATGGTCGCCAAAGATGACCAATAAGTGATCCTAGCTACTCACGTTCATGCATAACCCCACCGTGTTCACTTTCCGAAAGCCCTTCGAAAAGAGACCGTCACGGTTACTCACACATGTAGTGTATTCTTAAGGATATGGTGTCAAGTTATCTAAAACCGTATATTAACAACTCCCATCTGCCACATAACCGCGGGCACGGCTTTCGAAAGTTCATAACCCCGTGGGGGTGTCTCAACTTAGCCCATCACAAGCTCATGATCCGCGGAGTCGCAACTCCATGTTGCGAAGACCCGAGTTTTCTCGAAATCCTGTGCTCAAGATATTTCGACAAAGGTAAAACTAATCCAGCAAGACCTCCCGGTGTGCCGACACCCTGATAGTAGCCACGCGTATCTCGTCTCAGGCCACGACCGGAAGGGAAAAGCTACAGTAGAACGAGAACCTTGAGTTGCCTCAAGTCGGCCCCGCATGCTGCTCAGTTTGGACCAACACTCACGAGGAGCACTGGCCCGGGGGGTTGATTAAGAACTCGGGTTTATAACTCCCTATGCAAGTTTTTAGTTGTTAGACAAATGTAGTACCAAAGTTGGGTCTTGCTGGAAATGCTTTAAGCAATGTGAATTATCGAGGGGGGGGGGGGGCATAAACCCCAACCGTGTTAGGAACGCAAAATCAAGGAACATAACACCGGTTTATCGAGGCCCAAGGTGGCATGAGTGGAACAAAACACCAAGCAGAAGGCCAAGGCTTCCACCCATTACCAATATATATGTGCATTAATTTAATTAAGATATATTTGTGTTATCCCAATAAAACAAGTCCAAACATGGAGCAATCTTCCAACTTCACCTGCAACTAGGAACGCTATAAGAGGGGCTGAGCAAAAGCGTACTTAGCCAATCAACGGTTTACTAGGAAGGTGGTTAGAGTGTTTCATGGCAACATAGGAGGCTGACAAGGAAAGAATAGGCATCAAGGCATAACTATAGTGCGAGACAACTAGCAAACCAAAGGTAGAGGTGATATCACGGAACGGTCATCTTGCCTGTTAAGTTCATGGTGGGATCGTAACCTTGCTCCTCAAACTCAGTCTCGACAGGAACCTCAAACTCTGAATCGTCATCGGGCTCTAACCATGACAAGAATACTAACACCGGAACAAAATCAATCAGGATGCAATGCTCAAAACAACATGATGCAAGACATGATGCATATGAGCATGGACATGATATGATGCATCACAAAAGGAACATGATGAGTGCAACATGTGGCAAAGGCATAATGCAAGAACACAATTCATGTAAGTGAACACAACATGCAAAAGAATTCAAGAACAACATAGCCACACATGTGGTTATTTAGTTTGAACTAGCTAAGCACCCAACAAGTTTGAATGTTGCTTAGCATGGCAAGTAGTGCATCACAAGACCAACAACAACATGCAATCATTTTAAATGGGCCGGAAGAAACAAACAACAAATCCGGAGAATCCCATGCGCATATATCAACTTATGGATCTGATCTATTATAACCATATGCCCGAGCTGTTAAACATGCAATGTAACAGCACCATGTTATTCTAGACAATTTTCCACCCCATTTACATATAAAGTTTGTTAAATTTGGAGCTACGATTATTTAGTTATGAAATAAACCAATTTCAACATGATATTTAGCAAAACATATACAAACAGCATTTTAAATGTTTTTAACATGGCAGCAAAATGCATATTATTAATCTACACTAAAACTAAGCAGTTTTCATATGTAGATCATTTTAAACGGATGCATAGTTTAAAAGATATGAGCAATTCAAATGCAAACAAAACTGAAAATAAAACAAAACAGAAAAAAAAATAAACGCTACTGACCCAGCCTGGACTAGACTCAGACACTGACTAGTGGGTCCAGGGGCGCTGAGGTGGCAAAGTGGGTGTGAGAGTGGGTGTGAGCGCGCACAGAGGCTGCCAGGTGGGGCCTGGGTGTTAGGGAGACAACAAAGCCAAAAATATAGGCATTATTACCACTGGCCCAAGGGGATTCGAACCCAGGTCGCTGGGTTAACAGAGAAAGGCGTCGACCAGCTGGGCTAGGCGGGTGAGTCTGATAGAGAGCAGGCGCTGCACCTGAAGAATAAATCTGCAGCGAGGACAGAGCCCCACATGCCAGCGAGCAGAGACGGTGGCGAGGCCCGCGGGGCTGCTCCGGCGACCACAAGGGACGGCGGAGGTGCGCGATGCGTCTGCAAGGGGATCCCGCACACGAGACGCGAACTAGCCGCACCTATCGCCGACTATAGCGATGCTGGCGGCAACAAATAGAGGCGGCGGTGACGAGCTGCGGCGAGACAACTACGGGCCCTAACGGAGCAGCGAGAGCACGTAGCAGGGCCTACGCAATACGGCGGAGACGATGGACATGCACAGAGGAGCTACGGTCGTCGGAGCACTCGCCGGAGACGAGGTCCAACAGCGACGAGCTCGGGCGCACATGGTTGTGGTGGCTAGAGCATGCAAAGTAAGGCGGGAAGGAGTCAGGGGGGTCCGCAAGCTCACCACAAACATGTTCACGTGATCGGGACGACGGGGACGGCCGGAATCGTGGGAGTAACAGAGACGGCCGCAGGGGAAGAAGACGAAGTGGACGTCGAGGAACTTGGCGATCCGCATGCTGTAGGGGACGTAGTCGACGTAGTGGACATCAAGGAAGCAGAAGGACAAGGTTTGCGAGGTAGAGGTCGTCGAGGTTCACGCTGGTGACGATCTCATGCTCCGAGATGCGCTCGGGATGACGTTCGAGGGACGAATCTAGAGGTCTAGGTGGCCTGGCGGCGGACGAGGAAAGGAGGAGGGAAACCCTACATCTCCTTGGACACGGGGGTAGCTAAGTAGGGGGGGCCAGGGCGACGGAATGGAGCGGCGAGAGCGGTCCCCATGGCGATAGCGTGAGCTTGACGAAAAAGTGCCATGCGGGTCAGCTATAGCCAAAGGCTAACTGGTTGGGTCACGAAGGCCACGTGGGCGTACGGGCGCCTGGGTAGCGGTTTGGCTGGGTGAGAAACGGTGGAGGGGGCGCGCAGGGGAAGGAGCTGGGCTGCACGCACGCTGGCTGGTGGGCCGGCCTGGTGGTCGAGGCCCAGGTGGGTCTTGCTGCGGCTGGGCTGCTCTCCAAGCTGCTGCTGCACTGCTGCTTCTTTTCTTTTTCTTTTTCTTTAGAAAGAAAAATAAAACCAGAAAAGTGCAGATAGCTAGGAGAAGAATTAGGATGAGATAAAATATCTCTGGGGTCCTGGATTTATGCCTGATTTAATAAAATTACTTTGCACATTTTTAGAGGTAGAAAAATAGAACAAGTATGAATATAATTCAAACTTGGGTCATTTTTGAACCTGACCAAAACAACTTCAAATAAGGTGAAATTTTGCATAGCTGTTTAGGAAATGTTGCAAGATTTGTTGGGAGAAGATGAACATTAAAGGAGGAGGCAAGATGGCACTTTGCAAAACAATAAGAAAGAGAAAAAGAGAGAAGGAGAGGTGGTAAAACTTGTAAGTGATCAAGCATGGATCACACATGGATCAAGCAACAATATAACATGCAAGAAACCACAATGCACAAGGTGAGAAAGAGAATGCATTATGACAAAGGCAAGAATGCAATATGATATGACAATGATGCAAATGACATGACAATGCAATAATGATGACATATCAATAATAAAGGAAGGACCCCCAAGGAGAGGATGAGGACAAGGTTGCATATATTGCCAAATAAGGAAGTTTTACATCTAGGGTGTTACAAACTCTCCTCCACTATGAAAAGATCTCGTCCCGAGATCTAGGACTGAAAGAAAGCGGGATACTCGGAACGGAGATGATCTTCTCATTCCCACGTAGCTTCTCGGTCGGTATGGTGTGACCACTTCACTTTCAAGAATTTGATGGACTTGTTGCAGGTCTTGCGCTCAGTTTCTTCAAGGATAGCAACGGGGTGCTCATGATAAGATAAGTCTTGCTGAAGATCAATATCTTCGAAAGGAATGGTGTGTTCAGGCGCGATAGAGGTGAGGGGCTCGATCTTTCGATGAGATGATAACTATCGATTTGGTGGAGATGACTTTGACGATCCGACTACAAACGTGCACGATTCTGCGCGTTAGCAATTGCTAAACCAATCTCCAGGGGTTAGTGAAAATGCCAGAAGCACGATCAGCCTGACCACGAAGGTCTATTCCTTCATGCAATCGAAGAACAAGTAATAATATGATAAAGCAATCTGAATATTGCAAATATAAATGAAGTATTTATAAAGGTGGGGATCCGTGAGCGGTCTTGGTCTGGTGGTTGGACACAAACGAAGTACACAAAGTTTCAATGTCTAACTTTTGACTAAACAAATCCCAAAGAAAAAGTTACTAGATGGATCTACTTATATAGGAGCAAGGGGTGGCGGCCAAGGAGGTGGGAGGACGTCCCAAGGCAATCTAAAACTAACCCTAGGCGTGCAAGGCTCATGGTCCCAAGTGGAGGTGATGCAACACCTTTGGACTTGTAGTTTGACTCGGATTCTGCTGCAGCATCAGATTGTTTTGTCGATATCTCAATGGTACAGATGAATTTGAAGGTGCATCCAATTGGGTTGGGAAGCGTACAAAATCTAGTTTCCAACAACAAAAGAATCACCCAATTCAGAGTCCGTATGAAGGAGTTCTTGCCGTTTTGAGTCAGGTATGTCTGTGAAGTCCGAATCTGGATGCAGAACGTGAGAGACTTGGACTCTATCTTCTCTTGGTCCAAAAGTGACATGAGAGAACTTTTTGAACATCACCTAAACTTGTCCTATCCCCTTATCTTCATATGTTGATTGTACAAATGTCCCATACACCTGCAATTAGACATGACACAAAAGTCTGTGAAGTATTTTTGTCCTGGATGACATAAATAAATTATTGCATAGTTTGCATTAGAAATCACCTCACAAATATGCATGTATGCAATATTTTTGGTCGTATCAAAGGTAGTAATGTCCTCATGAAGTTGTTGCACCATTTTCTTCTTTGCCGGTGTTACTTGGTCATCAACAATTGCTTGGGACCCGCCTTTCTTGCCGCCGCCGGGCCCTATCGGGGATAGGTCTGTCTGGCCATCAGGTGGCTCTGAGGATTTATCGTTGCTGATGCCTACTTCTCTATGCGCCACAAACACTGCACTAACCACTTGATTCATCGCTGCTAAGTAAAGCAACAACGGCTCTTGCGGCTTAGGTGCTACCAAGGTCGGCGCAGACGAAAGGTATGCCTTCAAATCTTGTAGTGTCGCTTCTGCTTTTGAGGTCCACTTCACCGGGCCAGCCTTCTTCAAGATTTTGAAGAACAGTAAGGCACGCTTGGTTGACTTTGAAATGAACCTACTCAGTGCAGCAATGCAACCTTCCAAGTGCCTTACATCCTTGATTGTTTTTGGGGCTTGGATCTGTTCTATTGCCTTGATCTTGTCGGGTTGGCTTCTATCCCTCTCTGAGAGATAAAAAATTCAAGGAACTTGCCGGACAGGACACCGAACATGCACTTCTCGGGATTGAGTTTCAGGTTGGCCTTGTCCAGATTTGCAAAAGTTTCTTCCAAGTTTGTGATGAGCGTAGACTTATCTCTAGTCTTGACCACAATATCATCCATGTAAGCTTCTATGTTCCCGTGTAGCTGGGGTTCAAAACCATTCTGCACATCCCTTGCACAAAGGCATACGTACAAAGCAGTATGTGCTACATGCGGTTATAAATAAGGTTTTCTCCTCGTCTTCTTTAGCCATGAAGATCTGGTGGTAGCCGGAGTATGCATCAAGGAAGGAGAGCAAATCACACCCGGCAGTGGCATCGATGATCTGATTGATACGCGGCAAGGGGAAGGGATCCTTCAGAAAGACTTTGTCCAAGTCAGTGAAGTCAATGCAAAGTCTCCACTTCCCATTTGCCTTGCATACCTCCATCGGATTTGCTAACCAAGTGGGATGCAACACTCCTCTGACAAACCCACTTCTCAAGCTTCTTGATCTCTTAAGTGATGAACTGCCGCCTCTCCAAAGCTTGTTTCCTGACCTTCTTCTTGACGGGATGGGCATGAGGGCATATAGCAAGGTGGTGCTCTATTACCTCCTTGGGAACATCGGGGATGTTAGATGGTCTCCCGCAGGAAGGCAACGAGCGCGCTTTGCTATTTGTCATCAAGGGTGGCACTAATGGTGAAGTTACCATCGATGCCATCTTGCCTTGCTACAACTTTCTTCATCGCAGGGGGAGCAACTCTGGGCTTCTTGCTGGTAGAACCTCCCGGCAGGTCGCTGCCGGGCGTGGCACACTCCGAAAAGCCGCGCTTCCCGCGGTCCTTGGCGGTGTCCTTGCGAACTTTCTTTTCTTTCTTAGCGGTCCTTGTCGGTGTCCTTGGCAGTGAGAGGAGTGCAAAGACACACACCCGTCAATTCATATCACCTTTGTAGCTCTCTGGAATTCCTGTTCGTTCGACTCCTCATCATATTCCCCTTCACTATCCTCTTCTCCTTCTTTTTTTTCTCGACCTCTGGCGGGTTTTTCCTTCTACTACTTGACCTTGCCGTGGATGCCACCGGGCCTAGCACGTCCATTCCTGCTAGCGCCTTCCTCAGCTTTCTCCGTATCGCCCTTCTCATACTCGGCCTTCTGCTTCTCGACAAGTTTCTCAACTTGCCAGCACTGCTGGAGATCATGGCCCTTGGTTCGGTGGATTTGAAGTATGGCCCATCGTATTTGCCAATTTTCTTTGCCGCCGCGGCCGCCCGGCCATCAGTGCACAAAGCAGCTTCCTTACCGGCCACCTCGGCCTTTGCTCTCTTGCCGACACTAGGATCACTGGACCCCTCAACGGCTTACTATCTTTCCTTTGCACTTCTTGTTCCTCTTTCTGGGGTGGCGGCGTCGTCGCCATCGTGTGAATGGACTCCGGCGCCAACCTCTTCCTCGGGGAGCCTTCTCCCTTCCTCATCGCGAGCACACTTATCCGCCAGTGTGTACGCTCCTTGTCTGTCTTTGGCATTCGAACATTCATCTTGGTGCGCATCCTCTGATTGCGCACGTTCATGTGGAACGCGGCAATCACCACTGCCGGATGAATCTTTGGGGTATTGCGGTGTATTCGGCAGAACCTCTGCAAATATTTGCACAAACTTTCTCCCTCCTTCTGCATGAGGGCTTGCAAGTCACTGGGATGCCCGGGTTCTTGATGGCCGCTCGTAAAGGCCCCAACGAACTCGTTGCACATGTTTGCCCATGACGAGATGTAATCCTCCGGCAGGTGCATCGGTCAAGACCTCACATTGGACTTGAGTGCCAATGGAATGTAAGTGGCGAGAAACCTTTTCGTCCCTTCCCCCGGCAGCTTGAATGCTGATTGTATAGAAGCCCAAAAAATGTACTCGGTTGAGCTTTCCATCATACTTCTCTGGTAGGTCAAGCTTGAAGATGCGAGACGATGGCTAATGAACTTGCCGGAGCTCGCGAGTGAAGGAGGACCACCCCACCTCGTATGGCAAGTACCCGTGAGCACTGGGCGCTTGTTTGTCAACGCCAAGGCCATTACACCTGTCGGACCGACGGCATGTCTCGCGGCGTCGCTAGATGGTGACACGGGCATCTTCCTTCTTCATTTCCTTCAAAACTTGACATTGATCTGGCTGAGCTTGAGGCTCGGAGGAGGCCATCGATACCCCATCAAGTTCATCAACATCTTGGTTCTGCTGATTCTACCACAACTGTCCCTGGGCGGGCTGCCGCGGAGGAGATTTCCTTGTAGGTTCATTCTCCTCAGCACGGCCTCCGGTGTGGGCGGCCAGCTTCGCTGGTGGACGTTGCGAGAGCTTCGCGCGCTGCGACTTATTGGCTTTAGCAAACCCGATGAAGCTTTGGATGGTGGTCCTCCACTCATCCATTTTCGCACCTGCTGGAGGGAAATCCAACAACAACTGGGACTGCGCCATCACCTCCGCCGCCGTCGCCGGCATGGCACGAGAGGTGGAATGCAATGTTGCTCGACTCCTGGCCGAGCTAGAAGGAGCGACATCAGGTTCCCGTCGTCTCGGTCCGGCCACGAAGGTAGTTTGATACAGTGGAGGTGACCCTTCCGGGCCATGCTCTTGGCCAGCCGGAGTTTTTTCACGCTCGCCTTGCGTTGGGCAGCGCACGTCCCCTGTCGTCGCCCCTTCGGCATGTGTCGCCAAAATATTTTGACTCGCGCTGGAATGGGTGTCATTGCTATGCTGCCCGCGATGGGGAAGAGGAAGCTGAGTGTCTCCTTCACCACTTCTAGCTTGGCCATGCTCGTCAGAAGGTTGGTGCAGCTGGACGCCCGCAGTTGTTATAACTCCATCGTCCATCGTGGTGGGCACGGCAGGAGCGCTGCCTACGCTGGTCGTGCCGCCCAGTGCAGTGCCACCAACATGATCTACCTTGACCGCGGTAACTGCGACGTTTGTGGTGTCCGCCGCCGCGTGGGAAGGGGCCATCGAGGTCGAGGGATGGGCTGTCGCCATTGTTTTCTTCTTGGGAGCCATCGAAGCAGTTGAGGGTGACGAGGATCGATGCGCTAGCTAATGCTTCAGATTCACGCAAGCGTTTCCCCTCCCCCATCTTTGTGCGCCAAAGATGTCATGGGGGAAGCACGATCACCTATGGGGCAAGGCAGCCCCTTTGTGTTTCGGTGAGTGGGATGATCATATTGCACAAAGAGCAGACACAATAGGGTAGCATGATGATGGACATCGCTGTTTTACCCTGGTCCGGGTCGCTTTGCAGCGTAAAACCCTACTCCTGCTTTGGTGGATTGAACTTGAGGATGGCAAAGGCACGGAGTGCTCTAGCCTGGCAAGGGTCCCTAGGGGAGAGCAACTACTCGCATACAAGTGTTGGGGTCGAAAAGTTCCAACCCTTTTCTAGGTTGCGTCATGCCTCCTTTTATAGGCTAAGTGGTCACCACAATGGCAAAACAGTCATTTTGTGTGATGGATAGATAACAGTGCTAGCATACCTAACTCTGGCAATTAGGACAAAGTTCATTAAATGCACCGCTAGGTGTCATGCTGACGTTGAAGACCGGCAAGCTTGCCATGCCACTTATCCATCTCTTCCTTATTAGCATGACACGCTGCCTGGACGGGTGTTAATAAAGTTAATCTTGCCTCTTTCTTGCTTCCCACGTACCTGGCAGAATCCACCTAGCTGCCTTAGAGCTCGACACCGCATCGATTAATGACTTGGGTGTGATGAGGTGGAACGGTGGCGTCTTGGCGTATGGTTTGCTGGTGTGGAGCTTGCCGGGGGTTGGTTTGGGTCTTTCTTTGATTTTGACAAACCTCGAAGGCCCTGCCGGGGAGAGTCTTGGCCTTGGCCCCAGTTCTGGTCTCAACCCCACAAGGCTCGCCCGCCCGGCGGGGGAGACCTCTCCTCTGGATCTTGTGGTCACTCTTTGTGTTTTTGATTCACTCCTTGATCTCACGAAGAGTGGTTTCCGTGGCTCGCCTTGCATCAGGCATTGATGCCGGAAGTGTGATTCATCGCGCGCCTATGCACAAGTCTGGGCAGGGAACGCGAATGCTTGTTGCACCGACAGTTGCTAATTATGATGTTAACCATAGAATGGACTTCCCTTATCACCCCAGTCTACTGGTCAAGTGGAATTAAGAATACAAAAATAAAATTAATTTTGGAACGGAGTGTCAATAGGTCCCGAAAGAATTGGTCTAAGAAATTAGATGATTCACTTGGGCCTTTCGAATAGCTTATAAAAATCCTATGGGCATGTCTCCATATAAAATGGTTTATGAAAAGCATGTCAAATACCTATTGAGATAGAACATAAGGCATATTGGGCACTTAAGGAATTCAACTATGATTTCAAACTTGCTAGTGAAAAGAGGTTATTTGATATTACCTCACTAGATGAATTGAGAACCCAAGCTTATAAAAATGCCAAATTATTTAAAGAACAAGTTTAAAGGTGGCATGCAAAAAGAATCCAAAAGCGGGAATTTAAAGTGGATGATTATGTTCTATTGTACAATTCTTGTTTTAGTTTTTTCTCAGGAAAACTTCTCTACAAATGGGAATGACCATATATTATCAAGGAGGTTTATCGGTCTGGGGCTATTAAGATTAATAATCTGGAAGGCACAAATCTGAAGGTGGTTAATGGACAAAGAATTAAGCACTGTATTTCAGGTACGCCCATTAATATTGAAACTAATATTATTCAAACGATAAGTAAACCGACTCAGAAAAATCGGCAAAAATATTTTCTTTTAGTTTTGGAATTTTTAGGAAAAAACAAAAATAAGAAACACATAGGAGGGCAACTCCTGGATGATTTGACTACCGCATCGCAGAAATATCCTCTGTTCTTGTTTTATGCCCTTTTCCCAGACAGATCAAGATCTCTATGGCTCCTCAAAGATCCTCCAAGGACAAGTTCTTTGAGAAGGTCATCAACCCCTACCTGTCGGAGGTGATGAAGCACCCTCAAACCATCGAGATGTGTGAGGGGGTGCTCCACATTTGGTATGTTCAAGGTCCCAAGAAGACGGGAAGCATGGAGGCCAGGCTCGAGGCGGTGGAGCGGCAGGTCTTCAAGTGACAAGTGATGGTGGAGGGAGGACTAAATGCCAACCTCTGCATCATCACAGAATTCACTCGTGATAAAAAGGTGGATGTCCAGTCTTTGAAGGAGACCGTCTTCAATTTCAACGAACAGATCAACTTCCTTTAAGGCAAAATATATGATCTTCAAAACAAAACAAATTGAGTATGAGGCAAGATTCAAAGGTATGAGTTTAGATGCAAGTTTCATGAGTCTAGAGACTCGTGGATCTTCTCTTGATGGGGGACCAATGCCATGGAAGCTGGAGGACCAGCCCACTTCTTCCTCATCACCACCATCAACTAAGGAGACTTGAGTACAATGGTACAGGCACTCCCCTTGGCTTTTGCCAAGCTTGCGGGAGGTGCCCCGGTATCGTATCACCATCACTTTTACTTTCTTCGCAAGTTTTAGTTTGATCCTTAGTATTTTCGAGATCTAGTTAAACAAAAGTATAGTGTGATCTATTTTCCGTGTGTTAGTTTGTGATCTATCTATGTAATCGAGTGAGAGTTATATAATAATGATTAGTTCGACTTTTGCTTCTTTACATTATGTCTCAATCAAATAAAGGAAATAATGAAAAATATCATATGCTAATCTTATGGAAAGTAATGACATTACATAAGAAGGAGTATAAGTGGTAAAATTTATTGAAGGTTAGCAAACATAGCATTGGTCAGTGATGCAATTGATGAATGAGTTAATGAGGGAAGAGAAGATTCACATGCAATATACTATCTTGGACATCTTTTATGATTGTGAGCCCACATGATATATTTTATGCCAAATTGTTGATGTTTAGCAAGGAAGACAACGTAATGATTTATGGTTGTTCATATTCACAAAGAAGTTATATTGTCATAGATCCTCTAACATGTGGTGCTTGCTCAAATATCTTTCCAAGACAAAAATCCGCACTAAATAGAGATACTACTTGTGCATCCAAAACCCTTAAACCAATTTCATTTCATGAGAGTCCACCATACCTACCTATGGATTGAAAAAGTTCCTTCAAGTAAGTTATCAACGGTGCATAAGGCAATAAAAATTGCTTCTAAATATGTTTGATCTTTTATTGTAAGGGAAAATAAGCATTGTACAAACTTTTGATGACAAAGTAATAAAAGTGACGGACTGCATAATAAAGGTTGCTATCATAGGGGTCAATATAACGTGACGTTCTTTTGCATTAAGGAATTGTGCATCCAAAAAAAGCGCATGGCAACCTCTGCTTCCCTCTACGAAGGGCCTATCTTTTACTTTTATGCATTTACTTTCTAGGTTTGAGCTAATAGTGTTATCCTCTATTCTTTTTATTTTTCTCTTTTGCAAGCATCATGTGGTGGGGAAAGATCTAGGAACATATACCGAGTTGAATGTGAGTAATCATGAGTTATTATTGTTGACATCACCCTTGAGGTGAGTAAGTTGGGAGGTGAAACTATAAGCCCCTATCTTTCTATGTGTCTGGTTGATACTTTTTGCTCCATATATGTAGTGAGTGTTAGCAATCATAGAAGCCTAAATAATAGTTGAGTATGTGGACTTGCTAAAAAGCTCTGACACGTGACTCTTCTTGAAAATATGAAGAATTGCAATTGCATTGTTGACTAAGAACATAGTTTGTTAGTTTTCAAGAAATTTTATGCTTCATACTTTGCTATTGCAATGAATTTTTACTTTTTCATGAGAAGTCCTATGATATTGTTTATTGATGTTATAATAATTATCATGATATTTATATGTGCGTATTTTGTTTTTATGGACACCTCCCTCAACAAACATGTGGACATGATTCTTGATATCGGTTTTCGCTTGAGGACAAGCGAGGTATAAGCTTGGGGGAGTTGATACGTCCATTTTGCATCATGTTTTCTTACTTTATTTTTTGTGTTTTTATTCATTATAACACTTGGGGGGGGGGTAATTATAATGCATTTCCCCTCATAACTTGCAAGGTTTAAATAAAGAGGGAGAATACTGGTAGCTGGGATTCTGGACATGAAAAAGCTACGTCATAGATACCTTTTCTGCACATCTCCAAATGGGCTGAAAATTTACGGATACTTATTTTGGAATATATAATAAATATTGAAGAGATGAACCATCGGAGGGTTGGCACCCAGGCGCCCACGAGGCACCAGGGCGTGCCACCCCCTCCAGGCGCGCCCTAGTGTCTAGTGGGGGCCCAGGCCCACTTCCGGCTACCATCTTCTGGTATATGATCAATTTGCCCTAGAAAAAAAATAAGAAATGACTTTTGGGACGGAGTGCCGCGGTTATGAGGCGGAACTAGGGTAGGAACACTTTTGCTCTCCGGCGGAGCGATTCCGCCGGGGATACTTCCCTCCGGGAGGGGGAAATTGAAGCCGTCCTCATCACCAACGACCCTTTCATCGTGGAGGATCAATATCCATCAACATCTTCACTAGCACCATGTCATCTCAAACCCTAGTTCATCTCTTGTATTCAATCTTTCCATCAAAACCTCAGATTGGTACATGTGGGTTGCTACTAGTGTTGTACATCTTGTAGTTGATGCTAGTCGGTTTATTTGGTGGAAGATAATATGTTCAGATCCATTATGATATTTATTACCCCTCTGATTCATAAGATGAACATGCTTCGTAAGTAGTTACTTTTGTTCTTGAGGCCAAGGGAGAAGTCATGTTGCAAGTAATCATGTGAATTGATATTCGTTTGATATTTTGATGATGTGTATGTTGTGATTACCATAGTGGTGTTATGTGAACATCAACTACATGACACTTAACCATCTTTGGGCCTAAGGAAATGCATTGTGGAGTGATTATTAGATGATGGGTTGGAGAGCGACAGAAACTTAAACCCTAGTTTATGCGCCTATTCTATAAGGAGCTGGTTTGGATCCATATGTTTAATGCTATGGTTATATATTATCTTAATAATTTTTCCGTAGTTGCGGATGCTTGTGAAGGAGGTAAACATAAGTGGGAGGATTTTTCATGTAAGAACACCACCCAAGCACCGGTCCACCCACATATAAAATTATCAAAGTAGCGAATGTGAATCAAACCAACATGATCAAAGCGACTAGATGAAATTCCCGCGTGTCCTCAAGAACGCTTTGCCAATTATAAGAAACCATTCCGGCATGTCCTTTGCCACAGAAGGATTGGGATACCTTGATGGACTTATTGTTACTATTGCTACTTGCCACTTGTTACAAATTATCTTGCAATCAAACAACTTGTTACCACAATTTCAGTGCCTGCAGAAATTACCTTGCTGGAAACCGCTTGTCATTTCCTTCTACTCCTCCTTGGGTTCAACACTCGTACTTATCGAAAGGACTACGATTGATCCCCTATACTTTTGGGTAATCACAAGGTGTTGGTGTCGGAGTGCTGCTTGTCGGACCCACCGGAGAGCACCTCAAGTACGTGGTTCGGATGCACTTTCCCAGGGAAGAGACGACCAACAATACTGCAGAGTATGAGGGGCTCCTTGCCAGGCTTAGAATCGCAGTAGAGTTGGGAATTTGATCTTAGGGATGAACTTGATGTAGCATGAGGTAGTCGTTCATCAAGCGTTCCCACTCGAGATACTCCTCGGGTTCTTGAGTCCCATAGAAAGGAATCTCATGGTCTTTGTCGAGGTCGTAGTAGCTCATGGAAGTCGCAGACTTGAGCTTGGGGAGTTTCTCTTGAGCATAAGCTCGAGGTGCTTGTTGGCGAAGATGTATGTCCAAAGGTGAAGATGCCTTGAAGTCATTTGGCAAAGATGTATGTCCAAAGGCGAAGATACCTTGAAGTCATTTGGCGAAGATGCCAAGGTAGATGGTGAAGTCGTTGAGCGGTTGTTGGTGTTGAGCTGGTGACCTTCACGTTCTTCTCGTTGATGGTGTCGATGCCGATGTGATCTTGCCGGAGATGGCAGCTCGGAAGGATGTTGTTGTGGGGTGAAACCCTAGGTGAGATCTTTTCACACTTGGAGGGGGAAAAAGTGGCAAGAACACAAGAACACAAGAGGAATCTCTCAAACAAAACCACAACCACACATCCACTAGAGCAGCATACATGAGATCCACAAGCATACAAGATCAATCCAAGGAAATAAGCACTAGGTAGATGTTCTTCCCACTCCTAGGAGATGAGGTCTTGATGGTGATCTACTCCCTTGGGAGGTCTTGAAATCCATAAGGATTCTTCCCAAGAGGGGTCTTGATCTCCAAGAGGAGGGGATACAAGGAGCAAAGCTCTCAATGTCTATCAAATACTTTGCTAACCCTAAAATATGTCCTAGATGTCGAATATATAGCTTTGGGGTAGAGTTAGACGCAGGGGAGGTCGAGGAGGTGATCATAGCCGTCCATCCTGGTTGGCCCGTGCGCACTGGGTAAGTGAAGACCGTGCGCACGGGGTATCCAGAGACTTTCTGGGTAGCCCGTGCGCACGGGGTATCCAGAGACTTTCTGGGTAGCCCGTGCGCACGGGGTCGGTCGGGGCCCGTGCGCACGAGGGTCCCGTGGCCATGGTACAAGCTCATGCGCACGGGGTGCCGTGGCGCAGCTCCCTGAGTAGTCCGTGGGCACGGGGGTTCGGAGGCCCTTGTGCACGGGGCTGCCAGGGACTTCTTGTCCAGCTCCAGTCCGTCTTCTTCTTCATCTCCTTGGCCTTGGGGTGCTCCTTCTTTTTCATGGTGATGTCCCTCATCGTACCTGATGACATAGTCCATTTTGGTGAGGTAGCACCCAAGTTCTGTCCGTGTCTAAATGCATGTTGGTTAGGAAGGAGTTCACCTCGGTTTCCATTGCACGTGCTATAGCTCTTGTCATAGGACCGCGTGGTTCTTGATGTGTTAGTGTAGAGTCCATATGGATGCTTGAAGGATGCTCCGCATCATCTCCCCCCCCTTGGGAGAGATCCGACCACGGATCGAGATCTTCATCTCCATGGTACTTGGCAGGGTCTTTGATGTTGAAAATGTCGCTTACGTTGTACTTGTCGCATGGGATGTCAATCTTGATAGAGGCAAAGGTGTCCCGTCATTCGATGAGATGGTGGATATCGTTTTTGGTGGAGTAGACTTTGATGATCCAACTACGAACGTGCGAGGATGTCGCGCCTTAGCGATCGCTAAACCAACTCCGAGAGGTTATTGACCACGCCGGAGCATGATGAACCGGACCACGAGGGTCTATTTCCTGCAAGCAAACAGAGAACGAGCAAGAAACTAAGATTGCAATCTGGATATTGCGAATATAAGAGGAAAGCTTTATTGATTAAGGTGGGCTTCTGTGACGTCTTTGTATGGTCACTGAACACAAACGAAGTATGCGAAGTTGCAGCTATGGCAAACTTTAATCTAAACAAAACCCAAAGTCTAAATGACGCCCTAAGGGTGGTATATATGGACGAAGAGGGAGGAATTTCATGGCCCTTGGAAGAGGGGTCCGAAACCAACCCTAACTCTTGTTTCCCCACACATACGGACTCTAAGAACAACCTATACTCAAGTATTGAGAAATTACATGGGCCTGGCCCAATAATAAGGTGACGCAGCACCTATAATAGCCTCTGGACGAAATTTATGAAGTGGCATCTTGTATATTTCGTCCAAGGCTTCACGCACTCATTATGGTAGCTTCAAAGTCCTGAAATCATCACTTGTAATTCCGCTCTTGTCCCCCTTGCGCATGCCATCATCTCCATGCTTGATCTTGCTCCAATGTTCATCCTTCTTGTCCAAGCTAGGCCCTTCATTTGTAAGCAAGACAAATGTATCCAATTTAGGCAGCATCATATTCTCATGAACATTAGAATCATTACCAAGAAACGGAAGTACCTGGTAATTTAATTGGCGTGCGCGAGCTCTAGTAATTGGTCATGTATATGTATCAGTTGGGGCTGTGGGTGTAACCTTGTTAGTGATGTACTCATCAGGACTGGTGGCATAGATGAATCTAGTGGAACTCGGATTGGTGGGGGATATATGCCGAGGCGGTGGAACACGGACTTGTGGCGAATTTGTGATGGAGGTGGACTCGGATTGGCGTGAAGGATATGCGATGGTGGTATATGGCAGCAGTGATGACGATGGTGGTATATGGCAGAAGTGGTGGGATATGAAAGCGGTGGTGGTATGGCAGCAACGATGAATATGGTGTGGCGGCGGCGTGATAAACTGTGAACCGACCTCGAAACTCTAAAGAACTAGCCGCTAAGACCAGCAACTCGACATGACGATGCAACCATAAATTCAACTAAGCAAACACGGAAAAGATTATGCAATGGCTCATACTGGTTCGGATATGAAGCACTAACCCTAAATTATTATTTTTTGGCTTTTTCGTGGACTGTAGGTATGAAGAACAGACTTGATCTAATCAACGAAAAACTGTAAAATCTCACCGAGCAACCTGGAAATCAGATTCCACTTGATAAAGGCAAAGGTGTCCCGTTTTTCGATGAGATGGTGGCTATCATTTTTGGTGGAGTTGACTTCGACGATCGGACTACGAACGTGCGAGGACGTCATGCCTTAGCAGTCGCTAAACCAACTCCGAGAGGTTATTGACCACGCCGGAGCATGATCAACCTGACCACGAGGGTCTATTTCCTGCAAGCAAACGAAGAATAAGCAAGAAACTAAGATTGCAATCTGGATATTGCAAATATAAGAGGAAAGATTTATTGATCAAGGTGGGGTTATGTGATGTCTTTGTCTGGTCGTGAAACACAAACGAAGTATGCGAAGTTGCAGCTATGGCGAACTTTAATCTAAACAAAACACAAAGTCTAAACGACGCTCTAAGGGATGTATATATGGAGGAAGAGGGGGAATTTCGTGGCCCTTGGAAGAGGGGTCCAAAACCAACCCTAACTCTTGTTTCCCCACACATACGGTGTAATGCCCAGGATGGAACTATACCTCCTATGTGTCGAGGCACGACTTAAAGGCATAAGTCCATCCTAGAATGATCTCAAGTTTGGTAAGCTTTGCACATCTCATGTAAAAGAGGGGAATTGTAAACATAAAATAGTTGGCTTACACTCGCCACGTCACACAAATACAATACATGTTTCAAACATCATACATTAAAACATCACAACCCTCTAAGGGCAAAACCAAATGTAAAGATACCAAACTTAAATAAAATCCACAGGTCGGATCGAATCCTAGTAGAAGTCTCCACTACTGATCATCCGGATAACGAACATAGTATCGACTACGCTCCTTGTCGTACTCCCAGTCAAGCTCGGTGCCATCACCTGGATAGCTCACAACTGGACCTGCATCTGGTGTGGTGAAGTAACTGTGAGCCACAGAGGACTCAGCAATCCCGTTCCCGGGTAACAAGACTATTTAAGCCTTGGGAGAGGATAAGGCTGAAGAAAAGAGTAAGTGTCTGAAGCAGCAACTAGCAACTAGCTTACGTGAGAGGGTGCGAGAAGAGAAAGCCTCGGTCGAGAAGTGATCACGAAGTGATCCTAGCTACAAGCTCAACAAACATAACCCCTCCATGTTCAACTCCCGAATCCCTATTCGGAAATTGATAGTCACGAAACACACGCTGGTAGTGTATTAGAAACATTGTGTCAAGTTATCTACAACCGTATATTAACAACCTCCCATCTGCCACATAACCGCGGCCACGGCTTTCGAAAGTTCATAACCCTGCAGGGGTGTTCCAACTTGACCCATTACAAGCCCACGATCCGCGGAGTCGCAACTCCAAAGTGGGAAGACCCGAGTATTCTCGGAATCCCGTGCTCAAGATATACTGAACTAAGGTAAGGCTAATCCAGCAAATCCTCCCGGCGTGTCGACACCCTGATAGTAGCCGCGCGTATCTAAGTCTCAGGACACGACCGGATGGGCGATTCTACAGGTTTATATCAATCCTCGAGCTTCCTCGTGGTGACCCCGCAGACTCCCCGATTCGGACCAACACTCATGAGGAGCACTGGCCCGGGGTGGTTGATTAAGAACTCGGGTTAATTACTCCCTATGCAAGTTATTTAGTTATTAGGCAAATAGTACCAATGTTGGGACTTGCTGGAAAAGACTTAGCACTTAGCGTTTTAGTGAGGGGATCCCATACACCCCAACCGTGTTAGGAACGCATAATTAAGGAACATAACACCGGCTTATACTGTTCCTAACGGCATGAGTGGAACAAATCACCAAGCAAAAGGCTTAGCCTTCCACCCTCGCCAATATATAGATGGTATCATTTTAAGCATTTATATAGTGTGATATAACCCAACCAAACTTCAACATGAAGCAAGCATCTTCGATCTTCACCTGCAACTAGCAATGCTATAAGAAGGGCTGAGCGAAGCGTACTTAGCCAAGCAACGGTTTGCATAGGTAGGGTGGTTAAACAGGTGCATGGTTACAAGTAGGAGGCTGACAAGAAAGACATGGGCATCGAGGCAAAACTATAGAGCGGATCTACTAGCAATAGGCAAAGATAGTATTGTTATCAGGGTTCGGTCATCTTGCCTGAAGAGTAGTCGTTCGGATCGTAAGAAGGGTCCTTGTGCTCAACCTCGTTGGTAACCTCGTGCTCGTACTCGTACTCTGTCTCAGCTTCCGGCTCTAAACAATACAATCACACAAGGCACAAATCAACAAGATGCAATTCGCACCCGAAAATGAAGGATGCATGATGGATGCACTAAGGATGCACACGGAGCACGGAAAATAGCACTCAAGCAAAACACCTCAAAACATGATAAAAATGTGATATTATGAATCTACACAGAAAATCAATCAAGTTTCATATAAGACTCGCTGAAATCGGAGCTACGGGCTAAAAGTTATGCCCGAAACAAGAAATGAGCGAAAGCTGAAAATTACAGCAACATAGCAACTTCGGAGCACAAAATAATTAAGCTACAGCACTCAAACAACATGGCAAAGAGCGTGAACATAAACTAGACATATCCTACAGCAATTAAGTCCAATGGTGCACCCCCAAAGGAGCCACGGATCAATAGCAATAAGCTTGGACATATTGAACTTGACAATAAAATTCTGGCAGCAGAATTTTATTGAAACTTTGGAGCAAAAGTTAAACATGCTACAGCCACTCAAATAAGCATGTGAGAACATTAATGGAAAGCCAACAATATATACTACAAGGAACAATCAAGATCCACTCCAAAACTATCATGGTTTGTCCTAGAGCAGCAAGCAAACATGGCATCGGAACGTTACAGATTTCAGACTTAGTGAAAAACCACTAAGTGCTAAAATAGTAGTTTCATCATGGCATCTAATAGAGCAAGTTTAAGTCACCTCGTAACTAAACATGGCAAGTGGTAAGCACCACATCAAAGTACACATGATGGTGATTCCGAAACACACAAGCATGCATCATGGAGATAAACACAACGATAGCAACGAGCTCAACAAGATGGCATTTCATAACAAGTGAAACAGCATCACAGCCACATGGCACTTTGCAACAATGATAAACATGGCAAGAATAAATCTATCATGCAACCTAACACAAACAACATGTAGAGCATGGCAAGACGAACACGTGGACATGTCATTTGCATCATTCGGACAAACGAGCTAAAAGATATCACATGGCAAAGATGGCATAAAAACATCACATAGCAGCAATTATATCACGATGCACTCTTGCAACAGAAAAATAAGCATCTAGATGACCTCTAACATGCATGGCACAGTGGAATGAAACGTAGTGCAAGTCTCCACGAACGTCTGGACATGCTATTTGCGCGAAACGGACATCCACACAAAAAGTTATAGCAGTTCTAGTATAGCATCAGAGATCACAAAAACTGGACTTAGGGGTAGAATCAACCTCAAGATCTCAGATCTGAGAAGTCAATGGGCCCGGGGCTTCGGATCCGGCCCGATCCGGAGGAGTGACGGCTGGCTGGCGGCGGATGGGCCCGCGGCGGCGCGCGGCCCAGCTGGCCCTGCGGTGCGCAGGAAGTGGAGAGCTGCGGCGCCCGCGAAGAAGCTGCAGCCCAGGCGCGGAGGCGGCGGCTGAGGCGAGGCCCGCTCGGGCGGTCGGCCCACTACGGTGGCGCGGGATGGAGGCGAAGGAGGGCGGCGGCCCGATGCTGCGGTGGCCTGGCCCCGATCCGCGGGAGGCGACGAAGGAAGGTGAAGGTGGCGACCTGGCTGGGCCGCGATCTGGTGCAGCGGCCCGCGGGGAGAGGCGCGGTGCGGGAGGAAGGGCGCGGCCCAGCCACGGCGATCTGGTGGCGCTGCGGCGAAGTGGCGAAGTGCGGGAGGCGAGCGGCTGGAGGGGAGCGAACGGGCCGGCGCGAGATGCGTACGGGCCTCGGCTGCGGTCGAGCGACGATGTGGTCCCCTGGGCCAGATCGAGCGGAGGGAGTCGCCTGGCGATCGAAGGAGCCTCGGGCATTGACCCTGGCCGCTGCCTGGTCGGCGGCGCCCGGTTGGATCGATGGGAGGATCGAGGGATTTGGTCGCCCTCGATCCCAGGTGCCGGATCTGCGGGAGGAGCTGTCAAGTGGAGAGAAGGGGGTGGTCAGATCCAAAAATTTAGGGGAAGGAGGAGGAAGAAGCTAGAGATGCCAAAAATAGACTAGGGGGTCTATTATATAGCAGATTTCTAGGGTTAGGGGATTTAGGTGTGTTTAGAGCCCTCCGACCGTGATCCGACGGATCCGATCGCGGGGGAAGTTTAGATGGGCCTAGGAGAGGGTAGTGGGCTGTTGGAGGAGGGTGTTTTGGGCCACGAAGAGAAGGCACTTAGGACCCACACGAATAATTGTTGGGATAGCAAACGGAGTCCAAACGCGACGAGATTTGAGAGGCGGGTTACACACAACAAGACAACAACACACGACAAGTCTCGCGCCACACCGGCAACGTTACACGGCCAAACAACAAAGTAGGTCTACGGGACGCCACTGACACGTGAGGGAGCTCCGGAACGCGAAACGGACAACGGGAAGGAACACGCGGAACCGGATACAACCGACAACACAAATGCAATGTGATGCACATGTCTACATGATATGAATGAATGCCACACACGCACACAACAACACGACGAAAACCCGAAAGACAAAGAACCCGAAATGGAATAGATGAAGCCGGAGATATATTATATGCCCAAAAGGGAAAGTATTACATTCGGGGCATTACAAACTCTCGTCTACTACAAAAAGATCTCGTCCCGAGATCTAGGACTGGAAAAAGGAAGGGTACTCGGAACGAAGATGATCTTCTCGTTCCCAGGTAGCTTCTCGGTCGGTGTGATGTGACCACTTGAATTTCAAGAATTTGATGGACTTGTTGCGGGTCTTGCGCTCGGTTTCTTCGAGAATAGCAACGGGATGCTCTCGGTAGGATAAGAACTTGAGGAGATGGAATGATACTTGATGAAATCAACAAAACACTGCCTCCGAAACAATTAAAAGAATGGCACAAGGGGTAAGAAAGATTCAGACAACACTCCAGTTAAAGGACAGGCAAAACTTGATAAGATTAGAGAATTAGAATGGAGGACACAACACTCCGGTTAAATAGACAAGCAAGGGAGAATATGATCTTGATAAAAACGAGATGATGGTCAAAGAGATCGTCATCACAGTGCCTCCGGAATGAAAGAATATATGCTAGGTCGTTGGCAAGAAAAGAACGGAGAAGAAAATGACAACTTCTCCCACGAATGAATTTGAAAGAGCATCCTTACGAAGAAGGGTTGAATAGAATTGTTGGAAATTCAACAACGAAAGAATAAGCTTGATGTGGGCTTATGAAAAACATCTCAAAATTATGAGGTGACAACCAGCCACTTACGAAAACATTTGATTGGATTGAGATCAACAAGGAGACAAAAAAACTTATTCCACCGGAAGGATAAATGAAAAACTTTGGTCATTTATAAGCACCATAAATAGCAACAATTCTCAGAGAAAGCTTTTAGGTGAATTATAACCCAAGATAACTCCAACGAATAAATTGAAAGGTTGAAAAGATCTCCTGAACAAAGGAAAATGATGGGTTCACATATCTCATTCTTGAAACTCGTGAATCATAAAACATGAAGGAATTGTCAAGAATGACATAACACCATCTGAAAAGACAAGGTAGAAAGAATTGCAAATGGAAGCATGACGAAGAATGCTTGAGCTCCAACAAGAATCTTGATGAAGACTTCGAGGATGAATTAAAACATGATGAACCATCATGAAAACTCCAGTAATGAAAGCATGAGAAGTGAAAGATGAAAAGAATAAGATTCAAGGCCTGCGATGAATTAGATGGAGCTTCGGAATGGTATAATTGAAATAACTTGGAGCTCCGGAAAACAAGATGAACAACTTAGAACCGAGAATATGATATGATGAACAAGCTCCGGAAAACAGAGATTAATCACTCGAGGAAATAAGAATAAGATTTATTGTATGCTTATCCTTCATCAAATTAAATTGATGACAAGCAAACGGATTTGGCATACTACTTATTCTCGTTGCAAAGAATTAAAGAGGGATCTAGCACAACCTTGGATAAATCTTCAACAAAGCACCGGTAGGATTGAGAAAAGAACAAATGAATTAAAACGATAACAATGGAAGGGTAAACTTGAAAGAACCACCGTAAAAATATGGAGACGAACGAAGAGACATCAATTAAGAATAGTTGGAGGACGAAGTTGAAAACTGAGAACGAAGAAATATTCTGAAATGATGGCCTTCGGAGGATCACAATGGAAAGAATTCATGAAATGCTCCGGACGGGTATGAAAATAATTCCTCACAATCAAAACGATAATGAGGATGGCATGAAGCTAGAACCACGAATCTTGGAAGAGAACGGGCCGAGAATTAAGAGAAACACTTCTCCGGTCTCCAAATGTTGAGAATGAAGACGAGAAATGCCATGAAGAATTTCGAGATACTCTGGACGAATGGCAAGAGGAAGGTGGAGCTAAAGTTGGAAATAATTGAAAACAAGCTTGGAGAAGGCATGTGACTGATGTAAAACATTCTTACGTCACCTTTGAAAAGAATTTCAGAATAACATCAGAAAAATTGGAAGAGTCAGGTAAGATAGTGGGAAAAGACCTGTGGGTTAGGGCCCACTAAGGAAATCACCGTTGGAAGAGATTGCTTGAGAGATTTTGCACCGATTGAATTAAATGGCTTGAATAAGAAGACAATGCTCAAAATAAATTGAACGGATTAAGAATGGAATTATGAATCTTTAGCACTCCGGATATGGATAGCAAGAGGAGAATGATTAATTGGTGCATCGGAATAAGAAAGTATTGTGAAAATAGGAAAAAAAGGATAAGATCAACACCGAAATCTTGAATTACATCCACCGACAGAATTTGAGAACAAAAGAATGATGAACTTGAAGCTCTTGAGCATCTTCACGATAAATCACCGGATAAGGGCATTGAAGGACAAGAATGAAGAAACATCACATGAATAAAATGGATACTTCATCTGAGATTTCTTGCTTCGAGAAGAAGAAGGGTGGGAGGGTGGGGAAAACAAAGACAACTTGAGATGAAAGAAACAGACAAATTGTCAGATTTCTCAATGGCGTCCTGATGGAAATAACCTGAAGAGAAGGCACACCGGTTGAAAAGGATTAACATGAATATCTCGATGGTTAAGAAGGACTAGCACTCCCATAGAAATATGAGAACACCGATTAAGAAAGGTATGGAATCAACATTTGACATCGAAGCAACTCGAATACCAGAATCAAAACAAGAACAAAGGATAGATATGCAACATAGTCTTCACAAGCATCATTCGAACAAGAGGAACGAATGAAATTCTCAGTTAAATGATAACATCAATCATCACGAGAAGTCACATAGGGGACAAAAGGTAAAATAAGAAAAACAACAAGGTACAGACGGGAACAAACACAAGATAGGAGCTTCGTTCTAATATCTTTGTGCTGAAAGCATATGAACGCATTACGAAAAGGTTTTGCAATCCCCGGATCAGCATAGCCAAGGATCCTTTAAGATGCAACTCCTGATAGTAACATCGGTCATAAACCACTTCACTCAATGTAGAACCCCGAACTCGCTAACCTGCATTCGTTGGAAGAATGCCTACGATCTACTGGATAAACCCACCTATAAATTTCCGAAAGATTCCAGTTATGCAATCAGGTGTTGGGGATACACGGGAAGCACCACGCAATCTACTCTAAACCTACATCCAGGTGTATCCATCGTTCAACACATAACCAGTCTTTCTCGGAAACTGTGTACCTCTGACCTTCGAAAAGCATCCACTACAACAAGCTATGGCAATACTCCCGAACTACCTCCCCAGTACTAGGTGATGTCGGGGTTATCTTGCCACTGGCCGTATAGGAGAGATTTTCGATGTCGGTCGTCTTAAGTATTTAGTACTGCCGCGATATGCTTGTGACGACAATACCCCGAAGCTCAACTCCCCGGGACACTGCCACAACCCCTAATGTCAGGAGGCATCGAGAACAATATTCTCGTCACAAGAACATCGAAACAATCCCAGAATACTCGCGAGATTCCGAAAAAAAATTTGGTGCAATTTTTGAAGATAGGAGAGACAAGAGTAGTCGTCCGGAGTCCTCACCAGAGAGAAAGGAGATGAGAAGCAAAGAAATCCTACTCTCCGATATAATATAGGACTCAAAATGTTTTCAGTGTGTGCCTAGACTCGACCGTCAACGATTCGATCAATCAGTGAGGGCTCCTAGGTCGGAGAAGGCTCTGAATACCAACTTGTAATGCCTAGGATGGAACTATACCTCCTACGTGTCGAGGCCCGACTTAAAGGCATAAGTCCATCCTAGAATGATCTCAAGTTTGGTAATCTTTGCACATCTCATGTAAAAGAGGGGAATTGTACACATAAAATAGTTGGCTTACACTCGCCACGTCACACAAATACAATACATGTTTCAAACATCATACATTGAAACATCACAACCCTCTAAGGGCAAAACCAAATGTCAAGATACCAAACTTAAATAAAATCCACAGGTCGGATCGAATCCTAGTAGAAGTCTCCACTACTGATCATCCGGATAACGAACATAGTATCGACTACGCTCCTTGTCGTACTCCCAGTCAAGCTCGGTGCCATCACCTGGATAGCTCACAACTGGACCTGCATCTGGTGTGGTGAAGTAACTGTGAGCCACAGAGGACTCAGCAATCCCGTTCCCGGGTAACAAGACTATTTAAGCCTTGGGAGAGGATAAGGCTGAAGAAAAGAGTAAGTGTCGGAAGCAGCAACTAGCAACTAGCTTACGTGAGAGAGTGCGAGAAGAGAAAGCCTCGGTCGAGAAGTGATCACGAAGTGATCCTAGCTACAAGCTCAACAAACATAACCTCTCCGTGTTCAACTCCCGAATCCCTATTCGGAAATTGACAGTCACGGAACACACGCTGGTAGTGTATTAGAAACATTGTGTCAAGTTATCTACAACCGGATATTAACAAGCTCCCATCTGCCACATAACCGCGGGCACGGCTTTCGAAAGTTCATAACCCTGCAGGGGTGTTCCAACTTGACCCATTACAAGCCCACGATCCGCGGAGTCGCAACTCCAAAGTGGGAAGACCCGAGTATTCTCGGAATCCCGTGCTCAAGATATACCGAACTAAGGTAAGGCTAATCCAGCAAATCCTCCCGGCGTGTCGACACCCCGATAGTAGCCGCGCGTATCTAAGTCTCAGGACACGACCGGATGGGCGATTCTACAGGTTTATATCAATCCTCGAGTTTCCTCGTGGTGACCCCGCAGACTCCCCGATTCGGACCAACACTCATGAGGAGCACTAGCCCGAGGTGGTTGATTAAGAACTCGGGTTAATTACTCCCTATGCAAGTTATTTAGTTATTAGGCAAATAGTACCAGTGTTGGGACTTGCTGGAAAAGACTTAGCACTTAGCGATTTATCGAGGGGGTCCCATTCACCCCAACCGTGTTAGGAACGCATAATCAAGGAACATAACACCGGCTTATATGGTTCCTAACGGCATGAGTGGAACAAATCACCAAGCAAAAGGCTTAGCCTTCCACCCTTGCCAATATATAGATGGTTTCATTTTAAGCGTTTATATAGTGTGATATAACCCAACCAAACTTCAACATGAAGCAAGCATCTTCGATCTTCACCTGCAACTAGCAATGCTATAAGAAGGGCTGAGCGAATCGTACTTAGCCAAGCAACGGTTTGCATAGGTAGGGTGGTTAAACAGGTGCATGGTTACGAGTAGGAGGCTGACAAGAAAGACATGGGCATCGAGGCAAAACTATAGAGCGGATCTACTAGCTATAGGCAAAGATAGTAATGTTATCGGGGTTCGGTCATCTTGCCTGAAGAGTAGTCGTTCGGATCGTAAGAAGGGTCCTCGTGCTCAACCTCGTTGGTAACCTCGTGCTCGTACTCGTACTCGGTCTCAGCTTCCGGCTCTAAACAATACAATCACACAAGGCACAAATCAACAAGATGCAATGCGCACCCGAAAATGAAGGATGCATGATGGATGCACTAAGGATGCACACGGAGCACGGAAAATAGCACTCAAGCAAAACACCTCAACACATGATAACAATATGATATTATGAATCTACACAGAAAATCAATCAAGTTTCATATAAGACTCGCTGAAATCGGAGCTACGGGCTAAAAGTTATGCCCGAAACAAGAAATGAGCGAAAGCTGAAAATTACAGCAACATAGCAACTTCGGAGCACAAAATAATTAAGCTACAACACTCAAACAACATGGAAAAGAGCATGAACATAAACTAGACATATCCTACAGCAATTAAGTCCAAAGGTGCACCCCCAAAGGAGCCATGGATCAATAGCAATAAGCTTGGACATATTGAACTTGACAATAAAATTCTGGCAGCAGAATTTTATTGAAACTTTGGAGCAAAAGTTAAACATGCTACAGCCACTCAAATAAGCATGTGAGAACATGAATGGAAAGCCAACAATATATACTACAAGGAACAATCAATATCCACTCCAAAACTATCATGGTTTGTCCTAGAGCAGCAAGCAAACATGGCATCGGAACGTTACAGATTTCAGACTTAGTGAAAAACCACTAAGTGCTAAAACAGCAGTTTCATCATGGCATCTAAAAGAGCAAGTTTAAGTCACCTCGTAACTAAACATGGCAAGTGGTAAGCACCACATCAAAGTACACATGATGGTGATTCCGAAACACACAAGCATGCATCATGGAGATAAACACAACGATAGCAACGAGCTCAACAAGATGGCATTTCATAACAAGTGAAACAACATCACAGCCACATGGCACTTTGCAACGATGATAAACATGGCAAGAAAAAATCTATTATGCAACCTAACAGAAACAACATGTAGAGCATGGCAAGACGAACACGTGGACATGTCATTTGCATCATTCGGACAAACGAGCTAAAAGATATCACATGGCAAAGATGGCATAAAAACATCACATAGCAGCAATTATATCACGATGCACTCTTGCAACAGAAAAATAAGCATCTAGATGACCTCTAACATGCATGGCACAGTGGAATGAAACGTAGTGCAAGTCTCCACGAACGTCTGGACATGCTATTTGCGCGAAACGGACATCCACACAAAAAGTTATAGCAGTTCTAGTATAGCATCAGAGATCACAAAAACTGGACTTAGGGGTAGAATCAACATCAAGATCTCAGATCTGAGAAGTCAATGGGCCCGGGGCTTCGGACCGGCCCGATCCGGAGGAGTGACGGCTGGCTGGCGGCGGATGGGCCCGGGGCGGCGCGCGGCCCAGCTGGCCCTGCGGTGCGGAGGAAGTGGAGAGCTGCGGCGCCCGCGAAGAAGCTGCAGCCCAGGCGCGGAGGCGGCGGCTGAGGCGAGGCCCGCTCGGGCGGTCGGCCCACTGCGGTGGCGCGGGATGAAGGCGAAGGAGGGCGGCGGCCCGGTGCTGCGGTGGCCTGGCCCTGATCCGCGGGAGGCGATGAAGGAAGGTGGCGGTGGCGACCTGGCTGGGCCGCGATCTGGCGCAGCGGCCCGCGTGGAGAGGCGCGGTGCGGGAGGAACGGCGCGGCCCAGCCACGGCGATCTGGTGGCGCTGCGGCGAAGTGGCGAAGTGTGGGAGGCGAGCGGCTGGAGCGGAGCGAACGAGCCGGCGCGGGATGCGTACGGGCCTCGGCTGCGGTCGGGCGACGATGTGGTCCCCTGGGCCAGATCGAGCGGAGGGAGTCGCCTGGCAATCGAAGGAGCCTCGGGCGTTGACCCTGGCCGCTGCCTGGTCGGTGGCGCCCGGTTGGATCGATGGGAGGATCGAGGGATTTGGTCGCCCTCGATCCCAGGTGCGGGATCTGCGGGAGGAGCTGCCAAGTGGAGAGAAGGGGGTGGTCAGATCCAAAAATTTAGGGGAAGGAGAAGGAAGAAGCTAGAGATGCCAAAAATAGACTAGGGGGTCTATTATATAGCAGATTTCTAGGGTTAGGGGATTTAGGTGTGTTTAGAGCCCTCCGATCGCGATCCGACGGATCCGATCGCGGGGGAAGTTTAGATGGGCCTAGGAGAGGGTAGTGGGCTGTTGGAGGGGGGTGTTTTGGGCCACGAAGAGAAGGCACTTAGGACCCACACGAATAACTGTTGGGATAGCAAACGGAGTCCAAACGCGACGAGATTTGAGAGGCGGGTTACACACAACAAAACAACAACACACGACAAGTCTCGCGCCACACCGGCAACGTTACACGGCCAAACAACAAAGTAGGTCTACGGGACGCCACAGACACGTGAGGGAGCTCCGGAACGCGAAACGGACAACGGGAAGGAACACGCGGAACCGGATACAACCGACAACACAAATGCAATGCGATGCACGCAATGCGATGCACATGTCTACATGATATGAATGAATGCCACACACGCACACAACAACACGACGAAAACCCGAAAGACAAAGAACCCGAAATGGAATAGATGAAGCCGGAGATATATTATATGCCCAAAAGGGAAAGTATTACATCCGGGGCATTACATACGGACTCTAAGAACAACCTATACTCAAGTATTTTGAAATTACATGGGCCTGGCCCAATAATAAGGTGACGCGGCACCTATAATAGCCTCTGGAGGAAATTTATGAAGTGGCATCTTGTATATTTCGTCCAAGGCTTCACGCACTCATTATGGTAGCTTCAAAGTCCTGAAATCATCACTTGTAACTCCCTTCTTGTTCCCCTTGTGCATGCCATCATCTCCATGCTTGATCTTGCTCCAATGTTCATCCTTCTTGTCCAAGCTAGGCCCTTCATTTGTAAGCAAGACAAATGTAGCCAATTTAGGCAGCATCATATTCTCATGAACATTAGAATCATTACCAAGAAACGAAAGTACCTGGTAATTTAATTGGTGTGCGCGAGCTCTAGTAATTGCTCCTGTATATGTATAAGTTGGGGCTGTGGGTGTAACCTTGTTAGTGATGTCCTCAGCAGGACTGGTGGCGGAGATGAATCTGGTGGAACTCGGACTGGTGGCGGATATATGCCAGGGCGGTGGAACACGGACTTGTGGCGAATTTGTGATGGAGGTGGACTCGGATTGGCGTGATGGATATGCGATGGTGGTATATGGCAGCGGTGATGACGATGGTGGTATATGGTAGCGGTGGTGGGCTATGACAGCGGTGGTGGTATGGCAGCAACGATGAATATGGTGTGGCGGCGGCGTGACAAATTGTGAACTGACCTCGAAACTCTAAAGAACTAGACGCTAAGACCAGCAACTCGATGCAACGATGCAACCAAAAATTAAACTAAGCAAACACAGAAAAGATTATGCAATGGCTTAGACTGGTTCAGATATGAAGAACTAACCCTAAATTTTTGTTTGGGTTTTTCATGGACTGTAGGTATGAAGAACAGACTCGATCTAATCTACGAAAAACTGTAAAATCTCACCGGGCAACCTGGAAATCAGATACCACTTGGTAGAGGAAAATGTGTCCCGTCTTTCGATGAGATGGTGGCTAACATTTTCGGTGGAGTAAACTTCGACGATCGGACTATGAACGTGCGAGGACGTCGTGCCTTAGCAATCGCTAAACCAACTCCGAGAGGTTATTTACCAAGCCGGAGCACAATTAACCTGACCATGAGGGTCTATTTCCTGCAACCAAACGAAGAACAAGCAAGAAACTAAGATTGCAATCTGGATACTACGAATATAAGAGGAAAGCTTTATTGATCATGGTGGGGTTCCGTAACCTCTTTGTCTGGTCGTTGAACACAAACGAATTACGCGAAGTTGCGGCTATGACGAACTTTAATCTAAACAAAACCCAAAGTCTAAACAACACCCTAAGGTCTGTATATATGGAGGAAGAGGGGGGATTTCGTGGCCCTTGGGGAAGGGGTCCGAAACCAACCCTAACTCTTGTTTCCCCGCACATACGGGCTCCAAAAATAGCCTATAATGATGTATTTGGAAATTACATGGGCCTGGCCCAACTAATGTGGCGCAGCACCTATCTTAAGCTATGGACGAATTTTAAGAAAGGGCATCTTGAATATTTCGTTCATGTCCTTGTACGTCATCATGGTGGCTCGATAGTGATGTAATCTCCACCAGAAACTTCGTTCTTGTCCCCCTTGCGCATGCCATCATCTCCATGCTTGATCTTACTCTAATGATCATCCTTCTTGTCCAACTGGGCCCTTCATTTGTAAGCAAGACAAATGTATCCAATTTAGGCAGCATCATGTTCTCATGAACATTAGAATCATTACCAAGAAACGACAGGACCTAGTAATTTAATTGGCGTGCGCGAGCTCTAGTAATTGGTCATGTATATGTATCAATAGGGGCTGTTGGTGTAACTTTGTTAGTGATGTCCTCATCAAATCTTGTAAGAATTGTCGTTGTGGTGTGCTAGCACCTTGAATGGCCCATCGGCGCGTGGAAGAATCTTGGATTTGCGCTCCTTGGGGAATCTGTCTTTGAGTAGGTGTAGCCAAATGAGATCACCCGGTTGGAACACCATTGCTGCCTTGATGGTGTTGAGCTTGGTGGTGAGACGTTGGACTTGACGCTCGAGTTTTGACCTTGTTTCTTCATACACCTTCCTGAGATAACTTGCTCTTGCACTTGCATCCATGTTGGCGCATTCTTGGAGAGGTAGAGGGAGGATGTCCAAAGGTGACAAGGGGTTGAAGCCGTAGATGACCTCGAAGGGGGACTTGCCGGTAGTAGAGTGTTGTGCTCGATTGTAGGCGTACTCAATGATGGGTAGGCACTCCTCCCACTCCTTGATGTTCTTCTTTATCATCACGCGTAATACAGTGGCGAGCGTGCGGTTGGTGACTTCTGTTTGGCCATAGGTTTGAGGATGACAGGTCGTCGAGAATAGTAGCTTGATGCCGAACTTTGCACATAGTGTCTTCCAAAAGTAGCTTATGAACTTGACGTCACAGTCCGAGACAATTGTCCTTGGTAGTCCATGTAGCCGCAAGATTTCACTACAAAAAATATTTGCAACATGTGAAGCATCGTCCATAATGTTGCAAGGAATGAAATATGCCATTTTGGAAAAGCGATCCACTACAACAAAAATGGAATCCTTGCCATTTTGAGTTCTCGACAATCCTAACACAAAGTCCATGCTAATGTCTTCCCATGGTTGAGATGGAATAGGAAGTGGCATATGTAAACCATGAGATTGAGCTTTAGACTTAGCTTTATGGCATATCGAGCATCGATTGGTGTAGCGGGAGACGTCGTGGAACATCTTTGGCCAGTAGTAGTGCTTGGAGAGCGCCGTGAATGTCTTGTCGTGTCCGAAGTGTCCCATAAGGCCTCCTTCATGAGCCTCTTGCAAAATGATCAAATGAAGAGAGGACCCGGGAATGCATAGTTTGTTAGCTCTCATATGCCATGATGCATGTGTCAAACATTTAGCATAAGGAGTCACAAAATAAGCATCATGCGCATACACGTCTTTAATATGCTCAAAGCCAATGACATTCAAATCAAGTTGGGTAACAAGCATGCATTTGCAGGAAAGCGCATCCGCCACAATGTTTTCTTTGCCTTTAATATACTTGATGATATAGGGAAAAGACTCAATGAACTCACTCCACTTTGCATGACGCTTGTTCAACTTAGTTTGACCTTTGAGATATTTAAGTGTCTCATGGACCGTGTGAAGAATGAATTCATGAGGACGGAGATAGTGTTCCCACACACGCAAAACTCTCACTAAGACTTATAATTCCTTATCATAGATGGGGTAATTAAGTTGAGCATGGGAAAGTTTTTCAGTAAAATAGCAGCACTTTTCTTGCATGAGCACACCTCCTATGCCGGTACCACTTGCATCGCAATGAATCTCGAAAGGTTTCAAAGTTAGGTAGGGCAAGTAAGGGTGCGTGAGTAAGAAAAAAATTTACCTCGTTGAACGCGGTATCTTGCAAGGTACCCCAAACAAAGGGTGCGTTCTTTTTACTCAAAGCATGCAAAGGAGAAGCAATCGTGCTAAAGTCCTTCACAAAGCATCGATAGAAACCGGCTAAACCAAGAAAACTACGCACTTGTTGGAGATTCGTTGGTTGGGGCCAAGTTTTAATTGCTTCAATTTTAGTTTCATCAACATGAACACCTTGTGAAGAAACGACAAATCCTAGGAAAACAACCTTATAAACACCGAAAGTGCATTTTTCCATGTTAGCATAGAGGCGTTCTTTCTGAAGGGTTTGCAAAACCATACAGATGTGTGTCACGTGATACTTAAGTGACTTGCTAAAAACATGGATATCGTCAAAGTAAACCACTACAAAGACGCCGATATAAGGCCGAAGAACGAAATGCATGAGACGCATGAATGAGCCGAGTGCTTCCGATAAGCCCATCGGCATGACCAACCACTCATATAACCCAAACTTGGTTTTGAAAGCTGTTTTCCACTAATCACCCTCTTGAATGCGAATTTGGTAATAGCCACTTTTAAGATCGATTTTTGAAAAAGATGGTGGCACCACATAATTCATCAAGCATGTCATCTAAGCATGGAATAGGGCGACGGTATCTAACAGTGATAGCATTTTTCGGACGACAATCGGAGGACATGCGAAAACTTTCATCTTTCATAGTCACGAGGGATGAGGACATGACTACCTTGGATACGACCAAAAATATTGCATACATGTATATTTGTGAGGTGATTTCTAATGCAAACTATGCAATAATTTATTCATGTCATCCAGGACAAAAAATACTTCACAGACTTTTGTGTCATGTGTAATTGCAGGTGTATGGGACATTTGTACAATCAACATATGAATATAAGAAAAAAAAAGAAGTTTAACTGATGTTCAAAAAGTCCTTTCATTTCACTTTTGGGCCAAGAGAAGATAGAGTCGAAGCCTCTCATGTTCTGCATTCAGATTCGTACTGCACAGGCATACCTGACTCAAAACGGCAAGATCTCCTTCATACAGACACCGAATTGGGTGATTATTTCTTTGTTGGAAAATAGATTTCGTGCTCTTTCTAGCCCAATTGGATTCACCTTCAAATTCGTCCGGAGCGTTGAGATATCTATGAAACAATCTAAAGCTGCAACAGAATCTGAGTCAAACTAGAAGTCCAAAGGTGTTGCGTCACCTCCACGTGGGCCCATGAGCCTTGTACAACCTAGAGTTAGTTTTAGAATGCCATGGGACGTTGTCCCACCTTCTTGGCCGTCAGCCCTTGCTCCTATATAAGTAGATCCATCTAGTAGTTTTTTCCATGGGATTTGTTTAGTCAAAAGTTAGCCATTGCAACTTCGTGTACTTCATTTGTGTCCAACGACCAGACCAAGACCGCTCACGGATCCCTACCTTTATAAATACTTCATTTCTATTTTCACATTCAGTGATAGAGGCAAAGGTGTCCCGTCTTTCGATGAGATGGTGGCTATCGTTTTGAAGGAAGTCGCCTTTGACGATCTGACTACGAACGCGCGAGGACGTCGCGCCTTAGCAATCGCTAAACCAACTCCGAGAGGTTATTGACAACGCCGGAGCATGCTCAACTAGACCACAAAGGTCTATTTCCTGCAGGCAAACAAAGAACAAGCACGAAACTGAGATTGCAATCTGGATATTGCGAATTCAAGAGGAAAACTTTATTGATCAAGTGGGGTTCTGTGTCATCTTTGTCTGGTCGTTGAACACAAACGAAGTACGCGAAGTTGCAGCTATGGCGAACTTTAATCTAAACAAAACCAAAATTCTAAGCGACGCCCTAAGGGCTGTATATATGGGGGAGAGGGGGGAATTTCGTGGCCCTTGTAGGAGGGGTCTGAAACCAACCGTAACTCTTGTTTCCCCACACATAGAGACTCTGAAAACAGCCTATACTCAAGTATTTCGAAATTACATGGGCCTGGCCCAATAATAAGGTGACGCAGCACCTATAATAGCCTTTGGACGAAATTTATGAAGTGGCATCTTGAATATTTCGTCCAAGGCTTCACGCACTCATTATGGTGGCTTTAAAGTCCTGAAATCATCACTTGTAACTCCGTTCTTGTTCCCCTTGCACAGGCCATCATCTCCATGCTTGATCTTGCTCCAATGTTCATCCTTCTTGTCCAAGCTAGGCCCTTCATTTGTAAGCAAGACAAATGTATCCAATTTAGGATGCATCATATTCTCATGAACATTAGAATAATTACCAAGAAACCAAAGTACCTGGTAATTTAATTGGCATGCGCGAGCTCTAGTAATTGGTCCTCTATATGTGTCAGTTGGGGCTGTGGGTGTAACCTTGTTAGTGATGTCCTCATCATCCTCCCCTTCTTGAATTGAAGTCGTCCTCGACGGAAGCTCGTCTTCCTCACCCAAGTAAGGCTTCAAATCTACAATGTTAAATGTGGAACTAACACCAAAATCTGCAGGCAACTCAAGTTTATATGCATTATGATTTATTTTCTCTAACACCTTGAAAGGACGATCAGCACGTGGCAATAGCTTTGATTTTTGCAAATTAGGAAACCTATTGTAAGTTCATCTAGTGCCACCCCTAGTGGGTTTTGGAGTATTGACGACAAACCTGGTTGAGGGACTAATGTGTTTGTGAGAATTGCAGGATAACACAGGTAGTAGTCCCTCATTGATTCGGTTAACCTACCGGAGATGACCCCTAAAAATGTAAGAAGACATTGATATCAGTGGTGGTATATGAAGATAATCATATTGAAGACTATGACATGAGAAGACATTGAGTGAAGACTATGGAGAGCGAAGACGTAGATGTTTCGTTGTTTCCTTTTTCTTCTTTGTTGAGTCATAGGAACCACCGTACTGTTAAGTGGGGTCCAAGTGAACTAAGTCAGAGTGACTGAAGTGATGCTCAACCAAATCCTATGTCTTCGAGCGAAGACTATGAGAGCAAATCTTATCCAGAGTCGGATGAGTCAGCTTTACTTGTAGCTCAAGTAAAGTTGCCGTGTGTGTTTGAAATCTGACCGTTGGAACACGTGTCAGTTCCTTAGTGACCTAGGGTCACTTCGCACAAATCAGGTCAGGTTGCCCAGTGGCTATAAATAGCCCACCCCCTACAACATAAATTGATGGCTGCTCAGAGTTATTGCACAGCTTTTGTCGTTTGAGAGCAACCCACCTCTGAAGCATTTGAGAGAGAAATCCTTGCAAGGACAAAGCCCAAACTCCCAGAGCTTAAGAGTGTTAGGCATCACTGAAGTCTTTCTGTCTGTGTGACCTGAAGACTTATTACACTTGAGGACTGTGTTTCCTCCAGCCGGTTAGGAGTCACGTTCTGAGCATCCAGGAGTTATTGTGTATCACCGGTGAACGAATTCTGTGAAGGTTTGGAAGTCTACCTTGAAGACTTACCAGAGTGATTGGGAGAGGACTAGGTGTCCTTAGCTCAAGGGGAACAAGGTGAAGACGCGGTCTTCTGAGTTAAATCTCAGCCTCCCTAACCAGACGTACAGTTGTCTCAGCAACTGGAACTGGTCTAACAAATCACTGTCTTCCCCGAGCTACTGGTTCTATCCTTCCCTTCCTTTTACTTACTGTTATACGTTGTGAAGTCATTGCATGCTTTCCTTATCTGATTGACTTCACTGAGTATCAACTAGTTGTGATTGGCTTCATTCCTTATTCCATTATGATCCCTATTGCCTAGCTGCTATTAGTCTTCGTGCTTTCACTTCATTGAATACATGACTATGGCTTATCTAGTGTAGTCCACTTTCCACTGCATACTAATAGGACTGAGTTTATCGTTTGTCTTCGAAACTACCATGTTTTGAAGCATTTGACAAAAATCGCCTATTCACCCCCTCTAGTCGATATACTGCACTTTCAATTGGTATGAGAGCGAGGTACTCCCTTGTTCTGTGTGATTCGGTTTAACCACCTGGAGTTTTAGCTATGTCGACTGCAGGTATAATCAAAGTCTCCGATGCGTGCCCCGTCTTCGATGGCACCAAATATCCCTACTGGAAGAACAAGATGCGCATGCACCTTGAAGCCATTGACGTGGACCTCTGGTTTGTCATCAAGAACGGCGTTCCCAAGACTGGTGAAGGTATCACCCCTGCTGATGTCAAGAGGCTCGTTCAATTGGATTCAACGGCCAAGAACATCATCTGTGGTCATCAGACCAAATGACAGTATGGTCGTGTAAGTGCTCTGGACACATCAAAGGAAGTTTGGAACTGGCTCTCAAAGGTCAATGAAGGAGTCTCTACCCAGAGAGATCAAAGGATCAGCGTCCTTCGCAATCTCTTCAATCGCTTCAAGAGACATGACAATGAGAATGTCCAGCACACTTTTGATCGTCTCACTGACATCACAAATGAGCTTCAAGCACTTGGCACCACTGAGATTACCAAGCATGAAATCGTCAAGACCCTCCTGAGATCACTCGACAGCTCATTTGATATCCTTGCCGTGATGATTCAAGAACGCCCTGACTTCAGGAATCTCGATCCATCTGACATACTTGAGAGGCTCAACACACCTGAGTTCCAGCTATCTGAGAAACATGACATCTATGGTCCCAACTATGGCCGATCTCGCACCTTAACGGCAAAAGTTGTTTCTTCATCTGAAGAAGAATCTGACTGCAGTTCTGATGATCCTGAAGACATTGGAAAGGAGCTTGCCATGCTTGTGAAGAAGTTCCAGAAATTCACTAGGAAGAAAGGCTTTAGAAAGTCTTCACGATCCAGCTCAAGAAATGATGAAGCTTCTGTTGATGACTACAAGAAGAGAACATGTCATAAGTGCAAGAAACCTGGTCACTACATCTCTGAGTGTCCTCAGTGGGACAATGAGAAGAATAAGAAGAAGAAGAGCAAGGAATGTGATTCTGATGACAAGAAAAAGAAGAAATACTCAAAGTCTTCTTCTAAGTCTTCATCTAAGTATTCACCACACAAGAAGAATTCATCTGGCAAGGCTCGCGCATTTGTTGGCAAGGAGATGGATTCTGAGGAAGAGTCTGCTTCTGAAGAGGCGGAGGTGGAGTCAAAGGAGGAGTCTAATTCTAGTGCTGCTAGTCTGGCTTTAGCCACTGCCTACGTAGGCAAGTCCATCTTCAACACTGAAGACAATGGCCCTGTCCCCAACACTAATGATGAGGACGACGACTCTGCTCCCACCTTCTGCTTCATGGCACGCGGTGCCAAGGTAAAATCACGCGATGCTTACTTTCAAACATCTAGTGAAGATGACTCTGATTGTGAATCCAGACCTAGCTACAAAACACTTGCTAAAATTGCCACCGAACAGCAGAAAGCCATGGAATATATTCAAAAACTGTTAGACAAAAGAGATGACATGTTGGACGCGGAAATGACCCGTTCTCAGTCCTTAATTGAAGACATAAAAAGTCTTCATGTTAAGTACAAGGAACTTGAAGGTCTTTATGAATCGCTCTCAAAAACTCATGAAAAGCTTTCCCACGATTACATTCAAAGGAAACGAGAACTTGAGAAATTTAAAGCAGCTCATGAAGATCTTCAAAAGGAAAATGAGTCACTCCGCGCTCAACTGATGAGCTCCACTCATGAAGAGTTTGAACCACCATGTCTAAAATGCATTGAACGTGATAATGCTACATCTGTTGCTGGTTGTTCCACTGCTGCCACTGTTGCAATATCTTCAACTACTAATGTGGTAACTAACCCCTCTTCTGAGTATACCACTACTATTGCTGATGAAAATGCTAGGTTGAAGACTTTTCTTGAAACAGGGGTGTACAAAAGCCTCAAAGGGCATCAGACTCTATGTGATGTCCTCAAAAAGCAGATACTGAACTGAAACCCTAGGAAAGAGGGTGTTGGGTTCGACAGGAAAATAAATGTTGATGGTTCATACTGGAAGCAAACCACATGGGTTGCTGCAAAGGAACCTTCAGTGGATCCATCTACCTTATCTGGCTTCACTTGTGCTAATCCTGTTATCATTGATGAATCTTTTGATGCAAACTATAAACTGTTTAAGAATCAAAATGGTGAGGTGTTTGCCAGGTATATTGGTACTAACTGCAGGAACGGGCCACCTATGAAGAAGATCTGGGTACCCAAAGGTTGTCTTGAGAAGCTACCAGCAAATATTATCATGACACCTCCTGGGATGAAGACAAACTCCAGACCAAAGGCTTCATATGGTCCTAAGGCTTCATACAGACAAAGGACTCACCTGAGTCACCCTAACGCGGATGTTTTGCAGGGAAACCATACTCAGATACATGAATATGAGCGTGTTTCTTCAAACCGCTATGTTCATAAATCCAAGAATTTTTCTACCTATTCTTATGAGTATTATTCTCCTCCTGCAAGACTATTTGCTAGGGCCCCAAAGCCAAAATTCTCATATGCTGCTTTTTGACTCATTGCTTCTAGGCCACCCCTGAAAATGTGGGTGGTTAAGAAGAACTAACTTTTTCTTGTAGGGAAAGGTCTCCAGCCTATAATCAAAGGCTTCTGATGCTATTGCTGGGGACCTAAAACACTTGTAGGGCACAAGATCAAATGCCCAAAATGACTTACTACTCATACTATTCATAGATCACTTACTGAACATATTATCAGTCCTAACTTTCATCTAAGCTTTCATAATCCACTTATGCATCAAATGTTTATGCTTCATAATGGCTTTTGGTGAAGCCTATCCTCCTAACTGCATTGTAGGGAGTGACGCCAAAATCTTCAGAATGGATTATGGATAGCGGATGCACAAATCATATGACTGGTGATCGAAAACTTCTCATGGACTCAACCTTACGTCCATCTAACAAGAGTCACATCACATTTGCTGATACTGGTAAAAGCAAAGTGTTGGGTCTAGGTAGAGTTGCAATCTCAAGAGATCAGCACATGGATAAAGTCATGCTTCTTTAATCTCTTGGCTTCAACTTAATGTCTGTCTCAATGCTTTGTGACTTAAACATGATTGTGATCTTTGGTAAATTTCGTTGCCTTGTACTAATGGAATCTGACAAGTCTTTAGTATTTGAATGATACAAAAAAGGTGATATGTATATGGTAGATTTCTCAGCTGGACCGCAGATGGCCGTATGTCTTCTAGCAAAAGCTTCAGAGTGCTGGCTCTGGCATCGGAGGCTAGGACATGCTGGCATGAGGAACTTGCACACTCTCGCAAAGAAGAAGCATGTCATAGGCATCGAGGAAGTCAAGTTCAAGAAAGATCATCTATGTGGTGCCTGTGAGGCTGGGAAGATGACTAGAGCCAAGCACCCCTCGAAGACAATCATGACGACGTCCAAACCCTTCGAGCTGCTTCACATGGACTTATTTGGCCCTACTCACTACTCCACATTCTCTACCACAGCCTATCTCTATGGCTTCGTCATTGTTGATGATTATTCAAGATAAACATGGGTGCACATAATACTCTACAAGACTGAAGTGCTAGATGTCTTCAGACGCTTCGCCAACCGTGCCATGAACAACTATGGCATCAAGATCAAGCATATCAGAAGTGACAATGGCACTGAGTTCAAGAACACTGGCCTTGATCTTTATCTGGATGAAATGGGAATCACTCATGAATTCTCAGCCCCGTATACACCACAGCAAAATGGGATCGTTGAGCGCAAGAACAGAACTCTAATTGAGATGGCTCGAACGATGCTCGATGAATACAAAACACCAAGAAGATTCTGGCCCGAAGCTATAGATACTGCATGCCATATCATCAACCGTGTTTATCTTCACAAGCTTCTGAAGAAAACATCCTATGAACTCCTCATTGGAAAGAAGCCTAATGTAAGTTACTTAAGAGTTTTTGGAGCTAAGTGCTGGATCAAGGATCCTCATCACAAGTCAAAATTTGCACCCAAAGCACGTGAAGGCTTCATGCTCGGATATGGAAAGAATTCACATTCCTACAGAGTCTTCAACATTTTTCTTTATAAAACTGTTGAAACTGTGGATGTGCAATTTGATGAGACAAATGGTTCACAAAGAGAGTCCCTACCGAATATACTAGATGATGCTTCACCAAATGAATCCATCAAGCTAATGGGAACTTGTGAGATCATGCCTTCTGAAGCACAACCTGACAAGGAACTCATCATCTCTGCTCCAAATCAACCTGACGACAATGCTCAGCCTGAAGACAACACTCCTGATGATGACAATGTACAGCAAGAGCAAAATCTTCGTCCAGCTCATCCTCGTGTTGCAAATGAAGTACAAGTTGAACAGATAATTGATAGCATAAATGCTCCTGGTCCACTGACTCGCTCAAGAGCAACACAGCTTGCAAATTTCTGTGGGCACTTTGCTTTTGACTCAATATCTGAACCCAAGAAAGTTGCTGAAGCTTTTATAGAGCCTGAATGGATTCAAGCAATGCAAGAAGAGCTTCAAAAGTTTGAGTTGAACAATGTATGGGAACTTGTCAAGCGTCCTGATCCTCGCAAGCACAACATAATAGGCACAAAATGGATCTATCGCAACAAGCAAGATGAGCATGGTCAAGTGGTCAGAAACAAAGCTCGTCTCGTTGCTCAAGGATACACTCAAGTTGAAGGGATTGACTTCGATGAAACATTTGCTCCTGTGGCTAGACTTGAAGCTATTGGTATACTGCTAGCCTATGTAAATCATCACAACATACTTCTATATCAAATGGATGTAAAGAGTGCCTTTCTCAATGGAAGGATTGAAGAAGAAGTGTATGTTGCACAACCACCTGGCTTTGAAGATCCAAAACGTCCTGATATGGTATACAAGCTCAATAAGGCACTGTATGGCCTCAAACAAGCGCCTCGTGCTTGGTATGACACACTCAAAGACTTCCTGAAGAGCAAAGGCTTCAAACCTGGATCCCTAGACCCCACACTCTTCACGAAGACATATGATGATGAGCTATTTGTCTGTCAAATCTATGTGGACGACATTATCTTCGGCTGCACTGACATGAAATACAATGATGATTTTGGTCACATGATGCAAGAGCAATATCAAATGTCCATGATGGGTGAGCTGAAGTTCTTCCTTGGTCTTCAAATTCGTCAGCAAAGCAACGACATCTCATATCTCAAGAGAAGTACCTTAAAGATTCCCTAAAAAAGTTTGGAATGCAAGACTGCAAAGGGTACTGGACGCCAATGCCTGCTAAACATCATCTGGGTCCCGATGCCAATGGTAAAGAGTTTGATCAATAGGTATACCGCTCCATGATTGGTTCTTTACTTTATTTATGTGCATCTAGGCCAGATATCATGCTTAGTGTTCGCATGTGTGCTCGATATCAAGTGGCACCAAAGGAGTCGCATCACTTAGCTGTGAAGCGAATACTTTGATATTTGGCTTACACCCTAACACTAGGATTATGGTATCCAAAGGGCTCGGAGTTTGTTCTAGTAGGATTTTCAGATGCTGATTATGCTGGTGACAAAGTTGATCGCAAGTCCACATCAGGCACATGTCACTTTCTAGGACGATCACTTGTCTATTGGTCTTCAAAGAAGCAGAACTGTGTATCACTCTCCACTGCTGAATCTGAATACATTGTTGCTAGATCTTGCTGCGCTAAGCTTCTCTGGATGAAGCAAACACTCAAGGACTATGGAGTCCATCTGAAGCATGTGCCACTCTACTGTGATAATGAAAGCGCCATCAAGATTGCCAACAACCCAGTTCAGCACTCGAAGACAAAGCACATTGAAATTGGTCATCACTTTCTCAGAGATCATGTTATGAAGGAAGATATTGATATCATACACGTCAACACTGAAGAGCAACTAGCAGATATCTTCACAAAACCCTTGGATGAGAAAAGGTTTTGCAAGTTGCGGTGTGAGCTAAATATCTTAGAATCCACAAATGTCCTGTAATCAGGCACACATCCTAACACTTATGCATATTGATGACTTAGATGTGCAACACACGAAGTAAAGTATATCTTCAATCAATGAAGACTTACATTCTAAGTGTGAATACATTAACATGGAATTTGACTTCGGAGTGCCACGATAATTGTGCGCCGTGTCTGGGTCTAATACTTCCTATACGGTGGGTAACGCCACCACCAAATTCTTGTTTGAAGTGTTTCTAGTGGCGTTACATTTGCAAAGTCTTCACACTTGGTTTATCTTCATATAGGACATATATATATAGAGAGAGAGTTGTGTTCTGTCCTCAACAGCATTCACTTATAGCTATGTCTTCATATTTGAATCTTTTGGACTAAGTGAATGTGATCGGACCCTAACCTCTCAATGCTTTCTCATCTCACATTCTGTCTGTCCAAATCATATGCATTATGTTGAAACTGTCGAATATCTTCTTTGCGTCCTTGTCAGCAGAAGATACGGAGACAAAATTTAAATCTGATTTAATGCTACATCCTTTATGCCTGAAACCCGGAGAAGCTGGAACGACCACTCCGACAGTCGTGGTGAACGTGGGATCGTGGGACAACTCCCAATGCATTAAATGACCGCCACGTGTCACTCGTACATGAACCGTCAGGGGCACCTGCGTAATTGCGCTGTGCCGTCTCCCATGCCTATAAATGCACGTCCCATCACGGTCAAAAGTTTCTTCTACCACCTCTCCACCTCGACCAACCCTAGCGCCTCCGCTAGCTTTCGACGACGCCGGCGACGAAGCGCTTCGTTGCCGCAACCTCGTCGACTCTGTCCTCACGCCGGCCGCGGACATCTTCTACTCTGCCGTCGCCGTAGCTGTCCTCCATCGCCAAGTTAGGGCACGGAAGACCGAACTGCTGGGCATCCAACTCCTCTTCGTCTAAGCAGCTCATCGTGTGGTAAATAAAACTTGCTTTTTACCATCTTCTAGATCCATAAAGATTCATCTATTTTACCACAAGATGTTTCTCCCTACTTAGATATATAGATCTATCATGTCTGCATCTCATATCTTGCCTAGTGCATTCACATATGCTTCAACCGTAGTTAGATTCCTCACTTGTACCTATTCGTGGATTCGTACAAATCTGGAACCTACTCTCATGAGTGAATGTCTTCGTGCTATGAGGTCAATGTCTTCAAAACTGTTTTAAATCTTCAAAACTTCTGAGAATGCATATGACCTCTTCCCCTTCCCTCGCATCTCTAATGCTGTCATAGGTACATGTCCGTGGGAGAATTCCTTGGTTCTCATAGTCTGCATTAGTTTGCAGAATTTTTGCAGCATCACATTCACTCCCCTAAAGACAGTTCCTGTCTGACCAGCAGACCGAAGCATTTGCCTGTTTTGAAGCCATTCAGTTTGAAGCCCTTCAGATTGAAGCAAATGGCAACTGACAAGATAGTTCAAAAGGATGGCAGACAGCATCGTGGCAACACCTCTATTGATTTGCCTCCTGATCTCAATGAGATATACAAGACTGATCCTGAGGAGGATTATAATTAGAGGAAGTCACGAATCCAATGGATTCGAAGATACTGGGCTGAACAGTGGTTCAAGTATAGGTTCGTGACCCAAGAGTATGCTGAGAAGAACACCATCAAGCATCCATGAGGAGATATCACATATAAAAATCTTCCCCCCAAGACTCGTGCTGAAGCCATTGCTTAAGGCTTCTATCCTTGCATGGTCAGAGGACCTCAGACTGCTGATGCTGATCCAAGCTCTCTGCTCTGGTGTCGCGACGACAATCTGTTCAAGCGAAATATTCAGTACGTCAAGAACTCGGCCAAAGAGAACAAGAAGCATTGGGGATTAGACTTCAATCCTGGCCCCTCTGCGCCCCGCGCTGATGGCACGCGCGAAGCTGAACCAAATCTGGTTGGGCCCTTCTACAACTTAGAAGGCCTCATCGGTCACATAAGGTTTCGAGGGGCGAATGTGGATCAGCCTGAAGCAGATGCTGATTCTGAAGAAGCACCTGCAACACCTAAGCCCCAGAAGAAGAAATCAAAGGCTTCGAAGACTACTCCACCAAGGGCTTCTAGAGTGAAGCCTTTGGCCACTTCTCCACCTGCACCAAGTGTGCAATCTGAGGAACACTCTCATATCTCCAAGAGCAGATAGCTGAAGAGGAAGCCATCACGCAACCCCAGTCCAGCTCTCACTCCTGATGTTGTTCTGAAGACTGCCAATGATGCCTTTGATCTCTCAAGTGATGAAGATCTTGGTGATGATGCTCTGGAGCTATTGATCAAAAGCAAGCAAGATGTTGAAATCTTCAATGATTTGCCGCTCTTTGACATTGAAGTGCTCAATAACTTCATTGATGAATGGTTTGACACACCCAACCTGAGCTTCGACGATCTTCAACTTCCAGTTGGCCTCAGCGTCTCCTTCCATGGCGCCATTGCTTCTGAGCTGGCTCTGGCTCAAAGAATTGTTGAGCTGAAGCAAAAGATAGATTATGAAAAGGCTCAGTTCAAGAAGCATGTGGACAAGCTCAGCGTGCAAGAGATTCAAAACTTCAAGGTTATGATGCATGACCTCAAGGAAGCCTTTTGCCAGCAGCGTGATGAAGCTAAAGGTTCTCGTGAGCGAATCAAGGACTTGGCTGCCAAATGCGTTCAAGCATTCAATGATGCTGAAAAGCGCAATGCCCTTGGTTGTCCTGGTATTAACCCAAGGATGGCTGCCAAGAAGAAGAAGAAGAAGCAACCTGTGCCCGAAGCTAAACAATCAGGGCAGGAAATGCCTCGCACAGTCTTGCCTGTTAGCATGACTGGCACGAAGCCTAAGGCAACCCCAACCGCTTCAAAGCTCAAGAAGACAAAGGTTGCTGAAGCTGAAGCTCGCAAGCGCAAGCAATATACTGATGAAGCTCCACCCACCAAGAAGCGCAAGACCAAGAAGGATAAGGCTGCTTTCAAAGAGCCTATCTTTGTCGAGCCAATCTCAGTTGCTCGCCCTGCATTTGCCCAGAGAGAACGAAGAATGACTGTTCATGAGCCTGCTCCCATAGAGGCTGAAGATATTCTAGCTGTTGACCCCACCGCAGCTGAAGACATTGGTCCTCATGACAATGTTGAAGATGATGAAGTCCTTCCTCGGATCGAGTACAACATTGAATCTTTGCCTGTTCTCATGAACAGCTAACACATCAGCATTGGTCGTCCATTGACACCAATTGCACAGGATGACTCATGGGCTGATCACCCACAAGATACACCAGCCACACCTCAGCCAACTCAAGACACCAGTTCGGTGCTTGAAGATGAAGATTTTGAGGCCCAACAACCTCCATCTCCTCAGGCGTCGCCAGCTTTTCGCAAGCTTTGCAAAGGACCAAGGCCTCAAGTCGTCGCCCCAAGTGTTCCAGAAGGAGTAGAGCAACCATCTGCACCTGATGTTGCTCCTACTTTGAACCCCTCAGAATCTGAAGCCAAAGCGGCTGAAGATATTCCGGCTGCATCAGCCGAAGAAGAACCACCCCAAGGAGAAGAACAACCCCAAGTTGAAGAGGAACGTACTGCCACACCCCTGTTCTCGAGGAGAACGTGTTCGACCCTCCAGCTCCTGAAGTGGAGGCTACAAACTGAGAGGCTGCCACCACCAACATTGAAGCCAATGACGTGGTCATGGCTGAAGATAATGTGGCACCTGAAGACAAAGTGACGCCTGAAGTGACTGCGCCTGAAGTGACTGCGACTGAAGCCAGTGCTGCGCCTGACGCCAATGCTGCACCTTAAGTAAATCTGCAGCTTGAAGATAATGCCTCTGCTCCTGTTCCGCCTCCACGGCCCCATACCATTGAGAAAGCATACAACAAGGATGATCAGCTTGTTACTGTCCGGTGGCCCATTCTGATTCCACCACCTACCACTGGACCGCGTGCTGCTGGTCCTTAGTTTGATCATCATGTTGCGCACAGGCCCCAAGTTCAGAAGCCTAAGCCAAGACTGCCAGGTTTCCAGGTATTGCAACCTCTTCAGGGTCATTCAATGCCAATAGCTTCACTACGCACAACACCTTCTTTGACAGTGCCAAGAACCCATATTCCAAGCCAAGAATATCATCAGATAGGTTCTGGAGCCATCAGCAGCGCAGGTACTACTCAAGAGTACTCTTTGATCAAGGGCGCATTTTCCCTCATATGCGTCTTGACACTGAAGCTATTGCTGGTCTGCCTTTCCTGGAGGAAGCTCTTGACTGCTTCAGTGATGCTGGCCTGCTCAATTTTGTAACTGATAAAGAGCATTGGAATGAAGAGCTGCTTCTGCAATTCTATGCAACCCTCCACATCCGAGGCTACAACAGGGATTCGAAGACATGGGTCCTTGAGTGGATGTCAGGCAATGTCCATCATGAAGCTAAAGCCTTTGATCTCACTGAGCTTACTGGCCTGCCCACTCGAGGAGATATGTATGAGCCTGGCTGTCAATTACACACTGAAGCCTTAGAGAGTATATTTCAGAAGCGCCAACCCAACATGAACCAAATGCTAAGCATGATGAAGCATCTGCCAAGTGATGCTGAATATCCTAAGGAATTATTTGTTGAAGACCTAGAGTACTTGCCGCGTACCATCTATCATATCATCATGCGTACTCTATGGCCCGTCAAAGGACATTTTTCATCAGCCAAGCTTGAAGGCACTATGAAGACTTTGGTCTTCTATATCTTCAATGGCATCAGCTTCAATGCTCAGGATTTCTTCATTAGGCAAATGGCTATGTCTGGAGCTAATCTATTTGGTCTGAAATTCTATGCCCCTTGGATAATGCGCCTCATCAAGCTGCATTCAGCTGTCACCTATCAGCCCTCTGCTCGCAACCATCAAATCTTCTTGCCTGAGGTTGATATGTCAGCTGAAGCCATCTACCAAGAGCCTGCTAAAGAGCCAGTTAGTCTTCACAACGTTGATCAACAGAGCTTCACTCAGCAGATTGAAGGAGTTCCAGCAGTCTCACGCGTTTATCCTCTGGCTGGCCGTACTCGTCTACCTCGCCACGCTGAAACCGAAGCCACTGAAAGCACCATCGCTCAAAGGCCTCAGAAGCGATCTCGTGTCCTGAATAACCGAGAGCTTCTGGTAGCCCTTCATCAGAACAAGACAAGCATCACCTCTGGTTAAAGCGTTAGATGCAAAGCCTCTTGGTGGATGTCAATCGCATTCGCAATCTTGCCACCAAGAATGCCTTTGTTGCTCATGAAACATGTCGGAGGTCTTGGAAGAGTTTGACCTTGCTGAGTGTTGAAGCGGATCTTCAAGACGATGGCTTCACAGAGAGATTCAAGTTTGACAACACTCCTCCAAGGACTGCTGTTATGCGTCGAACTCCATCCCTTGAAGATTCTGAATACTCCTCCTCCGCTGCATCAATTGACGCCAGGGTGATCGATGATCAAGATGATGCTACTTCACCGCCTCCCACTTGAGCGCGCATCGACACTGCACCAACTACTTCTGCACCACCAAACACCATCAACACCATCATCGACCCTGCATCCTCTCCTGCTCCAATTGGGAACGAGTAGAGGCTCTATGTCTTCAAACCTTTTTGGTCCTTACTGACAAAAGGGGGAGAAGCATATGAGTTGATAGTCTTCAAGCGGGTCCATATGGGCGGGCGCTTTATAATTTGCCTAGTGTTTACAACTGTCGTTTTGCTACATTTCGTTCTTTGAGTTGTAACACTTAAACTGATGGTCGTCTACTACGTTTTTATGCTACTCTGTAATGCGATTATAAATTCCGCATCTGCTATCTTATATTCCGCACTTAGTCATTATTGCAGACGTCCATTTTTCATCATGCATGTCATTATCTTCGACCTATCAATTGTGCATGATGAATTGTCTTCATATGTTGAAGAGGATCTCCACAAGTACAACCTGCCATGTGCATTTGCATTCAAAGGAAAATCAACTATATGCACATCTTCAGGGGGAGCCTTTTGCTACTTACGAAGACAATACCTTTATCCTTTACAATTTCACATATCTTTATCCCCGTTGAAAACTTCAACCAGTTTGTCATCAATCACCAAAAAGGGGGAGATTGTAAGTGCATCTAGTGCCACCCCTAGTTGGTTTTGGAGTATTGACGACAAACCTGGTTGAGGGACTAATGTGTTTGTGAGAATTGCAGGATAACACAGGTAGTAGTCCCTCATTGATTCGTTTAACCTACCGGAGATGACCCCTAAAAATGTATAAAGACATTGATATCAGTGGTGGTATATGAAGATAATCATATTGAAGACTATGACATGAGAAGACATTGAGTGAAGACTATGGAGAGCGAAGACGTAGATGTTTCATTGTTTCCTTTTTCTTCTTTGTTGAGTCATAGGAACCACCGTACTGTTAACACTACAGGAATCAGCTACTTTGTCGTCCGCCATAGCGGACGGCAAAGGCACGAACGGCGGACGGCAAAGGCCTTTGCCGTCAGCGGCGGACGGCAAAAGGCTCCGGCAAAGTAGGCTACGGTAAACAGGTTCTTTGCCGTCTGCTACTGACGGCAAAGTCTTTGCCGTCTGCGGCGGACGGCAAAGAGAGAGCGGCAGACGGCAAAGACGGCGGACGGCAATAATTGCGCTGTCAGTCCGTTAAGTGGCTAACGGAAGGCCTTTGCCGTCCGCCGCGGACGTCAAAATTTCTAGGGTCTTTGCCGTCCGCCGTATGATGTCATCTGCACGTCACTACGTTGCAGGTTCTTTGCCGTCTGCCACTGACGGCAAAGTCTTTGCCGTCTGCCACTGTAGGCAAACTGACCAAATGGGTCAGCTTCCAGGAAAGGAAGCACAGGTGGACGCCACGTGGCTTCTTTGCCGTCCGCGGCAGACGGCAAAGAGCCCGTTACCGTCGGTGGCAGACGGCAAAGAGCCTGCATATTGGCTCTTTTATCTGTTTTTTTATTAAATCCAACAATTTTCATCACAAATATATATGACATATATAGATATATTTCAAAAGGCCATTATAGAGCAAACATATAAGATATCCAACACATAACTTCATCATCCAACCATATATATTACATGCATAGTTCCATCATACATAACAAGTTCAACATAGAGGCATCCAACCATATATATTACAATAGTTTCATCCAACGATACATGCATAGTTCAACGATACAAAAGAAACAGAGAAAGGGATAAGGAGCACTCCATCTATGCAAGCTTTCGTCAAGTGAATGAAATCTGCAAAATGGGAAATAAGAAAGTTAGAAGAAGAAGATTAGAAGAAGAAGAAGAAGAAAATGAAGAAGAAGAAGAAGAATATATATGACATTTATGAGCTAATTTAGGTGAAATTGATCATTTGTGAGCTAACTTAGGTGAAATGGATCGTTTATGAGCTAACCTAGGTGCAATGGATCGCTTATGAGCAAACTTAGGTAAAATGCATCATTTTAGAGGTAACCTAGGTAAGATGGATCATTTTGGAGCTAAGCTAGGTAAAATGGGTCATTTTAGAGCTAACTTCAGTAGAATGGATCATTTATGAGCTAACTTAGGTAAAATGGATCGTATATGAGCTAACTAAGCTAATTATGCAATTTTTGACATAAGTAAGCTAAGTATAGATCGTTTTAGAGCTAACTTAGGTAAAATGGATGGTTTTGGAGGTCAGTAAGCTTATTAAGTCATTTTGGAGGAGAAGAAGCTAAGTCTATGTCATTATGGTAAGCATTGGAGGAAATAAAGCTAAGTCTAGGTCTTTATGCATGTGTTAAGCAAAACACTAGATAAACTTACCAAGATCCAGGAGGTGTAGGAGCGGGGTGGCTCGTGTCGGTAGCTGGAGAAGGATCGTGTGATGCTTGTCTGGAGTTATGCTGCACCAAAGATCATTTCCAATGTCTTGTTAGCATGATGACACTCAAATGTTAAGACTAGCAAGTAATGTCCATTCAAATAAAACTCACCGTGGTCCCAGGAGCAATCACTGGCATCGGCGGAGCGGTCTGACCTGAATTCTCGCACACAGACTGCACATTTGGTTTTGACGACTCAGTCATACTAGTTAGTAATGAGACAAACACTACATGAATGTTTTGGCTAATCTGCAGAAGAAACTTACCACAAGGAGCTCGTACATGGCCCTTGCCTGCATGTCATTCCGTGACCTCTCCTCCTCCAGCATCTTTGTCATCCTCTCCTCCAACTCCCGCTGCCTCTCCGCCGCCTCCGCCAGAAGTTTCTCTGTTCTATCTCTCTCACTCTGTATAGCAGCCTGCAATACCACTCACATGACCATTTGTAATCATTGATGGAAGCGCACACAAGGTAATGGAGAAAGATAACTAAGTACGTATCACTAACCTTGATGGCGAGTTGCACTGGCCGTTCACGAGGCCTTATCTCAGGAGCGGAGCTCGACTGGCGCGCCTTGATCTCCGGGAGAGTGCTAGGACAACGGATAAGTCCATCTCCAATGGCTATGGAGCCATGGGACCTCCCACCACCAGATATCATCAAGAGCTCTGGATCAATGGGACCCTGGCTCGGGTTAAAGTCCTCCCCTTTCCTCGCCTTCCCCTCATCTCTATATCTCACGAGCTTGTTGTGGGAGGAGATGTTGGTGAAGTTGTTTGCATCATCGAGGTCAGACTGAGAGAAAGCCTTGACTTTCTTCAAAGAGGCAGTGTGGGCCATGGCATACAGGTCATACACCTCTGGCACCTTATCCGCCTTATTGTAGCGTGCCTGAAAAAGAGAAACAATGAAAATTAGTAATTAAAGGGCTCAAGCTAGCATGATGAATGAATTGCATGAATCATGAAGCAAACCACATACCCAGTTGCGCCCGAACTGATATAAGTTGGAGCTGCCTTGATGGTGTGGCACACCTTCCATTTGGGCACGTTTGTCCTTGGCCTCCTTGTGGAGGGCTAGCCATCGTTGTGAGCACCACTCATCGACCAACACCTCCCAACAATCCATCCGATCTGCACACCATCTCGGAGGCGCCTAAGTTAGCAAATAGAAACTTGAGCGCTACGGCTAAGAATTACTAAATGAAGGAACTTAAGTAGAGAAGGCCTTAAGAATTACCTTCATGTACTGCTCCTTACTCAGGAACTTATCGCGGCACGCCGGCTTGGTCTTCTTGATACCACGCAAGGCGTAGTAGTCTCGAACAGCCTGCACCCGAGCCTCGTGCCGTAAGTTCTGGAGTAGGCGCTTGCAGACGTTCTGGATAACATGTGCCACGTCCTCCTCGTATCCCTCCTCACACCTGTAGAATGTCTGCAATCAAATGAGACAATGTTGATTAGTACAATTAATAACTAGCTAGTTGAAGATTTTTAAATGTGTAAAGGAGAAATTACCCAGAACTTTCTGATCACCATGTCTGCCCTCGTGTCACACACGACACCGTCGATAATCTCATTTGGCGGGGCCGGGGCAGCCACGTAGTGCTCCCAGCTCAATCCAAGCTCTGGAAGCCGACCCTCACCAGGCAACGTGACAAACCCCGGGAAGTTTTGCCGGCAAAGAACTCCAAGGACGGAGTTGGGCCGGCGGACACTATGATGGTGGTCCCAACCCCTGCAGCATGACAAGGCCAACGCATTAGTTATTTGAAAAAACGTGAATGCACAAGGTACAAAAATATTAAATGCACTTACGTACCTCTCCCCATCAGGTTAAATCAACCACCTCTGCTCGCGGGTCACCGCCACGGACGGGAGCCGTGTAGCACCACGCTGGTAGACGGTGCCCCCCTCCTCCTCAAGATCAGTCGGCTCCCCGCCATCATCAGCATGGCCACTCGGCTCCTCGGGCTGATCCGGCCAGATACCCCATCCGGACGTGTGCTCCTCCGGGGTCACGTGGGCCGAACTCTCGTGGGCCGAAGACCCGTGGACCGGAGGCTCGTGGACCGGAGTCCGTGTAGCCTCCTCCTCGGACGAGTCCACCCTAGCAGTCACGTGCTCGGGTGAAACGGCTGGGGGTGGCGGCGAGGAAGGCACCGTAGCAGTCACCCTACCTCCTCTCCCACGACCACGTGCCCCACCTCCTCTCTTCCTACCTCGTCCCCTGCTGGGCACCACGGTCGACGAAGAAGGGCCCGGTGGTGTGGCCATACTGTCCAGCAACGCTCGGCGGAGAGGTGCGTCTGGAATGGAAGACCTCAGACCACGCTCCCGACCAGCGCCCACCATCTTTCAACACCTGCCATGACAAACAGTAAACGAAATTAGTACAACATAAAAAAAGACCGACATGAATAATAATATGTGTATCACCCTTTTTAGGCTCGTCAGCATTGTACCGAGGCTTCGGATTATGCAAATGACTATTTTTGGCTTCGTAGTGCGCTGTTACGAAGTTTGCCGCCTCCTCTGTAATGAATGCCTCAGCCATCGATGCTTCAATTCAACGTTTATTTTTACATTTTTCTCGAAGCGTCTTCTGCATCCTCTCAGTTGGGTAGCACCAACGATTTTGCACGGGCCCCCCCAATCTTGCCTCGGTCGGGAGATGCAAAATCAAATGCTGCATTGGATTAAAGAAGCCCGGTGGATAGATCTTCTCTAACTTGCAGATCAACTCCGGCGCCAACTCTTCCATTTCTTCTAGCACGCCAGGCGATAGTTCTTTCGCACAAAGAACACGGAAGAAATAGCTGAGTTCTGCCAGTACTAGCCATTCATCCTCAGGGATGAAGCCACGCAACATCACCGGCATTACCCGCTCAATCCATATGTGCCAATCATGACTCTTGAGACCAAATATCTTCAGTTTATCAAGATTCGCTCCCCTCTTTAGATTCGCTGCATACCCATCGGGAAACATCAACTGCTGTTGCACCCACAAGAGAATTTCCCTCATAGCTGGCCTTCCAAGATTGAACCATGCCTTTGGCTTCGTCCAGTTCTGCTTTCCTTTCGGTTCTTTCATGTTTTGTAACGGCCTATCACATAGCGCCTCTAGATCGACTCTGGCCTTAGTATTATCCTTTGACTTCCCATCTATGCCGAACAATGTACCAAAAAGTGCCTCGGCGATATTCTTCTCAGTGTGCATCACGTCGATGTTGTGTGGGCAAAGGAGGTCTTTGAAGTAAGGCAGATCCCATAAGCATGTTTTGTGAGTCCACGCGTGCTTAGTATTATACCCCTTGAAGTACCCTGGACGTTGTGGATTTGGCTCGAGAGCGTTTAACTGATCCAGGGTCTGTTGGCCTGTCAATGCAGGTGGTGCAGAGTTTTTGACAACTCTACCCCTGATGAAGTTCTTCTTGTCTTTCCTGAACTTATGGCGAGGATCCAGGAACTGTCTATGCATGTCGAAGCAAGAAAACTTGCGACCGGCCTGAAGCCAACGAAACTCAAGAGCTCCCTTGCATGTGGGGCACGGGAACCTTCCATGCACACACCAGCCAACGAATAGCGCATACGCCGGCAAGTCATGCGTCGAGTACATGTACCATACATGCATTATGAAGTTCCGTTTGCTAAAGGCGTCGTATGTCTTCAACCCATTAACCCAGGCTTCTTGCAATTCGTCCTTAAGCGGCTGCATGTACACATTCATATTTTTGCCCGGATAGTTGGGTCCTGGAATTATCAACGTCAGGAAAATGTTCTTTCTTTGCATAATCTGTCCGGGGGGAGACTGAGTGGAAAGACAAATACGGGCCAACAACTATATTGGGCTGCCGTCATACCAAACACACTGAACCCATCCGTGCTGATGCCGACTCGAGGATGCCTCGGATCTGCCGCTTTGTCAGCATGTAATTCATCAAACTTTTTCCACGCAACACCATCCGATGTGTGTACCATCATCAGATTCCCATCTGCATCTAGTTCAGTTCTTTTGCCTGTTTTGTGCCATGTCATCTGTCTGGCCGTCTCTTCGACCATGAAAAGACGTTGAAGTCTTGGTACGATTGGCATATACCGAAGAACACTAACGGGGATTTTGGTCTGTGTCTTCTCACCCATACCGTTGTCTACCACAATATACCTGGAAGACTTGCAAATGGGACAATAGTTCAAGTCCGCATAGTCAAGCCTAAATAAGGCACATCCTTTCTCACGGGCATGTATCTTCTCATAGGGCATCTTCAGTGCACGGAGGATTTTGTCCGACTGGTACAGGTTTGCAGGCATTACATGGCCTTTGGGTAGAAAGCGTCCAAATACTGTCATAATTGCGTCATAGCATTCTCTGCCCAAGTTGAACTGAGCCTTCAGAGCCATTACTTGTGAGATGGCATCCAACTGACAAAGCTCAGTGTGCTCGTGGAGCGGACGTTTCGAAGACTCCAACATTTCATTGAAGGCCTTTGCAGATTCCTCCATCTCCTCGTCCGAATCCCGAGCATCATCATAGTCTTGCACCATGTTTTCCATCCCGGTACCATGCTCGCCGGTGCGACGACGATCCACCTCAGCTCGGTCACGTTGGGCAGACTCACCATGAAATGTCCACACCGTATAATCGGGCGTAAAACCACTCTTCTGCAGGTGTTTGCCCATTTCAGCCTTTGTCTTCTTTTCCCAATTGCCGCACCGGAAACAGGGGCACCAGGTTTTCTTTTGGCCATTTGCAAATGCGGCTTGCACAAACCCCTTAGTTTTTGTGAACCATTCAGCGCTCCATTTGTTCTGACCAGTGTGACCGGTATACATCCAAGCACGGTCACTCATCTTGACTTTCAGAGCTACTGGACACACAACAATTATATATGTAATTCACCATGTATATATTCATCAGTTGATCTACTTTGTCAATTTTATTACGTCCATGCAACCTACACTCTAATAGGTAATGATAGGTCCTAATCCCACCCGTGTATGTGTAGATTGGGTTCATTTTCCCATGCTATGCTCCGGATCCGACGCAAAATTTCGGCAGCACCTCCCCGCTGTTCTCCTGATACACGTCTCTGCAATAAATAGAGAGTATGTGTACCCGGAGAACAACAGGGGAGGCACTGACGAAATTTATGCGTCGGATCCGGAGCAAAGCATATGGGAAAACGAACCCAATCTACACATACTCGGGCTGTCCATGGATAGCGTTGGACAATTCGAAAGAATCAAGGTTATAAATATGCAAATGCATGCATATTTATAACTATGACGCTTTCGAACGGGAGACACATATTGGTTACGCATACTGATGATTCAAGACACATATATAGCTAGCTATCAAGTTTCATCGGAATAGATCAAATAATTAATGGGGGAGGAGGACTTGTCATTTGTGCTCACCCACGAACGAAGGGGAAGAGCTCGTCAAACGCACGACGAGGTCGTCAAACAACAAACCTCGCAGCAATGAAACAACTGCACATTTAAAACTACACGATCAACACAATTATATATGATGTTTTTCATAACTAAATCGAAAAATATATGACCTAACTAATAATTCACAAATATATGACCCCGTCGGCCTCTGGAAGGCCAAAGAACACCTTTTCGGGAGGTGTCGGGGGTCGGCGTCGGGGTCGGGTGTCGTGGTGTCG
>LR738712.1:324167343-324533059 GCA_902687465.1 Secale cereale
ACGGTGGGGCGATAGGGCGAGGGGAGGTGGGGCAAGGGGGCGGCAGTGGGTGGCGGGGGCTGCGGCGGGAGGCGGTGGTCGTCGGGGAGGATGGGGATAGAAACAGAGAGAGGTGGGCAGGGTGGGGCTCGGCCGTTATTACCCTAATTGTTTGCCCCCTTTGCCGTCCGCTTTTTTACTCTTTGCCGTCTGCTAGCGGATGGCAAAGAGGGGCCCCGTTAGGTTTTCCTTAATCAGCCCGTTAGTGTGGGTCACCTCCCTCTTTGCCGTCTGCCAGCTGACGGCAAAGAATCTTTGCTGTCTGCTAGCGGACGGCAAAGAACTGGTTGATGGCAAAGAAGGTCTTTGCCATCAGCCAGTTCTTTGTCGTCTGCTTTTGGGTAGCTGATGGCAAAGAGCTTCTTTGCCGTCTGCTAGCAGACGGCAAAGAGCTGGCAGATGGCAAAGTAGCTGATTCCAGTAGTGTAAGTGGGGTCCAAGTGAACTAAGTCAGAGTGACTGAAGTGATGCTCAACCAAATCCTATGTCTTCGAGCGAAGACTATGAGAGCAAATCTTATCCAAAGTCGGATGAGTCAGCTTTACTTGTAGCTCAAGTAAAGTTGCCGTGTGTGTTTGAAATCTGACCGTTGGAACACGTGTCAGTTCCTTAGTGACCCAGGGTCACTTCGAACAAATCAGGTCGGGTATAGCCCACCCCTACACCATAAATTGGTGGCTGCTCAGAGTTATTGCACGGCTTTTGTCATTTGAGAGCAACCCACCTCCGAAGCATTTGAGAGAGAAATCCTTGCGAGGATAAAGCCCAAACACCCAGAGCCAAAGAGTGTTAGGCATCACTGAAGTCTTTATGTCTGTGTGACCTGAAGACTTATTACACTTGAGGACTGTGTTTCCTCCAGCCGGTTAGGCGTTGATACGTCTCAAACGTATCTACTTTTCCAAACACTTTTGCTATTGTTTTGACCTCATTCTTGCATGATTTGAACTAAACTAACCCGGCCAGACGCTGTTTTCAGCAGAGCTGCCTGTATGGTTTTATTGTGTGCAGGGAAACGGATTTTTAGGTGTCTCAGAAAATTCCATGAAAAATCATAGAAAATCCACGCACCCGAAGGGCCCTTGTGCCAAAAGATGGGCCAGAGGGCAGCCAGGGGGGCCCAGGCGCCCTGCCCAGGCGGCCCCACCCCTGGCCGCGCCGGGAGGCCGCCTGGGCGGGTCCTTCCCCCTCTGGTGCCCTAGTTTGACCCGTATTTATCCCCATGACGAGAAAACCCCAGAACAGAAGTCGTTTTCCCAGTTTCCGTCGCGGAGCCGCCGCCACCCTCTGTTCTTCTTCGGGAAGGCTAATCTGGAGGCTGATTTGGCCTCTGGAGAGGGGAGATCGTCGCCATCGTCATCATCATCACCACTCCATCCTCCCTCCATGGCTTCTCCTTCCATCTGTGAGTAATTCCCTGCTGTAGGCAAAGGGGATGGTAGGGATTGGATGAGTTAGATCATGTAATAGTTTATCAGATTGTTGGGGGCATGTTGCCTATCATCTACTATGGTGTTTATCATCTTTGCTTCAACTTGTTGCTCTTAATGCTTGTCACTTAGGGCCCGAGTGCCATGATTTCATATCTGAACCATATGTGTTTGCATGAATATATTTGTGTTCTTGATCCTATCTATGAGTTGTTTGCACCTATTATGGTCCGGAATCGGCTATCCCAAAAGTGACAGCTTGGGACACCAAACGGGATGGTCCATGATTTGAGGATTACATGTATCCATTGAGTTTATTGCTTTGTTCCGGTGCTCTTTGACAGGAGCACCTTAATCTCCATAAGTTCCTTTTGGCCCCATTCGTAGCGGGATGGTAGGACAAAAGATGTTGTGCAAGTTCTTATTGCAAGCACGTACAACTACCTATGGGATACATGCCTAATGTTTGATATTTGCCTAGATGATCATCACTTTTCTGTGTGCCTTGCCCCAAGTTAGATTCATGATATATCTCATCCATGCAGCACCCAACCATCCATCTCCCTAGCCTACAGTGTTTCAATCCTGCTGGTTATTAGTTGTTACTTTTGCTGTTTACTTTTGCTGTCATCACCATCACTATCATATCACCGTTACCACTTATCTTTTGTTGCAAGTAAGTATATTTCAGGTGCGGTTGAATTGACAACTCAACTGTCAAAGCTTATAAATACTCTTTGGCTCCCCGTGTGTCAAATCTATAAATTGGGTTATTCTTACCCGCGAAGACTATCTCGATCCCTTACGGTTGAGGGTTATCAAGTACCGTTTTCTGGCGCCGTTGCCGGGGAGCATAGCAATATTTACAAGTCTACTTGAAGTATCCTACCTGCTGCACTTCATCCGCTATGGGTAAGAAAGGAGACCCCAAGGTTCCGATCTTACTATTCACTACAAGAAGAGGTACTGTTCTGAACACTAGTGCTACACTTGATTCACCTTCTGTTATGAGTAAGTTTGCCTTACCGCCACCACATGATGCTTCTACTGAATCTGTTACTATGTCTGATACTTTTGATGATGCTTCCACTACTCTTGATGATATTGGTTCACTTGGTTATGCTCTTGAGAAACAGATCGCTGCTGCTGCAAAAAAAAATCTGGAATTGAAATTCCTGTTACTCGCTACCCCATTGGTGGAACTTATGATTATCCTGATTTGAGTAAACTCAAGGAGAGACTCCTTTATGATGATTACATTATGCTTGATGATGATTTATGCAGGGAACTGAGAGAGTTTGCCGGCTCTGACCCTGAAGCTATTAAGAAGCTGCTTGAAAAACACTCCTTGAAGAACAAGACTGTTCCTGATCCTGAATTTGCTACATCTCCTATATGCATCAATGATCCTAATTATGATTTCTCTGTTGATATTTCACTTATATCTATGGTTGAAGATGACCCCTTTTATGGCAGAGAAAATGATGATGCTATTGCACACCTGACCAAACTCACTGAGTTGGGTGGCTTGTTTACCACGGATGAGATGATACGAAACTTTTATGTGACTAAGCTTCTTCCTTTCTCTTTGAAGGAAGGTGCTAAAACATGGTATGATTCACTACCATGTGGTTCCATTAAGAGTCCTCAAGACTTAGCTCACTCTTTTGTTGATAAGTACTTTCCTGCTCATATGCAACATGTTGCTTTACAAAGAATTTATAACTTTAAACAGTTGCAGGATGAGCACCTCCCTAAAGCTTGGGGGAGGTACTGTAGTTTGATCCGGGCTAGACCAAGACATGGAGTCCCTAAGAATGAATTAATGGATATATTTTATGCTGGTCTAACTGATGAATCCAGGTCCTATTTGGATAGTTGTGCTGGTTGTGTTTTCAGGAAAAGAACACCGGACGATGCAGAGGATTTGATGGGCAGGATTGCCAAAAACCATGAAGATTGGTCCGTCCCTGAACCACCTCCACCACCAAAGAAGAGGGGCATGTTTGTTCTAAGCCCCGAAGATATGCGAGAAGCAAAGAAGTCCATTAAAGAGAAGGGTATTAAAACTGAAGACGTGAAGAATCTACCCCCTATTGAGAAGTTGTGTGAGCCTACCACTCACCCTCCTATGGTAGAGGTACACTCTCTTTTAGATTTCAACGCAAGTGACATCCCTCATGGTAAGCCTCCTGATCAATGTTTAGATGAGCTTGATAATTTTATTATGAAACAAAATCATTTTAATGAGAGGATACAAAGTCAATTGCATGATAATTCCCTTGCTATCAAAAGTTTGCTTGATGTTCTAGGTAGAACAGTTAATGATGTTAAATGTCTTGTGAAGCATTTTCATATGGTTTAAACTCAGCTTGAACAAATTTCTAATGTGCAAAAAGATTTGCTTGCTAACAATGCCAAACAAGATGATTTGCAGGCCTTCGGGATTAAGACCCGAGGAGGAACTAGCACTCAAGATCCTCTCTATCCAGAGGGGCATCCGAGGAGAATCGAGCAAGATTCTCAAATGCGGGAAGAAGAAATTGTTGGCTCTCCAAAGAAGAAGAAGAAGAAACACAAGGAGGCTGACAATTCCAATGATCCTACTACAAGTGAAGAGCCAGCTGTTGATCCCAACAGTATATCTACCTCCAATGCTGAGACTGAAGACAATGCCGAACCTGAAGGTAAGGATAATGAGAAGAATGATCCGCCTGAAGTTCGAGAAGAAGAAGCACCTAACAAACGCAAGAAGTACACTAGTGAAGACTTCGTCGCAAGAAGACATGGGAAGGAAAGAGAACCATGGATACAGAAACCCATGCCCTTTCCAGGTAAGTCTCTCAAATCTAAAGAAGAAGAGCATTACAATAAGTTTTGTGAGTGGATGAAACCTCTTTTTCTTCAAATCCCTTTGACTGATGCTATTAAGCTACCTCCCTATTCAAAATATATGAAAGATATTGTTACTAATAAAAGAAAAGTTCCTAATGAAGCAATATCTACTATGCTTGCTAACTACTCTTTCAGTGGCAACATTCCTGAGAAGCTTGGTGATCCAGGTATACCCACCATTCCTTGCTCCATAAAGAATAATTATGTCAAAACTGCTTTATGTGATCTTGGAGCAGGAGTGAGTGTTATTCCTCTCTCTCTTTACAAGAGGCTTTGTCTAGAGAAACTAATTCCTACAGATATCTCTCTTCAGCTGGCTGACAAGTCAACCGCCGTTCCGATAGGTATTTGTGAGGATGTTCCCGTAGAAGTTGCTAATTGTTTGATCCTTACTGATTTTGTCGTGCTTGACATGCCGAGGATGGGAGCATGTCCATTATTCTTGGTAGACCTTTTATTAACACCGCAAGTGCTATTATTGATTGCAATAAAGGAAAGGTTACCTTCAATGTGAATGATAAAGAACACACGGTGTATTTTCCAAAGAAGACCGACAAGAGGCATGGCCTCAACTCTATAGAAAATATCGAGACCGTGAAGATTGGAGAATGGGACTGTCCACTACATGTGCACCACAAATACAAAACTATCATGGTGGGGACAATGTCCATTAAAGTAAAGGTGCAATGATCACTTCGTAAGAGGTGAGACTTTTTGCTCTATATATCGCCTGTTTGTTGGTAAGACTTGATCAACCTTACTAGTGAGCATGTTTTATATAAGTAAAAACTTGAGCTTGTTATGTTTTCATTTGTTTTAGCTTTTGTTCTCCTTGCTGTACCAAATGTTTATGTTTTTGAAGCTTCACAATACTAATCACTGCTTTAAGTTTTCAGAAAGTTTTGCAGCTTTTTGAACTTCGAAAAAATTTCAACAGTGAAGTTTTCAGAAAAATTCTAGAAAAATAAAAATAAAAATTTCCATGCCGGGAGTGACCCAGAGGCACCTGGGGCTGACTAGGGGGAGCCACCAGTGGCCCAGGCGGCCAGCTGGCGCGGCCTGCCCCCTGGTCGTGCCCATAGGGCGCCTGGGGCCCACAGGACCCCCCTCCAGGTGAGTCTTCTTCCTCTCTCTCTCTTTCTCTCCAAAAACACGAGCTCTGCACTTGTTCTTGCGTTCTTGCTGCTTTTGGAGGCGATTTTCGATCTCTCTCTACAGCCTATCATTGGAGCTGAGATTTTGATCAAATACTCCCTGGTATGTAACTCCTCCAATTAGATTTTTGTTTGGTGGCTTCATTTGTGAGTATTTAGTAGTTCTTGGTGCTGTATAGATGAGTTTGCATGCATGTTTAGAAATTTATTTTCCAAGTTTTGATGCAAGTTTATGCCTTAGGTAAGTGAGTTGAGTAGTTGCCTTAACCACTTTGTTTAAATCCTTGTTTTTGTAATTTGTCAAAAAATTCAGAAATGAGTTTGATAGGAAGGGCAAAGGGGTGGCTTGAGAAGAAGAGGCCCGCGCACTTCGATCAAGTTACTAGAGCCGCAGCCTCACCCTCGACTGCTAGGGTGAGCTACAATGAAGATCATGTGCCCCTAGAGTTGTTGGAAGACACAAGTCCAGCACGTGCTATGATGTTCCCATGTGATGAATTCCTTGAAGCTGCGGGAATTAAGGATGAGTTTTATAATCTTTGTGCTAATGCAGGTTTGACACGGCTCGTCACGTGCCGTGTTACTCAGTATCAAAAACTCACCTCCAGTTTCATTAACAGTTTTAGATATAACCTTGATACTGGAGCTATTGAGTTTAAAATTTACAATAATCTTTTGACCATGCCCTTGGAAAAGTTTTGTGAAATAATAGGTGTGCCAAACGTTGGGAGGACGACGAAGATGACCTCTCAGCCCTCCGAGCTGAAAACCATCTTCAACTCTCTCTGCAGCATGGGTACGAGGGATATACATCGGTCAAAGATCTCCAGCATCTTATTCCCTCACCTCAGGTATTTTGCGTATTATGTTGCTAGAGTGGTATTAGCTCGTGACAACACGAGCAACACTTCTGCGCCAGATATTGCTATCCTGGCAACCGCCCTCTCAGGGAGGTTTGATTATAATTTGGGTGCCTTAATTGCTCGACGCCTTGCTATGAACGGTAACAGGGGAGATTTATTTGGTGGCGTTTATGCCACACTTATCTTAGAATATCTTAAAGGCACCCCACACCCTGATGATAAGCCTTTTACTTATTTAAGTTTTGATCTTGCTGCTATGAAAAGGCATAAGTTTGTTACCATGACTTCTGAGCTTGGTAACCTTGTTTATATCTTGCGTTTCGGAACTACCGCGGAACGCAAGATCCGTCTACATGCACCTCTTTTGTTTGATTTTTCTCGCAGGAACGGACGGTCCTTCGATGTTATTCAGTTCGATGAGTTCATGGTCCAGCATCAGTTTCATAACCCCATGGAGGGGGTTGTGCCCAACGAGGAGGAGCACGGTGAGTTACCACCTTTCTAGGGGGAGACCGTCACCCAGTTTGGTGAAGGGTCTTCCTCTGCTTGGAGTACGGACCCTTCTTCGTGGGAGGATCCGAGGAGTTCGGTGTACGCGCCGTCTACGACCCTTGGACTCACCAGCATTCCCCCGGAGCAGGAGGCTCCTGGGGCAGTAGCTACTACCAACTTAGGCCAAAAGCCTAAGCTTGGGGGAGCACGTGCCCTTCTCACTTTTCCATTGTATTATCCGTTTTATTTCTGTTCGCTTTGATCTTTTTGAAGTTTTTGCCCGTTCTTCTTTGTTCTTTATTTGCAAAAACAACAAAAAGATTTTCTCTTTCTTTTGCTTTCGTTCAACCTTTGAAATAACCCAAAAAGATTTCCTTTCTCTCTTTAGTTTGCTTTGTTTTCAGAGTTCAGCTCGAGTCCGTGATGGCGTTTAATTATATTTCCTACATTCGATCTTGCAAGTGACGAGGCAGTAATGACGAAGATCGACTGAAGGGAAGCAACAAGGAAAACCGGTATGAACTCTTCTTGTTTCTACTTTTGTACATATGTCTGTACTTATGATCTAGAGACCAGCTTGTAGCGACATAGTGCTATGTTTACAATGCTTTCCCAGTGGTTCATGCTTTCCTTGTGGCTAGTCTCAAATAGCTAGAGTATATAAGGTGTTATTGAAATGATTTACATGCATTGCATTGTTCATAGTTTGGTATACTAAGGTGGTATTTCCCTTTGGAGAATTCTTGGATTGACTTGGCACATGTTTACACATGTTAAAGACTAAAAAGTATGCTTTGCCTTGATGATCTTTGAGTTCAGAATAGTTATATCACTTTCATGTCCGATTCAATGTTGCTTTGTCGCTCTGCATGATTATGACCGTTATTGCTCTCTAGTTGGTCGCTTCCCAGTCTCTTGCTAGCCTTCGCTCCTACTAAGCGGAATTCTGCTTGTGCATCCAAATCCTTTCAAACCAGTTATTCCATATGAGTCCACCATACCTTCCTACGTGGTATTTACCTGCCATCCTAACGAAGACTTTCTTGTACCATCTCGAAATTATTCAAATTTACTCCTGTTTTGTGCTTCTGTTTTAGCTCATGAGGAAGTAGTAGTTAATTCATGATCTTTTTAAGTTGGACAAGTTTTATCCCGGGATTGCATGTCTAATCTGCAAACCCCTAATACGAGAAGGAACTGGCATGAGTGCGCCCGGCTCATAAAAGATAATACAAAAAACAAACCCTCCATCACGCTTTGTTCATGAGAAATCAGAAAACTTTTGGCAGTGATAAACAAAGGAGATTAAGGGGATGTGATCGTCCCCGTGCGGGAGCCGTTCCTCGAAACTTGTCCAGCTCGAGAAGTAATTGGGTTGTCTACTAACATTCGTTGACGAAATATGCACCTCCCAAAATCATTTTTACCTCTGTTTTCAAAACCAAGAGCTCTGGTACATGTTTAGTCTTTGCTTCCAACCATGGGTTTTCAACCTCGCCATCAAATTCCACGGTTCAAGAGTCTCCACCTTCTTTCTTCAAAGCACCAACTAGGAGAGCATACTTGTCATTCTGAGTGTAATGTGCATTGTCCCAAAGTATTACATTGTCTTCTGCATGCTTGTGATATTATTTATTCTGAAATTCTTAGTTCTAGTCTCCTTTAAAACTCTGGAGGAGTTTCTGCATTTATGTTTTGCTTCACTCATGGAGGCTAGCGAGATACCACTCTAGTATGTTCAAGCTATGTGCAATGTAATCTTGTCTTGATTTTCAGTAGTATATTATTTACTTTTAGGTATTTGTGATTGGTCACTTGAAAGAAGGATTGCTCCGTGCATTGTCCTCATAGCATTGTTTCAATACTTGCTAGACTCTTTTCGTAGTACATGCTTATATACATCTAATGAAGCAAAAGAGTTTGTCAAAGTTTTCTTTGTCGCGTCCAGTAGCAATATGCTAAGCTTGGGGGAGTTGATACGTCTCAAACGTATCTACTTTTCCAAACACTTTTGCTATTGTTTTGACCTCATTCTTGCATGATTTGAACTAAACTAACCCGGACTGACGCTGTTTTCAGCAGAGCTGCCTGTATGGTTTTATTGTGTGCAGGGAAACGGATTTTTAGGTGTCTCAGAAAATTCCACGAAAAATCACAGAAAATCCACGCACCCGAAGGGCCCTTGTGCCAAAAGATGGGCCAGAGGGCAGCCAAGGGGGCCCAGGCGCCCTGCCCAGGCAGCCCCACCCCTGGCCGCGCCGGGAGGCCGCCTGGGCGGGTCCTTCCCCCTCTGGTGCCCTACTTTGACCCGTATTTATCCCCGTGACGAGCAAACCCTAGAACATAAGTCGTTTTCCTAGTTTCCGTCGCGGAGCCGCCGCCACCCTCTGTTCTTCTTCGGGAGGGTAATCTGGAGGCTGATTTGGCCTCCGGAGAGGGGAGATCGTCGCCATCGTCATCATCATCACCACTCCATCCTCCCTCCATGGCTTCTCCTTCCATGTGTGAGTAATTCCCTGCTGTAGGCAAAGGGGATGGGAGGGATTGGATGAGTTAGATCATGTAATAGTTTATCAGATTGTTGGGGGCATGTTGCCTATCATCTACTATGGTGTTTATCATCTTTGCTTCAACTTGTTGCTCTTAATTCTTGTCACTTAGGGCCCGAGTGCCATGATTTCAGATCAGAACCATGTGTGTTTGCATGAATATATTTGTGTTCTTGATCCTATCTATGAGTTGTTTGCACCTATTACGGTCCGGAACCGGCGATCCCAAAAGTGACAGCTTGGGACACCAAAGGGGATGGTCCATGATTTGAGGCATGTATCCATTGAGTTTATTGCTTTGTTCCGGTGCTCTTTGACAGGAGCACCTTAATCTCCATAAGTTCCTTTTGGCCCCGTTCGTAGCGGGATTGTAGGACAAAAGATGTTGTGCAAGTTCTTATTGCAAGCACGTACAACTACCTATGGGATACATGCCTAATGTTTGATATTTTCCTAGATGATCATTACTTTTCTGTGTGCCTTGGACCAAGTTAGATTCATGATATATCTCATCCATGCAGCACCCAACCATCCATCTCCCTAGCCTACAGTGTTTCAATCATGTTGGTTATTAGTTGTTACTTTTGCTGTTTACTTTTGCTGTCATCACCATCACTATCATATCACCGTTACCACTTATCTTTTGTTGCAAGTAAGTATATTTCAGGTGCGGATGAATTGACAACTCAACTGTCAAAGCTTATAAATACTCTTTGGCTCCCCGTGTGTCGAATCTATAAATTGGGTTATTCTTACCCGCGAAGACTATCTCGATCCCTTACGGTTGAGGGTTATCAGGTGTCACGTTCTGAGCATCCAAGAGTTATTGTGGATCGCCAGTGAACGAAGTCTGTGAAGGTTTGGAAGTCTACCTTGAAGACTTACCAGAGTGATTGGGCGAGGACTAGGTGTCCTTAGCTCAAGGGGAACAAGGTGAAGACGCAGTCTTCTGAGTTAAATCTCAGCCTCCCTAACCAGACGTACAGTTGTCAAAGCAACTGGAACTGGTCTAACAAATCATTGTCTTCCCCGAGCTACTGGTTCTATCCTTCCCTTCCTTTTACTTACTGCTATACGTTGTGAAGTCATTGCATGCTTGCCTTATCTGATTGACTTCACTGAGTATCTACTAGTTGTGATTGGCTTCATTCCTTATTCCATTATGATCCCTAGTGCCTAGCTGCTATTAGTCTTCGTGCTTTCACTTCATTGAATACATGACTATGGCTTATCTAGTGTAGTCCAGTTTCCGCTGCATACTAATAGGACTGAGTTTATCGTTTGTCTTCGAAACTACCATGTTTTGAAGCATTTCGTAAAAATCTCCTATTCACCCCCTCTAGTCGATATACTGCACTTTCACCTATCCTTACACAAATGTAACCAAACAAAATCTCCAGGTGCAAAGACAACACGTTTTCTACCCTTATCTCTAACAAGTTTATATTTAGCATTCATGCGCTCAATATTTTCCTTAGTTAACTCATGCATTTTTAAGATCAATTCAACACATCTTAGTAGTAGAATGCAACGAACGATTATAAGCAAATTCAATATGAGGCAAACATTCTTCCCACATTTTCTTGTTATTCTTCAAAACAGCCCTAAGCATAGTAGACAAAGTTCTATTGACTACTTCAGTTTGTCCATCAGTTTGGGGTTGACAAGTAGTACTAAAAAGTAGTTTAGTCCCCAACTTAGCCCATAAGCATCTCCAAAAGTGGCTAAGAAATTTAGTATCGCGATCTGAAACAATAGTATTTGGCACACCATGCAAGTGAATAATTTCATGAAAGAACAAATCAGCAACATTAGCAGCATCATCGCTTTTATGACATGATATAAAGTGTGCCATCTTCGTGAACCTATCCACGACAACAAATATGCTATCCCTCCACTTCTTTGTTCGAGGTAAACCCAAAACAAAGTCCACAGATATATCTTCCCAAGGAACACGAGGGACAGACAAATGCATATATAAACCATGAGGATTGAGTCGTGACTTAGCTCTTTGACATGTAGTGCAGCGAGCAACAAAACGCTCAACATCCCGTCTCATCTTTGGCCAAAAGAAATGTGTAGCAAGTACGTCCTCCATCTTCTTCACGCCAAAGTGTCCCATTAATCCTCCTCCATGCGCCTCCTCCAACAACAAAAGACGAACAGAGCTAGCTGGAATGCATAGCTTGTTAGCACGAAACACAAATCCATCATTAACGACGAACTTGTTCCATGTTTCCCTTCTTTACAATTCTGCAATACATCTTTAAATTCATCATCATGCACATATTGATCTTTGATGGTCTCCAAACCAAATATTTTAAAGTCAAGTTGTGAAAGCATAGTATAACGACGAGACAATGCATCAGCAATAAAATTTTCTTTTCCCTTCTTGTGTTTAATAACATAAGGGAAAGTCTCTATGAATTCAACCCATTTAGCATGTCTACGGTTCAATTTTGCTTGACTTTTAATGTGCTTCACAGATTCATGATCAGAATGTATAACAAATTCTTTGGGCCATAAATAATGTTGCCATGTTTCCAAAGTCCGAACAAGAGCATATAATACCTTATCATAAGTAGAATAATTCTGGCTAGGCCCACTCAATTTTTCAGAAAAGTATGCAACGGGTTTACCATCTTGTAATAACACACCTCCTAACCCAATTCCACTAGCATTACATTCAAACTCAAAAGTCTTATTAAAATCAGGAAGTTGGAGTAAAGGAGCATGTGTCAACTTATCTTTCAATACCGTGAATGCTTCTTCCTGCGCAGTACCCCAAGCAAAAGGCACATCCTTCTTTGTAAGCTCATTGAGAGGTGCAGCAAAGGTGCTGAAATCTCTCACAAAATGCCTATAGAATCCAGCAAGGCCAAGGAAACTCCTCACGTGTGTGACCGTTTTGAGCTGCGGCCAACTCTCAATAGCTTCAATCTTGGCTTTATCAACCTCATTTCCCCGTGGAGTAACAACATAGCCAAGAAAAGATACTCGGTCGGTACAGAAGGTGCACTTTCCAAGGTTACCAAACAAATGTGCATCACATAGAGCAATAAAAACAACACGTAAATGTTCCAAATGTTCCTCCAAAGATCTGCTATAAATCAATATATCATCAAAGTATAATACCACAAATCGTCCAATGAAAGCACGTAAAACTTCATTCGTTAATCTCATGAAAGTACTAGGTGCATTAGTTAACCCAAAAGGCATGACTAACCACTCATATAATCCAAACTTAGTTTTAAATGCTGTTTTCCATTCATCTCCCAATTTCATACGAATTTGATGGTATCCACTACGCAAATCAACTTTGGAGAATATTGTAGAGCCACTCAATTCATCAAGCATATCATCTAGTCTAGGAATAGGATGACGATAACGAATAGTAATATTATTAATGCCTCTAGAATCAACACACATACGCGAAGCACCATCCTTTTTCGGCACTAGAATAATAGGAACAACACAAGGACTAAGAGATTCGCGTATATAACCTTTGTCGAGTAGCTCCTGTACTTGACGCATAATCTCCTTCGTCTCCTCTGGATTGGTACGTATGGTGCGCGGTTGGTTAGCGATGCACCGGGAATTAAGTCAATCTGATGCTCAATCCCTTGAATAGGTGGTAATCCCGGTGGTATGTCTTGTGGAAAGACGTCCGCGAACTCCTGCAAAATGTTAGTGACAACAGGAGGCAAAGAGGAAGGCACGTCCTCGAATGAAAATAATTCCTCTTTGCCAACAAAAGCATAGCAAACATATTTGCCTAAATCAAGATCATAAATATCCGATTTGATGGCAAGTAAACATCCACTTTTTAATTTAATTTCAGATGCAACATGAGATGATGGTGTGTTATTAGGCTTCATTTGTTGCTCAAATTCTTTTGCCACAATCTGATTTTCACTCTTATTTTGCTCCTGTTTTGCTTTATTAGCTCTATTAATATCATATTTCAAAATGGAATCAGGAGACATAGGAATCAAGCTAATACGTTTATCCTTATGAACAAGAGTATAGTGATTGTTTCTACCATGGTGTACAATTTTTTTATCAAATTGCCATGGTCTACCAAGTAATAAGGAACATGCTTGCATGGGTACCACATCACAATCAACATAATCAGCATATGTGGAGATACTAAAATGCACACAAACAATACGTGTTACCTTAACCTTGCCGCTGTTGTTGAACCATTGAATGTAGTAAGGATGTGGATGTGGTCTTGTGGTGAGAGATAACTTCTCCGGCATCTCCATGCTAGCCAAGTTGCTGCAGCTCCCTCCATCTATGATGACGCGAACAGAACGTTCCTTCACAAATAACTTTGTATGGAACAAATTATGCCTCTGATTTTGCTCCGCTTGTGTGACCTGCACGTTCAAAACACGTTGAGCAACTAAACATTCATACCTGTCAACCTCTTCAGGAGCCATGTATTGCGTCTCATTTTCAGAATCATCTCCACCATGTTCTGCACGTGTAATAAGAGCCAAAATCTCCTCATCATAGTCACTAGTGGACTTATAACCACCATCCTCGGTAGCAATCATGACACGCTGCGATGGACATTTGCTCGCATAGTGACCACGACCAGTGCAACGACGAGATATAACATCATGTGTTGGCCCATTGGATGCCATGGATGAAGAAGAGCTCTGCGCTGGACCGGAAGGTGTACTCCTAGTTGATGGTGGTGGTGCATGTTTGCTTTTATCACGGCTAGAAGTGTCGGATGAAGTAGGCGGTAGTGCAGCCGGATGTGTCAAAGTAGATGATGCACGCGGTGTCCATGATGAATGTCGACCTGCAGAAAAATTAGTTCATGCCAAGGCCCGTCGATCCTGCACATCACGTTCAACTTTGGAAGCAAGATGGAATAAATGAGTGATATTATTATACTCCTTATACTCTAGAATTGTCTGAATCTCTCTATTTAAGCCACCCATAAAACGTGCAAGCATAGCCTCATTATCCTCAACAATACCACATCTAATCAGGCCAGTTTGTAATTCTTGATAATATTCCTCTACAGAATTTTTTCCTTATCTTAAACGCTGCAATTTCTGAAGTAATTCGCGTTGATAATATGGTGGAACCCAACGAGTAGGCATAGCAGTTTATAAAGCAGCCCAAGTAGTTGGAATATTATCTGGATATAATCTACAATATTCAGACCACCACACACAAGCAAAACTAGTGAAAGCACAAAGAGCAGCAGCAACACATCTCTCCTCGGGATATTTTAAACAAGTAAAATGTTGTTCGGTTTGTTTCTCCCAAGTAAGATATATAAGGAACATATCTACCCTGAAATGGTGGAATATTTAATTTTAGTTTAGGGAGATGGTAATGATCGCGTACCTGAGGGTGTGGTGCGGCCCTACCATTGCGATTATTTGCATGTGGACGACCTGGTGGTTGTGGTGCTGGTTGTTGCACGTAGTTCTGATTTTGATCAACCTCATCCTCGTAATTCCCCACGTAATCGTCCTCCTCCTCAGCAGCAGTAGGAGCCACAGATGTATCAATAGAAGCACCAACAGTTTGGCCAGGCTGAAGAGCGACACGGCTCGCTTTGCGGAGGGCGGTTTCGCGACCTGAAGGTGGTTGTTGTTGTTGTTGTTGCAATGGTGCAGCAGGTGGAGGTAGATGTGCAAGCACTTCAGCGAATTTGGCATCCAACTTGGTGTCAATTGACTTCTCAATGCCATCCATCCTCGCTAGTGCGTTTTCAAAACTTCTCATCACATCTTCTACCTGTTGACCCATCATTTGCTGAAATTTATCATGCAACTCCTTGTTCATCATGTTCTCCCAATCATTCTCGTCGACTTGTGATCCTGGCATGGTTAGCAACAATAGAAACACACAAAAATATGATCCTACAGAGTACTAGAAAATGGTGGTGGTGGGGCGTCAGAAATCCGTCAAGCAAATCTCAAATTCTTACCAGTTCTTACCTAGCAGCAGGTGGTGATCGACAATCGTGGTAGTCAAAACTCTCAAAGCATGGATAAAGCGATTACCAGGGAGAGGCAAATACACGACGTAGATGTATGTGGATCTGGGAAGGCTTATAATATGGTAGCAAAAAGGATCAGCAATAATCAATTCAGAGATGCAAAGTTGAATAAACGCTCAACGACGGTACTGTACTGGTCCTAGGCTAGACCGTACTAGAGACGCGAGCCTAGAACACTAACAAAATCACGGCGCTGCACGTAATCGAGGGGAAAGCACACTCTGAATTTTTATTTTCTCCTCTTTTTTTGCGCTATTTTTTTCTGCGCTCCTTTTTTTTGCCGAAAATCACTATAATGGCGAGTGTCTCAAAACTATTCCCAAGTCAAACTAAGATGATAGGCACGAAATTTTTTTGACGAATTTTGTTTTCGGAATCAGGCAGCCATGACAAAAAAGTGCAGTAAAAAAACAGTATGATGGCACGTGTCTCAAAAGACTCAGAAAAGCCTAAAAATGGGATAGGAAAAAATATTTTCACCTCCTGAAATTTTCGCCTAAAAACTGCCCAGCGGTCTCTAGACTTTTTTTTCCAAGACCTACGCAGGCAAGGAAACACGAATCCGAAACTAGATGGATCTTGAGAACAGACCTAATATGGAAAGAGCTCGGATTGGTGGTGCATATATGATGGTAGGATATGGCAGCGGTGGTAGGTTATGGCAGCGGTGATGGTATGTTGTAGCGGTGGTGGGATATGGCAGCGGTGGTGGTACGGCAGCAGCGACGAATATGGTGCGGCAGCATGACAATTGTGACAGAACTCGAAACCAACCCTAACTCTTGTTTCCCCACACATACGGACTCTAGAAACAACCTATACTCAAGTATTTTGAAATTACATGGGCCTAGCCCAATAATAAGGTGACGCAACACCTATAATAGCCTCCGGACGAAATTTATGAAGTGGCATCTTATATATTTTGTCCAAGGCTTCACACACTCATTATGGTGGCTTCAAAGTCCCTAAATCATCACTTGTAACTCCGTTCTTGTTCCCCTTGCGCATGCCATCATCTCCATGCTTGATCTTGCTCCAATGTTCATCCTTCTTCTCCAAGATAGGCCCTTCATTTGTAAGCAAGACAAATGTATCCAATTTAGGCAGCATCATATTCTCATGAACATTAGAATCATTACCAAGAAATGAAACTACCTGGTAATTTAATTGGCGTGCGTGAGCTCTAGTAATTGGTCCAGTATATGTGTCAGTTGGGGCTGTGGGTGTAACCTTGTTAGTGATGTCCTCTTCATTCAGGTTGCTTTATCATATTCTTTCTTGTTCTTTGATTGCATGCAGGAATAGACCTTCGTGGTCAGGCTGATCGTGCTTCTGGCATTGTCAGTAACCCCTGGAGATTGGCTTAGCGATCGCTAAGGTGCAACGTCGTGCACATTTGTAGTCAGATCGTCGAAGTCGTCTCTACCAAATAGATAGTTATCATCTCATCAAAAGATCGGGCCCCTCGCCTCTATCAAGTGGTATCAGATTTCCAGGTTGCTCGATGAGATTTTATAGTTTTTTGTAGATTAGATCGAGTCTGTTCTTCATACCAACAGTCCACAAAAAGGCCAAAAAAATTATGGTTAGTTCATCATATCCGAACCACTCTGAGCCATTGCATAATCTTTTCCGTGTTTGCTTAGTTAAATTTGTGGTTGCATCGTCGTGTCGAGTTGCTGGTCTTAGCGTCTAGTTCTTTAGAGTTTTGAGTTCTGTTCACAGTTTGTCAGGCCACTGCTGCACCATATTCATCGCTGCTGCCATACCACCACCGCTGCGATATACCACAATCGTCATCACCGCTGCCATAGACCACCATCGCATATCCATCACACTAATCATAGTCCACCTCCATCACTTCGCCACCAGTCCGAGTTCCACCAGATTCTTCTCCGTCACCAGTCCTAGTCCGAGTCCAGTATTTACTCGCTTTGTTTTCGATTTCCAGATCACGCGATACTTTGAATCGGGACCAAGTCGGACTCCCCAACTTCCGTGCTACCCACAGAAGAAAAATAGTTCCAGTTTAAAAAAAACTAAATCTGAAAAATTCTGGCTATGCAGTTTCTAGACCATTTGTAGACTTTTTCAAAAAAAATTGGGGCAGAGCAAAAAAAAAGAGAGAGAAAAAAGTGCAGAAAAAAGTGAAAAAAAGAAAAATAATTAAGAGTGTGCTCCTCCCTTGTTATGTGCATCGCCGTGATTTTGTTAGTGTTCTAGGCTCACGTCTCTAGCACGGTCTAGCCAAGGATCAGCACAGTACCGTCGTTGAGCATTTATTCAGCATTGCATCTCTAATTGATTATTGCTAATCTTTTGCTACCATATATTTAATCCTTCCAAGCTCCACATATTTCTACACCGTGTATACGTACATTCCCCTGGCAATCGCTTTACTCAATCTTTAGAGTTATTTGACACCGCTAGTTTCCTGTCACCACCTGCTGCATGGTAAGAACTTGTAAGATATTGATATTTGGTTTACTGTGAGAGCTTTACCACAACATCCTAGTAGTTCATGGGAACATTATTCTTGAATTTTGTTTCTTGTTTCTACTAATCATGAAAGGTACCGGAGACATAAGTTCTTGGATGATGGATACATTTTCACCATCACGAGACATGGGACAACGCACACAAGCACACGGTCAGGTTATCTATTTACCTTCATTTGAGGGTAGATTTAATCCTGCTATTTATCTTGCTTGGGAGTTTGAGGTAGAACTAATTTCTGCTAGCCATGATTTTTCTGAACTTAAGAGAGTACGAGCTGTCACTAGATCATTTACTGGTTTTTGTTCTGTTAGGTGCAGTGTACGTTGTAAGAAAAAAATTGATAACCAACCCACAACTTGGAAAGATTTGAAAGTTGTAATGAGACAACACTTTTTTCCTCCTTACTATCACTGTGAAATGCTTCGTAAATTGGAACAATTAAAACAAGGCAGTAACACTGTTCATGCTTACTACCAAGAGTTCAAATCTTATATGCATCATTGAGACATAGAAGAATTTGAGGTTGATACAATGAATAGATTTTCTGGTGGTTTGAACCATGATATTTGCGCAAGATTTCAGTATATTCCTCGTTGCATTACTGGTATGTATGTTCGTGCTTGTACCTTTGAGAGACAAATACAGGAGGATGCATTGTGTGACTACAACAGATACTATTCCAATTCATGCTCACCACCACCTGTTGGTTCCTCCACCATTGCACCTACTAGAGCAGCCACACCTCCGATTATGAGCACGACATCATCTAAAGTGTATGGTACATTGTCATTGTCCGTACCTACATCAGCTACGTCTTTGCGACAAGGTAACAATAAAAACATTGATGATATAACTTCACATGAGGATGATGCATATCTAGTTAACTTGAATACATCATGTATTGAATTACCTGTTGATTTGAGCACACCACCTGGTTTAGATAATCATGTTACTGTCCTGAATGCGCCATGTGATCAAACAAGTGAAATACCAACAATATTGAGTGCACCAATTGAATTAACTGTTGATGCAAAAGAACCATGTGAATCAGAGAATAAATCAGATTTGGATAAAATACATTTGAAAATAATTGTGCCAATGTTTAATCATTTTGATATGACCTCTAACCTTGGTGAGGATTCTATGTCAAATGACTTACTGCATGTTTCCTTATTTAAGCATGTTGTAGCCTGTGAATTTCATGCAAGTAAGGTTTATTCACCAATGTTGGGATGGTTTAATGATGAACATTGTCAATCTTTTGATATGAATAAGAGCTTCACTTATTTGTGCAAACTGAGTTGCAATATTTTCACGCCTTCTACTTCTTTTGATAATATTTTGGCATTATATTTTATGAACTACGAAAGTTACTCATCTATACATGTGTCATATGTGCGAAAATCAAGGGAAGTAAAAATGGATGACATATACATATACAATATGTACACCTTGTCTATTTTCTTACACACATTTCAGATTAAGCAACGCCGAGGACGGCTTTGTTTTCAAGAAAGGGAGGATGATGAGGACATGACTACCTTGGATACGACCAAAAATATTGCATACATGTATATTAGTAAGGTGATTTCTAATGCAAACTATGCAATAATTTATTTATGTCATCCAGGACAAAAAATACTTCACAGATTTGTGTGTCATGTCTAATTGCAGGTGTATGGGACATTTGTACAATCCACATATGAAGATAAGGTAAAAAGAGAAGTTTAGGTGTTGTTCAAAAAGTCCATTCACGTCACTTTTGGGCCAAGAGAAGATAGAGTCCAAGCCTCTCATGTTCTGCATTTAGATTCGGACTACATAGACATACCTGACTCAAAACGGCAAGAACTCCTTCATAAGGACACCGAATTGGGTGATTCTTTTTTTGTTGGAAAATAGATTTCGTGCTCTTTCCAGCCCAATTGGATTCACCTTCAAATTCTTCCGGAGCATTTAGATATCGATGAAACATTCTGACACTTCAGCTGAATCCGAGTGAAACTACAAGTCCAAAGGTGTTGCGTCACCTCCACTTGGGCCCATGAGCCTTGTACGACCTAGGGTTAGTTTTAGGCTGCCTTGGGACGTCCTCCCACCTCCTTGGCCGCCACCATTTTCTCCTATATAAGTAGACCCATCTAGTAGCTTTTTCCTTGCGATTTGTTTAGTCAAAAGTTAGCCATTGCAACTTCGTGTACTTCGTTTGTGTCCAACGATCAGACTAAGACCACTCACGGATCCCCACCTTTATCAACACTTCATTTATATTTGCAATATTTAGATTCCTTTGTCATATTCTTGCTTGTTCTTTGAATGCATGCAGGAATAGACATTCGTGGTTAGGCTGATCGTCCTTCTAGCATTGTCAGTAACCCCTGGAGATTGGTTTAGCGATTGCTAAGGCGCAACGTCGTGCACATTTGTAGCCGGATCGTCAAAGTCGTCTTCACCAAATCAATAGTTATCATCTCATCGAAAGATCGGGCCCCTCGGATCTATCAACGAGAATAACTGGAATGGAACAAGGGCTTAAGCTTTCACGTACATGACCATTGTCGATGAGTTTTTGTAGTTGACGTTGTATCTCCTTACTTTCCTCGGGGTTGACGCGGTAAGGAGCCTTGTTCGGAAGTGGTGCGCCGGGTATGAGGTCGATGCAGTGTTCGATGCCGCGAAGTGGAGGTAGACCCATCGGTAGCTCATCGGGGAAGACGTCTGAGAATTCCTGCAATAATTGAGACAACACTAAAGGTAGATGGTGAGAGTTGTTAGTTTGAACCAATTCATATTTACACACGAGGACATAGTGGATGACGCTAGTTGGTTTCTCACACACTTCTCTCATGTCTCTTTTTGTGGCTAGAAGCACTATGTCACTCTTATCTCTTAATGTTGGTGTACTCGAATTTGGCTTGTGGCGCTCACTCTCTTTATGGTGGTTCCCTTTCTCACTATACTCTACATGATGTGTCGAAGCTTGCTTGTCGGCGATCACTTGGCTTGGGGACATATGACGAAGAACATATTCCTTGCCCTTCATCTTAAAGCTATATTGATTTGTCCGTCCATTGTGTATGACACCTCGACCGTATAGCCACGGTCGTCCCAAGAGAAGGTGGCACACGGACACAGGGACAACATCACACTCTAAAGTATCTTCGTATGCGCCGATCCTGAAGGAAACTTGAACCATGTGCTCAGCTTGGATTGTGCCGGAGTCGCTAAGCCATTGAACCTTGTAGGGACACGGATGCTTCTTCTTGACGAGTTGCAACTTGGATCATAGTTCTTCACTTGCGTGGTTATCGCAACATCCTCCATCAATGCCTTGACCGAACGACCTTGAATGCCCGCTTTGGTGTGGAATATGTGGCATCTTGTGTCTTCGTCGTGTTGTTGTTGGAGTTTCAAGACCTTGGAGACGACGAGAGCGGTACTTGAGTCGTTTTCACAAAAGACTTGGTTGTTTTCATCCTCATTCACTTGGCGGTGCATGCCCACATGTTCAAGCGCTTCCAATTCATCTTCACTCATGGAATCGTATGTTCCATCATCATTGAAGATCATTGTCCGTTTGTTGGTGCATTGGTATGACTTGTGTCCTTGGCCACCACAAGTGAAGCACTTCATTGAACTTGTCTTGACGGGGTCATCGGTTGGTGCCGGTGTTGGAGTAGTTTTGGACTTGTATGAGCTTGCCGGTGGACGAGTGGTAGAAGGTGCTTGCTTCGAACTTGACTTGTCGCCGGTGCTTGGGTATGCTCTTGTAGAGGTAGGAGGTGCTGAAGTTGTTGGAGCTTGAGTGTAGGAGCCGTAGTTCTTGGACGAGTACTTGGCATATTTGAAGTCATCTTGCACTTGGCGCTCTGCTTTGGTTGCTTGGTGGACGAGAACGAGAAGTTTGTTGTAGGGTTGAAAGTACGCAATATTCTTGATAGGGTGATTGACACCATTCAAGAAGTGAGCCATCGTTTGTTCATCCTCTTCCTTGACATTTGCTCGAATCATAGTGATGAGGACATCACTAACAGAGTTACACCCACAGCCCCAACTGATACATATACATGACCAATTACTAGAGCTCGCGCGCGCCAATTAAATTACCAGGTACTTTTGTTTCTTGGTAATGATTCTAATGTTCATGAGAATATGATGCTACCTAAATTGGATACATTTGTCTTGCTTACAAATGAAGGGCCTAGCTTGGAGAAGAAGGATGAACATTGGAGCAAGATCAAGCATGGAGATAAGGGCATGCGCAAGGGGAACAAGAACGGAGTTACAAGTGATGATTTCATGACTTTGAAGCCACCATAATGTGTGTGTGAAGCCTTGGACAAAATATACAAGATGCCACTTCATAAATTTCGTCCGGAGGCTATTATAGGTGCTGCGTCACCTTATTATTGGGCTAGGCCCATGTAATTTCAAAATACTTGAGTATAGGCTGTTTCTAGAGTCCGTATGTGTGGGGAAACAAGAGTTAGGGTTGGATTCAGACCCCTTCTCCTAGGGGCCATGAAATTCCCCTTCTCTTTCCCCATATATAGAGCCCTTAGGGCGTCGTTTAGTCTTTGGGTTTTGTTTAGATTAAAGTTCGCCATAGCTGCAACTTCGCATACTTCGTTTGTGTTCAACGACCAGACAAAGACGTCACAGAACCCCACCTTGATCAATAAAGGTTTCCTCTTATATTCGCAATATCCAGATTGCAATCTTAGTTTCTTGCTTGTTCTTCATTTGCTTGCAGGAAATAGACCCTCGTGGTCAGGTTGATCGTGCTCCGGCATGGTCAATAACCTCTCGGAGTTGGTTTAGAGATTGCTAAGGCGCGATGTCCTCACACGTTTGTAGTCGGATCGTCAAAGTCTACTCCACCAAAAACGATAGCCACCATCTCATCGAAAGATGGGACACCTTTGCCTCTATCACAATGCATCAGCAATAACATTTTCTTTTCCCTTCTTATGTTTAATAACATAAGGGAAAGTCTCGATGAATTCAACCCATTAAGCATGTCTACGGTTCAGTTTTGCTTGACTTTTAATGTGCTTCAAAGATTCATGATCGGAAAGTATAACAAATTCTTTGGGCCATAAATAATGTTGCCATGTTTCCAAAGTCCAAACAAGAGTTCCTTATCATAAGTAGAATAATTCAGACTAGGCCCACTCAATTTTTCAGAAAAGTATGCAACATGTTTACCATCTCGTAATAACACACCTTCTAACCCAATTCCACTAGCATCACATTCAAGCTCAAAAGTCTTATTAAAATCAGGAAGTTGGAGTAAAGGAGCATGTGTCAACTTATCTTTCAATACCGTGAATGCTTCTTCCTGTGCAGTACCCCAAACAAAAGGCACATCCTTCTTTGTAAGTTCATTGAGAGGTGCAGCAATGGTGCTGAAATCTCATAGAAAACGCCTATAGAATCCAGCAAGGCCAAGGACACTCCTCACGTGTGTGACCTTCTTGGGCTGCGACCAACTCTCAATAGCTTCAATCTTGGCTTTATCAACCTCAATTCCCTGTGGAGCAACAACATAGCCAAGAAAAGATACTCGGTCGGTGCAAAAGGTACACTTTCCAAGGTTACCAAACAAACGTGCTTCACGTAGAGCAATAAGAACAACACGTAAATGTTCCAAATGTTCCTCCAAAGATCTGCTATAAATCAATATATCGTGGAAGTAAACTACCACAAATCGTCCAATGAAAGCGCATAGAACTTCATTCATTAATCTCATGAAAGTAATAGGTGCATTAGTTAACCAAAAGGCATGACTAGCCACTCATATAATCCAAAATTAGTTTTAAATGATGTTTTCCATTCATCTCCCAGTTTCATATGAATTTGATGGTATCCACTACGCAAATCAACTTTGGAGAATATTGTAGAGCCACTCAATTCATCAAGCATATCATCTAGCCCAGCAATAGGATCGCAATAACGAATTGTAATATTATTAATGCGTCTACAATCAACACACATAAGCGATGTACCATCCTTTTTCGTCACTATAATAATAGGAATAGGACAAGGACTAAGGGATCCGCGTATATAACCTTTGTCGAGTAGCTCCTGTACTTGATGCATAATCTCCTTCGTCTCCTCTAGATTGGTACGGTATGGTGCGCGGTTGGGTAGCGATGCACAGTGAATTAAGTCAATCTGATGCTCAAACCCTCGAATAGGTGGTAATCCCGGTGGCACGTCTTGTGGAAAGACGTCCGCGAACTCCTGCAAAATGTTAGTGACAGCAGGAGGCAAAGAGGAAGGCACGTCCTCGAATGAAAATAATGCCTCTTTGCACACAAAAGCATAGCAAACAAATTTGCTGAAATCTAGATCATACATATTAGATTTGGTGGCAAGTAAACATCCACTTTTTAATTTAATTTCAGAAGCAACATGAGATGATGGTGTGTTATTAGGCTTCATTTGTTGCTCAAATTCTTTTGCTACAATATGATGTACACTCTTATTTTTCTCATGTTTCGCTTTATTAGTTCTATTAATATCATCTTTCAAAATGGAATCAGGAGACATAGGAAGCAAAGTAATACGTTTATCCTTATGAACAAGAGTATACTGATTGTTTCTACTATGGTGTACAAATTTTTCTATCAAATTGCCATGGTCTACCAAGTAATAAGGAACATGCTTGCATGGGTACCACATCACAATCAACATAATCAGCATATGTAGAGATACAAAAATGCACACGAACAGTACATGTTACCTTAACCTTGCCGCTGTTGTTGGACCATTGGATGTAGTAAGGATGTGGATGTGGTCTTGTGGTGAGACATAGCTTCTCCACCATCTCCATGCTAGCCAAGTTGTTGCAGCTCCCTCCATCTATGATGACGCGAACAGAACGTTCCTTCACAACTCCCTTTGTATGGAACAAATTATTCCTCTGATTTTGCTCCGCTTGTGTGACATGCACACTCAAAACACGTTGAGCAACTAAACATTCATACCTGTCAGCGTCTTCAGGAGCCATGTATAGCGTCTCATTTTCAGAATCATCTCCAGCGTGTTTTTCACGTGTAATAAGAGCCAAAGTCTCCTCATCATAGTCACTAGTGCACTCATAACCACCTTCCTCAATAGCAACCATGACACGCTGAGATGGGCATTTGCTCGCATAGTGACCACGACCAGTGCAACAACGACATATAACAGCATGTGTTGGCCCTGTGGATGCCATGGATGAAGAAGAGCTCTGGGCAGGACCGGAAGGTGTACTCCTGGCTGATGGTGGTGGTGCATGTTTGCCTTTATCACGGTAGAAGTGATGGATGAAGTAGGCAGTGATGCAGCCGGACGTGTCGAAGTAGAGGATGCATGTGGTGTCGATGATGAAGGTCGACCTGTAGAAAAATTAGTTCGCGCCAAGGCCTGTCGATCCTGCACTTCACTTTCAGCTTTGCAAGCAAGATGGAATAAACGAGTGATATTAGTATACTCCTTATACTCTATAATTGTTTGAATCTCTATATTTAAGCCACCCATAAAACGTGCAAGCATAGCCTCATTATCCTCAACAATACCACATCTAATCAGGCCAATTTGTAATTCCTGATAATATTCCTCTATAGAATTTTTTCCTTGTCTTAAACGCTGCAATTTGTAAAGTAATTCACGTTGATAATATGGCGGAATCCAACGAGTACGCATAGTAGTTTTCAACGCAGCCCTAGTAGTTGGAATATTATTCGGATATAATCTACGATATTCAGACCACCAGACACAAGCAAAACTAGTGAAAGCACAAAGAGCAGCAGCAACACGTCTCTCCTCGGGATATTTTAAACATGTAAAACGTTGTTCGGTTTCTAACTCACAAGTAAGATATATATCAGGAACAGATCTACCCTCAAATGGTGGAATATTCAATTTTAGTTTAGGGAGATGGTCATGATCTCGTACCTGAGGGTGTGGTGCCACCCTACCATTGCGATTATCTGCATGTGGATGACCTGGTGGTGGTGGTGGTTGCACGTAGTTCAGATTTTGATCAACCTCATCCTCGTAATCTCCCGCATAATCATCCTCCTCCTCAGCAGCAGGAGGAGCCATAGATGTATCAACAGCATCACCAACAGTTTGGCCAGGCTCAAGAGGGACACGGCATGCTTTGCGGAGGGCTGTTTTGCGACGTGAAGGTGGTGGTGGTTGTTGTTGTTGCAATGGTGCAGCAGGTGGAGGTAGACGCATAAGCACTTCAGCAAATTTGGCATCCAACTTGGTGTCAATTGACTTCTCAATGCCATCCATCCTCGCTAGTGCGTCGCCAAAACTGGTCACCACATCTTCTACCTGTTGACCCATCATTTGCTGAGATTTATCATGCAACTCCTTGTTCGTCATGTTCTCCCAGTCAGTCTTGTCGACTTGTGATCCTGGCATGGTTAGCAGCAATAGAAACAAAGAAAAATATGATCCTGCAGACTACTAGAAAATGGTGGTGGTGGGGCGTCACAAATCCGTCAAGCAAATCTCAAATTCTTACCAGTTCTTACTCAGCAGCTGGTGGTGAACGACAACCGTGGTAGTCGAAACTCTCAAAGCTTGGATAAAGCGATTACCAGGGAGAGTCAAACGCACGAAGTAGATGTATGTGGAGCTGGGAAAGCTTATAATATGGTAGCAAAAAGGTCAGTAATAATCAATTCAGAGATGCAAAGTTGAATAATCGCTCAACGACGGTACTGTGCTGGTCCTAGGCTAGACCGTACTAGAGACGCGAGCCTAGAACACTAACAAAATCACGACGCTGCACGTAATCAAGGGGAAAGCACACTCTGGATTTTTTTCCGCCTCTTTTTTTGGCCTAAAAACTGGCCGGGGGTCTCCAGACTTTTTTTGAGACCTATGCAGGCAAGGAAACATGAATCCGAAACTAGATGGATCTCGAGAACAGACCTAATATGAAAAGAACTCGGATTGGTGGTGGATATATGATGGTAGGATATGGCAGCGGTGGTAGGTTATGGCAGCGGTGGTGGTATGTTGTAGCAGTGGTGGGATATGGCAGCAGTGGTGGTATGGCAGCAGCGATGAATATGGTGTGGCGGCCTAACAACTGCGACAGAACTCGAAACTCTAAAGGACTAGACACGATGAGGCAACCGTAAATTCAACAAAGCAAAACCCTAAAAAGATGATGCAAAGGCTCATATTGGTTCGGATATGATGAACTAACACTAATTTTTTTTGGTTTTTTCGTGGACTATAGGTATGAAGAACAGACTCGATCTAACTATGAAAAACTAGAAAATCTCACCGAGCAACCTGGAAATCTGGTACCACTTGATAAAGGCAAAGGTGTCCCGTCTTTCGATGAGATGGTGGCTATCATTTTGGAGGAAGTCGACTTTGACGATCCCACTATGAACGTGCGAGGACGTCGTGCCTTAGAAATCGCTAAACCAGATCCGAGAGGTTATTGACCACGCCGGAGCACAATCAGCCTAACCACGAAGGTCTATTTCCTGCAAGCAAACGAAGAACAAGCAAGAAACTGAGATTGCAATCTGGATATTGCGAATATAAGAGGAAAGCTTTATTGATCAAGGTGGGGTTCTGTGACGTCTTTGTCTGGTCGTTGAACACAAACGAAGTACGCGAATTTGCAGCTATGTCGAACTTTAATCTAAACAAAACCCAAAGTCTAAACGACGCCCTAAAGCCTGTAAATTTGGAAGAAGAGGGGGAAATTTTGTGGCCCTTGGAGGAGGGGTCCAAAACCAACCCTAACTCTTGTTTCCCCACACATATGGACTCTAAAAACAGCCTATACTCGAGTATTTCGAAATTACATGGGCCTGGCCGAAAAATAAGGTGACGCGGCACCTATAATAGCCTCTGGAAGAAATTTATGAAGTGGCATCTTGTATATTTCGTCCAAGGCTTCACGCACTCATTATGGTGGCTTCAAAGTCCTGAAATCATCACTTGTAAATCTGTTCTTGTTCCCCTTGCGCATGCCATCATCTCCATGCTTGATCTTGCTCCAATCATCCTTCTTGTCCAATCTACACCCTTCATTTGTAAGCAAGAAAAATGTATCCAATTTAGGCAACATCATATTCTAATGAACATTAGAATCATTACCAAAAAACGAAAGTACCTGGTAATTTAATTGGCGTGTGCGAGCTCTAGTAATTGGTCCTATATATGTATCAGTTGGGGCTGTGGGTGTAACCTTGTTAGTGATGTCCTCATTAGAATCATTACCAAGAAACGAAAGTACCTGGTAATTTAATTGGCGTGCGCGAGCTCTAGTAATTGGTCCTGTATATGTATCAGTTGGGGCTATGGGTGTAACTTTGTTAGCGATGTCCTCATCAGGTTTCCTCTTCTATTCGCAATATCCCGATTGCAATCTTAGTTTTTTGCTTGTTCTTCATTTGCTTGCAGGAAACAGACCCTCGTGGTCAGGTTGATCGTGCTCCGGCGTGGTCAGTAACCTCTCGGAGTTAGTTTAGCGATTGCTAAGGCACGACGTCCTCGCACGTTCGTAGTCGGATCGTCAAAGTCGACTTCCTCAAAAACGATAGCCACCATCTCATCGAAAGATGGGACACCTTTGCCTCCATCAAGTAGTATCAAATTTCCAGGTTGCTCGGTGAGATTTTCCAGTTTTTCATAGTTAGCTCGAGTATGTTCTTCATACCTATAATCCACGAAAAAGCCAAGAAAAATTAGGGTTAGTTCATCATATCTGAACCAATCTGAGCCTTTGCATAATCTTTTTAGGGTTTTGCTTTGTTGAATTTGCGGTTGCATCGTCATGTCTAGTTGCTGGTCTTAGTGGTTAGTCCTTTAGATTTTCGAGTTCTATCACAGTTTGTCGCGCCGCTGCACCATATTCGTCGTTGCTGCCATACCACCACCGCTGCTATATCCACCACCGCCGCCATATCCCACCACCGCTGCCATATCCACCACCAATCCGAGTTCTTTTCATATTAGGTTTGTTCTCGAGATCCATGTACTTTCGGACTCGTGTTTCCTTGCCTTCGTAGATCTCGGAAAAAGAGTCTAGAGACCCCTGGGCAGTTTTTAGGCCAAATCGGCAGGTGAAAATATTTTTTCCATTTCCCGTTTTTAGGCGTTTCTGAGTCTTTTGAGACATGTGATATCATACTGTTTTTTTATCGCACTTTTTGGTCGTCGTTGCCTGACTTCTGAAAAAAATAGTCAAAACATTTCGTGCCTATCATCTTAGTTTGACTTGGGAAGAGTTTTGAGACACTGCCATTATAGTGTTTTCGGCAAAAAAGGAGCGAAAAAAGAGCGCGAGGCGAAAAATATATTCAAAGTGTGCTTTCCCCTTGATTACGTGCAGCGCCGTGATTTTGTTAGTGTTCTAGGCTCGTGTCTCTAGTATGGTCTAGCCTAGGACCAGCACAGTACCGTCGTTGAGCGTTTATTCACCTTTGCATCCCTGAATTGATTATTGCTGACATTTTTGCTACCATATCTGATGCGGAGCATCCTACGGTCATCCCCATGGACCCATCTTCCCAAGTGCTTAGCGGACCGATGACATGATCTCGTGCAAGAGCACTTGAAACCGAGGCTAACTTTCTCCTTGTTGAATTCCATTTGACCACCTTGAGACATGGCTACTACCTCAAACGGAGACACTTTGTATGCTTAGGTGTCAAGGAGAAGCTACGGTGCAAGATGAACGCCAAGAGCATGGAAGGAAATCTACCCAACCCAGGATCACCGGTACAACCGCCCAACTAGTGGCCAACTACCGCCCGACCGGTACAACCAGTCAACTACCGCCCAAGTACCGCTCCACCTTCTTTTCTCAAGCGGCATAGGGCCGATACAAGCCCGGTACTTACCCCAGTAGTGACAAGACCGGTACAACCGCCCCCACCGTCGGAATACCTCCGCACACACCTCCAGGGACCAGTGCATGAGCTCCCAGCGGTACAACTGCCCCCTCGACCGGTACAACCGGCCTGCCTGCGCGTAGTGAACCGGGTTTTGACCCTTGTATCCCCCAACTTACCCCTTGGACTACAAATAGACCTCCTTCTCCTTTCTAGGGTCAACATTGTGATTGCTAATTTAGACTAGAGCTTCGCTCATCCCCATAGTGGTTCTACTCCATCGAGAGACCGCGGCCCCTCTATGGAGAAGATCCACCCCGGGTTCAAGACCACCTCATGGAGAAGACCATCAAGACCTCCTCACGGAGAAGACTACCTTTTGTATCGTCCTTTATTGTGTTTGGATCATTATGGTACTCATGTTTGTGCATTGATCTAGCATATGTGTGCTCGTTCTCTTCCTTCTTGTGTGTTTTACCCCATGATTTCTCCTCATGTTCTTTGTGTTCTTCATGGGATCCCCTCCATTTTGTGAAAGATCGCCCCTCTAGGGTTCCACCCTACATCATCTTGGTATCAGAGCCTAGGTTGATCATGAATTTGGAGTCCCTACCCTTGTTTTCTAGCCTTGTTTTGTTGATTTTGTCCCAATTTCGAAAATTGACCACAAAAATAGCCCCAATTTTTTTTTGTGATTTGTTGGTTTGATGATGTTTGTTGATTTTGATCTGTGGATTTGCTTTGTTACAAGTGGATCTAGCCTTTCCCATCTTTTCACCACCTTCCATCCAGGAAATCCATCCAATTTTGCCCTCGAAATCATCCATTTCTGCCTCAAATTCTCCGTGATCCAGTTCTGTGAATTTTCCCGACACCAGCGGTACTACCGCCCACTCCAAGCGCTACTACCGCTGAACGCCGCAGTGGTACTACCGCCCTCCCAAGCGGTACTACCGGCCCTCCCAGTTTCAACATCGGCTGATTGACCGTGTAGACCATAACTAATTAATCCGGACTCGGATTTTGACGTTCTTTAGCTCGTTTTGAAGCTATCGACACCCCCGATTACACAAAAATATCACCATCATCATTAGACTCCATCAATTTGTTTTGAAATTTGGAAAGTTTGCTTAGGCCCTCCACCATATCAACCACCACCAAAACTTCCACATATCATAGTCCACCATAAAATTCGGCCAACCCAACCTAACCCAATTTAGGGTCCGTGACGTCGACTCCGACAATTTTGACACGTTTTGTATCAAAGTACTTAAGTTGTGGTTTCTCTGTTTCCTCGGGTGTTTAGGCTACCTTGGAGCGGAACGACTTCGAGAACACCATCTCTCAACCTCGACAAGGACGGTAACATCGAGGACACATTGTATATCCTACCTTGCATTTGCAATGATAACCATCATAAACCATTTTGCGTAGCTTTACTACCGAGACTAGCCATTTGAGTATTGCCGAGAAACGACACTTGTGCACATTAGTGGTCATCGTGGTATCATCTTGTCATCATATATCATCCGGGTATCTTATCATCATCTCCTGTGTCACAAGGTTGTTATAGCATATACACAATTGCTATGTTGGTTCTAAAAGCATCACATAGTTACACTAGCAAAAGAGCTCAAAGACAAAGAGCCAACCAAGCTTTGAAGCAAAAGAGGAAGATAAGTGATGAGGACATAGTACCTTGGATACGACCAAAAATATTGCATACATGTATATTTATGAGGTGATATCTAATGCAAACTATGCAACAATTTATTTATGTCATCCAGGACAAAAATACTTCACAGACTTTTGTGCCGTGTCTAATTCCAGGTGTATGGGACATTTGTACAATCCACATATGAAGATAAGGGAAAATAGAAGTTTAGGTGATGTTCAAAAAGTTCTCTCACGTCACTTTTGGGCCAAGAGAAGATAGAGTCCAAGTCTCTCACGTTCTGCATCCAGATTCGGACTACACAGACATACCTGACACAAAACGGTAAGAACTCCTTCATACTGACTCCGAATTGGGTGATTCTTTTTTTTGTTGGAAACTAGATTTCGCACACTTTCGAACCCAATTGGATTCACCATCAAATTCGTCCGGAGCGTTGAGATATCGACTAAAAAATCTGACATTGTAGAAGAATCCGAGTCAAATTACAAGTCCAAAGGTATTGCATCACCTCCACTTGGGCCCATGAGCCTTGTACGACCTAGGGTTAGTTTTAGGTTCCCTTGGGACGTCCTCCCACCTCCTTGGCCGCCACCCCTTGCTCCTATATAAGTAGATCCATCAATTAGCTTTTTCTTTGGGATTTGTTTAGTTAAAAGTTAGACATTGCAACTTCGTGTACTTTGTTTGTGTCCAACGACCAGACCAAGACCGCTTTCAGATCCCCACATTTATCAATACTTCATCTATATTTTTAATATTCAGATTGCTTTATCATATTCTTGGTTGTTCTTTGATTGCATGCAGGAATAGACCTTCGTGGTCAGGCTGATCATGCTTCTGGCATTGTCAGTAACCCTTGGAGATTGGTTTAGCGATTGCTAAGGCGCAACGTCGTGCACGTTTGTAGTCGGATCGTCAAAGTCGTCTCCACCAAATCGATAGTTATCATCTCATCGAAACATCAGGCCCCTCGCCTCTCTATCAAGTGGTATCAGTTTTCAGGTTGCTCGGTGAGAATTCCTAGTTATTCCTAGATTAGATTTATTTTCTTACCTATTGTCCAAGGAAAAGCCAGAAAAAAAGTTAGATCTATTCATCCTTTGTCCTAGCCAGTCTGAGCCTTTTCAATTTTCTTTTCATTTTTGCATTATTGAATTATCGGTTGCGTCGCCGTGTCGAGTTGCTGGTACTTGATAGAGAGGCAAGGGGCCCGATCTTTCGATGAGATGATAACTATCGATTTGGTGGAGACGACTTTGATGATCCGACTACAAACGTGCACGACGTTGCGCCTTAGCAATCGCTAAACCAATCTCCAGGGGTTACTGACAATGCCAGAAGCATGATCAGCGTGACCACGAAGGTCTATTCCTTAATGCAATCGAAGAACAAGCAAGAATATGATAAAGCAATCTGAATATTGCAAATATAGATGAAGTATTGATAAATGTGGGGATCCGAAAGCGTTCTTGGTCTGGTCGTTGGACACAAATGAATTACACGAAGTTGCAATGGCTAACTTTTAACTACACAAATCCCAAAGAAAAAGCTACTAGATGGATCTACTTATATAGGAGCAAGGGGTGTCGGCCAAGGAGGTGGGAGGACGTCCCAAGGCAACCTAAAACTAACTCTAGGTCGTACAAGGCTCATGGGCCCAAGTGGAGGCGATGCAACAACTTTGGACTTGTAGTTTGACTCGGATTCTGCTGCAGCGACAGATTGTTTCATCGATATCTCAACGCTCCGAACGAATTTGAAGGTGAATCCAATTGGGTTGGAAAGTGTAGGAAATCTAGTTTCCAAAAAAATCACCCAATTCGGACTCCGTATGAAGGAGTTCTTGCCGTTTTGAGTCAGGTATGTCTGTGCAATCCGAATCTGGATGCAGAACGTGAGAGACTTGGAATCTATCTTCTCTTGGCCCAAAAGTGACGTTAGAGAACTTTTTTAACATCACCGAAACTTCTCTTTTTCCCTTATCCTCATATGTGGATTGTACAAATGTCCCATACACCTAGAATTAGACACGGCACAAAAGTCTGTGAAGTATTTTTGTCCTGGATGACATAAATAAATTGTTGCATAGTTTGCATTAGAAATCACCTCACAAATATACATGTATGCAATATTTTTGGTCTTATCCAAGGTAGTCGTGTGCTCATCAATAAGCAAAGAGCATTTAAGCAACAACCATAGCAACATTAAGATTGTCATACTTGATCATCTTCGATCGTACCATAGAAACAACAAGCATATAGCATACCTCGGATAGAAGTCGTTGCATTTTTGCCTAGTAGGTTGTGCACAAGTCTCATATCCGTCTATTGTGCAATCGTGCTAGCGTCTCTCTAGTGGTGTGCAACAAGAGCATTTTCCGTGGATTCCACATGTTCCGCTCAACCTTGGTTGGCACATCCCCATTTATCTATTTGCGTGCGTGTTTCCGTGTACCCTTATAGCTCTTGGTCTTCTTGTTGCATTGGCAAATTTGCGAATCTTTTTAACCATCATTGAGTCTTACTAACGATTGCATATTTTGGTCCACCATCCTAACCAAGCTCCACCAACGGCTTTTATTGTGTAGGTGTGAATGATCGATGAGATACGTGACCAATTGTGCTATTTCTTTGCAACATCATTGAGTGATCTTTGATCCATTCTCAATATCGATCAGGGTACATTTGGTATTGTCTTTTCCTTCTTCAACTCACATTCTTGCTTGCAATGATGGATAGGCCAAGTACATCTCCGAACCCGCTATTTGATGATCCTCAAGAATCGAACAACTACGTCACCAAACTACATATATTTGGTGTTCAACGAGCTCTACATCAAGAGAATGAAGCTATGCAAGAGCGCATTGAGCTACTCGCCACCGACTTGAGACATTCCGAAGCGCACACAAGGAAGCAATTCGACAACATCAACTCCAACATGTCATCTCATTTTGAAGAACTACGGACTTCGATGATCAATCGACGCTCTTCCTCTTAATCATCTCAAAGACGGAGCCGCTCAAGTTGGCATACCGACTACACCTATGGATCAAGTACACCTACATCGAACACTCTTCGCCAAGCCACGCGTCAAGCCCGACATCACAACCAGAACCCATTTCACGGCAAGAGTTCCCAAGAGCCATTTGAACAGCAAGAACATCGACAACGTCAAAACCAAGCTACACTTGAGCAAGCACAAGAACGGCAACGACTACGCCAACACCAAGAAGAGCAAGATGCCGAGTGTCGGGGAAACTGATCCACGCACACCTATGGGACCGGCTCCCTTTCAATTCGGCGGGGGCGGAGATCGCACGAAGAGCAGATCGAGGCGAAGCACACAAGCAGTTTACCCAGGTTCGGGCCGCACGGATGCGTAAAACCCTACTCCTGCTTTGTGGTTTGTATTGATTTCTTGGCTCGGGAGCGCTGGGAGCTACAGTACACGCCAGCAGCTAACGAGACCGAGTGTGAGAGTGTTCGAATCCCCCTCTACGTTGCGCATGGGCCTCCTTTTATATGCTCAAGGGGTCACCGACAGGTGGCAACGCATTTGAGGGTAAAAAGGGAAAAATGTGATGCGGTTGGTACAGCTACCTGTACAGTGTTCCATACCTAACCCTGACGGCAGGGGACAAGGGCATTAAATGCCCATTGACGTCGCCCAAACAGTGTAAAAAAGGGGCCGTCAGGGGCGCCACCGTTCGCCACGATGGCAATCTTGTCAGCGCCGCTTGCCACCGCGTACCCCTGGCTGCACAGCCTCCCGCCACGTATGCCTGGGAGGGTCCCAGAGCGACACGTGGGTGGATGCGCTGGAGCGCGGGTACAGAGTGGTAGCTTGCCGCGGCAAGCGTCTTGCCGCGGTCGTTGTCTTGTTGCATCCGGGAGCTTGTCTCTCACCGGGCCTTGCCGGGACGCATGGCGCGTCGCGGCAAGTTCCTTGAGATTCCTTGGTTGGCCTTCCCGACAATCTCCTCTCGCCGGGGTCTTGTGCCTTGATCGGCCTTCCCGGAAAGCTCCTCTTGCCGGGGCCTTGTCTCCTTGGCTTGAATACTTTGTTCTTGAATGGCTCCAAAGGAACCTCGGAGGACCTTGGCGACCACCCGGCAAGCCTTGCCGCGGGGCGCTGCGACTGCCCGTGCACAAGTTCGGGATACTAGGGTACCCCTATTGTAGTACACCGATAGGAGCCCCGGGCCTAGGCCACACACGGTGCCAAGCGCTGTTGGGCCAGGCCCAAAACAGTGCACGGGCACGCGCGGCCTGGGTCACGCCGTATCTTACTCCGTATCCACCGCGCCCTCCCCGAACGGCACGCGTTGATTGCGGTGTCGTGGGAGAGATCGTGGGCGGTTTCTTTATTCGGAAATGCGGAACGTCCGCCCCCTCCCTCCTTATAAGCTGGGGAAACAGGGGCAGTTCGTCCATTCGCCCGTTGCTACTTCAACCTCGAAAGCTTTCGCCGCTCCCCTTCTTCCCAAAGCCGAAAGAGAGCAGCGCTCCGCCCCCCATCGCCACCAGCACCACCAACGCCGTCGACCTCCCTCACCACTTCCGCCATGGCTCCGAAAACCGACAAGGGGAAGGGCGCGAAGTCGGCCGAGGCGCTGCGGCTCGCGGCGCTGCGAAAGGAGCGGGCTGTCTTCCCCCCCAAGCTTGCCGCGAGGAAGCTGAGGGAGAACTACTACCTCTTCTGGTCGGGGGAGACGCGGGCGCATGCGCGCACCAAGGTACTCCCAGCCGTTGCTTGTAAAATGGCTCCGAACGGATATGCGTTCTTTGCCTTGTTCTTCTACTGCGGGCTGTGCCCGCCTTTCTCTGAATTCTTCTGTGACATTATGAACACCTACGGGTTCCACCTCCTTGACTTCACCCCCAACGCCGTTCTGACCATGGCAGTTTTCGCACATCTCTGCGAAAACTTTGTCGGAGTCCATCCCAATGTAGCCCTTTTCCGCCACTTCTTGATGCCTCGAGTTGAGAGAGGAGAGCCTTTGTCCGGCGGAGTCTCCTGGATCTCGAGGGCCCACAAGAAGGAAGCTTATCTGGAGGGAGAGCTCCGCAGCAAATGGGAGGAATGGAGAGCCAATTGGTGTTGGATTGTAGAGGAGAACCCGCAGCCATTTACCGCCCGGCGCCAAGCACCAGTAGTGCGCGGCAACGATTGGAGCGACCTGGCCCCGGAAGACGGTAGACTAAAGATTGCCACTGCCCGGATACGATGCCTCAGGCTTGCCGGGCTCACTGTAGGCACAGCTGGTGCAGATTTCCTTCGCCGCCGCATCGCCCCCTTGCAGGAGAGGAAGAGACCCGCCTGGGAGTTCGAGAATGCGGCGGACATCATGAGGCTGCGCCCGGGCCTCAACTTCAACTTCACTGTCCTGGAGCTCAACGCGATGCTCCAGGAGCTGTTCAAGTATGACCCCGATCATCCCGAAGTGTTCAGGCTGCCGAGGGGGTCGTCCCGCTGTGCAACAACTCCGCGCTCAGCCGCATCCGCGCAATGATGCCGCTGTGCGACTCTCATGGGATCGACCCAACTTGGCAAGAGCCTGCCGATGACGTCGTGCAGGAGTTCTTCGACAACTTAGAAGAAGTGCCGATTCGCTCCGACGAGAAGAAGGGCCTCACCCGCGACACCATCGATAAGGAGATGGCTTACATCGCCACTAGGCTGGAAGAGGCGGCGGCAGCCGCGGCCGCGGGCGAGTTTGGATTCACCGTGGAGGAGGCGGATGCAGAAAAGGCGGCAAGCCTTGCCGAGCGAGGGGAGCTTTCTAGCGAGGAGGGGCCTGCCGGGCAAGACGCCGAGTCGAGCGAGCCCGCCGAACAGGGTGTCGGGTCGAGCGAGCCCATCGAGCAGGGCGACGAGTCGAGCGAGCCCGCCGAGGATACGAGCGGCTAGCTGGAGATCGACTCCTCTTCCTCCTCATCTTCAGGCAGCTCGCCACCAGCAGAGCCTCCAGCTCCACCAAGAAGGCGTCTCCGCAAGGCTGGGGACGTAACGGAGCGGCAGACGGGTCAACAGCCGCCGCGCCGCGCGACACGCTCCACCGCGGCAAGCAAGGTTGCCGCGGGAGCACCTCGCGCATCTGCTGCAACTGGAGCGGGGTCTTCCCGGACCGCCGCTTCTGCTCCTGCCGCTCCCCACGTCTCGGCGGCAGCCGGAGCGGGGTCGTCTCAAACCACCGCCATTGCCCCCGTCAAGCGGCCAAGGGAGCCTACTCCTCCGCCTCCTCGCGCTGGGCATGAGCCGGACTTCGACTTCTCCGCGCTCAGCTCCGACGAGGAAGAAGAAGAGTAATACTTTGTCGTTCTTGTATTTCTTCAATTTTTGCTGTTTGGTCTTGTATCTCTCATTTGCTTGACTCTGAACTTGTTCCTTTTTAGAACTCTGGCCCAGAGGGCGGCATAGAGAGCCAAGGTCCCGGTGATTGTCATCGAGGACGAGCCCACCGTGACGGCAGGGGGTGCGCCTGACACAAACTTGCCGGACCCGACAACTGATCTTCAGAGCAGCCCCCAGCGCAGCCCCCAGCGTAAGTGTGTGGTTCACTTTCCGCTGTTAGGCGCGCGTGGGTGTTCTATCTTCGCTGACATCTTAATTGTTGATTTGTGTAGGAGCAGAGCAGCCACACCAGGAGTGCCCGGAGACCGCCCCCGACGTGCCATCTGCTTCAACTACGCCGCCAAGGGAAAGCTCTCCGGCAAGGGTTTCCCCGGCTAGGGAGAGTCCTCTGGCAAGAGGGAGCTCTTCGGCGAGGGGGAGCTCTCCGGCGAGGGACAGTACCAGCGGCCCTCCGCCGGCGGGGACTATAACTACACCGCCAAGGGAGAGTTCCCCAGCAAGGAACCCTACCGAGGAGCCAGCTCGCGCAGGTAATCCCCTTGCTTCAAACTTCCCTTGGGCTTTTCTTCTTTTGATCTTCTTTTTTGGATATTTGCTTGACTATTTTTCTCCCCTTTCCGGCCGTCAGATCCATCTGCTGTGGAGCCGATGGAGACGGAGGTTGCTGATGAAGAGAACGCGCGCGGAAACACCGGCGACGCCGTTGCCACCAAAGAGGCGGCTGGTGCTGACGATCCCGCCGGCGACGAGGCCGCCAAGGCTGCCGCCGCAGCAGCTGGCGAGGGGTCCGGCGATCGCACTGACGGCCCTGAGGCCGCAGGAACGCCCGGCGCTACACCGACCGTCGAGCCCTCCGCCGCTGCCGCAGCCCTAGGCTCCGAAGAACCCGAGCCAGGCGCCTACTTGAAGGCCGGCGACGGCGTCTTCATCAAACTCCCCTGGGCCTCAAGCTCCAGGGCGCCGGTTGAGGGAGAAATCTTCGATGAAGAGGTGCTCGCCTCCGCTGGGCTGACGCTGGTCGACGTGTCGAGCAGCAGCAGCGGCGAGCCTGAGGAGGAGCGGCTGCTGCGGAAGCTGCTGTCGCTCTACCGCGCTCGGCAGGCCAAGCTAGAGTCCCGAGAGGCTCTTGCCGCGAAGGAGGGAGCTGACATCGAGAAGCGCGCGGTGGAGCTCCGGGCCCTCAACCAGGTAGCTCTCCGGTCCCTGGCAGAGGAGTGGGAGCAACTTGCCGAAGAGCAGACGGCCTTCTTTCTCGAGAAGGCCGAAGTCGAAGAGCAGCAGCGGCTTGCCGCTGAGAAGCTGTCCACGCGGGAGGGCGAGCTGGCGCAGCGGAAGGTCAACCTCGACAGCCACGAGGAGGAGCTTGCCGCGCGCGAGCAATCACTTGGCGGGGCCCTCCAGGAAGCAAAGGACGCCGCCGCAGCTGCCGAGACCGCCAAGAAGGAACTGGAGGCGAAGGTGGCGCAGCTGGAGGCCGATCTCAAGGTGAGAGGTGAAGAGATCGCCGCGCTCAAGCTTGAGCGGGAGAAGGACGCTCACAGCCACTCAGAGCTGCAGGTTCGTCTCGCCGAGAAGGGCAAGGAGCTTGCCGCCGCCAAGGACTCCAACGCTCATCTTGAGTTGAAGCTGACCACTTTGACCAAGACGCTGGACGGCGCCAAGGAGCGGGAGGCGGACTTGAAGGAGGAGGTCAAGGCTGAGAAGGCGCTGCTGGCAAGTGCTGCTGTCACCCAGAACACCTTTAGGGAGACTGTGGAGCACTGGACGGAGGGTCTCGTCAATGATGCCGCAGATATCGACAGGGAGCTGGCGCAGCTGGGGGCGGAGTATCTCGGCTATTCCTCCGATGAGAACCTCCACCCCAGCGCCAAGCTCACCTTGTTCTTCAGAGGCGTGGCGACGGCCCTCCAGCAACTCCGGGAGAGGATCCCAAAGCAGCTGGCGGACGAGTCGCGCAAGCTCTGCGTGGGAGCCCTTCAAAAGGTGTTGGTGAAGGTGGCCTTCCGCAATCCAGGCCTCAACCTCACCAACGTCCTCAAGTCCCTGCCATCGGACTCTGATCTGGACGCGCTCAAGGCCCTTGTCGCACCCATTGTGGACAAGGTGAGCGGGATCAAGAGGGTTGAGGGCGATCGCGCAGATTAGGCCGCCTGTTTTCTTCTTTCCTTGTCGTTGTTGATTCCTTCCTTTGTATGTCTCTCCCCTACGCTTTTAGGGAACCTGCCGGCGCAGGCACCTTTGCCGCGAGCGCTGAGTGCGGAACTTCAGCAGCCTGCTGGTGGTGCCGTTACCGACAAGAAACCTTGTCGCAACTAGTCGCAGCTCACTTAAGTTGTTGAGCAAACTCGAAACAAAGTAAGGGCGCGACACTAGTCGCAGCACACTTAAGCTGTTGAGCGGACTCGAAAGAAATTAAGGGCGCAACTAGCTACGAGTTGGTTCCTCCGCGCACAGGTTTTCCATACAAAGCACGGTCGTTCAAGGAAGATAACTTAAAAATTTAAAAATCTAGTTGCTCAAGCTTTGGCAACTTAGCTTTTCTGTTGTTTGCTTCCCGGCAAGGCGAGACTTTCTTGAACGACGCCTGGTCCATACCACTACCTTCTCCTCCCCCCCGGCAAACTTGTGCACGAGGGAACCTTCCTTTCCTTGAGAAAAAAGAAAGAAGAGAAAATACAGATATGGAGCCTTAAGGCTCGTGATTGCTTACCGGGGGTAGGTGCTGCACAGAGTGTCAGATAACACATGCAAAATATAGAAAGCATGAAATTGACAAGATGTGCGGAGCACATGAGCTTTACTGATGCACGGGGTCTGCGCCCGGCTTTGTACAAAGGATTACATGCAACAGGGCCAAGACTTATACAAAAGGTGGTTGCCGGAACGGGTCCTGGCAACCGCGCCTTACGGGTAAAACTTACGAAGATGCTCAATGTTCCAGGAGTTGCTCACCGGAAAGCCATCTTCGGTCTCAAGGCGGACAGCGCCAGGCCTAGTGACTCGTTTCACCCGGTAAGGGCCTTCCCACTTCGGCGTCAACTTGTTGGAATTCTTGGCGGACTGAACGCGCCGAAGAACAAGGTCGCCTTCCTCGAGACTTCTGGCGTTAACTTTGCGGCTATGGTAGCGGCGCAAAGCTTGCTGGTAGCGAGCAGCTCGTACAGCAGCCTGAAGACGGTCTTCCTCAAGGAGCAGCGCGTCATTTTGTCGCAGCTGCTCTTGCTCAAGCTCATCATAAGCGAGCACTCGAGGTGACCCGTATACGAGTTCCGTGGGGAGAACTGCCTCTGCTCCATAGACTAGAGCGAAAGGTGTCTGTCCAGTGGCTCGATTTGGCGTCGTCCTGATCGACCAAAGAACCACCGGCAGCTCCTCGATCCAGTTTCTTCCGCACTTGTGCAGCCTGTCGAAAGTTCTGGTCTTGAGGCCACGCAGCACTTCAGCATTTTCCCTCTCTGCTTGACCGTTGCTTCTCGGGTGAGCAACAGAAGTGAAGCAGACCTTGGCGCCAAGATCTTGGACGTACTGCATGAAGGTGCGGCTCGTGAATTGCGTACCGTTGTCGGTGATGCTCCTGTTAGGGATCCCGAAGCGGCAAACAATCGACCTGAAGAACTTGACTGCTAACTGTGCGGTCACCTTTCTCACTGGTTCCACTTCCGGCCACTTTGTGAACTTGTCGATTGCAACGTACAAGTACTCAAAGCCCCCGGCTGCGCGGGGAAAGGGGCCGAGGATGTCGAGCCCCCGGACCGAAAATGGCCAGGATAAAGGGATCGTCTGGAGAGCTTGAGCTGGCTGGTGTATCTGCTTGGAATGGAACTGGCACGCTTCACACTTGGTTACTTGTGCAGTTGCATCCTGGAGGGCTGTCGGCCAAAAGAAACCTTGCCGGAATGCTTTGCCGGCAAGTGCTCTTGCGCCAATGTGGTGACCACATATGCCTCCATGTATCTCTGCTAACAGCTTTTGTCCATCTTCCCGGGGAATACACTTCAATTTCACACCGTTGAGTCTTCTTCTGTACAGTGTGTTGTCAACAAACTGGTACATACTTGACTGCCGGGCTACTCTTTCCGCTTCTTCTTGCTCTTCGGGAAGTTCTCCTGTCTGAAGGAAACGGACAATCTGCTGCGCCCATGGTGGAGCTTGTGGCTCGACAACAAGGACTAAAGGCACATCTGCTGCTGCGGGAACATCCGCTTCTACGGCGAGAACCTACGGTTCAGCCGGAGCTTGATGTTCCCCGGCAAGCTTGCCGGAGCAAGACTTGTCGGGAGCGTTTGCTTCAACGGAACAAACCCTAGGGCTCGCCGGAGCAGACTGCTCCTCAGAATTCTTGGTGTTGATCTTGGGGACCTTCTTGGCAGCGGCTTCGGGAAGCTCTGCCGGAAAATAGTCACCAGAAATCAACTTCCTCTTCTTGCTTTGTCCAGTTGACGGTGTTACGGATGGTTGAGTCAGCTTGAGCACAAAGATCCCTGGTTCCACAGGTAACTTAAGTGCGGCGCACTTCGACAGGCCATCTACGATGTCGTTCTGAGCTCTTGGAACATGCTCCATCTGTAGGCCGTCAAAGTGCTCTTCTAGCTTTTTCACTTCATCGACGTAAGCTTCCATCAATGGACTCTGATAATTCTTGTTCACTTGGCGGACGACAAGCTGCGAGTCACCCCTGACAATGAGCTTCTTAATCTCAAGGTCTGCCGCGATCCTGAGACCGGCAAGCAAACCCTCATACTCTGCGGTATTGTTTGTTGCTTGCTCCTTGGGAAAGTGCATCTGGACCACATACTTGAGGTTCTCTCCGGTGGGTGGGACAAGCAGCACGCCAGCACAGGCGCCTTGCAGCAAGAAGGCACCATCAAAGTACATCAGCCACTCTTTGCTTGCTTCCTTGACGGGGATGCTCGTTTCTGGAATTTCTTCATCTGGTGTTGGCGTCCACTCTGCTATGAATTCTGCCAATGCTCTGCTTTGGATAGTTGAAGTGCTCTCAAACTTGAGGCCAAAGCTTGACAGTTCCAGTGCCCACTCAACAATCTTGCCTGTTGCTTCTGGATTCTGCAGTATCCTCTTCAACGGAAAATGAGTGACAACTGTGATCTCATGCACTTGGAAGTAATGGCGCAGCTTTCTCGAGGCCATGAGAAGGCCGAAAAGCAATTTCTGCACACCAGAATACCTTGACCTAGCCCCCCTGCAGAAGGGAACTGACAAAGTAAACTGGGCGCTGCACCATTCTCTTCCGTATCTCCTCTTGTGCCTGCGCAGATCCATCTTTGTCGGGACCAGAGCTTGTCGGGGAAGCCCCCTGCTTATCGCTGGACGTGCTTGCCGTGGTTGCTGGCTCATCATCTGCGTCCCTCTCTGCTACTAACGCAGCACTAACCACTTGATTGGTTGCCGCTAGATACAGCAGCAACTTCTCTTGTGGCTTAGGTGCGACAAGTATTGGAGTAGAGGACAGGTACCTCTTCAAGTCTTGCAGCGCAGCCTCCGCTTCTGGAGTCCATTTCATTGGACCTGCCTTTTTCAATATTTTGAAAAATGGCAGGGCGCACTCAGCAGACTTAGAGATAAACCTGCTAAGAGCAGCCACGCAACCGGCAAGTCTTCGTACATCCTTGACGCGCTTCGGTGCTTCAATTTGCTCAATGGCCCTGATCTTGTCGGGATTGGCTTCAATTCCCCTCTGAGACACGAAGAACCCGAGAAGCTTGCTGGAAGGGACTCCAAACACACACTTCTCGGGGTTGAGCTTGAGCTGGATCTTGCGCAGATTTGCAAAGGTCTCGTCTAAATCTTGAATCAGGGTTGCCCTGTCTTTGCTCTTGACCACTATGTCATCCATGTATGCTTCTACATTTCTGTGAATTTGTGGCTCAAAAGCTGTATGGACTACCCTTGCAAATGTTGAGCCAGCATTCTTCAAACCGAAAGGCATCCGTATGAAACAGTACGTGCCACATGGAGTGATGAATGTGGTCTTCTCCTCATCCTCTTCTGCCATGAAGATCTGATGGTATCCTGAGTATGCGTCAAGAAATGAAAGCAGATCACATCCGGCTGTGGAGTCAACAATCTGGTCTATGCGCGGCAAGGGAAATGGGTCTTTGGGACAAACTTTATTCACACCGGTGAAGTCGATACAAAGCCTCCATTTCCTGTTTGCCTTGCGCATGACCACAGGATTGGCCAACCACGTAGGATGGAGCACTCCTCTGACGAGGCCTGCTACTTCCAACTTCTTGATCTCTTCTGCGATGAATTCTTGGCGCTCCATTGCTTGTTTCCTGACTTTCTGCTTGACGGGCCGCGCATGAGGACAGACGGCAAGATGGTGCTCAATTACTTTCCTCGGAACACCGAGGTGTCAGACGGTTGCCACGCAAACACGTCAACATTTGCCCGCAGGAAAGCAACAAGCGCGCTTTCCTATTTAGGGTCAAGTGTGGCACTGATGGTGAAGGTACCACCAGTGCCGTCCTCCTTGGCGGACACCTTCTTGGTCGCTGGCGGAGCCGCCATCGTCTTCTTACACTTGCCGGTGGAGCTCGATGGTGCGTCCTCGACGGTAGCGCAGCACTCCGAAGAGGTGAGCTTGCCGGAGTGGGCATCAGAACTCTTGCCGGACTTGGTCTTCTTCCCCCCGGGAGCTTTAGCGGCCAGTGACTTGCGGTTTGTTGCGGCTGCTGCTTCCCGGTAGATCTTGTCGACGCAGATAAGAGCATCCTTCTTGTCGCCAGGGACAGAGATGACGCTTATCGGGCCTGGCATCTTCAGCATATTTTATGCATAGTGAGAGGGTGCCATGAACTTGGCGAGAGCTGGACGGCCAAGTATCCCATTGTAAGGCAATGGAAAATCGGCAACGTCAAAGGTGACCTTCTCAGTCCTGAAGTTCAGCTCGCCGCCAAATGTCACTGGCAACGTGATCTTCCCCTTCGGCTTGCTCCTTCCCGGGTTGATTCCTTGGAATGTGCCGGTCTCTTCGAGCTCGCTGTCAGGGATCTGGAGTTTCTGGAGTACAGCGGAGGAGATCAGGTTCAAGCCGGCCCCACCGTCAACTAACATCTTAGTGATCTTGAGGTTGCGGATAGTTGGCGAAACCAACATCGGCAAGCACCCGACCGCAGTTGTGCGATCAGGGTGGTCCTCAATATCAAAGATGATAGGCGTGCTGGACCATTTCAGAAGTTTGCGCGACTCGATAGGGGGTTCCGCTGCATTGACTTCCCGCACCCACTGCTTGAGTTGGCGGTGCGAAGTATGCAGAGAAGCACCACCGTCAACGCACAAGACCTCTGTGGCTTTCTGGAACTCCTACTCACTGTTCTCGACATCATCCATGTCTTCATCGTTGTCGTCGTCCTCATCCTTGTCGCGGCCACGGGGAGGTCTGTCTCCTTGCCGCTGCTTGGCCTTGCCGCGGCGTCCTCCCCGGCCGGGGAATGACCGCTTCTTGCCGGATCCTCCATCACCTCCTCGGGCCTTCTCCTTGTCGCGTGATGTCTACACACGCTTCTATTCTTGTAGACTATGTTGGGCCTCCAAGCGCAGAGGTTTGTAGGACAGCAGCAATTTCCCTCAAGTGGATGACCTAAGGTTTATCAAACTCAGGGAAGTAGAGGTTGAAGATGGTCTCTCTCAAGCAACATTGCAACTAAGATACAAGAAGTCTCTTGTGTCCCCAACACACCTAATACAACTAGGAGTTGTATAGGTGCACTAGTTCGGCGAAGAGATGGTAAAATATGGATGATAGGAGTGGCAAAGCAAAGTAATATAAATCTGTAATAAAAAGTGCAGCAAGCAAACAAGTGGTAAACGTGAGCACAAATGGTATTGCAATGGTGGAAACAAGGCCTAGGCTTCATACTTTCACTAGTGGCAACTCCCAACAACATTAACATAGTCTAATCACATGATATTTCCCATAAAACATGCAATGGAGACGCACTCGGAGGTCATTCCTTTGTGGTCAAGAGAGGACGAGAATTATGTAGGGCTACAAAAGCACATCTCAAAGTTCGTAGTTCTCAATCTATGGATTTCCCAATCTCACCGCGGCCATCCATAGAGAGTACCACAATAACCACAACATATCTCCAGGATAGTCTAAGACAAGCACCAAGAGACTCTCAATTTTCAATCAACACACAAAAGAGGAAATCACTCATGAAAATATTCTTCTAATCCATGTCCAATAGACCGCTATCACCTTGGTCTCGGGGATTATACTAGATAAAGACAAGTGAGTACATCAATTCAATACATAGAGGAAGGGGAAATATCATGGGATCACCCTAGATTAACATAGCCTATGATCACACCGAAGATCACATCATGGGAGAGAGAATTGACCACATAGCTACTGGTAGAAACCTCAGCCCCGAGGAGGAACTACTCCCGCATCATGGAGGGAGGAAGCAACATCGATGGAGATGAATCCGGGGCACTTCCCCGTCCCGGCAGGATGCCGACACAGGAATTCTGGTCCCCCGAAACTTGGTGGCGATGGCGGCGGAGATCGGAATTGCCTTTGGAGAAAAGGGTTCCGGAATCAGGGTTTTCGCGACGGGAGAATAAATAGGAGGCCAAGTAGGGCACCAGAGGAGGTGGGAACTCCCCAGGCGGCCCCCCGGCGTGGCCAGGGGTGGGGCCGCGCCATCAGGGCGCCTGGGGCCCCTCTGCCCCCCCTCTGGCCCCACTTCTGGCGCATGGAAGCTTCTGGAGAGCTGATTTTTATATATTTTTCCCGGATTTTTTCTGGCAATTTAAGTAATGGGAAAACCTGAAATACAAAAACAGCAGAAAATAGAAACTGGCGCTGGGGTGCACTGCGTTAATAGGTTAGTCCAAATATGATCAAAAGTGTATGAAAGTGTATCAAAAGCATAGCAATATCACCCAAAACATGCATGGAGCAAGCAGAAATTATAGATACGTTTGGGACGTATCAACATCCCCAAGCTTAATTCCTGCTCGTCCTCGAGTAGGTAAATGATAACAAGCACAATTTCTGTGGTGACATGCTACCAAAGAGTCTTTCACAATCACATGACAAATGCTTATTGAGATAATGAATCTTTAGTAATTAAGTTGCCTCATGAGAATATCACAAAGAACTGAAAGTTTACAATATGATACTGAAACACCCAATAGATTTGTAGTGAGCATGGTGTGCAAAATGACAAAGTGATACCTCGCTTGCCCCCTTTAGTGAAGCAAAACATAAATGCAGGAGCACCTCCGAAGTTTAAGTGACGACTAGATACAATGATTTCAGAATAAGCGATATCACAATCATGCAGAAGACAATGGTACTTTGGGACAATGCACATTACACTCAGAATGACAATCATGCTCTCAATAGTTGGTGCTTTGAAGAAAGAAGGTGGAGACTCTCGAACCGTGGATTTTGATGGCAAGGTTGAAAACCCGTGGCTGGAAGCAAAGACTAAACAAGTACCAGAGCTCGTGGTTTTAAAAACAGAGATAAAAAGCTTTTGGGAGGTGCATAATTCGTCAACGAATCCTAGTAGATAACCCAATGCTGGACAAGTTTCGAGGAACGGCTCCCACGCGGGGATGATCACATCCCCTTAATCTCCTTTGTTTATCACTGCCAGAGTTTTCTGATTTCTAATGAACAAAGCGTGAAGAAGGGTTTGTTTGTTGTTATTATCTTTTGTGAGTTGGGCGCACTTATGCCAGTCCCTCCTTGTATTACCGGTTTGCAGATTAGACATGCAATCCCGGGGTAAGATTTGTCCAACATAAGAAGATCATGAATTACCTACTACTTCCTCATGAGCTAAAACAGAGGCACAAAAGAGAAATGCTTTTGAATAATTTTGAGATGGTACAAGAAAGTCTTCGTTAAGAATGGCAAGTAAATACCATATATAGGAAGGTATGGTGGACTCATATGGCATAACTGGTTTCAAGGATTTTGGATGCACAAGCAGTCAGTCCGCTTAGTACAGGTGAAGGCTAGCAAAAGACTGGAAGCGACCAACTAAGAGAGCAATGACGGCCATAATCATGCAGAGCGACAAAGCAACATTGAATCGGGCATGGAAGTTATATCACTACTCAGAAATTAAAGATCATCAAGGCTTGATAGACTTTATTTACAGTCTTAAATATGCGTGAGCATATGCCAAGTCAATCAAAATAAATTATTGGAGGAAGATATCACTAAACCATACCACATCATAGGCAAACAAATCATGTTGGTACTTCAGTAACACATTAAGAACCCCCAGCTATTTGAGACTAACCATAAGAAAACATGAACTACTAAGCACCATTATGCACATAGCATTTTTATCATAGACATATCAACCAGTGCCACAGAAGCCAACTCTCTTAACAAGATAAGCATGATAACTCAAGAGAGTTCCAGAAGCAACAACCTAAATAAAAGCTCTTAAAAAGATAAGCATGAAAACTAAAAGCTAAGCATGACAGCGGCTATGAAAAGATAAAGAACACACACAAGAAGATACGCCTACAAGCCTATGTTGTGTTCTACAGTGGAGTGGAGCGTGTTTCTCTCCCAAACAATGAAGGCTAGGATCCAACTTGTTAAGAACAGCAAGTAAAACTAAATAAACTAAAAAGAAAAGAGCAAGATGCTCCAAGCATAGCACATAATGCATGAAGTGATAAAAATATAGTGGAACGAAGGACGTACTGATAATTGTTGATGGAGAATGGGATGCACGGGGGCATCTCCAAGCTTAGATGCTTGAGTCTCCTTGGATATTTCTTGGGGGTGCATGGGGGCATCCCCAAGCTTGAGCGTTTGACACTCCTGAATCTTCTTTTATCATCTTCCCTCGCACACTTGAAAATTCCCTTCATACATAACTCATCATAATATGATTAGAGAGGTTAGTACCCACAATAAAATAATTTTTCTCTACTGGAAACAAAGATATTCTTGAAGGTCTACTGTTTCTCAAGATCGCCAAAAAGTTTTTGCAAAGAAAAAGCAAGCTTAAGGTCTGCAAAATGAAGAAAAGGCAAAACAGGGCAGAATCTGTGAAAAACAGACCAGCAGGTAGTAAATAATTTTTTCGGGGAACTTCTGCAACTCAAATCAAAAATCTCAGAACAGACGCTCAAAAGCCAATTGTATAGAGCACGCTGTCAAAAAAATTCAGATCAAAAAGATGATCTGGTGATTTTATTCGAATTTTTCTCTCCAAGGGCAGAATCTGTTTCCTGGACAACACGTAACAACTTTTGAACTTTCTTGCAATCAGAGGCTAAAATTGACACAAAGCTGAAAAATAAAGATACAATGATGTTGCTATAGTAGTAACAAACATCAAGACCACTAAAAACTGAAAGAACAAACTGAAAGCAAAGATAACAAGGGTTGTCTCCCTAGAGCTCTTTCTTTATAGCCATAAAGATAGGCTTAAGACTTTAATGATGCTCTCGTAGGAATAAGAGTTGAAGAACAAAAGAGAGCATCAAGAAGCAAATACCAAACACATTTAAGCCTAACGTGCCTCCTATGCATAGGAATATTGCAATAGAATAATTCATTGAAGTACAAAGCAATAAGCATAGGAAGACAAAACAAGTGCAGCTTCAAAACCTTCAACATAAAGAGAGGGAACTTGATATTATTGAAATATCTATGAGCATATGTTCCCTTCTCATAATAATTTTCAGTGGGATCACGAATAAACTCAACAATATAAGCATCACATAAAGCATTGTTACCATGATCCATATGCAAAAAGGTACTCTTACTCTCCACATAAGCATAATCTTTCTCATTGGTAATAGTGGGAGTAGGACTATCATAAACAACTTGAACACTATAGATTAATTGTGTATTAGGAAGATGGTGTTCAACAAGGGAGTAATTCCCTCCATGATTATGACAAGTTTCATATGGATAATTTCTCCTTATGTCATAGGTACCTTTATAATCACTATAGATTGGAGTTATAACATCATCATAGTAGAGAAGAGCATTATCATTGCTAGCAACTATATTTGTAAACATGTTGTCTTTATTCTTACTAGCAAAAGAATTATCAATTATCACATCACTAGTGGGTAAAGGATTTGCAATCCTATCATCCCCAAGCTTAAAGCTTTCCATATCATCACTTTCAGAGTTGCTACCAAAAAGATTTTCAAGATTATAAGTAGCATTATCATCATTTTCCCAATCAGAATAAGTAACATGCATATCATAATCAAAATCATCTTCAATAGTACCTACGGATGTATCATCAAGATGATAATTAAGGCAATAAACTTCACCTTCTTCTTTAAACTTACAACCGTTAGGATAAAAGTTGATGGGAGGAATATGCTCAGGCCAGGTTGATACCCATTCTTCTTCCTTCTTGCTCCTCTTCCTCCTCCTCTTCTTTTTCTTCTTCTTCACCTTAGGAGGGAGTGGTTGGAGATGAAGCTTCTCCACATATCCTGGTTTATCATTAGAAACAATAGGGGAAACTTGGGAGAAACTCTCCTTTTTATTAGCAGAAATATAAGAGACATTTTTATACTTTGGTAAAGTTCCCTCCTTTCTAATCTTACTTATGTAATCATTTTTATGGCAATTAACAACACAATAGAGGTGGCAATTTTGCAAAGTGTTTTTTATTCCTATGGCATTAACATCTAGCCAAGAAGTCTTTTCTGATAACTCTTCACACATCAAAAATAACATAAGCTCATCATAAAGATCAGGGGTGATCATGTTATCACACAACTGGTTAACAGTTATGTTTTGAAAGTGCATGCATTGAAAATTAAAGTGACCCTCTATACAGCAAAGTTCACAAGTAAAAGGATAAAGGTCACACAATTCTCTAGCAATTTAATTTAAATCTTTGACCCAAGTGATTGTTCTTTCATGCTTATGTTGCTTACAATACTTCTCTTCTTCAATCATAGGCCTTTCACAAGGTCTATCCACTCCACAAAAATTAACATGCTTATATAAAACTTCATTTTTAGGAATTGGATCATGCATGTTGCAATCATCATGAACAATTTCATTTTCTTTGCAAATCTCTTTAAAAGGTTCATGATGCTTGATCCAATCCTCCTTAGGCATATTAAGATGTGAAGCAAAAGATTTGAGGAAATCAACAAGGAGTTGAGAATCAAGCCCAAACTTAGCACTAAACTTATTAAAACTTGTAGTTTCAACAAAGGACTTAATGCAATCATACTCATAAATTATACCTGACTCTTTACCTTTGTCGATCTCCCAATCTTCAGTGTTGCATTGAATTCTTTCAAGGAGTTCCCATTTAGCATCAATCTTTTCGTTTGTGAAAGAACCCATAGAGGCAGCATCGAGCAAATCTTTATCCTGTCGAGAGAGCCACGCACAGAAATTAGTAATAATCATATCTTTGGGGAGCCCATGGTTAGGACATTTTAGCATTAACGTTTTCAGTCGCCCCCAAGCTTGAGCTATGCTCTCTCCGTCATGAGGATAGAAATTATAAACATAATTCCTATTCTCATGGACTTCATGAAGAGGATAAAACTTGGAGTAAAACAGAGACTAGATCTCTTCCCAATCCAGCAGGTGAGAGTCATCTAGTAGCCTATATGTCGGTGTACTAAAGTAGGGGTACCTTAGTATCCCGACTTGTGCACGGGCAGTAGCAGCGTCCCGTGGTCTGGCTCACCACACGCCCGCCAAAGCCCACTCCGGACCCCTTTGAAGCCATTCAAGAACAAAGTATTCAAGTTAAGAGACAAGACCCTGGCAAGAGAAGCTTGCCGGGAAGGCCGCACCAGGCTCAAAGTTATCATTCCAGCACAAGACCCTGGCAAGAGGAGCTTGCCAGGAAGGCCAAAAGAATGGCACTTCAAGAAAGTATATCGCGGTGCATCATGCGCCCCGGCAAGGCCCGGAGAGCGACAAGCTTCCGGGCCCGGCAAGGTTGCGACCCCGGCAAGGTGCTTGCCGGGGAAGCTTATGCCGTGCACCTGCGCTCCAGTTCATCTGGCCACGCGTCATCCTGGGGCCCTTCCAGGGGCACGTGGCAGATGGCTGAGCAGCCTGGGGTACACGGTGGCAAGCCGCGGTGACAAGGATATCGCCATGGCGAACGGAGACGCATGGACGGACGCTTTTTGGGGCGACGACGACGGGCATTCAATGCCCTTATCCCCCACCGTCACAGTTAGGTGAAGACCACTATTCATGCACTGTTCATGCACTATTACAACTACCACCGATTTTACACTTTTACCCTCCTCTACGTTGACACCTGTCGGTGACCCCTTTGAGCTATAAAAGGAGGCCCATGCAAAACGTAGAGGGGGTTCGATCCTAGAAACTCGATCACCCCTATGCTCGGTGTAGCTGGTACTGTAGATCTTCAAGCTCTCGAGCTCAAGAACTCAATACAACCAAGGCAGGAGTAGGGTTTTACACGTACGCGCGGCCCGAACCTGGGTAAACTGCCCGCGTGTGCTCCTAGATCTGCTCTCCGTGCTCCCTCCGCTCCCTTACCGCAACATAGAAGGGGCTCCGGTCCCATAGGTGTTCCTGGGCGTCCAGTTTCCCCGACATCTTTGCCGCGCCAGGTAGGGGGCGTCGAGGTTGTGCGAACCTGATCCGGCGCTCACGCGGGCGCAACCTTCAGCAACTTCACCAGCTTCATCAACCTCATCGACTACATCAACATGCCTCCGAAGAAGAAGGCTTCGGAGGTCGGAGGCCCGTCCGCGTCGATCCCACCACCACCAGAGCCGACGGTTGGTGGGGGAGACACCGGCGGAAGGGTGGACGCCGGTGGGGAGACTCACGGCGCCACCAAGTCTAAGGACAAGACGGGCGACCGGGTGAACTCCAAGGCCTCGGTGTCCGTGCACGCACCACGTCCCTCTCAGGAGGTGCCAGACCAGCAGAGACGTGGTACCGGAGGTACCATACGCTTGCTGGGACGTGGCCAGGCCGGCGGGTCACGGGACGCTCAAGGCCAATGTCCTGGCACGAGCAAGGCACGGTCGCCGGGACGGGAACATGCTCCTTCTAACGCGGTTAGAAGTCCGAGCGTATCCCGCTCCTCGCACCGTTCGCCACCGTTTCCCTCCTCTCCAGTAGAAGCCCTGGCCAGGGCTCAGCTGCTCCTCGACTTCCCTCCAGCGGCGGACAAGGCCGAAGACTGGAGGGCGACGATCCAGAGCCTCATCGCCTTCGCCAACAATGACGCGCCGCAGCAGCCGGCAACTTCGCGGCCGCGGCAAGTCGACCAAGCGAAGGCCGACGGTGACAAGACCGCCGGGGGTGCAACTACCGTGCACTCCCCGCCACGGAAGCAGAAATCACCGACCCGCCGGATCAACGTCGGCGACGACTCCACGGCGTCGTCGGACCCGCGGGCTCGCTGCGATCAGCGCCAAGTCCTCGACGACAGGCGACAAGAGGACGCTTGAACCCGCATCGAGCGTCGAAGAGAAGCCAGAAGACAGTCTGATCAGCGCGCCGGGACCGCTGTCGACATGCACGCGCCCGGTGAACCAGGCGACTTGCCGTATGCGGTAGGCTGCCCTGCGTTCACCCGAGAGCTGCGGCAAGTCCAGTGGCCCAGTATGAAGAACTTTAAGCCCGACGTACCCGAGAAGTACGACGGCAAGACACGCCCCTCGGAGTTCCTCAGCATCTACACCATTGCGGTGCAGGCTGCCGGGGGACGCAACGAGAAGATCCTAGCCAACTACTTCCCGCTCGTGCTTAAGCCAAACGTCAAGTCTTGGCTTATGCACTTGCCGGAGAACTCCATCTCTTCATGGGCGGATTTGTGCCACCAGTTTGTTGGCGCCTTCACGGGCGTCCACAAACCCCACGGCTAGGAGAGCGATCTCCACATCCTTGCCCAGAAGGAGGGAGAGTCCCTGCACAAATACATCCAAAGGTTCAGCCGCGTTCAGCACAATATCCCCGATGTCCACCCTGCCGCGGTTATCAGCGCGTTCCACCAGAACGTGCGTAACCGCCGGATGAGGGAGGAGATGGCGATGACCAAGATCCCGGACGTCAGCGAGCTTTATGCTCTGGCTGACAAATGTGCCCGCGCTGAAGAAGGGAGAAGGCTCCCCGGAGAGGATACCGGTGCAGGACGAAGTGACAGCGAGGATGCCGCCCCGGCAAAGAAAAACCGGCGGCGGAACAAGAAGAAGAAGAACAAGGAGGTGCTGGTTGTCGAGCAGTCCGGCAAGGAGGCTGCCGCCAAGAAGACACAGGCTGGTGGCTCCGGCAAGGAGTCCACCCCTGTAGCAGCAGCCGACAAGCAGGACGGCTCCGACAAGCAGTACTGCAAGATCCACCGCACCAAAGGCCACGATCTCCAAAACTGCAAGAGAGTAGAGTACCTCGTAGAGCAGCAGAAGGCTGAATATGAGCGTCGCGACAAGGAGAAGGCCCAAGGAGGCGGAGGAGAGCCTAGCAAGAAGCGGCCGTTCAATGGCCGGGGAGGACGCCGCGACAAGGCCAAGCAGCGGCAAGGAGACAGACCTCCCCGGGGCCGCGACAAGGATGAAGACGAAGACGAAGACGATGACGAGGACATGGATGAAGGAGACAACAGCGAGCAGGAGTTCCAGAAGGCCACAGAGGTCCTGTGTGTCGACGGAGGTGCCTCTCTGCACACTTCCCACCGCCAACTCAAGCAATGGGTGCGGGAAGTGAACGCAGCTGAGCCACCCGTCGAGTCGCGCAGGCTGCTAAAATGGTCCGGCACGCCCATCATCTTCGACCTTGAGGACCAACCTGACCGCACAACTGCGGTCGGGTGTTTGCCGATGTTGGTTTCACCAACTATCCGCAACCTCAAGGTCACCAAGATGTTGGTTGACGGCGGGGCCGGCCTCAACTTGATCTCCTCCGCTGTGATCAAGAAGCTGCAAATCCCCGACAGCGAGCTCTATGAAACCGGGACGTTCCAAGGAATCAACCCGGGAAGGAGCAAGCCGAAGGGGAAGATTACGCTGCCAGTGACCTTTGGTGGAGAGCTCAACTTCAGGACGGAGAGGATCACGTTCGACGTTGCCGATATCCCATTGCCGTACAATGGGATACTTGGCCGTCCTGCGCTCGCCAAGTTCATGGCAGCTTCCCACTACGCATACAACATGCTCAAGATGCCAGGGCCAATAAGCGTCATCTCTGTCCCTGTCGACAAGAAAGATGCGCTTATCTGCGCCGACAAGATCTACCGGGATGCAGTAGCCGCGGCGGACAGCAAGACACTTGCCGCTGAAGCTCCCGGGGGGAAGACCAAGACCAAGTCAGGTAAGAGCTCCGGAGCCCACTCCGGCAAACGCACCTCTTCGGAGTGCTGCGCTGCTGTCGAGGACGCACCATCGAGCTCCACCGGCAAGTGCAAGAAGAGAATGGCAGCTCCACCGGCAACCAAGAAGGTGTCCGCCAAGGAGGACGGCACTGGTGGTACCTTCACCATCAGTGCTACACTCGACCCCAAATAGGAAAGCGCGCTCGTTGCCTTCTTGCGGGCGAATGTGGACGTGTTTGCGTGGAAACCGTCTGACATCCCCGACGTTCCCAGGAAGGTAATTGAGCACAAGCTTGCTGTTTGTCCTCATGCGCGGCACGTCAAGCAGAAGGTCAGGAAGCAAGCGGTGGAGCGCCAAGAGTTCATCGCCAAAGAGATCAAGAAGTTGGAAGCAGCAGGCCTTGTTAGAGGTGTACTTCATCCCACGTGGCTGGCCAATCCAGTTGTCGTGCGCAAAGCCAATGGGAAGTGGAGACTTTGTATAGACTTCACCGATGTGAATAAAGCATGTCCCAAGGATCCATTTCCCTTGCCGCGCATCGACCAAATTGTGGACTCCACGGCTGGATGTGAGTTGCTTTTATTTCTCGATGCATACTCAGGTTACCACCAGATATTCATGGCTGAGGAAGATGAAGAGAAGACCGCGTTCGTTACTCCATGTGGCACATATTGCTTTATACGCATGCCCTATGGATTGAAAAATGCGGGCTCAACATTTGCAAGGGTGGTCCACACTGCTTTTGAGCCACAGATACACAAAAATGTAGAAGCCTACATGGATGATATAGTGGTCAAGAGCAAGAGAAAAGATACCCTGATTCAAGACCTAGGAGAGACCTTTGAGAATCTGCGCAAGATACAGCTCAAGTTGAACCCCGAGAAGTGCGTCTTCGGAGTCCCCTCCGGCAAGCTTCTCGGGTTATTCGTGTCCCAGAGGGGGATTGAAGCCAATCCCGACAAGATTAAAGCCATCGAGCAAATTGAAGCCCTGAAGCGCGTCAAGGACGTAAGTAGACTTGCTGGTTGTGTGGCTGCCCTCAGCAGGTTCATTTCAAAGTCTGCAGAACGCGCCCTGCCTTTCTTCAAAATCTTGAAAAAGGCAGGTCCTATGAAATGGACTCCGGAAGCGGAGGCTGCGCTGCAAGACTTGAAAGGATACCTATCCTCCACTCCAATACTTGTCGCACCTAAGCCACAAGAGAAGTTGCTGCTGTACCTAGCGGCAACCAATCAAGTGGTTAGTGCTGCGTTGATAGCGGAGAGGGAGGCGGATGAGGAACCCATGTCCCCAGCAAGTGCACCCAGCGACAAGCAGGGGGCTTCCCCGACAAGCTCTGGCACCGACAAGGACAAGTCTGCGCAGGAACAAGGAGAAGTGCGAAAGAACATGGTGCAGCGCCCAGTTCATTTTGTAAGTTCCCTCTTGCAGGGGGCTAGATCAAGATACTCTGGAGTGCAGAAGTTACTTTTCGGCCTCCTCATGGCCTCAAGAAAGCTGTGCCATTACTTCCAAGCACACGAGATAACAGTGGTCACTCGCTTTCCATTGAAGAGGATATTGCAAAATCCAGAAGCAACAGGCAGGATCGTCGAGTGGGCACTAGAGCTGTCAAGCTTTGGTCTCAAGTTTGAGAGTACTTCAACCATACAGAGCAGAGCTTTGGCAGAGTTCATAGAGGAATGGACCCCAATACCAGATGAAGAAGTTCCAGAAACAAGCATCCCCATCCAACAAGCAAGCAAGGAGTGGATAATGTACTTCGATGGTGCCTTCTCGCTGCAAGGCTCCGGCGCTGGCGTGTTACTCATAGCGCCCACCGGAGAGCACCTCAAGTATGTTGTTCAAATGCACTTTCCCAAGGAGCAAGCGACAAACAATACTGCCGAGTATGAAGGTTTGCTTGCCGGTCTCAGAATTGCGGCCGAACTTGGGATCAAGAAGCTGATTGTGCGGGGAGACTCACAGTTGGTGGTCCGACAAGTAAACAAGAGTTACCAGAGCCCTCTGATGGAAGCTTATGTCGATGAATTGAGGAAGCTTGAAGAACACTTTGAAGGCCTACAGATGGAGCACGTTCCAAGAGCTCAGAATGATATCGCAGATGGCCTCTCAAAGTGTGCTGCAATGAAGTTACCTGTGGAACCAGGGGTCTTCGTGCTCAAGCTAACTCAGCCATCCGTTACACCATCAGTTGGGCAGAGCAAGAAGAGGAAGTTGGTCTCCGGCGACTACTTGCCGGCGGATCTTCCCGAAGCCGCCGCCAAGGTCCCCAAGATCAGCAACCAAAATGCTGAGGAACAGTCTGCTCCTGCGGACCCAAGGGTCTGTACAGTCCAAGCAGGCGTTCCCGACAAGCCTTGCCCCGGCAGGCTTGCCGGGGAACACTCAGCTCCGGCAGAGCCGCAAGTTCTTGTCGTAGAAGCTGAGGTTCCCGCAGCAGCCCTGATGCCTTTAGTCCTTGTTGCTGAGCCTCAAGCTCCAGCATTGGCACAGCAAATCGTCCGTTTTCTTCAGACTGGAGAACTTCCCGAAGAACCAGAAGAGATAGAGAGGATAACCAGGCAGTCAAGTATGTACCAGTTCGTTGGCAACGAACTGTACAGAAGAAGACTCAATGGTGTCAGATTGAAGTGCATTTCCCGGGAAGATGGACAGAAGCTGTTGGCGGAGATACATGGAGGCATATGTGGCCACCACATTGGCGCGAGAGCGCTTGCCGGGAAGGCGTTCCGGCAAGGTTTCTTTTGGCCAGAAGCCCTCCAATATGCAACTGCACAAGTAACCAAGTGTGAAGCGTGCCAGTTCCATGCCAAGCAAATTCACCAGCCAGCTCAAGCTCTCCAGACGATCCCTTTGTCCTGGCCCTTCTCGGTCTGGGGGCTCGACATCCTCGGCCCCTTTCCCCGCGCCGTCGGGGGTTTTGAGTACTTGTACGTCGCAATCGACAAGTTTACAAAGTGGCCAGAAGTGGAACCAGTGAGAAAGGTGACAGCACAGTCAGCACTCAGGTTCTTCAGATCAATAGTTTGCCGTTTCGGAATCCCTAACAGGATCATCACCGACAACGGCACACAGTTCACGAGTCGCACCTTCATGCAATACGTCTTAGACCTTGGCGCCAAGGTCTGCTTCGCTTCTGTTGCTCACCCAAGGAGCAATGGTCAAGCGGAGAGAGCAAACACTGAAGTGCTGCGAGGACTCAAGACAAGAACCTTCGATAGGATGCACAAGTGCGGAAGAAACTGGATCGAGGAGTTGCCGGCGGCTCTTTGGTCAATCAGGACGACACCAAATCGAGCCACCGGACAGACACCCTTTGCTCTTGTCTATGGAGCAGAGGCAGTTCTCCCCACTGAACTCGTATACGGGTCTCCTCGAGTGCTCGCTTACGACGAGCTCGAGCAAGAGCAACTGCGACAAGATAATGCATTGCTCCTTGAGGAGGAACGTCTCCAGGCTGCTGTACGAGCTGCTCGATACCAGCAAGCCTTGCGTCGCTATCATAGCCGCAAGGTCAAGGCCAGGAGTCTCGAGGAAGGCAACCTTTTTCTTCGGCGCGTTCAGTCCGCCAAGGGCTCCAACAAGTTGACGCCAAAGTGGGAAGGCCCTTATCGGGTGAGACAAGTCACAAGGCCCGGCGCTGTCCGCCTTGAGACCGAAGAAGGCTTGCCGGTGAGCAACTCCTGGAACATAGAGCATCTTCGCAAGTTTCACCCGTAAGGCGCGGTTGCCGTGATCCGTTCCGGCAACCACCTTTTGTACAAGTCTTGCTGCTGTTGCATGTAAACCTTTGTACAAGGCCGGGCGCAGACCCCGTGCATCAGTAAAACTTTTGTGCTTCGCACCATTTGTCATTTTTTGCTTTTCCTTTTACTTGCATGTGTCATCTGACATTTTGTGCAGCACACGCCCCCGGTAAGTAGTAACAAGTCGCAAGGCTCCATACTTGTATTTCCTCCTCTTTGCCTTTCTCTCTGAAACAGAAGGAGGGTCCCTCGCGCACAAGTTTGCCGGGGGGGGGGGGAGGAGATAGGGATATGGACCAAGTGCTGTTCAAGAGAAGCTAAGCCTTGCCGGGAAGCAAACAACCCATAAAAGCTAAGTTACCAAAGTTTGAGCATTCAAATTTTTAAATTTTTCGTTATCTTCCTTGAACAACCACACTTTGTATGGAAAACCTGTGCGCGGAGGAACCTACCCGTGGCTAGCCGCGCCCTTACTTTGTTTCGAGCACGCTCAACGGCTTAAGTGAGCTGCGACAAGTGTTGCGCCCTTACTTCGTTTTCGAGTTCGCTCAACAATCTAAGTGTGCTGCGACTAGCTGCGGCAAGGTTTCTTGCCGACAAGGGCTTTGCTAGCAGGCTGCTAAGAGTCCCGCACTCAGCGCTCACGGCAAGGGTCCCCTTTGCCGGCAAGTTCCCCTAAAAGCGTAGGGTGGAAAGAATACAAAGTGAAGGGACTAAAGCAAGGGAGATAACATTGCATTGATTACCCGAAATAAAAGTATATATTACAGAGATAACTTGCCGCTGTTCTAAACAACAACTACCTATGACTTAATCGACAGCGGCGAGGGAAGCAAGGTTCTTAGTCTCTTCGGTCTCCGTCGATCCTCTGGATCTTGCTCACCTATGCTACGATGTGGGCAACTTGGGCCTTCAACGCCTCTTGGTCAGCTTCGGGCGGCAGGGTCCGAAGGACGTTGACGAGGTTGATTCCGGGGTTGCGGTAGACGATCTTCGACAGCACCCGCTCCATAGTACCCATGCAAAGCCGGCGCGCCTCGTCGGCCAGCTGCGTGGGGATCTTCTCCCGTAGCCTCGCGAGAGCCGGCGCCACTCCTCTGAGGAACAAGCTCAGCTTGGCGCTGTGGGGGAGATTCTCGTCGGGGGAGTACGCGAGGTGCTCCGCCCTCAGCGCCACCATCTCCATATCGATGTTGGCGGCGGAGGTGACGAGCTCCTCGGTCCACTGCTCCACCGTCCGCTGAAAGTGGTTTTGCGAGACGGCAGCGCTTTCCAGCAAGGCCCTCTCAGTACGGAGATCGTCCTTCAGCTTCGTCTCGCGGTCCCGGGCGGCGTCAAGCGAGTAGGTGAGAGTGGAAACCTTCAGCTCTAAGTCAGCGATGGAGTCCCTGGCGTCAGTGAGCTCTTTGCCCTTCTCGGAGAGGCGGACTTGCAGCTCCGAGTTGGTGTGGGCATCCTTCTCCCGCGCCACGTTGAGCGCAGTGACCCTGTCTTCACTCGCCTTCAAGTTCAGCTCCATCTGCGCCACCCTGGCCTCCAGATCCCTCTTGGCGGTCTCTGCGGCAGCGGCGGCATCCCTCGCCTCCTGCAGAGCCCCGCCAATGGCCTGCTCACGAGCGGTAAGGTCGTCCTCGTGGCTGTCGAGGTCGACCTTCCACTGGTTGAGCTCTCCTTCCCGCCGAGACAGCTCCTCGGCGGCCAGACGCTGCTGCTCCTCCACCTCGGCCTTCTCGAGGAGGAATGCTTGGTGTGCTCCGGCAAGCTCTTCGCGCTCCTTCGCCAAGTTTCAGAGGACCGCCTAGTTGGCGGCACGGAGCTCCGCGGCGCGCTTCTCCAAATCAGCACCAGCCTTGGCAGCCAGAGCCTCCCGAGACTCCAACTTCGCCTGCCTAGCCCGGTACAAGGCCAGGAGTCGACACAGGAGTTGCTCCTCTTCGGGCTCGTCGTTGCTGCCGGGCGCATCGACAGCCTTCAACCCGGCGGAGGCAAGAGCTTCTCCGTCAAACGTCTCCCCCTCCGCGGGTGCCCTTGATGAGGACGCCCACGGGACTTGGATAAAGACCCCGTTGGCGGCCTCCAGATAGACGCCCGACCCAGCCGCAGAGGCGGAAGGATCGGCGGCCGGTGCAGCGTCCGGCGCTCCTGCGGCCTCCGGGCCAGCAGTGCGGTCGCCGACCCCTTCCCCAGCCGTGGCGTCAGCGGTCGGGGCGGTCTCCTCGCGGCTGGCTCATCGGCGCCAGCCGTTCCCTCTGCGGCGGTGGCATCGCCAGCGTCGCCATGCACCTCCTCCTCGGTGATGGTTTCCGTCTCCATCGACTCCGGGGCGGGCGGGTCTAGCAGAAGAAAAAGCAAAGGAAAATCATCAAGCAAATATCCAAAAAAGAAGAATCCAAGAAGAAGAAATTACAAGAGTTACCTTCGCGGGCCTCTTCAACAACGGGGTCCCTCGCCGGGGAGTTATCCCTTGGCGGCGTAGAAGAAGCCCCCGCCGGCGGAGGGCCGCTGGCGCCTTCCCTTGGCGGGGAGTCCACCCTTTGCAGGGTGCTTGCCCTTGGCGGGGTGCTCGCCCTTGGCGGAGTGCCCGTCCTTGGCGGAGCGCTGTCCCTCGCCGGGGAGCTCATCCTTGGCGGGGAGGGTGGAACAAGCGGCTCGTCGGGGGCGGTCTCTTGGTGCTCCTGCGGCTGCGGCTCCACTTCTGCACAAGACAACAAGACATCAATAAGGATAACAACCTCAAGCGTGCCCGACGAGCAGGAAAATGAACACCAGACTTACGCTGGGGGCTGCGCAGGGGGCTGCTCTCCCGAGCAGCAGGCCGGTCCGGCAAGCCTGTCGCTGGCGCGTCGCCTGCCGCTGCGGCGGGCTCGTCGTCCTCGAGATCAACCACAGGGATCTTGGCCCTCTTCGCCATCCGTTGGGTCAAGGTCCTGAAAACCAAATAAGATCAGAACCAAGCAAGAGAAATCAAGACAAAAACAAAAGGAAATTGAAATTGCAAATGCTTACTCTTCCTCCTCTTCGTCGGAGCTGAGAGCGGAGAAGTCAAACCCAGCCTCGCGTGCTCCAGCGCGAGGAGCTGGAGGAGAAGGCTACCTCGGGCACTTGGCAGGCTCCGGGGCTGTGGGCTGTGAAGACCCAGCACCGGTCATCGCCAAGGACCGAGGGGCAGAAGGAGCACCAGAGCCACTCCGGGAAGATCCCCCTCCGCTTGTCGCTCGGGCACGGGGCGCCTCCTTGACGACCTCGCTCGTCGTGGTGGCACGCGTCGCACGGCGCTTCGGCTGCTGTCGAGGCGCCTGTGGCCTCGTCGTCTCAGCTGCCCTGCGGAGGCGCTTCTTCTGCTGTGCCGGAGGACTTGGTGGCGGCGGAGAGTTCTCCGAGGATGAGGAGGCGTCGTCGTCAAGATTCAGAGACCCGCCAGAGTCTTCGTCGGAATCACCGGACTCGGCGTCCTCCTCCTCCTCGGCGGGCCCGCTGGACTCAGTACCCTGCCCGGCAGCCTCGCCCATCCCGGCAGGCTCCCCGGTAGGCTCCCCGGCAAACTCCTCGGGCGCGAGCTTCAACAACTTGAGGATTTCCTCCTCCTCAGCCTGACTCACCGCTTCCGCCGCCTCCGCTTCATCCATAGTGTATCCAAATTCACCTGCCGCCGCAGCCGCAGCGGCCTCCTCCATCCTGGAGGCAATGTACGCCACATCTCGCTCGGTGGTCTCCCGGGTGAGCCCCTTCTTCTCCTCGCCGTTGCGTGGTTTTTCAACCAGGTTGTCGAAGAAGGCCTACACGGTCTCCGCTGAAGGCACCATCCAAGTGGGTATGATCCCGTGGGAGTCACACTCAGGCATTGCCGCGCGGATGGCACTGAGGGCAGTATTGTTACACAGAGGAACTACTCCGACCGACGGTCTGAACCACTCCGGGTGCTTGGGGTCATGCTTGAACAGCTCCCGGACCATCACCTTCAGTTCCAAGGCAGTGAAATTATAGTTCAGCCCGGGGCGCGGCCTCATACGGTCTGCCGCGTTGCCAAACTCCCAGGCAGGCCTCTTCCTTTCCTGCAGGGGGGCAATGCGGCGGCAGAGGAAATCGGCCCCGACTTCACCTACAGTAAGATTGGCAGCCCGGAGACGAAGGATCCTAGTGAGGGCAATCTGCAGCTTGTCGTCCTCCGGGGCCAAGTCGCTCCAATCCTTGCCGCGCACTATTGCAGTCTGGCGTGGCGAGGTAAACTGCTCGGGCTCATCTTCCAGAATCCAGCACCAGTCAGCCCTCCACTACTCCCACTTGCCGCGAAGCTCTCCTTTCAAGTACGCCTCCTTCTTGTTCAGCCTAAAGATCCAGGAGATGCCACCGGAGAGTGGGGATCCAGATTCTACTCTAGGCGTGAAGAAATGGCGGAAAAGAGCTACATTTGGGTGGACCCCGACATAGTTTTCGCACAGATGTGCGAAAACGGCCAAGGTGAGAACGACATTTGGGGTGAAATCTAAGAGGTGGAGGCCATACGTGTTCATCACATCACAGAAGAACTCCGAATACGGAGGGCAGAGACCGCAATAGAAGAACGAAGCGAAGAAGTGGTAACCTCCCGGGAACATGTCGACGGCCACGGCGGGGAGGACTCTGGTGCGCGGGTGATCCTTCGTCTCCCTCGCCCAGAACAAGTAGTACTTGTCCCGCAGCTCCCTCGGGCCGAGCCTCGGCGGGAAGACCACCATTCTTCTCCGCATGGCTGCCAGCTTCGCCGCCTGCTCGGACTTCTCCTTCTTCGCCTTATCGCTCTTCGCCTTGTCGCTCTTCGCCTGGTCGCTCTTCGGGGCCATGGCGGGGACGGCGAGGGAGGACAACGGCGCTGCGAGTGGGGAATACGGCGGAGGAAGGGCAGAGGCGGGGAGCGGCGGAAGTTTTTTGGAGATTCAAGGCACAATGAAAGCAATGGGGGAAACTGCCCCTGCTTCCTCTGCTTTTAAGGGGTAAGTGGGGAACGTTCCGCATTTCCCCATTAAAGAAACAGGCCACGATCTCTCCCACGACGCCGCAATCGACGCGTGCCGTTAGGGAGGGATGCGGCGAATCTGGAGTGGGAAACGGCACACCGTGGGCCGCGTGTGCCCGTGCACCGTTCTGGGCCTGGCCCAACAGCGCTCGGCACCGTGTGTGGCCCAGGCCCGGGGGCTCCTGTCGGTGTACTAAAGTAGGGGTACCTTAGTATCCCAACTTGTGCACGGGCAGTAGCAGCGTCCCGTGGTCTGGCTCACCACACGCCCGCCAAAGCCCACTCCGGACCCCTTTGAAGCCATTCAAGAACAAAGTATTCATGTTAAGAGACAAGACCCCGGCAAGAGAAGCTTGCCGGGAAGGCCGCACCAGGCTCAAAGTTATCATTCCAGCACAGGACCCTGGCAAGAGGAGCTTGCCAGGAAGGCCAAAAGGACGGCACTTCAAGAAAGTATATCGCGGTGCATCATGCGCCCCGGCAGGGCCCGGAGAGCGACAAGCTTCCGGGCCCGGCAAGGTTGAGACCCCAGCAAGGTGCTTGCCGGGGAAGCTTATGCCGTGCGCCTGCGCTCCAGTTCATCTGGCCACGCGTCATCCTGGGGCCCTTCCAGGGGCACGTGGCAGATGGCTGAGCAGCCTGGGGTACACGGTGGCAAGCCGCGGTGACAACGATATCGCCGTGGCGAACGGAGACGCATGGACGGACGCTTTTTGGGGCGACGGCGACGGGCATTCAATGCCCTTGTCCCCCACCGTCAGAGTTAGGTGAAGACCACTATTCATGCACTGTTCATGCACTGTTACAACTACCACCGATTTTACACTTTTACCCTCCTCTACGTTGACACCTGTCGGTGACCCCTTTGAGCTATAAAAGGAGGCCCATGCACAACGTAGAGGGGGTTCAATCCCAGAAACTCGATCACCCCTACGCTCGGTGTAGCTGGTACTGTAGATCTTCAAGCTCCCGAGCTCAAGAACTCGATACAACCAAGGCAGGAGTAGGGTTTTACGCGTACGCGCGGCCCGAACCTGGGTAAACTGCCCGCGTGTGCGCCTCGATCTGCTCTCCGTGCTCCCTCCGCTCCCTTACCGCAACGTAGAAGGGGCACCGGTTCCATAGGTGTTCGTGGGCGTCCAGTTTCCCCGACACTATACCATTCCAATGCTTTTCCTTTCAGTGACAAGGCAAATAATTTACTCATGACTCCATCTCTTGTCAAACCTGAAATCTTAAAAAACTCACAAAGTTCTGTAAGTTTCAACAAATGAATACTAGGATTGACTGTCCCATCATAACAAACGTTCCTAATTATTTCAATTATCCCAAGTGGTATTTGGAATGGGATACATTCAGTAGGTGGAGGAAACTTCTCTACCACGGGTGTGGTAAAGCGGCCTTCCTCAAGCAGCGAACTAAGAGTGCGGTTTTCCATAAACATTACTAGTGAAACTAAAAACAAGAAACAAAAGATTTAATTGCAAGATCTAAAGATATACCTTCAAACACTTACTTCCCCGGCAACGGCGCCAGAAATAGCTTGATGTCTACACACGCTTGTATTCTTGTAGACTATGTTGGGCCTCCAAGCGCAGAGGTTTGTTGGACAGCAGCAATTTCCCTCAAGTGGATGACCTAAGGTTTATCGAACTCAGGGAAGTAGAGGTTGAAGATGGTCTCTCTCAAGCAACCCTGCAACTAAGATACAAGAAGTCTCTTGTGTCCCCAACACACCTAATACAACTAGGAGTTGTATAGGTGCACTAGTTAGGCGAAGAGATGGTAAAATATGGATGATAGGAGTGGCAAAGCAAAGTAATATAAATCTGTAATAAAAAGTGCAGCAAGCAAACAAGTGGTAAACGTGAGCACAAATGGTATTGCAATGGTGGAAACAAGGCCTAGGCTTCATACTTTCACTAGTGGCAACTCCCAACAACATTAACATAGTCTAATCACATTATATTTCCCATAAAACATGCAATGGAGACGCACTCGGAGGTCATTCCTTTGTGGTCAAGAGAGGACGAGAATTATGTAGGGCTACAAAAGCACACCTCAAAGTTCGTAGTTCTCAATCTATGGATTTCCCAATGTCACCGCGGCCATCCAAAGAGAGTACCACAATCACCACAACATATCTCCAGGATAGTCAAAGACAAGCACCAAGAGACTCTCAATTTTCAATCAACACACAAAAGAGGAAATCACTCATGAAAATATTCTTCTAATCCATGTCCAATAGACCGCTGTCACCTTGGTCTCGGGGATTATACTAGATAAAGACAAGTGAGTACATCAATTCAATACATAGAGGAAGGGGAAATATCATGGGATCACCCTAGATTAACATAGTCTATGATCACAACAAAGATCACATCATGGGAGAGAGAATTGACCACATAGCTACTGGTAGAAACCTCAGCCGCGAGGAGGAACTACTCCCGCATCATGGAGGGAGGAAGCAACGTCGATGGAGATGAATCCGGGGGCACTTCCCCGTCCCGGCAGGATGCCGGCACAGGAATTCTGGTCCCCCGAAACCTGGTGGTGATGGCGGCGGAGATCGGAATTGCTTCTGGAGAAAAGGGTTCCGGAATCAGGGTTTTCACGACGGGAGAATAAATAGGAGGCCAAGTAGGTCACCAGAGAAGGTGGGAACCCCCCAGGCGCCCCCTCGGCGCGGCCAGGGGTGGGGCCGCGCCATCAGGGCGCCTGGGGCCCCTCTGGCCCCCCTATGGCCCCACTTCTGGCGCATGGAAGCTTCTAGAGAGCTGATTTTTATATATTTTTCCCGGAATTTTTCTGGCAATTTAAGTAATGGGAAAACCTGAAATACAAAAACAGAAGAAAACAAAAACTGGCACTGGGGTGCACTGAGTTAATAGGTTAGTCCAAATATGATCAAAAGTTTATGAAAGTGTATCAAAAGCATAGCAATATCACCCAAAACATGCATGGAGCAAGCAGAAATTATAGATATGTTTGGGACGTATTATCGCGTCGCTCGTATTCAGCCTTCTGCTGCTCAACAAGCTGCTTGACCCTCTTGCAGTTCTGGAGGTCATGGACCTTGGTGCGGTGGATCTTGCAGTACTGCTTGTCGGTGTCGTCCTGCTTGTCGGCGGCCGCCACAGCCTGGCAGTTGGTGCATGCGGCAGTCTCCTTGCCGGAGCTACCAACTTGGGCTTTCTTGGCGCCACCTTCATTGCCGAACTGCTCAACGACTAGCACCTCTTTGCTTTTCTTCTTCCTGTTGTTCCGCCGCCGGCTTTTCTTTTCCGGGGTAGCATCCTCACTATCAGATCCTCCTGCTCCTGTATCCTCTTCGGGGAGTTTCCTCCCCTCTTCAGCACGTGCACACTTGTCGGCCAGGGCATATAGCTCACTAACGTCTCTGATCTTGCACATCGCCATCTCCTCCCTCATCCTGCGGTTATGCACGTTCTGGTGGAATGCGCTGATGACCGCGACAGGGTGGACGTCTGGGATGTTGTGCTGTACACGGCTGAATCTCTGAATATACTTGCGCAGGGGCTCTCCTTCCTTCTGGGCGAGCATATGAAGGTCACTCTCTTGGCCATGAGGTTTGTGGCCGCCTGTAAAGGCGTCAACAAACTGATGGCATAGGTCTGCCCAGGAGGATATGGAGTTGTCCGGCAAGTGCATGAGCCAGGATCTGACGTTGGGCTTGAGCACTAGCGGGAAGTAGTTGGCAAGGATCTTGTCGTCCCGCCCCCCGGCAGCTTGCACCGCGATGGTGTAGATGCTGAGGAACTCCGACGGATGCGTCTTGTCGTCGTACTTCTGTGGTACGTCTGGCTTGAAATTCCTCATGCTAGGCCACTGGACTTGCCGCAGCTCACGAGTAAATGCAGGGCAACCTACCGCGTATGGCAAGTCGCCTGGTTCCCCTGGCGCATGCATGTCGACAGTGGGCCCAGCGCGCTGGTCGGATAGACGCCGCGCTTCTCTTCGGCGCTCGATGAGAGTACGAGCGTCTTCTTGCTGTCATTCGTGAAGAACTTGGCGTTGATCGCGGCGAGCTCGTGGATCTGATGACGCGGTGGAGTCGCTGTCGAGGTGGATCCGGTGAGTCGGCGATTTTGGCCTTCGGGGTGGGGAGTGCACGGTGGTTTCACCCCCACCGGTCTTGTCGCCATCGGCCCGCGCCTGGCTAACTTGTCGCGGCTGCGATGTGCTCGGCTGCCGCGGAGTGTCGCCGTTGGCGAAGGCGATGAGACTCTGAATGGTGGCCCTCCAGTCGTCGGTCTTGTCTGCCGCTGGAGGGAAGTCTAGGAGCAGTTGAGCTCGTGCCAAAGCTTCTGCTGGAGTGGTGGGTAGCGGTGGCGAACGGTGTGAGGAGCGGGATATGCTCGGACTTCTAACTATGTTAGAAGGAGCAGTATCCCGTCCAGGCGACCGTGCCTTGCTCGTGCCGGCATGTTGGCGTGCATGCTGGTCTTGAGCATCCCGAGATCCACCAGCTCGATCTTGGCCCAGCAAACGTATGGTACCGTGAGTACCATGACGCTGCCTGTCCCGCGCCTCCTGAGATGGGCGCCGTGCATGCACGGACGCCGATGTCTTGGAGTGCGCCCGGTCGTCGTGGGAGCCGGCTACGCCACCGATGGGCAGCGCAGCCTTGTCCTTGGACCTGGCAGTACCGTGAGCTCCCTCGTCGGCGCCCGTTCTTCCGCCGGCGTCTACTCCACCAGCCGTTGGCTCCGGCGGTGGTGGGATCGACGCGGACGGAGCAGCTGCCTCCGAAGCCTTCTTCTTCGGTGGCATGTCGATGAACATGATGAAGATCTAGCTCGTGTGGATGCCGGATCAGGTTCACACAATCTCGACGCACCCCCTACCTGGCGCGCCAAATATGTCGGGGAAACTGATCCACGCACACCTATGGGACTGGGACCCTTTCGATTCGGCGGGGGCGGAGATCGCACGAAGAGCAGATCGAGGCGAAGCACACGACCAGTTTACCCAGGTTCGGGCCGCACGGATGCGTAAAACCCTAATCCTGCTTTGTCGTTTGTATTGATTTCTTGGCTCGGGAGCGCTGGGAGCTATAGTACACGCCAGCAGCTAACGAGACCGAGCGTGAGAGTGTTCGAATCCCCCTCTACGTTGCGCATGGGCCTCCTTTTATATGCTCAAGGGGTCACCGACAGGTGGCAACGCAGTTGAGGGTAAAAAGGGAAAAGTGCTGCGGTTGGTACAGCTACCTGTACAGTGTTCCATACCTAACCCTGACAGCACGGGACAAGGGCATTAAATGCCCATCGACATCGCCCAAACAGTGCAAAAAAGGGGCCGTCGGGGGCGCCACCGTTCGCCACGATGGCAATCTTGTCAGCGCCGCTTGCCACCGCGTACCCGTGGCTGCACAGCCTCCCGTCACATACGCTTGGGAGGGTCCCAGAGCGACACGTGGGTGGATGCGCTGGAGCGCGGGTACAGAGTGGTAGCTTGCCGCGGTAAGCGTCTTGCCGCGGTCGTTGTCTTGTTGCGTCCGGGAGCTTGTCTCTCACCGGGCCTTGCCGGGACGCGTGGCGCGTCGCGGCAAGTTCCTTGAGATGCCTTGGTTGGCCTTCCTGGCAAGCTCCTCTCGCCGGGGTCTTGTGCCTTGAGCGGCCTTCCCGGCAAGCTCTTCTTGCCGGGGCCTTGTCTCCTTGGCTTGAATACTTTTTTCTTGAATGGCTCCAAAGGAACCTCGGAGGACCTTGGCGACCACCCGGCAAGCCTTGCCGCGGGGCGCTGCGACTGCCCGTGCACAAGTTCGGGATACTAGGGTACCCCTACTTTAGTACACCGACACCGAGGCACAACGCCAAGCACAACAACGGCGAGAAGAGCAAGCTCTTGAAGCGCAACATGCACTACGTGACTCACATCGCAATGTTGCAACACGCAATAGACACATTTGCCAAGAGGAAGAAGCACTTCGATATGAAATTCAAGAAATGCGCTTTCAAGCGAGAATGCAACTCCAAGCTCCTCCTCAATCTAGACAAGCACAACAAGCTCATCAAGAACTGCAAGTTCGGCAAGAGAAACATGACAATGAGCATCAACAACCCCAAGAGAAACATGAGGTTGACAATCCTCAACGCCAAGAATGCCCTCCCAATTGGCAACCAAACAATGAAGAGAATCGCTATGGCAAGCTCAAGTTCACAATGCCAAAGTTCTCCGGAGGCATCGATCCCGAAGACTTTCTCTCATGGGCATTGAAAGTCGACAAGATCTTTCGACTCCACAACTTTGATGAAGAAAAGAAGATCGCAATGGCATGAGTTCCAAGACTATGTTCTTATTTGGAAACAAATGAAGGATGTCATGAGAGCACGTTTTGTGCCAACACATTACAACCACGACTTGTTCAAAAAGTTGCAACTCCTCAAGCAAGGAACCAAGTCCATTGAAGAGTACTACAAGGAAATTGAGATTTCCATCATAAGAGCCAACATCAAGGAATATGAAGAGAAAACTATGGCGAGATTCTTGAATGGACTCTACTATCCTATGAAGAAGATTGCGGATTTCCATCCAGACACGAATCTCCTAGAGCTTGTGCACCAAGCAACCAAAGCGGAGCAACAAGTACAAGAAGAGTACAAGTACTCCAAGTTCACTTCCAAGAACTACGGCCCTTACAACCAAGCTTCAACGACTTAGGCACCTCCTACCTCTACCAAACCATCTACAAGCTTAGGTGACAAGTCAAGCTACAAGAATCCGACTACATCAAGTTGTCCTCCTACAACCAACTTCAAGCCGAGAGCTTCATCATCTACAACTCCTACCGAGGATACTTCCAAGACGAGTTCCATCAAGTGTTTCAAATGCCAAGGATGAGGCCACAAGTCATTTGAGTGCCAGACCGTTCGAACCATGATCATCAATGACAACGGATCCTATGACTCAATGAGCGATGACGAGATGGAAGCCCTTGAGCATGTAGCTATGCATTGACAAGTGAATGAAGACGAAGACAATCAAGTCTTTTGTGATAAAGACTCTAGTCCCAATCTCATTGTCTCCAAGGTCTTGACACTTCAACATCATCAAGATGAAGATCAACGATGTCACATCTTCCATACCAAGGCCGGCATCAATGGACGTTCCGTCAAGGTTATCATGGATGGAGGAAGTTGTCATAACTTGGCAAGTGAAGGGCTATGCAACAAGCTTCAATTGGTCAAGACGAAGCACCCTCACCCCTACAAGTTCCAATGGCTTAGCGACGCCAAAACTATTCGAGTCGAGCACACCATGCAAGTATCTTTCAAGATAGGTGCCTACGAGGGCACATTGGAGTGAGATGTGGTCCCTATGTCAGTTTGCCACCTTCTCCGTGGAAGACCATGGTAATACGATCGCGGAGTGACCCACAACTGAGGGACCAACCATTATAGCTTCAAGATGAAGGGCAAGGAATTTGTGCTACGTCCTATGTCGCCAAGTCAAGTGGTCGCCGACAAGCAAGTATCTAACCATCATGGAGAGAATGGTGAGAGAGTGAACCACCAAAGGGAGAGTAAGAGCCACAAGCCAAATTCGAGCGCCTCCACGATGATCGACAAGAAGAAACTAGTGTTATTAGCCACCAAAATCGTGATGAGAGAAGTGTGCGAGAACCCATCGAGTGTCTTTCCCCGTGTGCTTCTATGCAAAGGGAAGCGAAATCAACTAACACTTCACCACCTCTACCTTTAGTATTGTCTCAATTGTTGCAGGAATTCCAAGATGTTTTCCCGATTAGCTACCTCCGGGACTACCTCCTCTTCGCGGCATCGAGCACCGCATCGACCTCATCCCCGGAGCACCTCTCCCTAACAAGCCACCTTACCGCGTGAACCCCGTCGAAACCAAGGAGATCCAACGGCAAGTCCAACAACTCATCGACAACGGCCATGTCCGCGAAAGCATGAGCCCTTGTGCCATTCTTGTAATCCTTGTTCCCAAGAAAGATGGTCCTTACCGCATGTGTTCGGATTGCCGTCCTATAAATGTTATCACCGTTAGATACTGTCACCCAATACCGCTCTTAGATGATATGCTTCATGAACTTAGCGGAGCCACAATCTGTTCCAAGATTGATCTCAAAAGTTGCTATTACCAAATTCGCATACAGGAGGGTGATGAGTGGAAAACCGCCTTCAGAATGAAGTTCGGGTTATATGAATGGCTTGTTATGCCTATGGGCCTATCCGAGGCACCCGACACATTTATGAGAATGATGCACTTTGTTCTTAGGCCATACAACGGAGTCTTTGTAGTACTCTACTTTAATGACATTCTAGTTTTTAGCAAGTCTCTCAAAGACCATGTGAATCATCTTAGCACCGTTTTGCAAACCCTCCGCACGGAGAAACTTTATGCGAACATGGAAAAGTGCAAATTCGGTGTAGACAAACTTGGGTTCTTAGGATTTTTTGTGTCATCCAAAGGTGTGCATGTAGACAAGAATAAAATTGAAGATATTAAATCTTGGCCAACACCAACAAACTTGCATCATGTGTGTAGCTTCCTAAGCCTTGCAGGATTCTATAGACGCTTTGTGAAGGACTTTAGCACAATTGCTATGCCTCTACACGCTTTGAGCAAGAAGAATGCACCCTTTGTTTGGGGTCCTTCGCAAGACACCGCGTTCCATGAGCTTAAAACTTTGCTTACTAATGCTCCTCTACTTGCCTTACCAGACTTTGACAAACCTTTTAAGGTACATTGTGACGCTAGCGGTACCGGCATAGGAGGCGTGTTAATGCAAGAAAAGCGCCCGATTGCGTATTTTAGCGAAAAACTTTCCGGAGCACAACTTAACTACCCCATCTATGATAAAGAGCTCTATGCATTAGTGAGAGTTTTGCGTGTTTGGGAACACTATCTTTGACCTGATGAATTCATTCTTCACACGGACCATGAGACACTCAAGTATCTTAAGGGTCAAATTAAGTTTAACGAGAGTCATGCTAAGTGGATTGAGTTCATAGAGTCTTTTCCCTATGTCATTAAGTACATCAAAGGCAAAGAGAATGTTGTAGCGGATGCGCTTTCTCGCAAATGCATGATTGTTACCAAACTTGAGTTGAATGTTATTGGCTTTGAGCACAAAAAAGACTTGTATGAGCATGATCCTTTCTTTGCAAATTTTTATGCTAAGTGTGTGACACATACTTCTTGGGAACCATATTATATCAAGAATGGTTATCGTATGAGAGCTAACAAACTTGGCATCCCCAACTCCTCTCTTCGTTTGCTCCATTTGTAGGAATCTCATGGAGGAGGACTTATGGGACATTCTGGACGAGACAAGACATTTGCGACGCTCTCCAAGAACTATTATTGGCCCAAGATGTTCTGTGACGTCTCACGCATCACCAACCGGTGCTCTACATGCGGCAAAGCTAAGTACAAAGCTCAATCTCACGGTCTTTATATGCCACTTCCTATTCCACATCAACCTTGTGAAGACATTAGCATGGACTTTGTACTTGGTTTGCCTAGGACTCAAAATGGCAAGGATTTCGTTTTTGTTGTTGTGGATAGATTTTCCAAAATGGCTCATTTCATTCCATGCAACAAGATAGACGAAGCTTCACATGTTGCGAATCACTTTTGTAGGGAAATCCTGCGCCTACATGGAGTGCCCAAGACGATCGTCTCCTACCACGACGTCAAGTTCTTGAGCTACTTTTGGAAGACTCTATGCGCCAAACTCGGCATGAAGCTAATATTCTCATCGGCTTACCATCCACAAACGGACGGCTAAACAAAGGTGACGACCGGACGCTATCGACGCTTCTTCGTGTGTTGATCAAGAAGAACATCAAGGAATGGGAGCATTGCTTGCCCATCGCCGAGTATGCCTACAACCGCGCAAGACAGTCGACAACCGGCAAGTCCCCCTTCGAGGTCGTCTACGGCTTCAACCCATTGTCCCCATTGGACATTCTTCATCTACCTCTCCAAGAGCGCACCAACATGGACGCAAGTGCACGAGAAAGTTATCTCAAGAAGATGCACGAAGATACAAGAGCAACGATCGAGCGCCATGTACATCGCCTCGCCAACAAGCTCAACACCAACAAGACACCAAGGGTGTTCCAATCGGGAGATCTCATATGGCTTCATCTTCGAAAGGACCGCTTCCCCAATGAGCGCAAGTCCAAACTCCTACCTTGAGCCGACGGACCCTTCAAGGTGCTAGCACGCTACAACAATAATGCTTACAAGATCGACATTCCACGCAACAAGTACAATGTGAGCGATACCTTCAACGTCAAGGATCTCTCTCCTTTCCATGGTGATGAAGACTTCGATCCGAGGTCAGATCTTTCCCAAGGGAGGGGAAATGATTCGGAGCATCCTACGGTCATTCCCATGGACCCATCTTCCCAAGTGCTTAGCAGACTGATGACACGATCCAAGAGCACTTGAAACCGAGGTTATGATGAGGACATCACTAACAAAGTTACATCCACAGCCCCAACTGATACATATACAGGACCAATTACTAAAGCTCGCGCACGCCAATTAAATTACTAGGTACTTTCGTTTTTTGGTAATGATTCTAATGTTCATGAGAATATGATGCTTCCTAAATTGGATACATTTTTCTTTCTTACAAATGAAGGGTCTAGCTTGGACAAGAAGGATGAAAATTGGAGCAAGATCAAGCATGGAGATGGGGCATGTGCAAGGGGAAAAGGAACGGAGTTACAAGTGATGATTTCAGGACTTTGAAGCCACCATAATGAGTGTGTCAAGGCTTGGACGAAATATACAAGATGCCACTTCATAAATTTTGTCCAGAGGCTGTTATAGGTGTTGCGTCACCTTATTATTGGGCCAGGCCCATGTAATTTCAAAATACTTGAATATAGGCTGTTTTTAGAGTCCGTATGTGTCGGGAAACAAGAGTTAGGGTTGGTTTCGGACCCCTCCTACAAGGGCCACGAAATTCCCCCTCTTCCTCCATATATACAGCCCTTAGGGCGTCGTTTAGACTTTGGGTTTTGTTTAGATTAAAGTTCGCCATAACTGCAACTTCGCGTACTTCGTTTGTGTTCAACGACCAGCCAAAGGCGTCACAGAACCCCACCTTGATCAATAAAGCTTTCCTCTTATATTCGCAATATCTAGATTGCAATCTCAGTTTCTTGCTTGTTCTTCGTTTGCCTGCAGGAAACAGACCTTCGTGGTCAGGTTGATCGTGCTCCGGCGTGGTCAATAACCTCTCGGAGTTGCTTTAGCGATTGATAAGGCACGGCGTTTTCGCACGTTCGAAGTCCGATCGTCAAAATCTACTCCTCCGAAAGCGATAATTACCATCTCATTGAAAGACGGGACACCTTTGCCTCTATCAAGTGGTATCAGATTTCCAGGTTGCTTGGTGAGATTTTACAGTTTTCGTAGATTTGATCAAGTTTGTTCTTCATACCTAAAGTCCACGAAAAAGCCCAAAAAAATGTTTGGAGACTGATGCAGAGCATCCTTCATTCATCCCCATGTACACCATTTGGACGCAAGGTGATCCCGTTCCTCGATGCTTACCCTTTCCTTTCTCGCGAGACATGGATGCTACTTCAAGCGTAGACCTTGTGCATGCTCCAGAACACCCAAGGAGACCATGGAGAGCCCAAGGACCAAGGCCAAGCACGCGAGGCAGTGAAGGAATGAGAAGGAAGAGGAGGCTGCTGCAACAGACGCCGGACATCCGGCCAGTGGCCCGGACATCCGGCCCGTGCCACCGGACATTCGGGTCGGCGCTCGGACATCCGGCGCCCCAACAGAACATCTAAAGAAGCGGCCCCCGACAGCTCGAATATCCGGCCATCACCCCAGACATCCGGCTCCTCGCGACCCGCCGAACATCCGGCCCCCGGCTCATACATCCGGCGCCTGCCTGCACGCAGAGACGGGCCTGAGGCCCATGTATCCCTCTCCCACTTACCCCTTCGTGGACCTAGACTATATATACTCCTCCACCTCCTCCTAGTTAGGGTTATCTTAGGTTTAGCTCATCTGAGACAGAGCTTTGCTCATCCACTAGTGGTTCATCTCCTTGTGAGTGACCGCGGCCCCTCCACGGAGAAGATCTGCACGGATTCAAGACCTCCTTCGCGGAGAAGATCCGCGGGATACACCAAGACCTCCTCACGGAGAAGAACCGGTTACCCTTTATATCGTCCCTTGTTGATCATGGATCTTGTATCTCTTTCTGTTTCGATGATCTAGCATATGTGTGACTTGTTCTTGTTGGTTTGAGTGATTCTCTCGTGTTCCTCCTCGTGTTCTTCGTGGGATCCCCTCCATTTTGTGAAAGATCGGCCATCTAGGGTTCCACCCTACATCATATGGTATCAAGAGCAAGGTTCCTCACGAATTTGGAGCCCCCTCCACCATTTTCTACCCTTTTTTTGTGTGATTTTGTTCCTAAATTCGAAAATTCCCCACCAAAAATAGCCCCAATTTTTTTTGCTGATCTGTTGGTTTAATAAGATTTTGTTGATTTTGATCCATGGATTCGCTGTGTTTCGAGTGGATCTAGCATCTCTCCAAGTTTCTCCACTTTTCATCCACAAAATATCTTCAATTTTGCCCTTGGAATCACCATTTTCCGCCCCCAATTGGAAAATTTCCGGCCCAAACGAGATCTAGATTCGTCGGGCCGGACATCCGGGCCACCGACCGTACATCTAGGCCCCAAGCCGGACATCTGGCTCCTGGAGCACCAAATCGCGCACGGTTCTGTACACAGCTCCTGGAAATCCGGGCTCCACCTCGGACATGCAAACCCTGAAATTTTAGACTTTTTTGTTTCACCATTTTGTCCATAACTAATTCATCCGGAGTCCAATTTTAACGTTCTTTAGCTCGTTTTGAAGATCTTGACATCCCTCATACCAAAAAAATACTACCATAACCATTTGACTCCATCAAATTTTGTGAAATTTGGTATGTTTTCCTACGGCCTTCACCACATCATCCGCATAACCACCACCGACTTCCGCAACCTAACCATTTTGTCCCCCATAGCATTTGTGGTTGCTTAAGTAGTGATTTGAGTCTCCTAAGGTGCTTAGGCTACTTAGGGACAATTGCTTCTTCATCAACCACCACCACCACTTCCGCATAGCATAGTCCACTATACATAGCCAACGAAACTTAAGCCAATTTTGTGTGAGCTTGTTTGAGTTGTGGCTCGTGTCTCCTAAGGTGTTTCGGCTACTTAGGGACCATGAATTCAACTTCGACGACGTGTATAGCCCATCATACCTTTCTGCCACCATAACCAATCTTGACCGGGTTCCCAACAACAATTCCGCAACCACCAAGGCATTGCCGCTACCACCATTTGACATTTGAGATTTTGAGTTCGCGGTTTTTCCGTTTCCTAAGGTGTTTCGGCTACTTAGGGACGAGTCTCCATCATCTTGGTATCTACATGAAGAACACCGCCACTCATCATCGCCACGGACGATAACCTCCATATCATCTTGGTATTGTGGTATCAATCCTTTCTATATTCCCTTGCAATTGCATTGTTAACCCCTAGCCCATTTTTGCGTCACTTACCTATCGAGACTAGCCATTTGAGTATTGCAGGCAACGTGACTTGTGCACATTAGTGATCATACTTCCCATCGCATACATACCATATCACCGTGGTCCATATCTTGGTATCGTCTCTTGTGACAAAAGGTTGTCATTGCATATACTCAATTGCTATCTTGGTTCGTGAATTTTTTCATGAGAAAAGAGCTCAAAAGAGAAAGAGCCAAACAAGCTTTTAAGCACAAAGAAAAAGATAAGCAAAGAGCTTTTAAGCAAGAACCATAGCATCATACTACATTAAGATTGTCATACTTGATCATCTTGGATCATATCACCGAAATACCATACATATAGCATACTAGGGATAGAAGTCGTTGCATTTTGCTTAGTAGGTTGTGCACAAGTTCGTATCCGCCTATTGTGCAATCGCGCTAGCATCTCTCTAGTGTTGTGCAACATGAGCATTTTCGTGGATTCCACATTTTGGCTCACCCCTTGGTTGCACGACCCCACTTATCTATTTGCGTGTGTGTTTCCGTGTACCATATCTTGCTATTGGTCTACTTGTTGCATTTGCAAATTTGTGAATCTTTTTCAACATTATTGACTCTTGCTAACATTTCATATCAAGTTTTTGTGCCACTATCCTCACCGAGCTCCACCATAAGCTTTACTTGTGTAGGTGTGAGAAACCGACAAGAATTGGTACCAATTGTGCTATTTCCTTGTTCCACATTTGAGTGATCATTGATCCATCATCAACATCGGTCAAGGTACATTTGGTATAGTTCTTATCTTTCTCCCACTCATACTTGCTAGCGTCTTGTGATGGATAGGCAAGGCATTTCATCTCCGGTCTTTGACATTGACGGTGCGAACAATGACATCCACGCGAAAACCATCGGAGACAACGAGCAATGCAAGAGCGCTTGGGCAACATCGCCACCGAACTACGACACTCCGAGATAAGGAGAATGGCTTCCTTCGACTACATGTGCGACTCCTTCAACAAACAAATGGCGGAGCTCAAACACTTGGTGGTCGATTACAAGTCTTCTTCCCCTTCGTCATCTTCTCGGCGGCGAAGTTCAAGTCACAAGTCTTCGGAGCGCAAAGATGATGCAAGTGCAAGTCATCCACATCCACATCGCCATGGCGACCATCAACATCGTCATGAAAGGCAAGTCACCTCCAAGCATCATGTGCACGACGACAACGAACGATATCTACCAAGAGCTCAAGCACGACAACGACACCATCATCATGAAGATGCTCGACAAGTGCATATCTACAAGTCCGAACAAGCTCTAATTCACGCCAAGGCCAAGCTTCATGAACAAGAGAGAAGACCGCGAGACAACCACCACCATGAAGGAGCTACGGCTACAGCCACCACTTCGGCATCTTCGCCAAGTGCTATCAAGGTATCTTCGCCTTCGGACGTACGGCACCTTCGCCTACTTCTTGTGAGTCCGCCTACATCGACATCTCCAACTACAAGGCGACCACCTACAAGTGAGGGCGACACTTCCATCTTCGGAAGCTCCCCACATCAAGACGGCGATAATATGGTCGAGCAAGGGCCATCCCCTTCGACTTCGGCGACGAGCACGAACCTCTTTAACAACATGAAGACGGCACCCAAATATGACTATTACTCCTAGTCAAGCTACAAGAGCGCACATGAGACATTTCCTTTGATCTCGGAGGAGAGTGATGATTTGGCACCTCCTACGGCATTCATCGTTGGAGGCGTTATGGAGGCGGCGGCGAAAGGAGTTGAGCATCGAGACATTTGCACCTACATCTCCGCGACACCCACATATCATGAGATGACCCAATTTCCATGTGAGGAGAACCACCCCACCATGAGTGATATGAGTGACTCCACCATATTTGACATTGAGTGCATTTCCTATGAGAGGATGAGATTGATCACCACTAGCCCCACACATGATAGCATGCCACACATCTTATGTGAGGTTGAGAGCCATTTGAGTGACTCCACCAACCATACGAGTGAGAGCATCTAAGAGGGAGTGAGTGCGCCACAACACTTAGTGAGTGAGGTAGTTGATAGGGCATGTGAGGCCACTATGATTTCTAATGACTTAACCTCTACTCCGAGTGTGTTTTCTTCGGTGCTAGGTCTCCTATAAGAGGACATGCCTACCCGCGACGAGTCCGTCCCTCCAATGGACAACCCCGATGGCCATGGTGGAAGAAGATGCACCACCCACATGGTTCCATCAAGATGACGATGACCGCTACTTGGTTTTCAACACCTCACCTACAACACATGAGCGGAGCTCTAAAGGTAACATAGGTGATGGTGCTTCTCTTGTCCCACTAGTGGACTATCTTGACAATGATTGCTTGCATGATGTTGACACACCTATTGCCATGCTTCATGCTAGTGCGACTTCCTCATGTCTTGACATACCTATTTATGATGAATATGATGATGAGCATGTTGAGTTTCCTAGTTATGATGCTATGCTCCATAGGATATTGTGTGATAATTCTTTTGGTCACATCATGTTCGAGAACCCTCTAAACTTGTCATATGCTATGAGTGAGATTTCCCATATTGCATCATTTCAATCTCAACATAGTAACTATGCATGCCCCATTAAAGTAAATCCTATTTGCACTTGTGGCACAGATGACAAGATGATGGTCATTGGCTTGTGTTTCTAATGCGATGATATTGCCATGCTTCCTTTACATGATTTGCACAATTCATCAACTATGCCATGCCATGATCACATTGTTCCAAATATGCATTGTTTTGAATGTTATCAATATTCTCCGTGTGATGTTTCCCTTAATGCTCATGCGGAGACCCCCATAGTTTGCTCATAAATACTAGGAGATCTTGATGCATTCCATACCTTGCATGATTACCATGATTGTGTGCACCATATGCATTCCATGAATAACAATGCTCTACATATTTCTTGTGATGCATTACACAATTCAAGTCTCCATTATGCCATACATAACAACAAACCTCTCATGATAGATGACATGTTTCTATATTACGCATCTCATTTATTTGATCATTGGCTTTTATGTGCTAACCAACACATGCACGTGCGCATCATGATGGATGATGTGTACATATACCACGCACACACAATTTTTCCCTTGTCTTTATTTTGTGTAGGTACCCATGAACATTTGTCAACCTCACCATCCCATGAGTTGACAAAACGAGCTCTTGGGAGCAATGACGATTTGGGATCTGGTGGATTCTGCCTACCACCGTTCTCTTTGCGCAACGACTACACGCATCTCTTTTACTTGGCTCTCACATGGCTATGGGATATTTGCCACTTCTCACATTATGCCCATACTATCGTGTTCACTTTGCATGTTATGCCTCTTGCTATGACTTTGCCATGAAATTGTGACCCTTGCTTGCATTTACTTATGATTCACCATTATGATACTCCTATGTGTATTTGCATGCTTGGTGGAGATACTTGTAGCTATTGCCAAGATTTATTTGAGCCCCATGCTATTATTAACTATTGTGTTGGGAGAGTCATGATGTCCCATCGCTATGTACATATGGCCTCTCGCCAATACATTGATCCTATTTTGCTAATATCTTGCTTTCATGCTTGTGATATGCCATGTGCATTATTCATGCCTCCTATTTGCACACATTCCATGATTGCCATGATTACTTCTAGTATGTTGCATCTTCGCACTACTAGCTTGTTTGACTTGATCTCTATGCTTGCTTGCTATATTGCATCACCCATGTTGCACTCTTACTTGCTTTCTTGGGTTGATGACATATATGTTCATGCCATTCACATGATTCACATTGATCATTGCCACTTGTCTCCAATAGTTGCATCTCTCATCAATTGTATTGAGTGCAACAATGCTATGTTTGTTAATCTTGGAGATTTGGACACCATACTTGTGATGCATGCTTGCTTGTTTGAGCCTAATGCCTTTGGTTTTTATCGCATCATATGCTTACATGACATGCCGCATTACCTTGTCCTTTCTTATGATGAGAATGATGCAAGCACTTGTTGGGTATTTTCCCTCACGAATGCTAGGTTTTGCATTCACGCTAACCTCATTTGGTTTTCCGAGTGTTTGTCATGTTCTTTCATTCTGAAGGATTCATAAGGCGGCACAGTAATGCGACAACTTGGTCATGCGAAGGCATACATGATGTGCAACACCAACATTTACGAGAATCTCCTAAAGGTGAACTCCTTCCCTTTGAGCCATCCTCAGATATGCATATTGGATGGGTCATTTTCATGGCTGTCTTCTTCTTATTGTCTACATGATACATCTATTGGAGAGAGGACCGACATTGGAGATGGACCTTCAAGATTTGGAGCGCTCGGACTTATTGGATGCACCTTCGGACCTTCACTCATGCCGCGACATCGAGCATTGGTATATCAAAACTCATTTGGCACATTGCACCAAAACCTTCATATTTGTTGATTGTGTGCCCACATGCCATGCTCCATGGACATATCATTCCCATAACAAATTTGCATTTTGCGCATGGATTGACTCACATTATGATTGCTTTGTTGCATCTTGTATTCCCATGTCATCCATGATATATGAGCTTGTGCATTTCCTTAGCAAATTTGTTGTGATCTTTCTTGATGGCATATTCATACATCATGATCATCTTGTCCTCCATCAATTGCATGATAACATACACATATTGAGCATCCATTGCCATGTTCATGCTCTCGATAAACCATCACACTATGACATCATTTTGCACAATGGTTGCATTGATCACATTCAAAACACCTTTGTGTGCACCACAAATGCATTTGATCACATGAATGCTTTACATCTCATACTGTATCATCTTGCTAAGCTTCATCTACCTTGTCACACGGACTCATTCTTACATGATGGACACTTTGTGTGCGCTAACCATTTTAATTCCAAGTGTACTTTGTGTTTGCTAATTTTGGATGTACCACATACCGGAGACACCTTGGAGTACTTGGATTGTGACATGCCCTCAACTTCGTCCAACTACAAGTCCGTTCACGACTACCGTTTCCATGGTGATGAGGTTTTTGATCTGAGGTCGGATCTTTTCCAAGGGAGGGGAGATTAAGCGGAGTGTCCTTCGTTCCTCCCCATGTACACCATTTGGACGCAAGGTGATCTCATTCCTCGATGCTTCCCCTTTCCTTTCTCGCGAGAAATGGCTGCTAGTTCAAGCGCGGACCTTGTGCATGCTTAGGAACACCCAAGGAGACCATGGAGAGCCTAAGAACCAAGGCCAAGCACGCGCGGGAGAAAAGGAAGGAGAAGGAAGAAGAGGCTACTGAAACAGTCGCCGGATATCTGGCCAGTGGCCCGGCCATCCGGCCCGTGCAGCCGGACATTCGGCCCGGCGCCCGGACATCCGGTGCCCCAACGGAACGTCTACAGAAGCGTTCCCCGAGAGCTCGGACATCCGGCCATCACCCCGGACATCCGGCTCCTCGCGACCCGCCGGACATCCGGCCCCCGGCCCGGACATCCGGCGCCTACCTGCGCGCAGAGACGGGCCTGAGGCCCATGTATCCCTCTCCCACTTACCCCTTCGTGAACCTAGACTATATATACTCCTCCACCTCCTCCTAGTTAGGGTTAGCATAGGTTTAGCTCATTTGAGACAGAGCTTCGCTCATCCACTAGTGGCTCATCTCCCTGTTAGTGATTGTGGCCCCTCCACGGAGAAGATCCAAACGGATTCAAGACCTCATTCGCGGAGAAGATCCCGCGGGATTCCCCAAGACCTCCTCACGGAGAAGAACCGGTTACCCTTTATATCGTCCCTTGTTGATCATGGATCTTGTATCTCTTTGTGTTTTGAGGATCTAGCATATGTGTGACTTGTTCTTCTTGGTTTGAGTGGTTCTCTCGTGTTCCCCTCATGTTCCCCCTCGTGTTCTTCGTGTTCTACGTGGGATCCCCTCCATTTCGAGATGATCGACCATCTAGGGTTCCACCCTACATCAGAGACCCCGGGTCGTTTTTAGGCCAAAATTTGGACAGGTGAAAATATTTTTTCCCTATCCTATATTTAGGCTTTTCTGAGTCTTTTGAGACACGTGCCATCATACTGTTTTTTACCGCACTTTTTGGGCGTCGCTGCCTGATTTCTGAAGAAAAAAAATAGTCAAAAACATTTCGTGCCTATCATCTTAGTTTGACTTGGGAAGAGTTTTGAGACACTCGCCATTATAGTCATTTTCGGCAAAAAAAAGGAGCGCAAAAAAAGAGGTGAAAAAAAATCAGAGTGTGCTTTCCCCTTGATTACATGTAGCGTCGTGATTTTGTTAGTGTTCTAGGCTCGCGTCTCTAGTACGGTCTAGCCTAGGACCAGCACAGTACCGTCGTTGAGCGATTATTCAACTTTGCATCTCTGAATTGATTATTGCTGACCCTTTTTGCTACCATATTATAAGCCTTCCCAGCTCCACATACATCTACGTCGTGCGTTTGACTCTCCCTGGTAATCGCTTTATCTAAGCTTTGAGAATTTTGATTACCACGGTTGTCGATCACCACATTCTGCTGGGTAAGAACGTGTAAGGATTTGAGATTTGCTTGGCGGATTTGTGACGCCCCACCATCACCATTTTCTAGTAGTCTATAGGATCATATTTTTGTGTGTTTCTATTGCTGCTAACCATGGCAGGGTCACACGTTGATGAGACTGACTGGGAGAACATGATGAACAAGGAGTTCCATGATAAATTTCAGCAAATGATGGGTCAACAGGTAGAAGATGTGATGACCAGTTTTGGTGACGCACTAGCGAGGATGGATGGCATTGAGAAGTCAATTGACACCAAGTTGGATGCCAAATTTGCTGAAGTGCTTGCGCGTCTACCTCCACCTGATGCACCATTGCAACAACAACAACGACAACCACCTTCACGTCGCGAAACTGCTCTCCGCAAAGCGAGTCGTGTCCCTCTTCAACCTGGCCAAACTGTAGGTGTTGCTGTTGATACTTCTGTGGCTCCTGCTACTGCCGAGGAGGAGGATGATTACGCGGGAGATTACGAGGATGAGGTTGATCAAAATCAAAACTACATGCAACAACCAGCACCACAACCACCAGGTCGTCCACATGCAAATAATCGCAATGGTAGGGCTGCACCACACCCTCAGATACGAGATCATGACCATCCCCCAAAACTAAAATTGAATATTCCACCAATCGTTTATTCCAAATTTCTTGCCAAGTGCAGGATCGACATGCCTTGGTGCGAACTAATTTTTCTGCAGGTCGACTGATGCGGGGTCAACCCGTTCTAGGCCGTTCTTTCACGAAGAGGAGGGAAACCCACAATGAACACGAAGAACACACAAGGGAATCACGAGGGGAAACACTCAAGAACAAGTCCAATCACACATCGACTAGACAATCAAACACACAAGATCACAAGGTACACGAACAACAAAGGGAAAGATACAAGGTAGAGTTCATCTCTAGGAGCAGGTCTTGAATCCGCGAAGGATCTTCCTGTGAGGGGTCTTGAATCCAAGGTGGATCTTCTCCGTAGAGGGGCCGCGGTCTCTCTCGTGGAGTAGATCCGTAAAGGATGAGCAAAGCACTAGTCTAAAATGAGCTATCACATTTTCTAACCCTAAAATGGCGGAGGTGGAGGAGTATATATAGTCTAGGGCCATGAAGGGGTAAGTGAGGTGCGAAATAGGTACATGGGCCTCAGCCCGGATACATGCACGCAGGCAAGGCCGGATGATCCGGACGGGGTCCCGGATGATCCGGGCGTCGGGGTGTCCGGATGATCCGGACGAAGTCCCGGATGATTCAGCTTCGGTGGAAGCCTTCTGGTGTCTTTTGCGCACTTACACGGACGATTCGGGGGAAGGTTCGGATGATCCGACCGGGTCCGTATGATCCGGATGGACGTCTGGACGTCTGGCCTGACTCCAGCAGCTGCTCCGTCTTCTTCTCCTTTCTTCAGTCTTCTCTTCCATGCTCCCCTCACATATGGTGTAGCCGTTCCTTGGCGCTTGCACTCCTCCTTGACATTCGTGAAGCTCCGACAATACCTATGTATGGACACAGGAGAAGTGTCAAGTAGTAAACCATCCTCGAAGGGGTCAAGTGTACACGTGTAAAGGAGATGATTCACCTTTGTGTTTGTGAAGTAGATGTCACACGTGCCACTTGACAAACGGACTCTTGACATGGTGATGTCCATAGGATGCTCCACATCATCCCCTACCCATTGGGAAAGATCCGACCTTCGATCAAAAACCAAATCACCATGGGAAAGAGATGGCGTCGCCATGTAGAAGTGGACGATCACCAAGTACTCATCATCTTGAAGCTCGAAATAGGCACTCTCCAATGTCACACCGTCTAGTGATTCCTTCAAAAGGAGCAAGGACAACAAACACTTGGAAAAGCAAATGTGGTTAGCGTTAGTGCAAAACCAAGCATTCGAGAGGTGATTCACCCAACAAGTGTTGTCATCAAGCATAATATATGGCGGGGCAAAGGATTGTGACATGGCATGTAAGCACATCAAATGAGCACACGCAAATATATCACGGGGACAAATGTGCACTTGTGAGGTTGAGAAGCAAATATGTTTGACAAGTGAACAAGCATCTACCTCAAGGTCATAGCAAGCATGGGCAATGCGCTCAATGGAAGGTCTATGGTAGGCATAGGAATCATTCAAAACACCAAAGGAAATGAAGTGTCTAAACACATGGATCAAGTGCAAGACAATCCAAGCATAACGTGCCTATGGTGTAGTGAAGATAGTATGGCACTCAACACAATAGAAAGAGCAATTGTTCATCATGTATGAGGCAATCATGTCAAGCATGTAGCAATCAATGGGACATGTTATATGTGAAGAGATGATATTACTGCACCCAAGCATATGATAAGGACAAGTAATCCACAAGTCAGATGCAACACACAAGGCATATATATCATGAAGCATGGCAATGTTACAATGGCAGGTCGAAGCGAGATCTCTACAATGTGTGCAATCAAGGGGTCCAAGACGACAAATAAGTCTCATGGTGCAAGCAACACATGTAGTGTGATCCACAATATCCATGCTCATGGTTTGGGTGTCCCGAAAAAGAAGGATATCACCTCGAATGTGTGTCCTTGTGCGTCCTTCACAATGACGAAGCACAAGCAAGTGCGATGTAGAAGCATCGTGAACAAAGGTGGTTCTCTCTCAAGAGCTCGAATGGTCAACTCACGTGAAGTGGAAGTCGACACGAAGTCCAAGTATCCTACACATGCACACAACAAAATAAAGAACGTATGTGCATGGTAGATAAACACATCATCCATCATGATGGTTCTCTTCTCTTGCACATAACCATTAGAAGCAAAAGTGCATGAATAATATGATGCTACAATGGCTATATTCATGGCACTAGGCATATGGTGCAGAGAGGTAACACAAGCATGCTTCACAAGAATTATGTCAAAATCTCCAAATATATGTGAGAATGCTATGGGGGCAATCTCTTTTGCAAGACGAAAGGAATTGTTGCACTCAATACATGGCAAATCATTTAGCATGCGAGAGGCAACATATGGAGACATATGACAACATGGACTAGAAATCATGTACAAAGCATGGCAACAGTGGCTATCATCCGCATGAAATGAGCATGTATGAATCATGGGTGATGCAACATAGTCAAGCATATAAATGATGTCGTGCAAACTAGTGGCGTGAAGATGCAACACACTAGAGGAAATCATGGCAATCTTGTCATGTGGGCAAAAAATAGGCATAGGCAATGCACATGACATATCGCAATCAAGACAAGTAATGGGGCAAGCATCAATATCATCATAGGCATGGGACACGAAGGAATCATGGCAATAATAAGCAATATCTCCACCAAGCTTGCAAATACACATACAAGTAGTAGAATCATGGATCATGTGAAATGTGATGCATGGGTCACAAATGCATGGGAAAGGCCAAGTAATGGGCATATCATGCAATGTGAACATGGCAATATGGGCGAATGATACATAACGATCAATGAGCCATAACCATGTGAGGGCCATGTAGAAGAAATGCGCGAAGCCTTTGCATGGAGGGAGCGGTGGGAAAGATAATCCACGGAATCCCAAGTCATCGTTGCTCTCTAGAGCTCTTTTCGTCAACTCGTGCATTTGCAAAGTTGACGAGTATGGATGAGTACCAACACAAAAGAGACACAAACCAAAGAAATTGTGCGCGTAGTAAATGTACACATCATCCATCGTGATGTTCATGTGCATGTGTGAGTTAGCACAAGATAAGCGTTGCTCAAAGAAATTTGATGCATGGTATAAGAACATGTCATCCATCGTGAATGAATAGTTATTGTGTATAGCATGATGTGGATGCAAATTGAGCATACAATTATATGGCACATCTATAGCATGTTCATTCATGGGGAGCATATTGTGCACACAAGCATGGGAATCATGCAATGGATGGGATGGATCAAAGTCTCCTAAAATGTATGAACAAAATATGGGGGTCTCCTCATTAGCAATATCGGGATCATAATGTGGAGAAGTGGAACAACATCCAAAACAATGCATGTCCGAATCTAGGTAATCATGGCATGGCATATGATGGATATGATGCAAAGGAAGCATGTCAATATCGTTAGAAGAAAAACAAATGCCAATAACCTTGGGCTTGTCATCTATGCCATATGTGCAAATTGGGTTTATTTTAATGGCATGTGCATAGTCACTACGATGAGATTGCAAATGTGACATATTGTTTATCTCATGCATAGCATACGACAAGTCAAGCGGGTTGTCAAACATGATGTGACCAAGAGAATTATCACAAGAAATGCTATGCAACATGGCATCACAACTAATAGACTCCACATGGCAATCATCAAACTCATCATAAATGGGTAAATCATTGCATGGGGAAATCATACTTGCATGACGCATGGCAATAGGTGGATCAACATCATGCAAGCAATCAATGTTACCATAGTCCACTAGTGGGACGAGAGCATCACCTTCAGCATTGTTACCTTTATCAATCCACTCATGTGGTGTAGGTGAGGTGGGAAAGACCAAATGGTGGTCATCATCTTCATCTTGATGGAACCATGTGGGGGGTGCATCATATTCCACCATGGCCATCGTCTTGTCCATAGTAAGGACGAAGTCGTCGAGGATCGGCGCGTCATCATAAATGGGGCCTAGCACCAAATGAGAAGACACAATCGAGGTAGAGGTAAAGTCTTTAGAGTTGAAAGTGGCCTCACATGACCTATCAACTATCTCACTCTCTCTATGTGGTGGCTCACTCACTCCTTCAAAATAGGTGCACTCAATGTCGCATATGGTGGAGTCACTCATCTCACTCAAGTGGTGGGGGTTGTGGCTCTCCTCACATGGGAATTGGGGCAGCTCATCATATATGGGGCTAGTGGTGAACTCGCTCTCACTCTCAATATGGTGGCACAAGTCACTCAAGTCATCATACGTCACCGTGGTCGAAGGGACAATCCCATGCTCAACCATCTCGTCATCGTCGCCGTGGATGAAGGCCGAAGATGGCACATCATCACTCTCGCCTCCAAGGGTGGAAGCATCATCCTTGCTCATCACCATGTCAGTCGCCTTCAAAGCATGGTCCTCGAATGGCTCAGTAGTCATAGTCGTCGCCGCACCATCTTGAAAAAGTGTCGAAGGAGACTCGGCATCATCAATGCCACAAAGAGGGATGGCGGTGAAGTCAAACGTGGGAACGTCCTCTTGGAGCTCGTTGGGCTTGGACATCATGGTGGTACTAGCCTCATGCTCGCTGTCTAGGAGCTTGGTCTTCGAGAAGTGTGCTTGCAGTGGAGAAGCCTTGGCCTTCATGAGGTCTTGTTCCACCTTGAGAGCACCAATGTAGTTGTCATCGAGGGACTTGAAGTTCTCGAGGAAGATAGTCTTGTAGATGTCATTGTGCAATCCCATCATGAAGTGGAGCTTCATCAAAATGGGGTCGTCCACGCCGGCTCATCGCAAGGCATTCTTCATCTCCTTGAAGTACTTGTCGATGGACTTGGATCCTTGGGTGGTGTTCTTCAATTGGCGTAGAAGTTGTTTCGTGTAGGTGGGAGGCACGAACCCTCGCCGCATAGCTTTCTTCGTCTTTGGCCAATTCACATTGAAGCTCGTCGAAGGTGTTTGAAGCCACCATGTTGACGCATTGTCGTGGAAGTTTCTTGTGGCGCACTTCACTTGATCTTTGTAGGGAACTTGATGTAGCCTGAGGTAGTCGTCCATCTTGCGCTCCCACTCAAGTTACTCCTCGGGGTCTTGAGTCCCATAGAAAGGAATCTCGTGGTTGGTGTCGAGGTTGTAGTAGCTCGTGGAAGTCGAGGACTTGAGCTTGAGTAGCTTTTCTTGAGCATAAGCTTGGGGTGCTTGTTGGCGAAGAAGTTGTATGTCCAAAGGCGAAGATGCCTTGAAGTCGCTTGGTGAAGATGCCAAGGTACATGGTGAAGTCGTTGAGCGGCTGTTGGAGTTGACCTCTTGACCTTCACGCTCTTGTCGTTGATGGTGTCGATGCCGATGAGATCTTGCCGGAGATGGTAGCTTGGAAGGATGTGCACTTGAGCGTCTTCTCAAAGATGAGGGAGACCTCTTGTGGTTCTTGATGAGGGCTTTGAGCTCCTTCATTTGATCATCCATGTTGGCGCACAAGTGGTTCGTCATGGCATCAAACTTGTCGTTGTTGTTGTAGACCAAAGTAGATGAAATGCTTTGCCAATCCATCACGAGACTCTAGCAAAGGTGAGTAGGAGATGAGATAAACAATACCAAGTTACCTTTTCCCAACGTTGAGGATGTATCCCGTTTCACGCAATGTGAAATGAGAGAATAGTGGAATTGGTACCAGACATGTTCACTCACACCTATCAAGTAAAGCTTATCGAGTGGCTTGGTTAGAATAAGTGGCACAAAAATTTGATGCAAAATGTTAGCAAGAGTCAATAAAGTTGAAAGAGATTCACAAATTCGCAAGTGAAACAAGTAGACCAATAGCAAGGAGGGGCACATGGAAACACACGCACGGATAGATAAATGTGGTTGTGCAACCAAGGATTGAGCTGAAAATGTGGAATCCACGGAAAATGCTCTTGTCTCACAACACTAGAGAGATGCTAACCGATTGCTCAATAGGCGGATACAAACTTGTGCACTACCTATATGAGACAAAATGTAGCGACTTCCTATCACAAGTATGCTATGTGTATGATGTTCCGGTGCTTTTAGCACAAGATGATCCAAGATGATCGGATATGGCAATCTTATATGCAATGTGGTATGATGCTATGGCTCTTGTTTACAAGCTTCTTTGCTTTTCTCCTTTGCTTAAAAGTTTTTTTGTTTGTATATGGCCACGATGCACAAACCAAGATAGCAATTATGTATATGCGGGAACAATCTTGTCACACAAGAGATGATATGATGATACCAATATGATATGGTATGTATGCAATGTAAGGGCGGATCGATGATCACTAATGTGCACAAGTAACGTTGGCGGCAATACTCAAAGGCTAGTCTCGATAGGCAAGTGACGCAAAATGGACTAGGGGTTAACAATGCAATTGCAAGGGGAATATACTATGATGTCGTCGAAGTTACCGCCCGATGATGATGATGAGATGTGGTGTTCTTGATGTAGAACCGTTCCTAATTAGCCGAAACACCTTAGGAAACGGAAAAACCACAACTCAAAATCTCAAAGGCAAATGTTAAATGGTGGTAGCAGAAATGCGGTGGTAGTTGCGGAAGAGGATGGTGGGGCTATACACGTTGTCGGAGTTGAAGTCACGGTCCCTAAGTAGCCGAAACACCTTAGGAGGCACGAGCCACAACTCAAACAAGCTCACACAAAATTGGGTTAAGTTTGGTTGGTGGTAATGTATAGTGGGCAATGGGTATGCGGAAGACTATGGTGCCTATGCAGATGATATGGTGAAAGGCCTAGGCAAACTTGCCAAATTTGAAATTTTTTGATGGAGTCAAATGATGATGGTAGTATTTTTTGGTATGGGGGATGTCAAGAGCTTCAAAACGAGCTAAAGAATGTAAAAACCGGACTCCGGATAAATTAGTTATGGCCAAAACAAAATTTCAGCCGCGTCAGTTTCAGTGTTAGCCGGGCATCCGGGAGAAAGTCCAACTCATCCGGGCTATGTCCGGATGATCCGAGAGAACATCCGGATGATCCGGGTTCGTCCATGCCGGTTCTGTTTTTCAGGCACGGGGGGTTATCCGGACATCCGGGAGATGGTCCAGCTGATCCGAGTGGATCCGGATGATCCGGGTGTTCTTCCGGATGATCCGGGCAGGTCAAACTACTCGGGATTTTCCGCTAGGGGACGATTTTTGGGGCGGAAAAAGGATGATTTTGGGGCAAAATTTGTGGAGATTTTGTCAATGGAAGGTGGTGAAACTTGGGGGAAAGCTAGATCCACTCGAAACACATCGAATCCATGGATCAAAATCAACAAAACATCATCAAACCAACAAATCACAAAAAAATTGAGGCTATTTTTTGTTGGGGAATTTTCAAATTTGGGGAAGAACACAACAAAACAAGGCTAGAAAATGGTGGGGAGGCTCCAAATTCATGATGATCCAAGGATCATGATACCATATGATGCGGGGTCAACCCGTTCTAGGCCGATCTGTCACGAAGAAGAGGGAAACCCACGATGAACACGAAGAACACAAAGGGGAATCACGAGGGGAAACACTCAAGAACAAGTCCAATCACACATCCACTAGACAATCAAACACACAAGATCACAAGGTACATGAACAACAAAGGGAAATATACAAGGTAGAGTTCATCTCCAAGAGGAGGTCTTGAATCCGTGAATGATCTTCCCGTGAGGGGTCTTGAATCCAAGGTGGATCTTTTCTGTAGAGGGGCCGCCGTCACTCTCGTGGAGTAGATCCGTAATGGATGAGCAAAGCTCTAGTGTAAAATGAGCTATCACATTTGCTAACCCTAAAATGGTGGAGTTGGAGGAGTATATATAGTCTAGGGCCATGAAGGGGTAAGTGAGGGGTGAAATAGGTACATGGGCCTCGGCCCGGATACATGCACGCGGGCAAGGCCGGATGATCCGGACGGGGTCCCGGATGATCCAGGCATCGGGGTGTCCGGATGATTCAGACGGAGTCTCGGATGATCCGGCTTCGCTGGAAGCCTTCGGGTGTCTTCTGCGCACTTACCCGGATGATCCGGGGGAAGGTCCGGATGATCCGGCTGGGTCCGGATGATCCGGATGGACGTCCGGACGTCCGGCCTGACTCCAGCAGCCGCTCCGTCTTCTTGTCCTTTCTTCCGTCTTCTTTTCCATGCTTCCCTCGCAGATGGTGTAGTCGTTCCTTGGCGCTTGCACTCCTCCTTGACATGTGAAGCTCCGACAATACCTATATATGCACCTGGGAGAAGTGTCAAGTAGTAAACCATCCTCGAAGGGGTCAAGTGAACACATGTAAAGGAGAAAAATCACCTTTGTGTATGTGAAGTAGATGTCACACGTGTCACTTGACAAATGGACCCTTGACATGGCGATGTCCGTAGGATGCTCCGCATCATCGACCTTCATCATGGACACCGCGCGCATCCTCTACTTCGACACATCCGGCTGCACCACCGCCTACTTCATCTGTCACTTCTAGTCGTGATAAAAGCAAACAGGCACCACCACCTTCTGCCAGGAGTACACCTTCCGGTCCTGCGCAGAGCTCTTCTTCATCCATGGCATCCACAGGGCCAACACATGATGTTATATGTCGTCGTTGCACTCGTCGTGGTTACTATGCGAGCAAATGCCCATCTCAGCGTGTCATGATTTCTACTGAGGAAGGTGGTTATGAGTCCACTAGTGACTATGATGAGTAGACTTTGGCTCTTATTACACGTGAAGAACACGCTGGAGATGACTATGAAAATGAGACGCAATACATGGCTCCTGAAGACGCTGACATGTATGAATGTTTAGTTGCTCAACGTGTTTTGAGTGTGCAGGTCACACAATCGGAGTAAAATCATAGGCATAATTTGTTCCATACAAAGGGAGTTGTGAAGGAACGTTCTGTTCGCGTCATCATAGATGGAGGGAGGTCCAACAACTTGGCTAGCATGGAGATGGTGGAGAAGCTATCTCTCACTACAAGACCACATCCACATCCTTACTACATCCAATGGTTCAACATCACCGGCAAGGTTAAGGTAACATGTACTCTTCATGTGCATTTTAGTATCTCTACATATGCTGATTATGTTGATTGTGATGTGGTACCATGCAAGCTTATTCTTTATTACTAGGTAGACCATGGCAATTTGATAAAAAATATGTACACCATGGTAGAAAATATCAATATACTCTTGTTCATAAGGATAAACGTATTATTTTGCTTCCTATGTCTCTGATTCCATTTTGAAAGATGATATTAATAGCGCTAATAAAGTGAAACAGGAGCAAACTAAGAGTGAAAATTAGATTGTGGCAAAAGAATTTGAGCAAGAAATGAAGCTTAATGACACACCATCATCTCATGTTGCATTTGAAATCAAATTAAAAAGTGGATGTTTACTTGCCACCAAATCTGATATTGATGATCTAGATTTCAGCAAATTTGTTTGCTATGCTTTTGTGTGCAAAGAGGCATTATTTTCAATCGACGACGTGCCTTCCTCTTTGCCTCCTGCTGTCACTAATATTTTGCAGGAGTTCGCGGACTTCTTTCCACAAGACGTGCCACCGAGATTACCACCTATTCGAGGGATTGAGCATCATATTGACATAATTCCTCGTGCATCGCTACCCAACCGCGCACCATACCGTACCAATCCAGAGGAGACGAAGGAGATTATGCGTCAAGTACAGGAGCTACTCGACAAAGGTTATATACGCGAATCCCTTAGACCTTGTGGTATTCCTATTATTCTAGTGCCGAAAAAGGATGGTACATCGCGTATGTGTGTTGATTGTAGAGGCATTAATAATATTACTATTTGTTATCGCCATCCTATTCCTAGGCTAGATGATATGCTTGATGAATTGAGTGGCTCTACAATATTCTCCAATGTTGATTTGCATAATGGATACCATCAAATTCGTATGAAATTGGGAGATGAATGGAAAACATCATTTAAAGCTAAGTTTGGATTATATGAGTGGTTAGTCATGCCTTTTGGTTAACTAATGCACCTAGTACTTTCATGAGATTAATGAATGAAGTTTTACGTGCTTTCATTGGACGATTTATGGTAGTTTACTTCGATGATATATTGATTTATAACTGATCTTTGGAGGAACATTTCGAACATTTACGTGATGTTTTTATTGCTCTACGTGATGCACGTTTGTTTGGTAACCTTCGAAAGTGCACCTTTTGAACCGACTGAGTATCTTTTCTGGGCTATGTTGTTACTCCACAGGGAATTGAGGTCGATAAAGCCAAGATTGAAGCTATTGAGGGTTGGCCGCAGCCCAAAACGGTCACACATGTGAGGAGTTTACTTGGCCTCGCTGGATTCTATAGGCATTTTGTGAGAGATTTCAGCACCATTGTTGCACCTCTCAATGAGCTTACAAAGAAGGATGTGCCTTTTGGTTAGGGAACTGCACAGGAAGAAGCATTCACTGTATTGAAAGATAAGTTGACACATGGTCCTTTACTCCAACTTCCTAATTTTAATAAGATTTTTGAGCTTGAATGTGATGCTAGTGGAATTGGGTTAGGATGTGCGTTATTACAAGATGGTAAACATGTTGCATACTTTTCTAAAAAATTGAGTGGGCCTAGTCTGAATTATTCTACTTATGATAAGGAATTATATGATCTTGTTTGGATTTGGAAACATGGCGACATTATTTATGGCCCAAAGAATTTGTTATACATTCTAATCATGAATCTTTGAAGCACATTAAAAGTCAAGCAAAACTGAACCGTAGACATGCTAAATTGGTTGAATTCATAGAGACATTCCCTTATGTTATTAAACAAAAGAAGGAAAAATAAAATGTTATTTCTGATGCATTGTCTTATCGTTATACTATGCTTTCACAACTTGACTTTAAAATATTTGGTTTGGAAACCATCAAAGATCAATATGTGCATGATGCTAAATTTAAAGATGTATTACAGAATTGTAAAGAAGGGAGAACATGGAACAAGTTCGTCGTTAATGATGGTTTTCTGTTTCGTGCTAACAAGCTATGCATTCCAGCTAGCTGTGTACGTCTTTTGTTGTTGCAGGAGGCACATGGAGGAGGATTAATGGGACACTTTGGCATGAAGAAGTCGGAGGACGTACTAGGTACACATTCCTTTTGGCCAAAGATGAGACGGGATGTTGAGAGTTTTGTTACTCGCTGCACTACATGTCAAAAAGCTAAGTCACGACTCAATCCTCATGGTTTATATATGCCTTCGCCTGTCCCTAGTGTTCCTTGGGAAGATATATATATGGAATTTGCTTTGGGTTTACCCCGAACAAAGAAGGGGAGGGATAGCATATTTGTTGTCGTGGATAGGTTCTCGAAAACGACACAGTTTATACCATGTCATAAAAGCGATGATGCTGCTAATGTTGCTGATTTGTTCTTTCGTGAAATTATTCGCTTGCATGGTGTGCCAAATACTATTGTTTGAGATCGTGATACTAAATTTCTTAGCCACTTTTGGAGATGTTTATGGGCCAAGTTGCGGACTAAACTGCTTTTTAGTACTACTTGTCACCCCAAACTGATCGACAAACTGAAGTAGTCAATAGAACTTTCTCTACTATGCTTAGGGCTATTTTGAAGAATAACAAGAAAATGTGGGAAGATTGCTTTCCTCATATGGAATTTTCTTATAATCGTTCGTTGCATTCTACTACCAAGATGTGCCCTTTTGAAATTGTCTATGGTTTCCTACCTCGTGCACCTATTGATTTCTTGCCTCTTCCATGTTCGGAGAAGGTTAATTTTGATGCTAAACAACGTGTTGAATTCATCTTAAAAATGCATGAGTTAACTAAGGAAAATATTGAGCGCATGAATGCTAAATATAAACTTGTTAGAGATAAGGGTAGAAATCGTGTTGTCTTTGCACCTGGAGATCTTGTTTGATTACATTTGCCTAAGGATAGGATTCCTAATTTGCGCAAGCCAAAGCTAATGCCACGTGCTGATGGTCCTTTTAAGGTGTTAGAGAAAATAAATGATAATGCATATAAACTTGAGCTGCCTACAGATTTTGGGGTTAATCCCACATTTAACATTGCAGATTTGAAGCCTTACTTGGCTGAGGAAGATGAGCTTCCGTCGAGGATGACTTCAATTCAAGAAGGGTAGGATGATGAGGACATCACTAACAAGGTTACACCCACAACCCCTACTGATACATATACAAGACCAATTACTAGAGCTCGCGCACGCCAATTAAATTACCAGGTACTTTTGTTTCTTGGTAATGATTCTAATTTTCACGAGAATATGATGCTTCCTAAATTGGATACATTTGTCTTGCTTACAAATGAAGGGCCTAGCTTGGACAAGAAGGATGAACATTGTAGCAAGATCAAGCATGGAGATGATTGCATGCACAAGGGGAAAAAGAACGGAGTTACAAGTGATGATTTCAGGACTTTGAAGCCACCATAATGAGTGCGTGAAGGCTTGGCCGAAATATACAAGATGCCACTTCATAAATTTCCTCCAGAGACTATTATAGGTGCTACGTCACCTTATTATTGGGCTAGGCCCATGTAATTTCGAAATACTTCAGTATAGGCTGTTTTTAGAGTCCGTATGTGTGGGGAAACAAGAGTTAGGGTTGGTTTCGGACCCCTCCTCCAAGAGCCACGAAATTCCACTCTCTTCCTCCATATATACAGCCCTTAGGGCGTCGTTTAGCACAGCTTTTCATCCGTAGACAGATGGACAGACTGAAAGAGTCAATCAGATTTTGGAAGATATGCTGAGAGCCTGTGCATTAGATTATGGATCTAGTTGGGATGACAACTTGCCCTATGCCGAGTTCTCATACAACAATAGTTACCAAGCCAGTTTGAAGATGGCACCGTTCGAGTCATTGTATGGAAGGAGATGCCGAACACCTTTGATGTGGGATGAAGTTGGAGAGCGACAGTTGTTTGGACCAGACTTAATCAAAGAGTCTGAGGAGAAGGTGAAGTTGATTCGAGATAGACTGAAGGTAGCTCAGTCCAGGCAGAAGAGTTATGTAGACTCGAAGCGCAAGGAGATAGCCTATGAGATCGGAGATAGAGCGTACTTGAGAGTATCACCTCTGCGAGGAGTTAAACATTTCGGAGTTAAAGGGAAGTTAGCCCCGAGATTTGTGGGACCTTACCGTGTTTTGGAACGCATGGGAGAGGTTGCCTATAAGTTGGAGTTGCCCGAGGGATTGTCAGGAGTGCACGACGTGTTTCACGAATCGCAGCTTAAGAAGTGCCATGAGGAGATGGCCGATATACCGCTTAGAGACACAGTACCCCTGGAAGCAATTTAGTTGGACAGTAATCTGACCTTCGAGGAGAAGCCTGTTAAGATTCTCGAATTTTCGAGCAGAGTCACTCGCAGCAAGGTTATCAAGTTTTGCAAAGTTCAGTGGAGTCACCACACCGAGGAAGAAGCCACCTGGGAACGAGAAGATGATCTACGCAATGACCACCCACACCTGTTCTCCAGCCAAGTCGAATCTCGAGGGTGAGTTTCATTCTAAGGGAGGTAGGTTTGTAACATCCCAAATTTTCAATTTGGAATATTATACATAGATCATGTTTGCATTGCATGCTTTTTGCATTTTTGTTTGTGGCGTTCCTCGAAATTCTAAGCAACTCAAGGACCTATGGAGAGAGTTAGGAATTTTACCGTTTTCGTATTTGAGTTCGCTCAAATACCGGTGCGAGGACAGTGTGATTCTAATTATTTTTCTCTCCTAAAAATATTTCTAAATACAAAATATGAGCGGAGATAATATGACTTCTCCAAAATAACAGAAATATTGGAGAAAAAATGTTAAAATCACTTTTGGTATTTTTCTGGATTTATTTGTGAATTTATTTGCATAGGAAAAATGTGCGTTTTTCAAATTTGCATTTAGGTCCGGGAAAAATGTTCACTTTGTCCTAAATATTATTAGAGGACGGTGAAAATTTATTTCGGGAATTTTGGAGTCCGTTTAGTATTTCCTTCATTAGTTTTTCTACGCCGGGATTCTATTTAGAAAAAAGTGAACCGACTTAGACTCATATAGGGTCGGGAGACTGGGCTTTATAAGCGCTAGCCCCGCCGGCCCAAGTCGCCAGCCCGCCAGCCCCGCGAAACCGTAGCGCCGCGCCGCCCGTCGCCGCCGCCGCCCGCGCTGCTCGCGCCGCCCGTCGCCAGCCCGCCGCCGCCGCACCGCCTCGCCGCCCCGCTGCCGTCGCCGGACCGCCGCCGCCGCCGCAGGAGATCCCGCCGGAGTTCGCGAGGTAGATGCCGTTTTTTTAGAAAGAACCGCTCGTTTTTTTTGTAAAAACCGTAGATCTGTTTTATTAGATTAGATCGGATCGGTTTTCGTCGGTTTAGTTATTTAGCGGACGTTCGTCCGTACGTTCGTTTTAATGAACGGTTTTCGTCAGTTAGCCGCAGACAGTGAACGTTCGTCCGTTTTTCTTTTTCGGGGTATTTATCCGCGATTATTCCGATCGTGATTTCCGCCCTGATCTTGTTTTTCGTTTTTCTTTTCGCTCGAGAGTCGGAATCAGGTGATTCAAAATCCCTGATCTTCGTCTCGATGCCCTCTTTACGTTTAATCAACTTGAACAAAGTTTTGGCTACTGTAAAATCTGACTTTAGGCCAACTAGTAAACCGGAGCTCGTTTCTTTCGCAGTTTGAGTTTTGTTGCTTCTTTCGAGTTGATTCTTTTTGCAAACCGGAGTTCTTAAATTGAACTTTCTGGTTAGATCTCTAATTTGAGTTTTACCCGTGCATTAGTTAAGTACTTATTGTATGCTTGTTTGTTTGCGAGAGAGTACCCGGAGTGCGCCGCTTGCTACTTTGAGTCTCTAGGTTTTGCGGATCATCAGTAAGGCAAGTAACACTTTGATCATACTTTCCAATTACCTAGTTTTCATTGCATTAGTCCAACCCTCACACATTGCATGAGTAGGATCAATTAACTTGTCGGACTGGGAAGTAGATTTAGTTAGTACCTATTACCTGCATTATATTCAAACCTTTGGGAGTTACTTCTACGTTTGCTGTTAGGACATGCTATGCTCATAGACGTGGATTGGGTGAGTGAAATCCATGACAGATGTGAGTTTGTTAATTAATGGTTCAACTTAAGGTGGCAACACTAATACACATCTGGGTGGATTGAGGCATCTGGGTATTCCAGTGATTGCCTGTTTTTCTTTTGGACCGCCACCCAGGCTCAAAGGGATCATGAGATTATTCATACTAAAAACTTCCGTGTGCAGCCACAATGCTATTATGGGCTCTAGCATAGTATGAGTAAGTCGTGCGAACTCTTACAGTGGTGGACAAGCAGATGTAGGGGATGTAGGTTGGTACGGTCTGCCCAATCGTAAGGTGCTAGCGCTTCTGAAAGACTATGTCTCGGTCATCCGTTTGTCAAACACCATGCAGTGCGAGAAACCAAACGGAGGCGATCGAGTCTTGTGGGAAAAGTGCACAAACCTCTGCAGAGTGTACAAACTGATCATGATTAGCATGTCCCCGGTTATGGACGTCTTGAGTATCTAGTACTTGGATTTTCATGTGAATCTCATCATGTTACTTTAATTAATATTGTTGGGTTTAATGATGAACTTTAATTGGGGTTGAGAGGATGTCTATCTTCTCAACGATGTTTCAACTACCATGATAGTTAATGAAAATCTATTCCTTTGAAGTAGGGAAAAATTGGCTTTACGCAAAAACTTAACCATAGAGCTTTCCACCAGACAAATATGCATAGAGTATAGCCTTACTTTCATTGCATTCTCTTTTGTTACCTTGCCAGCATATTCCATGTGCTGACCCGTTTTCGGGCTGCAACGTTTCATGTTGCAGACTTTTCAGACGACGAGTAAGGTGCCTTTTTAGGTCGTGGTTCTATACTCAGTGATGCCGCTGGAGTTGATGGACTCACTTATCTTCGAAGCCTTACACTGTTATCGTGTTAGATGGCCTTCAGCCATATTATTTGTAATAAATTCATCGTTGGACTATCGATGTAATAAAGTGTGTGATTGCTACTCTGTTATAAATCCTTCGAGTACTGTGCGTGTCAGCATTACTGATCCAGGGATGACACTGATGCACAGAGATCAGTCTGTTTGAGGTCTGGTCGCTACATATTATCCGGATGTAATCTACAATATTCAGAACACCACACACAAGCAAAACTAGTGAAAGCACAAAGAGCAGCATCAACACGTCTCTCCTCAGGATATTTTAAACATGTAAAATGTTGTTCGGTTTCTAACTCCCAAGTAAGATATATATCAGGAACATATCTACCCTCAAATGGTGGAATATTCAATTTCAGTTTAGGGAGATGGTCATGATCTCGTACCTGAGGGTATGGTGCAGCCCTACTATTGCGATTATTTGCATGTGCACGACCTGGTGGTTGTGGTGCTGGTTGTTGCACGTAGTTCTGATGTTGATCAACCTCATCCTCATAATCCCCCGCGTAATCGTCCTCCTCCTCAGCAGCAGCTGGAGCCACAGAAGTATCAACAGTAGCACCAACAGGTTGGCCGGGCTGAAGAGCGACACGACACGCTTTCGGAGGGCTGTTTCGCGATGTGAAGGTGGTTGTTGTTGTTGTTGTTGTTGTTATTGTTGTTGGAATGGTGCAACAGGTGGAGGTAGACGCGCAAGCACTTCAGCGAATTTGACATCCAACTTGGTGTCAATTGACTTCTCAATGCCATCCATCCTCGCTAGTGCATTGTCAAAACTGGTTATCACATCTTCTACATGTTGACCCATCATTTGCTGAAATTTATCATGCAACTCCTTGTTCGTCATGTTCTCCCAGTCAGTCTCATCGACTTGTGATCCTGGCATGGTTAGCAGCAATAGAAACACACACAAATATGATCCTACCTACAGACTACTAGAAAATGGTGGTGGTGGGGCGTCACAAATCCGTAAAGAAAATCTCAAATTCTTACCAGTTCTTACCCAGCAGCAGGTGGTGATCGGCAACCATGGTAGTCAAAACTCTCAAAGCTTGGATAAAGCGATTACCAGGGAGTGTCAAACGCACGACGTAGATGTATGTGGAGATGGGAAGGCTTATAATATGGTAGCAAAAAGGGCCAGCTATAATAGGGAAAGCACACTCTGGAAATAAATCGGCTCTTTTTTTTGCGCTCTTTTTTTTTGTCGAAAATCACTATAATGGCGAGTGTCTCAAAACTCTTCCCAAGTCAAACTAAGATGATAGGCACAAAATTGTTTTTGACGATATTTTTTTCGGAATCAGGGCAGCGACGACGAAATAGTGCGGTAAAAAAATAGTATGATGGCACGTGTCTCAAAAGACTCAGAAAAGCCTAAAAACGGGATAGGGAAAAATATTTTCACTTGCCGAAATTTTTGCCTAAAAGCTGCCCGAGGGTCTCTAGACTTTTTTTCAGAGACCTACGCAGGCAAGGAAACACGAATCCGAAACTAAATGGATCTCGCGAACAAACCTATTATGAAAAGAACTCAGATTGGTGGTGGATATATGGTGGTAGGATATGGCAGCGGTGGTGGGACATGGCAGCGGTGGCGGGATATGGCAGTGGTGGTGGTATGGCAGCAGCAATGAATATGGTGCGGTGGCGACATGACAAATTGTGACATAACTTGAAACACTAAAGGACTAGACACTAAGACCAGCAACTAGACATGACGATGCAACCACAAATTCAACAATGCAAAACCCTAAAAAGAATATGCAAAGGCTCAGATGGGTTCGGGTACGATGAACTAACCCTAATAATTTTTTTGGCTTTTTCGTGGACTCTAGGTATGAAGAACAGACTCGATATAATCTACGAAAAACTGTAAAATCTCACCGAGCAACCTGGAAATCTGATACCACTTGATAGAGGCAAAGGTGTCCCTTCTTTCGATCAGATGGTGGCTATCGTTTTTGGCGGAGTAGACTTTGACGATCCGACTACGAACGTGCGAGGACGTCACCCCTTAGCAACCGCTAAACAAACTCCGAGAGGTTATAGACCACGCCGGAGCACGATCAACCTAACCACGAGGGTCTATTTCCTACAAGCAAATAAAGAACAAGACAGAAACTAAGATTGCAATCTGGATATTGCGAATATAAGAGGAAAACTTTATTGATCAAGGTGGGGTTCTGTGACGTCTTTGTCTGGTCGTTGAACACAAACGAAGTACGCGAAGTTGCAGCTATGGCCGGAACACAAACGAAGTCTAAACGACGCCCTAAGGGCTGTATATATGGAGAAAGAGAGGGGGAATTTCGTGCCCCCTTGGAGAAGGGGTTCGAAACCAACACTAACTCTGTTTTCCCCACACATACGGACTCTAAAAACAGCCTATAGTTTATTATTTCGGAATTACATGGGCCTGGCCCAATAATAAGGTGACACGGCACCAATAATAGCCTCTGGACGAAATCTATCAAGTGGAATCTTGTATATTTTGTCCAAGGCTTATCGCACTCATTATGGTGGCTTCAAAGTCCTGAAATCATCACTTGTAACCAGGAAATGAAAGTACCTGGTAATTTAATTGGCGTGCGCGAGCTCTAGTAATTGGTCATGTATATGTATCAATTGGGGCTGCGGGTGTAACTCTGTTAGTGATGTCCTCATCAAAATGTATCCAATTTAGGCAGCATCATATTCTCATGAACATTAGAATCTTTACCAAGAAACGAAAATACCTGGTAATTTAATTGGCGTGCGCGAGCTCTAGTAATTGGTCATGTATATGCATCAGTTGGGGCTGTGGGTGTAACTCTGTTAGTGATGTCCTCATCATACACCCACTGGACGAGGTGGCAAGGATGGCAAGTTCAACAACCAACAGGAGGTGCCCGAAAAAGTATATGCACCGGACGACCGGCCCGCACTGCACGTCCAACGCATCCCAGGCTCCGGACGACCTACGACCACTAGACGACTGGCGACCAGACGTCCGACCTCCTACGGATGCCCGTAATACCACGACAGTACAAATTCATGGACATCCGAGGACTTCCGGACGTCCGGTCCCTCTCGAGCCACCGGAGTCCGGTGCCCAGCAGACGTCCGCTCCATGTGCGCGCCGTTTACTTCAGGGCCGAGGCCCATGTACCCCTTCGCCCCTCTAGACTATATATAGTCTTCCACCTACCTCTTTTTAGGGTTAGTATTGTGATAGCTCAAAGACCTAGAGCCTTGCTCACCCACTAGTGGTTTATCTCCTCGAGAGTGACTGCGGCACCTCTATGGAGAAGATCCACACGGATTCAAGACCTCTATGGAGAAGATCCTACGGTATACCAAGACCTCCATATGGAGAAGACTACCGTTACCTGTATTGTCCGTTGTTGACCTTGGATTTTGTACCTCTTTATGTAACCGGATCTAGCACTTGTGTGAGTACTTTCTTGTTCATTTGAGTGTTCCTCTTCGGCTTCCCTCATGATTTCCCCTTTGTGTTCTTCATGTTCATCGTGGGATTCCCTCCTCTTCGTGAAAGATCATCCTAGATCGGGTTAGCCCCGCATCACCCATCTATGATAAAGAGCTCTATGAATTAGTGAGAGTTTTGCTTGTTTGGGAACACTATTTTCGACCTCATGAATTCATTCTTCACATGGACCATGAGACACTCAAGTATCTTAAGGGTCAAATTAAGTTGAGCAAGCGTCATGCTAAGTGGAGTGAGTTCATAGAGTCTTTTCCCTATGTCATTAAATACATCAAAGACAAAGAGAACGTTGTAGCGGATGTGCTTTCTCGTAAATGCATGATTGTTACCAAACTTGAGTTGAATGTTATTGGCTTTGAGCATATAAAAGACTTGTATGAGCATGATCCTTTCTTTGCAAATTCTTATGCTAAGTGTGTGATGCATACTTCTTGGGAACGATATTATATCAAAAATGGTTATCTTATGAGAGCTAACAAACTTTGCGTCCCCAAGTCGTCTCTTCGTTTGCTCCTTTTGCCGGAATCTCATGGAGGAGGACTTATGGGACATCTTGGACACGACAAGACATTTGCGACACTCTCCAAGAACTATTATTGGCCCAAGATGTTCCGTGACGTCTCACGCTTCACCAACTGGTGCTCTACATGCGGCAAAGCTACGTCCAAAGCTCAATCTCACGGTCTTTATATGCCACTTCGTATTCCACATCAACCTTGGGAAGGCATTAGCATGGACTTTGTACTTGGTTTTCCTAGGACTCAAAATGGCAAGGATTCTGTTTTTGTTGTTGTGGATAGATTTTCCAAAATGGCTCATTTCATTCCATGCAACAAGATAGACGATGGTTCACATGTTGCGAATCTCTTTTGTAGGGAAATCCTGCGCCACCACGACGTCAAGTTCTTGAGCTACTTTTGGAAGATTCTATGCGCCAAACTCGACATCAAGCTACTATTCTCATCGGCTTACCATCGACAAACGGACGGCCAAACGGACGTGACGAACCGGACGCTATCGACGCTTCTTCGTGTGTTGATCAAGAAGAACATCAAGGAATGGGAGCATTGCTTGCCCATCGCTGAGTACGCCAACAACCACGCAAGACACTCGACAACTGGCAAGTCCCCCTTCGAGGTCGTCTACGGCTTCAACCCATTGTCCCCATTGGACATTCTTCCTCTACCTCTCCAAGAGCGCACCAACATGGACGCAAGTGCATGAGCAAGTTATTTCAAGAAGATGCACGAAGATACAAGAGCAATGATCGAGTGCCAAGTACATCGCCTCGCCAACAAGCTCAACACCAACAAGACACCAAGGGTGTTCCAACCAGGAGATCTCGTATGGCTTCATCTTCAAAAGGACCGCTTCCCCAACGAGCGCAAGTCCAAACTCCAACCTCGAGCCGACGGACCCTTGAATGTGCTAGCACGCTACAACAACAATGCTTACAAGATCGACATTCCACGCAACAAGTACAATGTGAGCGATACCTTCAACGTCAAGGATCTCTCTCCTTTCCATGGTGATGAAGATTTCGATCCGAGGACGGATCTTTCCCAAGGGAGGGGAGATGATTCGGAGCATCCTACGGTCATCCCCATGGACCCATCTTCCCAAGTGTTTAGCGGACCGATGACACGATCTCGTGCAAGAGCACTTGAAACCGAGGTTAACTCTCTCCATGTTGAATTTCCATTTGACCACCTTGAGACATGGTTACTACCTCAAACGGAGACACTTTGTATGCTTAGGTGTCAAGGAGAAGCTACGGTGCAAGATGGACGCCAAGAGCACGGAGGGAAATCTACCCAGCCCAGGATCACCGGTACAACCGCCCAACTACCGCCCGACTGGTGCAACCAGTCAACTAATGCCCAAGTACAGCTCAACCTTTTGTGATCAAGTGGCACAAGGCTGGTACAAGACCGGTACTTACCCCGGCAGTAATAAGACCGGTACAACCGCCTCGACCACCGGTACAACCGTCAGATTACCTCCGCGGACACCTCCAGGGACCGGTGCATGAGCTCCCAGCGGTACAACCGCCCCCTCGACCGGTACAACCGGCCTGCCTATACGCAGTGAAGCGGGTTTTGACCCTTGTATCCCCCAACTTACCCCTTGGACTACAAATAGACCTCCTTCTCCTCCTTTCTAGGGTGGAAATTATGATAGCTCATTTAGACTAGGCCTTTGCTCATCCCCGTAGTGGTTCTACTCCATCGAGAGACCGCGGCCCCTCTACAGAGAAGATCGACACCGGATTCAAGACCTCCTCACGGAGAATACCATCAAGACCTCCTCACGGAGAAGACTACCTTTTGTATTGTCCTTTGTTGTGTTTGGATCATTGTGGTACTCGTGTTTGTGCATCGATCTAGCATATGTGTGATCGTTCTCGTCCTTCTTGTGTGTTTTACCCCATAATTTCTCCTCGTGTTCTTCGTGGGATCCCCTCCATTTCGTGAAAGATCAGCCCCCTAGGGTTCCACCCTACATCAATATCATAAGCCTTCCCAGCTCCACATACATTTACATTGTGCGTTTGACACCACCTGGCAATTGCTTTGTCCAAGCTTTGAGAGTTTTGACTACAACGATTGCCGATCACCACCTGCTGCTGGGTAAGAACTGGTAAGAATTTGAGATTTGCTTGATGGATTTGTGACGCCCCACCACCACCATTTTCTAGTAGTCTGTAGGATCATATTTGTTTCTATTGCTGCTAACCATGGCAGGATCACAGGTCGACGAGACTGACTGGGAGAACATGACGAAGAAGGAGTTGCATGATAAATTTCAGCAAATGATGGGTCAATAGGTAGAAGATGTGATGACCAGTCTTGGCGACACATTAGCAAGGATGGATGGCATTGAGAAGTCAATTGACACCAAGTTGGATACCAAATTCGCGGAAGTGCTTGCGCGTCTACCTCCACCTGCTGCACCATTGCGACAACAACAACAACCACGTTCACGTCGTGAAACAGCCCTCCGCAAAGCAAGCCGTGTCCCTCTTCAGCCTGGCCAAACTGTTGGTGCTACTGTTGATACTTATGTGGCTCCTGCTGCTGCTGAGGAGGAGGACGATTACGCGGGAGATTACGAGGATGAGGTTGATCAAAATAAGAACTACATGCAACTACCAGCACCACAACTACCAGGTCGTCCACATGGAAATAATCACAATGGTAGGGCTGCACCACACCCTCAGGTACGAGATCATGACCATCTCCCTACACTAAAATTGAATATTCCACCATTTGACGGGAGATATGTTCCTGATATATAGCTTACTTGGGAGTTAAAAAACGAACAACGTTTTACATGTTTAGAATATCCCGAGGAGAGATGTGTTGCTGCTGCTCTTTGTGCTTTCACTAGTTTTGCTTGTGTGTGGCAGTCTGAATATCGTAGATTATATCCGAATTATATTCCAACTACTTGCGTTGCTTTGAAAATTGCTATGCGTACACGTTGGGTTCCACCATATTACCAATGTGAATTACTTTAAAAATTGAAACGTTTAAGACAAGGAAAACATTCTGTAGAGGAATATTATCAGGAAATACAAACTGGCCTGATTAGATGTGGTATTGTTGACGATAATAAGGCTATGCTTGCACGTTTAATGGGTGGCTTAAATAGAGAGATTCACACAATTCCAGAGTATAAGGAGTATAATAATATCACTCGTTTATTCCATCTTGCTTGCAAAGCTGAACGTGAAGTGCAGGATCGACAGGCCTTGGCGCGAACTAGTTTTTTAGTAGTTCGACCTTCATCATGGACACTGCATGCATCCTCTACTTCAGCACATCCGGCTGCACCACCGCCTACTTCATCAGTCACTTCTAGCCGTGATAAAGGCAGGCACCACCACCATCAGCCACGAGTACACCTTCCGGTCCTGCGCAACGCTCTTCTTCATCCATGGCATCCACAGGGCCAACACATGATGTTATATGTCATCGTTGCAGTAGTCGTGATAGAGGCAAAGGTGTCCCGTCTTTCGATGAGATGGTGGTTATCATTTTTGGTGGAGTAGACCTTGACAATCCGACTACGAACGTGCGAGGACGTCGCGCCTTAGCAATCGCTAAACCAACTCCGAGAGGTTATTGACCACGCCGGAGCACGATCACCCTGACCATGAGGGTCTATTTCCTTCAAGCAAACGAAGAACAAGCAAGAAACTAAGATTGCAATCTGGATATTGCGAATACAAGAGGAAATCTTTATTGATCATGGTGGGGTTCTGTGACATCTTGGTCGGGTCGCTGAACACAAACGAAGTACGCGAAGTTGCAACTATAGTGAACTTTAATCTAAACAAAACCCAAAGTCTAAACGATGCCCTAAGGGTTGTATATATGGCACAAGAGGGGGGGATTTCGTGGCACTTGGATGAGCGGTCCGAAACCAACCCTAACTCTTGTTTCCCCACACATACGGTCTCTAAAAACAGCCTATACTCAAGTATTTTGAAATTACATGGGACTGACCAAATAATAATGTGACGCAGCACCTATAATAGCCTCTGGACGAAATTCATGAAGTGGCATCTTGTATATTTCGTCGAAGGCTTCACGCACTCATTATGGTGGCTTCAAAGTCCTAAAACCATCACTTGCAACTCCGTTCTTGTTCCCCGTGCGCATGCCATCATCTCCTTGCTTGATCATGCTCCAATGTTCATCCTTCTTGTCCAAGCTAGGCCCTTCATTTGTAAGCAAGAAAAATGTATCCAATTTAGGCAGCATTATATTCGCATGAACATTAGAATCATTACCAAGAAACGAACGTACATGCTCATTTAATTGGCGTGCGCGAGCTCTAGTAGTTTGTCATGTATATGTATTAGTTGGGGTAGTGGGTGTAACCTTATTAGTGATGTCCTCATCAAGTTGTGGTCACTATGTGAGCAAATGCCCATCTCAGCGTGCCATGATTGCTACTGAGGATGGTGGTTGTGAATCCGCTAGTGACTATGATCAGGAGACTTTGGCTCTTATTACATGACAAGAACACGGTGGAGATGATTCTGAAAATGAGATACAATACATGGCTCCTGAAGATGCTGACATGTATGAATGTTTAGTTGCTCAACGTGTTTTGAGTGTGCAGGTCACACAAGCGGAGCAAAATCAGAGGCATAATTTTTTCCATACAAAGGGAGTTGTGAAGGAACGTTCTGTTCGCATCATCATAGATGGAGGGAGATGCAACAACTTTGCTAGCATGGAGATGGTGGAGAAGCTATCTCTCACCACAATACCAAATCCACATCCTTACTAAATCCAATGGTTCAACTACAGCGGCAAGGTTAAGGTAACATGTATTGTTCGTGTGCATTTTAGTATCTCTACATATGCTGATTATATTGATTGTGATGTGGTACCCATGCAAGCATGTTCCTTATTACTTGGTAGACCATGAAAATTTGATAAAAATTATGTACACCATGGTAGAAACAATTAGTATACTCTTGTTCATAAGGATAAACGAATTACTTTGCTTCCTATGTCTCCTGATTCCATTTTGAAAGATGATATTAATAGAGCTGATAAATCCGATTGTGGCCAAAGAATTTGAGCAACAAATGAAGCCTAATAACACACATCATCTCATGTTGCATCTGAAATTAAATTAAAAACTGTATGTTTACTTGCCACCAAATCAGATATTGATTGTCTAGATTTCAGCAAATCTGTTTGCTATACTTTTGTGTGCAAAGAGGCATTATTTTCATTCGAGGACGTGCCTTCCTCTTTGCCTCCTTCTTTCACTAACATATTGTAGGAGTTCGCTGACGTCTTTCGACAAGACATGCCACCGTGTTTACCACCTATTCGAGGGATTGAGCATCAGATTGACTTAATTCCCGGTGCATCGCTAACCAACCGCGCACCATACCGTACCAATCCAGAGGAGACAAAGGAGATTATGCATCGGGTACAGGAGCTACTTGACAAAGGTTATATATGCGAATCCCTTAGTCCTTGTGGTGTTCCTATTATTCTATTGCCAAAAAAGGATGGTACATCGCGTATGTGTGTTGATTATAGAGGCATTAATAATATTACTAGTCATTATCGTCATCCTATTTCTAAGCTAGATGATATGCTTGATGAATTGAGAGGCTCTACAATATTCTCCAAAGTTGATTTGCTTAGTGGATACCATCAAATTCGTATGAGATTGTGAGATGAATGGAAAACAACATTTAAAACTAAGTTTGGATTATATGAGTGGTTAGTCATTCCTTTTGGGTTAACTAATGCACCTGGTACTTTCATGAGATTAATGAATGAAGTTTTACGTGCTTTCATTAGACGATTTGTGGTAGTATACTTTGATGATATATTGATTTATAGCAGATCTTCGGAGGAATATTTGGAACATTTACATGTTTTTTTATTGCTCTATGTGATGCACGTTTGTTTGGTAACCTTGGAAAGTGCACCTTTTGCACCGACCGAGTATCTTTTCTTGGCTATGTTGTTACTCCACAGGGAATTGAGGTTGATAAAGCCAAGATTGAAGCTATTGAGAGTTGGCCGCAGCCCAAAACGGTCACACATGTGAGGAGTTTCCATGCCTCGCTGGATTCTATAGGCGTTTTCTGAGAGATTTTAGCACCTTTGTTGCACCTCTCAATGAGCTTACAAAGAAGGATGTGCCTTTTGTTTGGGGTACTGCACAGGAAGAAGCATTCACGGTATTGAAAGATAGGTTGACACATGCTCCTTTACTCCAAGTTCCTGATTTTAATAAGACTTCTGAGCTTGAATGTGATGCTAGTGGAATTGGGTTAGGAGGTGTGTTATTACATGATGGTAAACCTGTTGCATACTTTTATGAAAAATTGAGTTGGCCTAGTCTGAATTATTTTACTTATGATAAGGAATTATATGCTCTCTTATTCGGACTTTGGAAACATGGCAACATTATTTATGGCCCGAAGAATGTGTTATACATTCTGATCATGAATCTTCGAAGCACATTAAAAGTCAAGCAAAACTGAACCGTAGAGATGCTAAATGGGTTGAATTCATAGAGACTTTCCCCTATGTTATTAAACTCAAGAAGGGAAAAGAAAATGTTATTGCTGATGCATTGTCTCGTCGTTATACTATGCTTTCACAACTTGACTTTAAAATATTTGGTTTGGACACCATCAAAGATCAATATGTGCATGATGCAGAATTTAAAGATGTATTGCAGAATTGTAAAGAAGGGAGAACATGGAACAAGTTCGTCGTTAATGATGGATTTGTGTTTCATCCTAACAAGCTTTGCATTCCAGCTAGCTCTCTTCGTCTTTTCTTGTTGGAGGAGGCGCATGCAGGAGGATTAATGGGACACTTTGGCGTGAAGAAGACAGAGGACGTACTTGCTACACTTTTCTTTTGGCCAAAGATGAGACCGAATGTTGAGCGTTTTTTTGCTCGCTGCACAACATGTCAAAAAGCTAAGTCACGACTCAACCCTCATGGTATGTATATGCCTTTGCATTTACCTAGTGTTTCATGGGAGGACATATCTATGGACTTTGTTTTGGGTTTACCTCGAACAAAGAAGGGGAGGCATAGCATATTTGTTGTCGTGGATAGGTTCTCGAAAATGGCGTACTTTATACCATGTCATAAAAGCGATGATGCTGCTAATGTTGTTGATTTGTTCTTTCATGAAATTATTCACTTGCATGGTGTGCCAAATACTATTGTTTCATATCGTGATACTAAATTTCTTAGACACTTTTGGACAAAACTGCTTTTTAGTACTACTTGTCACCCCCAAACTGATGGACAAACTGAAGTAGTCAATAGAACTTTGTCTACTATGCTTAGGGTTGTTTTGAAGAATAACAAGAAAATGTGGGAAGAATGCTTGCCTCATATTGAATTTGCTTATAATCATTCACTCCATTCTACTACTAAGATGTGCCCTTTTGAAATTGTATATGGTTTCCTACCTCGTGCACCTATTGATTTGTTGCCTCTTCCATCTTCGGGGAAGGTTAATTTTGATGCTAAAAATGTGTTGAATTGATCCTAAAAATGCATGACTTAACTAAGGAAAATCTTGAGTGCATGAATGCTAAATATAAACTTGCTAGAAATAAAGTTAGAAAACATGTTGTCTTTCCACCTGGAGATCTTGTTTGGTTACATTTGCGTAAGGATAGGTTTCCTAATTTGCGCAAGTCAAAGCTAATGCCACGTGCTGATGGTCCTTTTGAGATGTTAGAGAAAATAAATGATAATGCATATAAACTTGAGCTGCCTGCAGATTTTGGGGTTAGTCCCATTTCTAACATTGCAGATTTGAAGCTTTACTTGGGTGAGGAAGATGAGCTTCCGTCGAGGATGACTTCAATTCAAGAAGGGGAGGATGATGAGGACATCACTAACATATTTACACCCACAGCCCCTACTGATACATATACAGGACAAATTACTAGAACTCGCGCACACCAACTAAATTACCAGGTACTTTCGTTTCTTGGTAATGATTCTAATGTTTATGAGAATATGATACTGCCTAAATTGGATACATTTGTCTTGCTTACAAATGAAGGGCCTACCTTGGACAAGAAGGATGATCATTGGAGCAAGATCAAGCATGGAGATGATGGCATGCGGAAGGGGAACAAGAACGGAGTTACATGTGATGATTTCAGGACTTTAAAGCCACCATAATGAGTGCGTGAAGCCTTGGACGAAATATACAAGATGCTACTTCTTAAATTTCGTCCAGAGGGTATTATGGGTGTTGCGTCACCTTATTATTGGGCCAGGCCCATGTAATTTCGAAATACTTGACTATAGGCTATTTTTAGAGTTCGTTTGTGTGGGGAAACAAGATTTAGGGTTGGTTTATGACCCCTCCTCCAAGGGCCACAAAATTCCCCCCTCTTCCTCCATATATAAAGCCCTTAGGGCATCCTTCAGACATTGGGTTTTGTTTAGATTAAAGTTCGCCATAGCTGCAACTTCGTGTACTTCGTTTGTGTACAACGACCAGACAAAGACGTCACAGAACCCCACCTTGATTAACAAAGCTTTCCTATTATATTCGCAATATCCAGATTGCAATCTTCGTTTCTTGCTTGTTCTTTGTTTGCTTGCAGGAAATAGACCCTCGTGGTCAGGTTGATCGTGCTCCGGCGTGGTCAATAACCTCTCGGAGTTGGTTTTGCGATTGCTAAGGCGCGACGTCCTTGCACGTTCGTAGTCGGATCATCAAAGTCTACTCCACCAAAAACGGTAGCCACCACCTCATCGAAAGACGGGACACCTTTGCCTCTATCATGGGGGGCTTCCGATGATGGAAATGTCGTCCTCGCTCATAGGTGGTCGCCTTGTCGTTGAAGATGTCGATGTAGGCGAACTCACGGGAAGTAGGTGAAGATGCCATACGTCCAAAGGCGAAGATGCCTTGAGAACACAGGCGAAGATGCCGAAGTGGTGGTTGTAGCCCTAGCTCCTTCTTGGGTGTGCTTGTCTCGCGGTCTTCTTATGTGATCTTGAAGCTTGTCCTTGGTGTGAGGTATAGGTTCTTCGAACTTGTAGGTTTGCGCGTGTCGAGCATCTTCATGATGATGGTGATGGTCTCCATGGCGGTGTGTACGTGGATGACTTGTACTTGCATCGTGTTTGCACTCCGAAGTCTTGTGACTTGAACGTCGCTGCCAAGAAGATGACGAAGCGGAAAAGACTTGAAGTGGGCCACCATGTGTTGAAAGTCGATGGCGATGTTGTAGAGGCGCTCTTGCATTGCTCGTTGTAGTCCGATGGTTTGCGTGTGGATGTAGTTGTTCGCGCCGTCGATGTCGAAGATCGGAGATGATGTGCTTTGGCTATCCATCACAAGACTCGAGTAGAGGGTGAGTAGGAAAGGAGATAAACAATACCAAGATACTGTTTCCCAAAGTTGAGAGTGTATCCCGTGTCACTCAATGCGATATGAGAGAATAGTGCAATTGATACGGGACTTGTTCACTCACACCTACAAATTAAAGCTTATCGAGTGGCTTCTTTAGGACAAGTGGCACAAAGTTCAAGTAATTTTTAGTCCAAGATATCGAAAATGTTGAGAAAGATTCACAAAATTGCTATGTAAAGCAAATAGATCAATAGCTATGGTGACACAAGAAACACACACACGGATAGATGGATGGGATCCGCGCAACCAAGGAATGAGCACGAAATGTGTGGCCACGAAAAAAGCTCTTGTTGCACGGATTCTAGAGAGACACTTGCTTGATTACTCAAATGGGCAAGATACGCTTGTGCACCGACCTATGAGAGTAAATGTGCCTTCTTCAATCCCATGTATGCTATGTATGTATGCTCCAGGTGTATGTACTATGCAAAATGGCTCAATGCTATTTCTATTGCTTACAAGCTCTTTTGTATCTCCTCTTTTGCTTAAAAGCTTTTGCTCCTTTTTTTTGATATGCTTGATGCTCGAGCCAAATATAATATGAGACATGTATGTAAGATATACATGGGAGAGACTTATGGCATAGTGATGATAGCAAGGTGATTGCACACTAAAACTAGCTATGCGGTGTAAGCATATCACTAAGGTGCACAAATAGCATGGCCCGACAATTCTCAACTCGCTAGTCTCAATAAGTAAGGTACGCAATAGGCTCGAGGCAATCAAGGCAAGTTAAGGAATATGTACAATGGTGTCGTCGAAGTTACAATCCGATGATGATGATGAGAGCGGTGTTATTGATGTAGACCGTCCCTAGTTAGCCGAAACACCATAGGAAACGAAAAAATGGTGAACTCAAAATATCAAGGACAAACGTCAAATGGTGGTAGCGGACGTGCGGTGGTGGTGGTGTCGAAGATGGCAATGCAGAAGTGGTGGTGGTGGTTGATAAAGAAGCACTCGTCCCTAAGTAGCCGAAACACCTTAGGAGACTCAAGTCACCACTCAAACAACCACAAATGCTATATGGGTTGACATGGGGTTAGGTTGTGAAATGCTATGGTGGTATGGTGGATGGCCTAAACACACTTGTCAAAATGGCCGAATTTTAATGTAGTCAAATGGTGTTGGAACCTATCTAGATGGATGGGGGGTGTCAATAGCTACTCAACAAGCTAAAGAACACAAAATCGGACTCCGGGAGTGGAAGTTATGGCCAAAACCGTAGTGTAGTTGGGCTGATTTGGGGAGGGGGTGCGGGTGCCCGAGGATTGGGGGTGCGGGCACCCGGGGTGGTTGGCCCGGGGCTGGGGGCACCCGGTGGTGTCAGATTTGGTCTTTTTTTTGGGAAAACCGAGAAATTGGTGGATTTTGTGGTGGGGAGGGTGGGGATGGATGGGGGAAAGCTAGATCTAGTTGCCAAAAATCGTGGATCAAACACAACAAATCTCACAAGAACCAACAAATTGCAAGAAAAATTTTGGGGCTATTTTTGTGGGGATTTTCGAAATTGGGCAAGAACACAACAAAATTAGGCTAGAAAAGAAGAAGAGGGGCTCCAATTTCGTGACAAACCATAGCTCTACATACCATGATGTTGTAGGGTGGAACCCTAGGTGGAGATCTTTCATGGATTGGAGGGGAATCCCTCAAGAACAAGAAGAACACAAGGGGGAGACTATCAAGAACAAGTCCAATCACACATCAACTAGACTCACAAACACATGAGATCCACATGGTCCAAGAACAATCAAAGGGAAACAATATACATGGTAGAGTTCATCCCAATCCTGTGAGGAGAGAGGTCTTGATGATCCTATGATGGGGCCGGATCCTTCCCTAGATGGGGTCTTGAATCCACTAGGGATCTTCTCCAAGATGGAGGTCTTGGCCTCGAATGGAGTAGTCTCTCTCTCTCTCTCTCAAGAGGAGAAGGTAGGAGCAAAGTGTAATGCCTAGGATGGGACTATACCTCCTACGTGTCGAGGCACGACTTAAAGGTATAAGCCCATTCTGGAATGATCTCAAGTTTGGTATCTTTGCAGGACTCATGTAAAAGAGGGATTAAAATGCAAAAGGAGATAGTTGGCTTACACTCGCCACTTCACACAATACATTACATAAGCAAAACATCATTCAAAACAACACAACCCGACTACGAGCGAAGATCCAAAAGAAAGATACCAAACATAACGTTAAACCACAGGTCTAGATCGAATCCTAGTAGAAACCACTACTAATCGTCGAAAACGTCACAAGCATACGGCCACTCTCTTCATCGAGCTCCCAGTGAAGTACTTGAACCAGCTCCTGCATCATTCTCGGCTGAACCTGCATCTGGTGTTGTAGTATCTGTGAGTCACGAGGACTCAACAATCCCATAACCATGGGTATCAAGACTAGCAAAGCTTTATGGGTAGGAAGAGGTAAAGTGGTGAGGTTGCAGCAGCGGCTAAGCATAATATGGTGGCTAACTTACGAGTACCAGAATAAGATGAGCATCTACGCAAACGGTCGCAAAAGTAGTGATCGCTAAGGATCCTGAACTACATACGAATCGAACATAACCCCACCGTGTTCTCTTCTCAAAGTGAAAAGAGACAGTCACGGTTACTCACACAGTTGTGTGTTTTACTTCGGATCCTCTGTCAAGTTTTCTACAACCAGACATTAACAAATTCCAATCTACCACATAACCGCGGGCACGGCTTTCGAAAGATCATAACCCTGCAGGGGTGTCCCAACTTAGCCCATCACAAGCTCTCACGATTAGCTGAAGTGATAAATATAATATCATCACTCCTTATCTTAGGGAAATCCGATCAGGCTCGGTATCCCGGTGCACAAGACATTTCAACAATGGTAAAACAAGTCTAGCAAGACCTCCCGGTGTGTCGACACCCTGATAGTAGCCGCGCGTATCTCGTCTCAGGCCACGACCGGATGGGTGAAGCTACGGGAGCCAAACCTCGAGTTTCCCCGTGGTGGCCCCGCAGGCTCCCCGTTTGGGACCAACACCATCAGCATTGGCCCCCCTGCTATGTAGAATTAAGAACCCGAGGGTGCGACCCCCTATGCAAATTTAATTATTTAATTAAGTTGTTATTATGAGGAAAATTAAAACCAATGTTGGGCCTTGCTGGAGGAGTTTTATTCAAAGTCGAACTATCAAGGGGTCCCCATCCACCCATCGTGTAAGGAACGCAAAATCAAGGAACATAATGCCGGTTTATCGGCGCCTAAGGTGGCATGAGTGGAACAAAACACCGAGCAAAAGGCCAAGCCTTCCACCCATGCCCAGTATATAGGTGTGTTAATAATAATTATAGATATTGTGATATACCAACAACAATTTCCCACCTGGAACGATCTTCATCTTCACCTGCAACTAACAACGCTATAAGAGGGGCTGAGCAAGCGGGTAACATAGCCAAACAGTGGTTTTGCTAGGAAGGTTTCAAGGTTAGAGGTTTCATGGTAACAAGGAGAAGCTGACATAAAAGATGGGTAACGCGACATGTAACGATAGCATCGAGTCAACTAAGCATGGCAATGGTAGTAAAGGTATCCAAGGGTATGATCATCTTGCCTGGGATTCCGCAAGGGAGAAGAACGGTTCCATGAAGTAGACGGAGCAACATAGTCGAGCGAATCCTCACAACTCCGGAACGAAACCGAAGCTAACAAGAGAAGCAACCGGAAAGAAGCAAACAACACGGTAAAAACACAAGCATAAACTTGGCATACGATGCACATCCAAGTATGATGCATGTCCGGTTTAAATATGCACGGCATGGCAAAGTGCACAAACAAGTCAACAAGTTAAGTGGAGCTCAATATGCAACGAGTTGCATATTGACGAAACACCACATGTTATTTATTTAGTTGACTCTCGTTTATTTACAAGACAAGATTAAATGTTATTTTAACATAGCAAGAGGTGAAGCAAAAGTAAACTACCTATCTAGGCAATTTAAATGAGGCCGGAAATAACAACAACAATTCCGGGAAAATCCCCATAAGCATGTTTAATAATTATAAGCAAACAACAATCACACAATTTTAATGTTGTTGATATGATGCAGATGACATGATCAAGTTTTATGCAAGTTTATTAAAAGTTGACATGAAGAAGATACGAAGAATATGTCATCGTGGTGGAAGGAAAGGGTGCCACGGCAACGATCCGAAAATGATGCCACGCAACATATCGGTTCCGGTAACTCGTTGAGAGACCGGTGCAAAAGAAAGATGGCGCGAGCGAGTCGCACAAGAGGAAAGGTGGGGTGATCCCGTCACCGGGTTCCCACGGGTCGGCGACGAGGCAACCGAGGAGCATGACGAAAGACGATTCGGGCACAATGGGCACGGAGCACACAAGTAGAGTATCTCATACAACACAACAAGCAAACGTTCTCGGGTCATCGTCTCGGGGTTATACCTTCGAAGCGTTCGTTTCGGGGCGGTTCGAGATCGTAGTGGAAGTAGTGGAAGTAGACGTTCCGGTCGTCGTGGTACACGTTCGTAGAGGGAAGTAGTCGTGCCGTAGAGGTACACGTTTCCGAAGAGGTACTTGTCGCGGCATCGGACGTTTTCGGGGCGACGGTAGTGGTACACGTTCCGTAGGGGTACTGTCGCATCGGCAGGTGTAGTCGAATTTGAAGGTCATCGGCGTCGTGGAAGTAGTGGTACAACTCCGTAGATGTTCGGGGTCGGTGTCGTGGTACTTGGGGGGTCTCGTTTTTGCGTCGTAGATGTTCAAGTCGTCGGTTGTCGAACTTGATGAAAAACACTCCAGCTGTAGTTGTACTCGGGTCGTAGACGAACTTGATGTTCATCTTGTAGTCGTACCGTTCTGTAGATGTTCATGTCGTCATAGCCGTTCGGTAACAGAGTCAAACTTGGCGCATCCTTGGAACTTGCGGCTGCGGTCTTCACAACAAAGGGTGACGAGGCCATGGCAACGGTGACGAGGGAGGGGCCGGGCTGGAGGAGACGAAGGTGCGGTGGCGCGCGGGCGCTGGTCGAGGGGCTCTGGACGAGGCCAGGCACCCGGCCTGGAGGGGCGCGCTGGAGGCGCTGGCTGGCGCTGCTGCGGAGACGGAGGGCGCTGGAGGTCGAAGCAGGGTCGCGGCAGGAGGGCGAGGCAGGAGGGACGCACGACTTGGGGGCGGCCATCGCCGGCGCTGTCAGGACGAGAACGGGCACGGCGGCCGTCGCTGAGGCAGTAGGGACCTGCTCGCGGGGTGATGGAGGAGGAGGGCCGATGAGGCTGCGGCCTGGGGCTCCTGGCGCGGGAGGACGGGGCGGCTCCTGGCTGGCCGGGCCAGAGGCGAGGCGCACGGCGCGCGGTGGTGTTGGAAGGGGCGAAGAGGCGCTGCGGCCTGGCGACGGGAGGAGCGATGAGGGCTCTCGGGCGCTGCGAGGCTGGAGGGAGCGGGGCGAGGGAGAATCGGGAGATGGGGTTCGAGGGAATCGGGCAGAGGGGCGAGGGGGTCGAGGGAGACTGGCGGCGCGAGGGGGAACTGAGGGTCGAGGGAGATGAGGAGCGAAGCTGTGGGAGCGACTAGGGTTCGGGCGGCTGGAGTGGGCCAGGAGGCTGGGCCAAAGGAGGGAGGCGGTTGGGCATGAGGCCTGGCTGCTCTTCTTCTTCTTACTCCAAAACAATAAAAGAATAGGAAGAAAGAAAAGAGAGAAAGGAAAAAAAGGTTAGAGAGGGGACTTTGCCATGCGGATAAATATTCCGAGGTCACAAAAATGAGGTTGAACCAAGAAAAAATAGAAGTGGGCATGACCGAAAGTTTAAATTCTAATTCATTTGAATTTTTAATTCAAATTATTTGAACAAGATTGAGGCTTTGGAGAGTCCAAAAATATTGAGAATTTTTGGTGGAACTCGGGAAAAAAATATTAAAGATTTGTTGGCAAAGGTTTGACGGTGAAACTTCAATTAAGAGACATGGGAATATATGCAAGTGTGTTGGGTTAATTCCAACAAATGGAATATTTATTAATATAGCTCCCTAATTATTGGGAGGATATGTTATAAAGAGAAGTCATTCTTCCCTCGATTTAAATGGATCGAAGGTCCACACAATTTATTTAAGTGAGATGCAAAGATTAAAGACATGATGGCATGATGACATGATGCAATGCAAAATAAATAAATAACACAAGCACAAATTAAACACACGGAAGAACCCGGAACATCTGGAATCTTCTGGAATCTTCTGGGACGTCGGTCTTCGAGCGTCACAACTCTCCCACACTAACAGAGGATCTCGACCCGAGATCCTAGAGGTGGCACCGGATAAGAACGGAAGAGGAAGAGGTAAAACAAAGTTGCTTGTTTGACAGACGAGTGAAACCACAAACCTTGAGAGGTTAAACAAGTTGAACAAGAATACAATGGAGAAGAACGAAGATGAAAACACTCCGTTAAAAAAGAGTAGCAAGGAGCATTATGAGAACCTTGAAGGTTGAAAGACATGAAACAAGAGCTTACGAACCAAAAGAATATGAACTGCAACGGTATAGCCAAGGAATAAGAATGACAGAATTTGGACACCACTCCGTCTGAAAATGGAAGGAATTGAACAAGAACTTGAGAAGATGGATGATAGTTGATGAAATCAACAACACATTGCCTTCGAAACAATTAAAAGAATGGCACAAGGGTAAGAAAGATTCATACAGCACTCCGGTTGAAAACAGAGGCAAAACTTGATGAGATGAGAGAATTAGAATGGATAACACAACACTCCGGTTAAGTGGATAAGCCAATGAAAGGATATGCTCTTGACAAAAAAAGATGAAGGAACAAAGATATCAATATAACAATACCTCCGGAACAAAAGAACAGATGCTAGATCGTTGGATGAAAAGAATGGAGAAGAAAATGACAACTTCTCCCACGAATGAATTGTAATTCATCCTTACGAAGAAGGGTTGAACGGATTTGTTCGGAAATCAACAACAAAAAGAATAAGCTTGATGTGGGCTTATGGAAAACATCTCAAAATTATGAGGTGACATGCTGCCACTAACGGAAACAATTGATTGGATTGAAATCAACAAGGAGACGATAAACTTATTTCGCTGGAATGATAAATGAAGAATTTGGGTCATTTGTAAGCACCATAGTAGCAACAATCCTTAGGGAAAGCTTTTAGGTGAGATATAACCCAATTAACTCCAACAAACAATTGAAGGGTTGGAAAGATCTCCTGAACAAAGAAAATGATGGGTTTAAATATCTCATTCTTGATACTCGTGAATCATGAAACGTGAACGAATTGTCAAGAATGACATAACACCATCTGAAAAGATAAGGTAGAAAGGATTGCACTTAAAAATGCAAGAAGAAGAAATATTTGAGCTCCTCTAACAAAATCTTGAAGAAGACTTCGAGGATGAATTAAATCATAATGAACCACCATGAATAACTCCGGTAACAAAAGGATGAAAGCGAAAGATGAAAAGAATATGATTCAAGGCCTGCGATGAATTGGATGGAGCTTGAAATGATATAATTAAATAACTTGGAGCTCCGGAAAACAAGATGAACAATTTAGAACTGAGAATATGATATGATGAACAAACTCCGAAGGAAGGGATTAAATCACCTTGAAGGAATAAGAATAAGAATTATGTCATGCATATCCTTCACCAATTTAAATTGGCGACAAGCAATGGATTGGCATACTACTTATTCTCGTTGGAAAGAATTAAAAGAGAGATCTCGCACAAACTTGGGTAAATCTTCAACGAACCACCGATAGGATTATGAAAAGAACAAATGAATTAAAACGATAACAACGGAAGGGTAATCTTGAAAGAATCACCGTAAAATATGGAGACGAACGAAGATACATCAATGAAGAATATTTGGAGGACGAAGTCGCAAACAGAGAACGAAGAAATCTTCCGAAATGATGGCCTTCGGAGGATCACAATGGAAAGAATTCATGAAATGCTCTGAAAGGGCATGAAAACAATTCCCACAATCGAAAACAATTATGAGGATGGCATGAAGCTAGAACCACGAATCTTGAGAGAACGGGCCAAGATTTAAGAGAACTCGTCTTCGAGTCTTCAAAATCTGAGAAGACGATGAGATACACCACCATGAATTGTATAGGCACTCCGTAATGAAGAATTAAAAGGTTGAACCAATGATGAACAAGAATTTGAAAGCGATCTTGGGGAAGGCATGTGACTGATTGAATCATTCTTACGTCACACTTTGAAAAGAATTCTCCGGAAAAAGAAGAGTCAGGTAAGAACCTGGGAAAAGACATGTGGGTTAGGGCCCACTCAAAAGAAATCACCGTTGGGAAAGATTGCTTGAGAGGTATTGCACCGGTTGAATTAAATGGCTTGAGTAAGATAACAATCTCAAAATAATTTGAACGGATTAAGAATGGAATTATGAATCTTCAGCACTCCGGATATGAATAGCAAGAGGAGAATGATTAATTGGTGCATCGGAATAAGAAAGCATTGTGAAATGAGGAAAAGGATAAGATCAACACCGAAATCTTGAATTACATCCACCGACAAAATATGAGAACAAAAGAATGATGAACTTGAAGCTCTTGAGCATCTTCACGATAAGTCACCGGATAAGGGCATTGAAGGACAAGAATGAAGAAACATCACATGAATAAAATGGATACTTCATTTGAGAATTTCTGGCTCCAAGAAGAAGAAGGGTGGGAGGGTGGGGAAAATAAAGACAACTTGAGACGAACAAAAATGGACACCGGTTGAAAAGAATTTAACATGAAAATCTCGATGGTCAAGAAGGACTAGCACTCTCATAGAAATATGAGAACGCCGATTAGGAAAGGTATGGAATCAACATTTGACAACGAAGCAACTCGAATACCAGAATCAAAATGGAACAAAGGATAGATATGTTTATGAAGAAGATTATGTTGCAACATATCTATCCGAACAGAGAATTGAACGAATGAATTCCACAGGTACATCAACTTGACGAGAAGCCACTTGGGAGAAGAAAAGGTAAAATAAGAAATACACAAGTTACAGATGGAACAAACACAAGATAGGAGCTTCGTTCTGACATCTTTGTGCTGAAAGCTTATGAACGCGTTACGAAAGGGTTTTGCAATCCCCGGATCAGCATAGCCAAGGACCCTTTAAGATGCAACTCCCGATCGGAACAAGCCCATAAAACCACTTCACTCAATGTAGAACCCCGAACTTCATATCATTCACTCGTTGGAAGAATGCCTAGAACTACTAGATGAACCCACCTATTAATTTCCGAAAGTTTCCAGTTATGCAATCAGGCGTTGGGGATACAGGGGAAGCACTGTGCACTCAACTCTAATCCTACAACCAGCTGTATCCATCCTTCAACACATAACCAGTTATCTCCGGAAACCGTTTACCTCGGACCTTCGAAACGCATCTACTATACAAGCTATGGCAATACTCTCGAACTACCTCCCCAGTACTGGGTGATGTCGGGGTTATCTTGCCACTAACCGCATAGGAGAGTTTTCGATGTCGGTCGTCTTAAGTATACCAGAACTGATGCGATATATTTTTGACGACAACACCTCGGAGCTCAACTCCCCGGGACACTGCCACAACCCCTAAATGACAGGAGGCATCGAGAACAATGTTCTCGTCACAAAGACATCGAAACAATCCAAACAATACTCGCGAGATCCTAAAAAAAATTGGTGTAATTTTTGAGAGTAGAAGATATAAGAGTAATAGTCCTCACCAGAGTGAAAAGAGATGAGGAGCAAAAGAAATCCTACTTTCCGATATATATATATAGGACTCAAAACATTTTCAGTGTGTGCCTAGACTCAACCGTCAACGATTCGATCAATCAGTGGGGGCTTCTAGGTCGGAGAAGGCTCTGAATACCAACTTGTAATGCCCATGATGTGACTATACCTCCTACGTGTCGAGGCACGACTTAAAGGTATAAGCCCATTCTGGAATGATCTCCAGTTTGGTATCTTTGCATGACTCATGTAAAAGAGGGATTAAAATGCAAAAGAAGATAGTTGGCATACACTCGCCACTTCACACAATACATTACATAAGCAAAACATCATTCAAAACAACACAACCCGACTACGAGCGAAGATCCAAAAGAAAGATACCAAACATAACGTTAAACCACAGGTCTAGATCGAATCCTAGTAGAAACCACTACTGATCGTCGAAAACGTCACAAGCATACGGCCACTCTCTTCATCGAGCTCCCAGTGAAGTACTTGAACCAGCTCCTCCATAATTCTCGGCTGAACCTGCATCTGGTGTTGTAGTATCTGTGAGCCACGAGGACTCAGCAATCCCATAACCATGGGTATCAAGACTAGCAAAGCTTTATGGGTAGGAAGAGGTAAAGTGGTGAGGTTGCAGCAGCGGCTAAGCATAATATGGTGGCTAACTTACGAGTACCAGAATAAGATGAGCATCTACGCAAATGGTCGGAAAAGTAGTGATCGCTAAGGATCCTGAACTACATATGAATCAAACATAACCCCACCGTGTTCTCTTCTCAAAGTGAAAAGAGACAGTCACGGTTACTCACACAGTTGTGTGTTTTACTTCGGATCCTCTGTCAAGTTTTCTACAACCGGACATTAACAAATTCCAATCTGCCACATAACCGTGGGCACGGCTTTCGAAAGATCATAACCCTGCAGGGGTGTCCCAACTTAGCCCATCACAAACTCTCACGATTAGCTGAAGTGATAAATATAATATCATCACTCCTTATCTTAGGGAAATCCGATCAGGCTCGGTATCCCGGTGCACAAGACATTTCGACAATGGTAAAACAAGTCCAGCAAGACCTCCCGGTGTGTCGACACCCTGATAGTAGCCGCGCGTATCTCGTCTCAGGCCACGACCGGATGGATGAAGCTACGGGAGGCAAACCTCGAGTTTCCCCGTGGTGGCCCCGCAGGCTCCCCGTTTGGGACCAAGACCATCGGCACTGGCCCCCCCTGCTATGTAGAATTAGGAACCCGAGGGTGCGACCCCCTATGCAAATTTAATTATTTAATTAAGTTGTTATTATGAGGCAAATTAAAACCAATGTTGGGCCTTGCTGGAGGAGTTTTATTCAAAGTCGAACTGTCAAGGGGTCCCCATCCACCCATCGTGTAAGGAACGCAAAATCAAGGAACATAATGCCGGTTTATCGGCGCCTAAGGTGGCATGAGTGGAACAAAACACCGAGCAAAAGGCCAAGCCTTCCACCCATGCCCAGTATATAGGTGTGTTAATAATAATTATAGATATTGTGATATACCAACAACAAGTTCCCACCTGGAACGATCTTCATCTTCACCTGCAACTAAGAACGCTATAAGAGGGGATGAGCAAGCGGGTAACATAGCCAAACAGTGGTTTTGCTAGGAAGGTATCAAGGTTAGAGGTTTCATGGTAACAAGGAGAGGCTGACATAAAAGATGGGTAGTGCGACATGTAACGATAGCATCGAGACAACTAAGCATGGCAATGGTAGTAAAGGTATCCAAGGGTATGATCATCTTGCCTGGGATTCCGCAAGGGAGAAGAACGGTTCCATGAAGTAGACGGAGCAACATAGTCGAGCGAATCCTCACAACTCCGGAACGAAACCGAAGCTAACAAGAGAAGCAACCGGAAAGAAGCAAACAACACGGTAAACACACAAGCATAAACATGGCATACGATGCACATCCATGTATGATGCATGTCCGGTTTAAATATGCACGGCATGGCAAAGTGCACAAACAAGGCTACAAGTTAAGTGGAGCTCAATATGCAACGAGTAGCATATTGACGAAACACCACATGTTATTTATTTAGTTGACTCTCGTTTATTTAAAAGACAAGATTAAATGTTTTTTTAACATAGCAAGAGGTGAAGCAAAAGTAAACTACCTATCTAGGAAATTTAAATGAGGCCGGAAATAACAACAACAATTCCGGGAAAATCCTCATAAGCATGTTTAGTAATTACAAGCAAACAACAATCACACATTTTTAATGTTGTTGATATGATGCGGATGACATGATCAAGTTTTATGCAAGTTTATTAAAAGTTGACATGAAGAAGATATGAAGAATATGTCATCGTGGTGGAAGGAAAGGGTGCCACGGCAATGATCCGAAAATGATGCCACGCAACATATCGGTTCCGGTAACTCGTTGAGAGACCGGTGCAAAAGAAAGATGGCGTGAGCGAGTCGAACAAGAGGAAAGGTGGGGTGATCCCGTCACCGGGTTCGCACGGGTCGGCGACGAGGCAACCGAGGAGCATGACGAAAGACGATTCGGGCACAACGGGCATGGAGCACACAAGTAGAGCATCTCATACAACACAACAAGCAAACGTTCTCGGGTCATCGTCTCGGGTTATACCTTCGAAGCGTTCGTTTCGGGGCGGTTCGAGATCGTAGTGGAAGTAGTGGAAGTAGACATTCCGGTCGTCGTGGTACACATTCGTAGAGGGAAGTAGTCGTGCCGTAGAGGTACATGTTTCCGAAGAGGTACTTGTCGCGGCATCGGACGTTTTCGGGGCGACGGTAGTGGTACACGTTCCGTAGGGGTACTTGTCGCATCGCAAGGTGTAGTCGAACTTGAAGGTCATTGGCGTCGTGGAAGTAGTGGTACAACTCCGTAGATGTTCGGGGTCGGTGTCGTGGTACTTGGGGGGTCTCGTTTTCGCGTCGTAGATGTTCAAGTCGTCGGTAGTCGAACTTGACGAAGAACACTCCAGCTGTAGTTGTACTCGGGTCGTAGACGAACTTGATGTTCATCTTGTAGTCGTACCGTTCTGTAGATGTTCATGTCGTCGTAGCCGTTCGGTAACAGAGTCAAACTTGGCGCATCCTTGGAACTTGCGGCTACGATCTTCACAACAAAGGGTGACGAGGCCATGGCAACGGTGACTAGGCAGGGGCCGGGCTGGAGGAGACGAAGGTGCGGTGGCGCGCGGGCGCTAGTCGAGGGGCTCTGGACGAGGCCAGGCACCCGGCCTGGAGGGGCGCGCTGGAGGCGCTGGCTGGCGCCGTTGCGGAGCCGGAGGGCGCTGGAGGTCGAAGCAGGGTCGCGGCAGGAGGGCGAGGCAGGAGGGACGCACGGCTTGGGGGCGGCCATAGCCGGCGCTGTCGGGACGAGAACGGGCACGGCGGCCGTCGCTGAGGCAGCAGGGACCTGCTCGAGGGGTGATGGAGGAGGAGGGCCGACGAGGCTGCGGCCTGGGGCTCCTGGCGTGGGAGGATGGGGCGGCTCCTGGCCGGCCGGGCCAGAGGCGAGGCGCACGACGCGCGGTGGTGTTGGAAGGGGCGAAGAGGCACTGCGGCCTGGCGACGGGAGGAGCGATGGGGGCTCTCCGGCGCTGCGAGGCTGGAGGGAGCGGGGCGAGGGAGAATCGGGAGATGGGGTTCGAGGGAATCGGGCAGAGGGGCGAGGGAGTCGAGGGAGACTGGCGGCGCGAGGGGGAACTGAGGGTCGAGGGAGATGAGGAGCGAAGCTGCGGGAGCGACTAGGGTTCGGGCGGCTGGAGTGGGCCAGGAGGCTGGGCCAAAGGAGGGAGGCGGTTGGGCCTGAGGCCTGGCTGCTCTTCTTCTTCTTACTCCAAAACAATAAAAGAATAGGAAGAAAGAAAAGAGAGAAAGGAAAAAAAAAGTTAGAGAGGCGACTTTGGCATGCGGATACATATTCCGAGGTCACAAAAATGAGCTTGAACCAAGTAAAAATAGAAGTGGGCATGACCGAAAGTTTAAATTCAAATTCATTTGAATTTTTAATTCAAATTATTTGAACAAGATTGAGGCTTTGGAGAGTCCAAAAATATTGAGAATTTTTGGTGGAACTCGGGAAAAAAAGATTAACGATTTGTTGGCAAAGGTTTGACGGTGAAACTTGAATTAAGAGACATGGGAATATATGCAAGTGTGTTGGGTTAATTCCAACAAATGGAATATTTATTAATATAGCTCCCTAATTATTGGGAGGATATGCTATAAAGAGAAGTCATTCTTCCCTCGATTTAAATGGACCGAAGGTCCACACAATTTATTTAAGTGAGATGCAAAGATTAAAGACATGATGGCATGATGACATGATGCAATGCAAAATAAATAAATAACACAAGCACAAATGAAACACACGGAAGAACCCGGAACATCTGGAATCTTCTGGAATCTTCTGGGACGTCGGTCTTCGGGCGTCACACAAAGCTCACATACAAATGAGCTAACATATTTGATGTCCTATAAATGAGCTAGGAGAGGGATACATATAGTCCAGGGACAAAACAGAGGGGAGAGAGGGGTACAAGTGTCAAAAATAACCCTAAAACAAAAATTAACCGGAGTGGACCGTGCACCCGGGGTCGGAGGGATCGGGCACCCAGGGAGGCGCTTGTAATGCCCCGGATGTAATACTTTCCCTTTTGGGCATATAATATATCTCCGGCTTCATCTATTCCATTTCGGGTTCTTTGTCTTTCGGGTTTTCATCGTTTTGTTGTGTGCGTGCGTGGCATTCATTCATATCATGTAGTCATGTCACTACTAGGAAAAGGCCTATAGATGGAATTGACACTAATGGCGCACCAGACACTATAGATGTGTTGGTGCGCCATTAGTATCCAAATACTAATGGCGCACCGTTGACGTGGTGCGCCATTAGTAACAAATTTTTGTTTCATATTTTTCTCAAAACTACTAATGGCGCACCAGTGGATAGTGCGCCATTAGTAGTTCAACTACTAATGGCGCACCACATCCACGGTGCGCCATTAGTAATTTTTTTCAAATTTTGTTTTTATTTTGTTTTTAATTTTATTTTCAAAAAATACTAATGGCGCACCGTGGGAGTGGTGCGCCATTAGTAAGTTTCCCGTGGACCGCCTTTTTTAGTTAAAAAATAAATAAAAGAAAATGATGTAAATGTCAAAAAAATAAAAGAAAATAAGTTTCCCATGTGATATGTGGTCTACTTGTTGGGAAAATTTACAAATATGAATTTTGACTTTATTTGCAAAATATCTCTGGAATTTAGTAAAACGGGTATAACTTTTGCATACGAACTCGGATTAAAAAGTTTTTTATATGAAAAATCATCTACTCGAAAAGTTATATCCGAATTTAACGGGGGGAACCCCGTTAAACATTTTCTAAATCCCCAAAAACCTAACAGAAAAAAAGTTACGGGGCTTTTAAGATCTACAGGCAATAAAATTCAAAATTATTTAAACTTACTAGTGGCGCACCGTTTGCTAGGTGCGCCACTAGTAACAGAAAAAAATATAAAATGTTCGAAAAAAATATTTTATAATTTTTTTCAAAAATATGATACGTAATATGACCGGGAAGTTTGAAATATATTTTCAAAATTTCATCATACTCATGAACATTAACAAACTCCTAGACATCAAGAAGGGTTAATAGGATTGATATGATAGATATATCAACAAGTGCATGTGAAGTGAGCTGGTGCTGGGGTTGGATAGAACTACGAAGTTAAGCGTGCTCGGGCTGGAGTAGTGTGAGGATGGGTGACCTTATGGGAAGTTTGACCACAGAGTGCAATTTGACTTGAGATTAAGCAAATTGACCCTAGATTAAGCCATAATGATCTGAGATTAAGAAAAAAAAAAATTTGAAATTTTTTTTGAAAAAAAATACTAATGGCGCACTTCTACGTAGTGCGCCATTAGTATGCCAGATACTAATGGCGCACCAGAGGTGCGCCATTAGTATCCAACTACTAATGGCGTGCTAGTAATGGCGCACCGGTAGTGCACCATTAATGGGCAAAACCGGTGCGCCATTAACAGCCCTTTTTGTAGTAGTGTGTGCATCGCATTGCATTTGTGTTGTCGGTTGCATCCGGTTCCACGCGTTCCTTTCCGTTGTCCGTTTCGTGTTCCGGAGCTCCCTCACGTGTCCGTGGCGTCTCGTAGGCCTACTTTGTTGTTTGGCCGTGTAACATTACCGGTGTGGCGTGAGACTTGTCGTGTGTTGTTGTTTTGTTGTGTGTAACCCGCCTGTCAAATCTCGTCGCGTTTCGAGTCCGTTTGCTCTCCCAACAGTTATTCTCGTGGGCTCGAAGTGCCTCCACTTTGTGGCCCAAGACACCCCCTCCAACAGCCCACCAACCACTCCTAGCCACTTCTATCATCTAGGCCATCCAAATCTGATCCGGTGGCCAAAAACCGCACTCCATTTGGACAACCCTAGCTACTTGTGCCTATATATTTGTCCACTCCCCCAAATTTGTGCCCCAAAACAAGGTAACCCTAGCCCCCACTTCATCCCCTTCCTCCAGCCACCACCTCGCTGGAGTTCCACCGGTATTTCGCCGGAAGATCGCCGGAGTACCACCACCTCGCCGAAATCCTCCTCCACCTCATCTCCTCCCTCCTCTCACCCTCCACCGGCACCTCACCACCCAGCCAGGCCCATCCCGGCCAGATCCCGCCGGATCCAGTCGCCTGGGATCCCGCAGATCGAAGGCGCTGTGTTCCATCGCTCCAGCGCCGCCGTTTCCTTCGCTGGAATCGGGTCAACGCTCAATCTCCCGCAGGTGCGTTCGTCTCCAGCCGCGCGGGCCACCACTCCCCGCTCCAGGCCCGGTCGCCACCCCGCAAGGCCGATCCTCCGCAGGCCGCATCGCCTCCGCGCGCCAGCCGCCCGGGCTCCCGCAGCGCGTCGCCCCTCCGCACCTCCACCAGGGCCCAAGCCCAGCCGCCGCACTTCGCCAGGAGGCCTCTCCCGCCTGGGCCCGATCCGGCGGCCCAGCCGCCTCCTTCCGCATCACCTAGCGTGGGCCGCTCCTCCCTCCGCTCGCCAGCCCGCAGGCCGCGCAGGCCAGCCCCGCCTCCAGGCCGCTTCGCCCGCCAGGCGTCGGGCCTCCTCTTCGAGCCGGGGCCCAGCCGCCTCTTCCCCGAGCCGGCGCCGCGGCCCAGCATCCCCGTCTCCACCGCCCAGCTTCGGCCGCCCCGCCACTGTAGCTCCACCGAGCCGCCAGAGCTGAGGCCGCTACACGGGCCGCGCCCGATCTGAAGATCCGGCCCGCTCCTGTTCAGATCTGAAGGTTGCCCCGAAAATCCTAAGGCCCTGTTGCTTGTTGTGTGCTGATGCCTTTTTAGATCTGCGATATCTTTTTGTGTGATTGTCCGTTTTGCGCAAATGAGGTGTCCAGACGTTCGTGGTGACTAGCACTACGATTCATTCCATTGTGCCATGCATGTTAGAGATCATCTAGATGCTTATTTTTCTGTTGCAAGAGTGCATCCCGATATAAACTGCTGCTATGTGTTGTTTTTATGCCATATTTGCATAGTGATAACTTTTAGCTCGTTTATCCGAATGATGCAAATTACATATCCACGTGTTCGTCTTGCCATGCTCTACATGTTGCTTGTGTTAGGTTTCATGATAGATTTATTCTTACCATGGTTATCTTCGTTGCAAAGTGCTATGTGGCTATGATGTTGTTTTCACTTGTTATGAAATGCCATCTTGTTGAGCTCATTTCTATCGTTGTGTTTATCTCCATGATGCATGCTTGTATGTTTTGGAATCACCATCATGTGTACTTTGATGTGGTGCTTACCACTTGCCATGTTTAGTTTCGAGGTGACTTAAACTTGCTCTTTTAGATGCCATGATGAAACTGCTGTTTTAACACTTAGTGGATTTTCACAAAGTCGGAAATCTGTAACGTTCCGATGCCATGTTTGCTTGCTGCTCTAGGACAAACCATGATAGTTTTGGGGTGGATCTTGATGGTTCCTTGTAGTAGATATTGTTGGCTTTCCATTCATGTTCTCACATGCTTATTTAAGTGGCTGTAGCATGTTTAACTTTTGCTCAAAGTTTCAATAAAATTCTGCTGTCAGAATTTTATTGTCAAGTTCAATATGTCCAAGCTTGTTGCTATTGATCCGTGGCTCCTTTAGGGGTGCACCTTTGGAATTATTTGCTGTAGGATATGTCTAGTTTATGTTCATGCTCTTTGCCATGGTGTTTGAGTGCTGTAGATTATTTTTCTAGTGCTCCAAAGTTGCTATGTTGCTGTAATTTTCAGCTTTCGCTCGTTTCTTGTTTCGGGCATAACTTTTAGCCCGTAGCTCCGATTTCAGCGAGTCTTATATGAAACTTGTTTGATTTTCCGTGCAGATTCATAATCTCCTATTGTTACCATGTTTTGAAGTGATTTGCTTGAGTGCTATTTTCCGTGCTCCGTGTGCATCCTTAGTGCATCCATCATTCATCCATCTTTTCCGAGTGCGCATTGCATCTTGTTGATTCGTGCCTTGTGCGGTTGTATTATTTAGAGCCGGAAGCTGAGACCGAGTACGAGTACGAACACGAGGTTACCAACGGGGTTGAGCACGAGGACCCTTCTTACGATCCGAACGACTACTCTTCAGGCAAGATGACCGAACCCCGATAACATTACTATCTTTGCCTATTGCTAGTAGTTCCGCTCTATAGTTTTGCCTCGATGCCCATGCCTTTCATGTCATCCTCCTACTTGTAACCATTACCATGTTTAACCACCCTACCTATGCAAACCGTTGCTTGGCTAAGTACGCTTCGCTCAGCCCTTCTTATAGCATTGCTAGTTGCAGGTGAAGATCGAAGATGCTTGCTTCATGTTGAAGTTTTGTTGGGTTATATCACACTATATAAATGCTTAAAAATGAAATCATCTATATATTGACAAGGGTGGAAGGCTAAGCCTTTTGCTTGGTGATTTGTTCCACTCATGCCGTTAGGAACCATATAAACCGGTGTTATGTTCCTTGATTATGCGTTCCTAACACGGTTGGGGTGTATGGGACCCCCTCGATAAACCGCTAAGTGCTAAGTCTTTTCCAGCAAGTCCCAACATTGGTACTATTTGCCTAATAACTAAATAACTTGCATAGGGTGTAATTAACCCTCTTTCTTAATTCAACAACCCCGGGCCAGTGCTCCACATGAGTGTTGGTCCGAAACGGGGAGCCTGCGGGGCCACCACGAGGAAACTCGAGGTTTGGTAAAAACCCGTAGCTTCGCCCATCCGGTCGTGTCCTGAGACTTAGATACGCGCGGCTACTATCAGGGTGTCGACACGCCGGGAGGATTTGCTGGATTAGCCTTACCTTAGTTCGGAGTATCTTGAGCACGGGATTCCGAGAATACTCGGGTCTTCCCACTTTGGAGTTGCGACTCCGCGGATCGTGGGCTTGTAATGGGCCAAGTTGGAACACCCCTGCAGGGTTATGAACTTTCGAAAGCCGTGCCCGTGGTTATGTGGCAGATGGGAGCTTGTTAATATCCGGTTGTAGATAACTTGACACATTGTTCTAATCCACTACCAGCGTGTGTACCGTGACTGTCAATTTCCGAATAGGGATTCGGGAGTTGAACACGGTGGGGTTATGTTTCTTGAGCTTTAGCTAGGATCACTTCGTGATCATCTTTCGACCGAGGCACTTCTCTTCTCGCACTCTCTCACGTAAGCTAGTGCTAGTTGCTGCTGCAGTCACTTATTCTTTTCTTTAGCCTTATCCTCTCCCAAGGCTTAAATAGTCTTGTTACCCGGGAACGGGATTGCTGAGTCCTCTGTGGCTCACAGTTACTTCACCACACCAGATGCAGGTCCAGTGATGAGCTATCCAGGTGATGGCACCGAGCTAGACTGGGAGTATGACGAGGAGCGTAGTCGATACTATGTTCGTTATCCTGATGAATAGTAGTGGAGACTTCTACTAGGATTCGATCCGACCTGTGGATTTTAATTATGTTTGGTATCTTGTTATTTGGATTTTACCCTTAGAGGGTTGTGATGTTTTCCTGTATGATGATTGAGACATGTATTGTATTTGTGTGACGTGGCGAGTGTAAGCCAACTATGTTTATGTTTTCCATCCCCCTTTTTACATGAGTTGTGCAAAGATACCAGACTTGCAATCATTCCAGCATGGGGTTATGTCTCTAAGTCATGCCTCGACACGTAGGAGATATAGCTCCATCCTGGGCATTACAAGTTGGTATTCAGAGCCTTCTCCGACCTTGGAGCCCCCACTGATTGAACGAATCGTTGACGGTCGAGTCTAGGCACACACTGAAAACATTTTGAGTCCTATATTATATCGGAGTGTAGGATTTCTTTGCTTCTCATCCCCTTTCTCTCTGGTGAGGACTCCTGACGACTACTCTTGTCTCTTCTATCTTCAAAAATTGCACCAAATTTTTTTAGGAATCTCGCGAGTATTCTGGGATTGTTTCGATGTTCTTGTGACGAGAATATTGTTCTCGATGCCTCCTGACATTAGGGGTTGTGGCAGTGTCCCAGGGAGTTGAGCTTCGGGGTATTGTCGTCACAAGCATATCGCGGCAGTACTAAATACTTAAGACGGCCGACATCGAAAATCTCACCTATACGGTTAGTGGCAAGATTACCCCGACATCACCGAGTACTGGGGAGGTAGTTCGGGAGTATTGCCATAGCTTGTTATAGTGGATGCTTTTCGAAGGTCCGAGGTAGACAGTTTCCGAGAAAGACTGGTTATGTGTTGAAGGATGGATACACCTGGATGTAGGTTTAGAGTTGATTGCGCGGTGCTTCCCGTGTATCCCCAACACCTGATTGCATAGCTGGAATCTTCCGGAAATTAATAGGTGGGTTTATCCAGTAGATCGTAGTCATTCTTCCAACGAATGGTGGTTAGTGAGTTCGGGGTTCTACATTGAGTGAAGTGGTATTATGACCGATGTTCCGATCAGGAGTTGCATCTTAAAGGGTCGTTGGCTATGCTGATCCGGGGATTGCAAAACCTTTTCGTAACGCGTTCATATGCTTTCAGCACAAAGATGTTAGAACGAAGCTCCTATCTTGTGTTTGTTTCCGTCTGTACCTTGTTGTTTTTCTTATTTTACCTTTTGTCCCTTATGTGGCTTCTCGTGAAGATTGATGTTATCATTAAACTGAGAATTTCATTCGTTCCTCTTGTTCGAATGATTTCATTCATTCCTATTGTTCGAATGATTATTGTGAAGACTTGTTGCAATTCATTCCATTGATTCATCTTATACCTTCTGTCAATCAATTGCTGATTCGTGGTCATCTCTTTCAGGATGGCTCCGAAAAGGGTTCCCAACGCTAACCCAGAGGGTGAAGAGGTCCCAGATCGTCCTCCTTCCCCTCCTCCTCCGTCTGAGGCTTGGAGAGCGATTATGCAGACTACAGCTTAGAACACCCAGATGTTGATGCAGATGATGCAACAGATGCAAGCTAATCAAGCTAATCAGGGTGTTCCAGGGAATCAAGGCAATTTCTTCAACCAGCAGCACCATGCTACTCTCAACCAGTTCTTGGCCAATAATCCAAAAGCTTTCAGTTACTGTGTCGACCCTCTTGATGCTGAAGATTGGTTAACCGACATAAAGAAGCATTTTGAGTGCAGTAACGTGAAGGAAGAGGATTATGTGAAGTTTGCAGCCTTCCAACTCAAAGACCAAGCAGCTGACTGGTGGCAGCAGTACAAAGATTCCAGACCAGGTCGTGTGATCTCTTGGGAGGATTTCTGCAAGGATTTTCGCTCTCACCACATTCCAACAAGTGTCATCGAGGGTATGCGTGAGCAATTCCGCAACCTGAAGCAGGGCTCCATGACAGTCTACCAGTATAATGTCAAGTTCCAAAACCTCGCTCGCTATGCTTAGCAAGACATTCCTGACGCTAAGAGCAAAATCTACCAGTTCCATGGAGGTCTGAAAGATGAACTTCAACTTGCTCTCACCTTGTTCGAGCCCGATGAATTCGACAAATTCTATAACATGGCTTTGAAACAAGAGGCAGCTCAGCTAAAGATGGAGGCTTCTAAAAAGAGAATTCGAGATGCCGTTCACTCTTCCTCATCATCTCAGTTGGCTGCGAAGCAACATAAATTTTGGCTTCCTCCTCCTCCAGTGAATCGAGCTCCTTACAACAACTCCAACAGCAACAAGAACTCTAGTGGACGTGGTTTCTCCCACCCACCCAACTCGAGCAACCTGTCGAAGAACCAGTTTCAGTCTCAAGGCTCCAAGTCAAGTGGTTCTCATTTCCGTCCTCTTTCAGAAGTGGTCTGCAACAAGTGCACTCAGAAAGGTCACTATGCCAACAGATGTCCGAACCCGAAGCGTCTTCCACCTCCTACACCTGTGAGTTCAGCTATTGTCAAGCATAACCCCAAGCAAGCAAGGGTCAATCTGATGAGTGCAGCGCAAGAGGAGAATTCTTCTGATGTCATTTTGGGTAACCTTTCAGTTAACTCTTTTCCAGCTAAAGTGTTGTTTGATTCGGGTGCTTCATGTTCTTTCATGTCTCAACCATTTGCATCCAAGCACAATGTTGTCACTTCAAATTTGCCTCAGAGGTTGCAAGTCATTTCTCCGGGGAGACGTATGACTTCTAGTGTCTATGCTCCGGATGTTTCTATTCGCATGGGTGATTATCGCTTTCTGGCTAAACCGATGGTTCTTGGTAATTCTGACATTGACCTCATCCTCGGAATGGATTGGCTTTCTCAGCATGATGCTCACATTGATTGTGCACAGAAAGAAGTCAAGATGACTCATCCTGATGAAGATGTGATTATCTTCGCCTCCAGGGATAACACTATCAGGCTCTTCTCTCTCAATGATAAGGGCGAAATTAATGCCATATCTCAAATTCCGGTGGTGAATGAATATCAAGACGTCTTTCCTGAAGAACTTCCAGGCATGCCTCCACACCGTCAGGTGGAATTTGTTATTGAACTCGAGCCGGGTACTGAGCCAGCATGCCGGCGTCCGTACAAGCTCTCTCCCGATGAATTGAAGGAATTGAAGAAGCAGCTTGATAAACAGGAGAGTATGGGTCTCATCAGGCCTAGTACGTCTCCTTGGGGCTGTGGTGTCTTATTTGTTAAGAAGAAAGATGGCACGGAGCATCTATGCGTTGATTACCGGCCATTGAACAAGAAGACAATAAAGAACAAGTATCCACTCTCCAACATCAACGAACTCTTCGAGCAGCTCAAAGGGGCTAAAGTGTTCTCTAAGCTCGACCTCCGAATGGGCTATCATCAAATTCGCATTCGCGAGGAAGACATCCCCAAGACGGCCTTCAGAACGAGCTACGGTTCATACGAGTATACTGTCATGTCCTTTGGTCTCGCCAATGCTCCTCCTACCTTTTCGAGGATGATGCACTACATCTTCAACCCCTATACTGGCGAGTTTGTGCTTGTGTATCTGGATGATATTCTGGTGTTTTCCAAGAATGAAGAAGATCACGAAAAGCATTTACGTCTGGTTCTTGATCGACTCCGTGAGCATAAGTTCTATGCCAAGTTCTCAAAGTGCGAGTTTTGGCTCGATAAGGTTTTGTACCTGGGCCATATCATCTCAGCTGACGGTATTGTGGTTAATCCCGAGAAAGTTGAAGCAATTGTCAACTGGGAAGCTCCTCAGAACGTCGAACAACTCCGCAGTTTTCTGGGTCTTGCCAGCTATTGCAGAAGGTTCGTTGAGAACTTCTCCAACATTGCCAAGCCTCTTTCCAACTTGCTTCAGAAGAATGTCAAATACTTTTGGTCTCCAGAGTGTGAAGTGGCATTCAAAACCCTCAAAGAAAAGCTCGTCTCTGCTCCAGTTCTTACTCCTCCAGATGAGTCCAAGCCCTATGAAGTATTCTGTGATGCTTCTCTTCAAGGTCTTGGTGGTGTGCTTATGCAAGATAAGAGAATTGTGGCATACACTTCTCGTCAGCTCAAGCCAAGTGAGAAGAACTATCCCACACATGATCTCGAGCTAGCAGCTGTGGTACATGCTTTGATTATGTGGAGACATCTGTTGTTGGGCAGAAACGTCGACATCTTCACTGATCACAAGAGCTTGAAGTACATCTTCACACAGCCGCATCTGAACCTCCGCCAGACTCGTTGGGTTGAAATGATCCAAGAGTATAATCCCAACATTGAATACACTCCTGGCAAGGCGAATGTGATTGCAGATGCTTTGAGAAGAAAGGCATATTGCAACAGCCTTCTTATCAAGCCGTACCAGCCTGAGCTTTGTGAAGCATTCAGGAAACTCAACCTCCAAGTTGTTCCGCAGGGTTTTCTTGCAAATCTTCAAGTTGCTCCTACCTTGGAAGATCAGGTCCGTGAGGCCCAACTCAGTGATACCATGGTGAAGAAAGTGAAACATGGTATTGCAAAGGGCACTCCAAAATACAAGTGCTTTCGTGTTGATGAGAGAGATACCTTGTTCTTCGAGGACAGACTCGTTGTTCCCAAAGGTGATCTCAGGAAGCTCATAATGGAAGAAGCACATGATTCTCTCCTTTCCATTCATCCTGGCAGTTCCAAGATGTACCAAGACCTCAAGCAGTCTTACTGGTGGACACGCATGAAAAGGGAAATTGCCCAATTCGTGAATGAATGTGATGTTTGCAGAAGAGTGAAAGCAGAACATCAACGTCCAGCCAGTCTTCTCCAACCTCTTCCTATTCCCGAGTGGAAGTTCGACCACATTGAAATGGACTTCGTCACTGGTTTTCCTAAGTCCAAGCGAGGAAATGATTCTATCTTCGTGGTGATTGACAAGCTTACCAAAGTCGCTCACTTCCTTCCAGTCAAAGAATCAATCAATGCAGCTCAATTGGCAGAGCTGTATACTTACAGAATTGTGTCTTTACATGGCATTCCTCAGGTCATCTCCTCAAACCATGGAAGCTTGTTCACATCCAGGTTCTGGGACTCCTTTCAGTCCGCCATGGGCACTAAGATCAGGTTCAGCACTGCTTTTCACCCTCAGACTAGTGGTCAAGTCGAGCGAGTGAATCAGATTCTAGAAGACATGCTCAGAGCCTGTGTCATCTCTTTTGGCATGAAATGGGAAGACTGCCTTCCATTTGCCGAGTTCTTTTACAACAACAGCTTTCAAGCAAGTGCAGGCAAAGCTCCGTTTGAAATCCTCTATGGCAGAAAGTGCCGTACCCCTCTCAACTGGTCTGAAACAGGCGAACGTCAACTTCTTGGCAATGACTTGATCTCAGAAGCCGAAGAAATGTGCAAAGTCATACGTGAGAATCTCAAGGCCGCTCAGTCGCGTCAGAAGAGCTACTATGACGGCAAGCATCGTGATTTGGCTTTCAACATCGGTGATCATGTCTATCTCCGTGTTTCTCCGATGAAAGGCACCCAAAGATTCGGTATCAAAGGAAAGCTTGCTCCTAGATACGTCAGGCCTTTGAAGATTCTTGGCAAAAGAGGCGATCTAGCCTACCAACTTGAGCTCCCTTCCAACTTCGCCAATGTTCATGATGTGTTCCATGTGTCTCAACTTCGCAAATGCTTCAAGGCACCTGAGCGCATGATTCCGTTTGAAGAGATTGATCTTCAACAAGATTTGTCCTACCGAGAGCATCCCGTTGCTATTCTCGAATAAACCGAACGCAAGACCCGCAACAAGTCCATCAAATTCTTGAAAGTCAAGTGGTCACATCACACCGACCGAGAAGCTACGTGGGAACGAGAAGATCATCTTCGTTCCGAATACCCTTCCTTTTTCCAGTCCTAGATCTCGGGACGAGATATTTTTGTAGTAGAGGAGAGTTTGTAATGCCCCGGATGTAATACTTTCCCTTTTGGGCATATAATATATCTCTGGCTTCATCTATTCCATTCTGGGTTCTTTGTCTTTCGGGTTTTCGTCGTTTTGTTGTGTGCGTGCGTGGCATTCATTCATATCATGTAGTCATGTGCATCGCATTGCATTTGTGTTGTCGGTTGCATCCGGTTCCACGCGTTCCTTTCCGTTGTCCATTTCGTGTTCCGGAGCTCCCTCACGTGTCCGTGGCGTCCCGTAGGCCTACTTTGTTGTTTGGCCGTGTAACGTTACCGGTGTGGCGCGAGACCTGTCGTGTGTTGTTGTTTTGTTGTGTGTAACCCGCCTGTCAAATCTCGTCGCGTTTCGAGTCCGTTTGCTCTCCCAATAGTTATTCTCGTGGGCTCGAAGTGCCTCCACTTTGTGGCCCAAGACACCCCCTCCAACAGCCCACCGACCACTCCTAGCCACTTCTATCATCTAGGCCATCCAAATCTGATCCGGTGGCCGAAAACCGCACTCCATTTGGACAACCCTAGATACTTGTGCCTATATATTTGTCCACTCCCCCAAATTTGTGCCCCAAAACAAGGAAACCCTAGCCCCCACTTCATCCCCTTCCTCCAGCCACCACCTCGCCGGAGTTCCGCCGGAATTTCGCCGGAAGATCGCCGGAGTACCACCACCTCGCCGGAATCCTCCTCCACCTCATCTCCTCCCTCCTCTCACCCTCCACCGGCACCTCACCACCCAGCCAGGCCCGTCCCGGCCAGATCCCGCCGGATCCAGTCGCCTGGGATCCCGCAGATCGAAGCCGCTGTGTTCCCTCGCTCCAGCGCCGCCGTTTCCTTCGCTGGAATCGGGTCAACGCTCGATCTCCCGCAGGCGCGTTCGTCTCCAGCCGCGCGGGCCGCCACTCCCCGCTCCAGGCCCGGTCGCCACCCCGCAAGGCCGATCCTCCGCAGGCCGCATCGCCTCCGCGCGCCAGCCGCCTGGGCTCCCGCAGCGCATCGCCCCTCCGCACCTCCACCAGGGCCCAAGCCCAGCCGCCGCACTTCGCCATGAGGCCTCTCCCGCCTGGGCCCGATCCGGCGGCCCAGCCGCCTCCTTCCGCATCACCCAGCGTGGGCCGCTCCTCCCTCCGCTCGCCAGCCCGCAGGCCGCGCAGGCCAGCCCCGCCTCCAGGCCGCTTCGCCCACCACGAGTCGGGCCTCCTCTTCGAGGCGGGGCCCAGCCGCCTCTTCCCCGAGCCGGCGCCGCGGCCCAGCATCCCCGTCTCCACCGCCCAGCTTCGGCCGCCCCGCCACTGTAGCTCCACCGAGCCGCCCGAGCCGAGGCCGCTACATGGGCCGCGCCCGATCTGAAGATCCGGCCCGCTCCTGTTCAGATCTGAAGGTTGCCCCGAAAATCCTAAGTCCCTGTTGCTTGTTGTGTGCTGATGCCTTTTTAGATCTGCGATATCTTTTAGTGTCATTGTCCGTTTTGCGCAAATGAGGTGTCCAGACGTTCGTGGTGACTAGCACTACGATTCATTCCATTGTGCCATGCATGTTAGAGATCATCTAGATGCTTATTTTTCTGTTGCAAGAGTGCATCCCGATATAAACTGCTACTATGTGTTGTTTTTATGCCATCTTTGCATAGTGATAACTTTTACCTCGTTTATCCGAATGATGCAAATGACATGTCCACGTGTTCGTCTTGCCATGCTCTACATGTTGCTTGTGTTAGGTTGCATGATAGATTTATTCTTGCCATGGTTATCTTCGTTGCAAAGTGCTATGTGCCTGTGATGTTGTTTTCACTTGTTATGAAATGCCATCTTGTTGAGCTCATTGCTATCGTTGTGTTTATCTCCATGATGCATGCTTGTATGTTTCGGAATCACCATCATGTGTACTTTGATGTGGTGCTTACCACTTGCCATGTTTAGTTTCGAGGTGACTTAAACTTGCTCTTTTAGATGCCATGATGAAACTGCTGTTTTAACACTTAGTGGATTTTCACTAAGTCGGAAATCTGCAACGTTCCGATGCCATGTTTGCTTGCTGCTCTAGGACAAACCATGATAGTTTTGGGGTGGATATTGATGGTTCCTTGTAGTAGATATTGTTGGCTTTCCATTCATGTTCTCACATGCTTATTTAAGTGGCTGTAGCATGTTTAACTTTTGCTCCAAAGTTTCAATAAAATTCTGTTGTCAGAATTTTATTGTCAAGTTCAATATGTCCAAGCTTGTTGCTATTGATCCGTGGCTCCTTTGGGGGTGCACCTTTGGACTTATTTGCTGTAGGATATGTCTAGTTTATGTTCATGCTCTTTGCCATGGTGTTTGAGCGCCGTAGATTATTTTTCTAGTGCTCCAAAGTTGCTATGTTGCTGTAATTTTCAGCTTTCGCTCGTTTCTTGTTTCGGGCATAACTTTTAGCCCGTAGCTCCGATTTCAGCGAGTCTTATATGAAACTTGTTTGATTTTCCGTGCAGATTCATAATATCCTATTGTTACCATGTTTTGAAGTGATTTGCTTGAGTGCTATTTTCCGTGCTCCGTGTGCATCCTTAGTGCATCCATCATGCATCCATCTTTTCCGAGTGCGCATTGCATCTTGTTGATTCGTGCCTTGTGTGGTTGTATTGTTTAGAGTCGGAAGCTGAGACCGAGTACGAGTACGAGCACGAGGTTACCAACGGGGTTGAGCACGAGGACCCTTCTTACGATCCGAACGACTACTCTTCAGGCAAGATGACCGAACCCCGATAACATTACTATCTTTGCATATTGCTAGTAGTTCCGCTCTATAGTTTTGCCTCGATGCCCATGCCTTTCATGTCAGCCTCCTACTTGTAACCATTACCATGTTTAACCACCCTACCTATGCAAACCATTGCTTGGCTAAGTACGCTTCGCTCAGCCCTTCTTATAGCATTGCTAGTTGCAGGTGAAGATCGAAGATGCTTGCTTCATGTTGAAGTTTTGTTGGGTTATATCACACTATATAAATGCTTAAAATGAAATCATCTATATATTGGCAAGGGTGGAAGGCTAATCCTTTTGCTTGGTGATTTGTTCCACTCATGCCATTAGGAACCGTATAAACCGGTGTTATGTTCCTTGATTATGCGTTCCTAACATGGTTGGGGTGTATGGGACCCCCTCGATAAACCGCTAAGTGCTAAGTCTTTTCCAGCAAGTCCCAACATTGGTACTATTTGCCTAATAACTAAATAACTTGCATAGGGAGTAATTAACCCTCTTTCTTAATTCAACAACCCCGGGCCAGTGCTCCACATGAGTGTTGGTCCGAAACGGGGAGCCTGCGGGGCCACCACGAGAAAACTCGAGGTTTGGTGAAAACCCGTAGCTTCGCCCATCCGGTCGTGTCCTGAGACTTAGATACGCGCGGCTACCATCAGTGTGTCGACACGCCAGGAGGATTTGCTGGATTAGCCTTACCTTAGTTCGGAGTATCTTGAGCACGGGATTCCGAGAATACTCGGGTCTTCCCACTTTGGAGTTGCGACTCCGCGGATCGTGGGCTTGTAATGGGCCAAGTTGGAACACCCCTGCAGGGTTATGAACTTTCGAAAGCCGTGCCCGCGGTTATGTGGCAGATGGGAGCTTGTTAATATCCGGTTGTAGATAACTTGACACATTGTTCTAATCCACTACCAGCGTGTGTACCGTGACTGTCAATTTCCGAATAGGGATTCGGGAGTTGAACACGGTGGGGTTATGTTTGTTGAGCTTTAGCTAGGATCACTTCGTGATCATCTTTCGACCGAGGCACTTCTCTTCTTGCACTCTCTCACGTAAGCTAGTGCTAGTTGCTGCTGCAGTCACTTATTCTTTTCTTTAGCCTTATCCTCTCCCAAGGCTTAAATAGTCTTGTTACCCGGGAACGGGATTGCTGAATCCTCTGCGGCTCACAGTTACTTCACCACACCAGATGCAGGTCCAGTGGTGAGCTATCCAGGTGATGGCACCGAGCTAGACTGGGAGTATGACGAGGAGCGTAGTCGATACTATGTTCGTTATCCTGATGATCAGTAGTGGAGACTTCTACTAGGATTCGATCCGACCTGTGGATTTAAATTATGATTGGTATCTTGTTATTTGGATTTTACCCTTAGAGGGCTGTGATGTTTTACTGTATGATGATTGAGACATGTATTGTATTTGTGTGACGTGGTGAGTGTAAGCCAACTATGTTTATGTTTTCCCTCCCCCTTTTTACATGAGTTGTGCAAAGATACCAGACTTGCGATCATTCCAGCATGGGGTTATGTCTCTAAGTCGTGCCTCGACACGTAGGAGATATAGCTCCATCCTGGGCATTCCACTGCTGGAGAGGGGGGGTCGGGCACCCGGGCTCACATGGCCGGACACCCAGGGCGAGCCGGGCCGGAGCTGGGCGAGCGGCCGGGCACCCGGGCCAAAGTGCCGGGCACCCGGAGTGGTGTTGGGCCGGAGCTGCGGGGTGCCCCGGGCACCCGGTGCCAAGGGGCCGGGCAACCGGTCGGGGCTGGAGCGGTCCAGGCGGGTGGTCGGGCACCCAGGCCCAAGAGACCATGCATCCGGGGGGCGCCTGCGGTGAGGCCGAGGCCGGGCACCCGGGGTGTCCAGGGAGCTCCGTCTCTCGCACGTCTTGATGCTTCTCTCCTTCTCCTTCTTCTTGGATGACCCAATGAACTTGGTGATTCCTCCGTGCTTCCTCGTGACGATCTCCGAAGTACCTAAGAATGCACAATGTTCCGTGGTGAGGTATAGACCAAGTCCAAAGGATATTAATGTAAATCTCGAAGAGGAGCGGGTTCACCTTAAGTCCGGTAGTGTGACACCCCGAGACCGGCGCGCCAGGTGTCAGCCAGTTATTAGTAGTTGTTGCCATGTCATCTGCTTGTGTGTTGCATTCTGCCATGTCATCATGTGCTTGCATCATCATGTTTTCGAAACTTGCATCCGTCCGAGTCCGCCCGTCCTTTCTGTTGTCCGTTCTGAGCCCAGACACACTTGAACACGCCCGCGGCACCTCCGAATATTTATTTTATGTGTGGCCGAAAAACGTTCTTGGAATGGGTTGAAACTTGGCGTGTGGTCTTATTATAGCATAGGTAGACCACCTATCAAGTTTTGTCGCATTCGGAGTTCGTTTGATAGCCCATCGGTTAACCGTGTTAAGCGCCGAAAGCCTTTTCTCTTTTGGCCCAGCACCCCTTTCTCACAGTCCACCAAGGCCCGCTGGTATGAAGGCCACCTATTCCCCGCCCCGCTCGCATTTTATTATTTGACGCTCGTTTTTTTTCCTGTTAAAATGGCTAAGTCTATGAAATTCATACATTTTATATGCATGTTTGAGTGGCTCTAACTTTTTGTGTGATGGTCCGAATTGTGCTTATGATATGTCAAAATGATCGTGGTGATATGCTCTACACTTTGTTCCATTGTGCCATGCTTGTTTGACTTCATGCTGATGCTCTAATCATCGTTGCAAGAGTGCTACTTGTTAAAAACTGATGTTACTTTTTAATTTGATGCCATGTTTGAGATGTGATAACTTGGTGCATGTTTATCCAAATAGAGCATATGATATATCAAAATGTTCATTGTGAAGTGCTCTACATGATGGTTGCTGTAGCATTCATGTTAGTGTCATATTGCCATGTTAATCTCTGTTGCAAAAGTGCATGTGGCTGTTAAGTGCTGAAACTTGTTATGAGATGCTGATTTCACTTGCTCATTGATATTGGTGGGTTTGTCTTCATGCCACATGTCTAGATGTTTTAGAAGCACAATCCTATGGTATTTGCTGTGGTGCAATTAACTTTCCATGATATACCTTGAGGTGACTTAAACAAGCTTGTAAACATGCCATGTTGTTGTTGCTGTTTTATACTTAGTGAAAAAACTGCTAAGTCTGGAATCTGTTATAACCTGATGCTATGTTTGCTTGATGGGCCAGTCAAATCCATGCTTGTATTGGAGTGGCCATTGATCAAGTCTTGTTGTCCATGTTATTGTCTATCAATTCATGCCCTTACTTGCTCATATGACCTGATATAGCTTATTTATTTCTTGCTCCCAAGTTGCTTTAAATTTTATCTGTCGGGTTTTTATCAGCATGTTCAATTTGGTGAAGCTTGTTGCTATTTGATTCATGCCTCCTATGGAGATGCTCCAATGGAGTTGTTTGCTCTAGGATATGTCTACTACAGTTCCATGCTATTTATATACTTAGTGGAGTTGATATGCATGTTGTTTTGTGCCTCCGAAGGCAGCATCGTGATGATGTTTTTGCCTTCCCAGATTTTGGCTAAGTCTGGATAACTTTATTGCAACTTTCCATGCTTGGTTAAATGTGTTCCAGCAAGCTTTTGGGTGTGTTCTGAGTTCATGCTTGTTAAGTAACATGTCTAATTCACATCCATGCTTCTTGTTATTATGTTTGGGTGCTGTAGCTTATATATACCTTGCTCCAAAGTTGCTATGTGGCTGTTAACTTCAGCTTCGCATTGTAACTTGTTTTGCTCGAATCTTTTAGCCCGCTGCTCCGTTTTGAGCGTGTCTTATATGAAACTTGTGTGATTCTGCATTTAGAAGCATAATATCATGTTGATTATCTGTTTGGAGTGTGTTTCCTTGATGTTTGGGTGCATCTTGCACCGTTGCCTTGCTTGTCTTGTTTTGCTCATATCTTCTAGGCCGTAGCTCCGAATTAAACAAACTTTATATGTAACTTGACTAGAATTTCATGTTAATCATAATGGTGCATGTTAACCTCATGTTTAACAACTTGAACATACGGTTTGTTTATATCTGGACCAATTTCAAAATATGCATATAAGGACTTACCGGAGTTGTTATGTGTAGTTTCCGGCCTCATTTAAACTTGTTGGGTGATGTTGTTCTTGTGTGCTTCATCCCTTGCCATGTAGTGCATAATATATAGACTTGTATTGCATCATCCTTGGTTGAGCATCTTGTCATGTCTTGTGTGGTGCGTTTACCTTGTTGTGTGATTTCTTCTCGCTAGTTCTTTTTTGTTGCGATCGTGAGGATTCGTTCGTCTACATGTGGTTCATCTTCGAGTCTTCTTCTTCGTCTTCTTCATGGATCCGTTCTTCTTCCTTGCGGGATCTCAGGCCAGATGACCATCACCTTTGATACCTTTACTATCTTTGCCTTTGCTTAGTTGTCTCGATGCTATCGTTATATGTCGCGCTACCCATCTTATTGCCAGCCCCTCTCCTTGTTGCCATGAAACCTGTAACCTTTGACACCTTCCTAGCAAACCATTGATTTGCTATGTTACCCGCTTGCTCAGCCCCTCTTATAGCGTTGTTAGTTGCAGGTGAAGATGAAGATCGTTCCATGTTGGAACTTGTTGTTGGAATATCACAATATCTATTATTATTTTAACACACCTACATACTGGGCATGGGTGGTAGGCTTGGCCTTTTGCTCGTTGTTTTGTTCCACTCATGCCACCTTAGGAGCCGATAAACCGGCATTATGTTCCTTGATTTTGCGTTCCTTACACGGTTGGGTATATGGGGACCCCTTGACACTTCGTCTTTGAATAAAACTCCTCCAGCAAGGCCCAACATTGGTTTTAATTTGCCTCATAATAACAACTTAATTAATTAATTAAATTTGCATAGGGGGTCGCGCCCTCGGGATTCTTTTCTACATAGCAGGGGGGCCAGTGCTGATGGTGTTGGTCCCAAACAGGGGTTCTGCGGGGCCGCCACGGGGAAACTCGAGGTATCTGGTATAACCTGTAGAATCGCCCATCCGGTTGTGGCCTGAGACGAGATACGCGCGGCTACTATCAGGGTGTCCGCACGCCAGGAGGTCTTGCTGGACTTGTTTTACCATTGTCTAAATGTCTTGTGCACCGGGAATTCCGAGTCTGATCGGGCCTTCCCTAAGAGAAGGGGTGATAATTCTATTATTACTTCTGCTGATCGTGAGAGCTTGTGATGGGCAAAGTTGGGACACCCCTGCAGGGTTATGATATTTCGAAAGCCGTGCCCGCGGTTATGTGGCAGATTGGAATTTGTTAATGTCCGGTTGTAGAAAACTTGACAGAGGATCCGAAGTAAAACCCACAACTGTGTGAGTAACAGTGACTGTCTCTTTTCAATTTGAGAAGAGACCACGGTTGGGTTATGTTTGACACGTAGGTAGTTCAGGATCTTTAGCGCTCATTACTAGTTGCGACCGTTTGCGTAGATGCTCATCTTATTCTGGTACTCGTAAGTTAGCCACCATATATTGCTTAGCCGCTGCTGCAACCTCACCACTTTACCTCTCCTTACCCATTAAGCTTTGCTAGTCTTGTTACCCATGGTTATGGGATTGCTGAGTCCTCGTGGCTCACAAATACTACAACAACAGTTGCAGGTGCAGGTTTCCGATGTCCTGATCGTGAGAGTGATGTTCGTTGTGTTGGAGTTCTTTCGTCTTCTTCTTCTTCTTCAGTCTTGGGTTAGGTTCCGGGTCGGCAGCCTGGGTAGCAGATGGATGTCATTGTGCTTTTCATGTTTGCATCGGTAGTCGGATGCTTTGTATTGATGATGTTGTATTCATGTGACTTGTATGTATTGTTGTATCGCCCATGTATGTATGTAATGGTACGATGTAATGATATCCATCTTGCTAAGCGCCCGAAATGCGGTTGTGCCCCAATCACGTAAGTGTCACGTGATCGGGATAGAATCGCATTTTGGGCCTGAAAAGTTGGTATCAGAGCCTCGACCGACCATATGAGCCCCCTTGATTGATCGTAGTCTGGCCGTTGTCGAGTCTAGCAAAAACCTTTTTTTTGGAGTCTAGTTATATCAGAGAGTAGGAATTCTTTTACTCCTCTGCCCCTTCGTCGCTCCGGTGAGGAATCTTGATGTAGGTGTTTTGAATTGCTCCTCTTCCCCTTCAATTTTTTTAGGATCTCGCGGTTAGTTTTCGTTCGTTGCGTTGTCAGTTCTTTCATCTTGTGCATCTCTCGTGAAGTGGACTCGACCCTCTTCTTCTTTGCAAGTTCAACCCTCAGTTCTTTTCAACCGACGGTGTTTTCCCCGTCCGCGGTTGTCTTTCTTTTCCCACCCACCCACCCTTTTTGCTTCTCGGAGCCGGAGTCCGTATTCGAGTATCCACTCTACTTGTGTGAATCATGTGCTTTCTTTCATCAATTGTTTCAACTGGTGATTCTCGTCTAGTTCATCATTCTTCACCTCTTCTTCTTTTTCGGTGGATTCAATTCGAGTTTTCGGTGTTGATCTTATTCCTTTTCATTGCTCAAGTATTTTTTCACCTTCTCTCGTTCGCCTCTCGCCATTTAATTATTCCGGAGTTCCGAAGACATCTCAAGAGATTTGTCTGCATTCAATTAATTAAAGGTTGTCACCTCATTCGAGTCTTTTATTCGTTCCGGTGCATTATCTTCTTTTCGATCCGTTTCAACGGTGTTTTCTCTTCGGTGGGCTCATAACCCACAGGTCTTTCCCAGGATCTTACCTGACTCTTCTAATTTCCCGGAGTGTTCCTAAGTTATCTTCAAAGTGTGACGTAAGTATGGATTCCATCAGTCATATGCCTTCTCCAAGATCGCTTTTAATTCTTTTCATCATTGGTTCAACCTTTCTTCTTATCATTTTTCCGGAGTATTTCAGGAATTCTTTTCTTTGTGTTCTTCCGAAGGCCATCATTTCAGAAGATTTCTTCGATCTCAGTTTTCAACTTCGTCCTCCAAATATTCTTCATCGATGCCTCTTCGTTCGTCTCACATTTGTCCGGTGCTTCGTTCAAGTATCCTTTAATCAGTTTGCGATCTCTTCGTTCTCTTGTATCTAATTTCCCCAAGTGCTTTATTCTTCCGGCGATTTATCGTATTCACTAAATTTCAATTCCTTTACGGTGGTTTGTTCTCTTTCGTGCCTTTCAACCTCCTCGATTCTCGTCGTATTCCTTGTTATCTTAATTAATGAAGTCTTTGCAGCTTCGTTCATCTCCGTTGTACCCTTCTTTCATATTGTTCAACCTCTCAAGGTTCTTTGATTTCACTCTTTTGTCCTCAAAGAACTTTGTTCTTCCTTTTTCCCTTCCGTCTCGTTCCTAAGATCTCGGGACGAGATCTCTTGTTAGTAGGGGAGTGTTGTGACACCCCGAGAGCGGTGCGCCAAGTGTCAGCCAGTTATTCGTAATCGTTGCCATGTCATCTGCTTGCGTGTTGCATTCTTCCATGTCATCATGTGCTTGCATCGTCATGTTTTCAAAACTTGCATCCGTCCGAGTCCGCCTGTCCTTTCCGTTGTCCGTTCTCAGCCCAGACACACTTGCACGCGCCCGCGGCACCTTCGAATATTTATTTTATGAGTGGCCGAAAAACGTTCTCGGAATGGGTTGAAACTTGGCGTGTGGTCTTATTATAGCATAGGTAGACCGCCTGTAAAGTTTCGTCGCATCCGGAGTTCGTTTGATAGCCCAACAGTTAACCGTGTTAACCGCCTGAAGCCTTTTCTCTTTTGGCCCAGCACCCCTTTCTCAGAGTCCACCAAGGCCCGCTGGGGAGAAGGCCACCTATTCCCCGCCCCGCGCGCGTTTTATTATTTGATGCTCGTTTTTTCCCCTGTGAAAATGCCTAAGTCTGTGAAATTCATACATTTTATATGCATGTTTGAGTGGCTCTAACTTTTTGTGTGATGGTCCGAATTGTGCTTATGATATGTCAAAATGATCATGGTGATATGCTCTACACTTTGTTCCATTGGGCCATGCTTGTTTGACTTCATGTTGATGCTCTAATCATCGTTGCAAGAGTGCTACTTGTTAAAAACTACTGTTACTTGTTAATTTGATGCCATGTTTGAGATGTGATAACTTGGTGCATGTTTATCCAAATAGAGCATATGATATGCCAAAATGGTCATTATGAAGTGCTCTACATGATGGTTGTTGTAGCATTCATTTTAGGTGTCATATTGCCATGTTAATCTCTGTTGCAAAAGTGCATGTGGCTGTTAAGTGCTGAAACTTGTTATGAGATGATGATTTCACTTGCTCATTGATATTGGTGTGTTTGTCTTCATGTCACATGTCTAGATGTTTTAGAAGCACAATCCTATGGTCTTTATTGTGGTGCAATTAACTTTCCATGATATACCTTGAGGTGACTTAAACAAGCTTGTAAACATGCCATGTTGTTGTTGTTGTTGTTTTATACTTAGTGAAAAAACTGCTAAGTCTAGAATCTGTTATAACCTGATGCTATGTTTGCTTGATGCCCTACTCAAATCCATGCTTGTCTTGGAGTGACCATTGATCATGTATTGTTATCCATTTTATTGTCTATAAATTCATGCCCTTGCTTGCTCATATGACCTACTGTACCTTATTTATTTCTTGCTCCCAAGTTGCTATAAATTTTACCTGTCAGGTTTTTATCAGCATGTTCAATTTGGTGAAGCTTGTTGCTATTTGATTCATGCCTCCTATGGAGATGCTCCAATGGAGTTGTTTGCTGTAGGATATGTCTACTACATGTCCATGCTCTTTATATACTTAGTGGAGTTGATATGCATGTTGTTTAGTGCCTCCGAAGGCAGCATCGTGATGATGTTTTTGCCTTCCCAGATTTTGGCTAAGTCTGGATAAATTTATTGCAACTTGCCATGCTTGGTTAAATATGTTCCAGCAAGATTTTGGGTGTGTTCTAAGTTCGTGCTTGTTAAGTAACATGTCTACTTCACATCCATGCTTCTTGTTATCATGTTTGGGTGTTTTAGCTTATATATACATTGCTCCAAAGTTGCTATGTGGCTGTTAACTTCAGCTTTGCATTGTAACTTGTTTTGCTCGTATCTTTTAGCCTGTTGCTCCGTTTTCAGCGTGTCTTATATGAAACTTGTGTGATTTTGCATTTAGAAGTATAATATCATGTTGACTATCTGTTTGGAGTGTGTTTGCTTGATGTTTGGGTGCATCTTGCACCGTTTCCTTGCTTGTTTTGTTTTTCTCATATCTTCTAGGCCATAGCTCCGAATTAAACAAACTGTATATGTAACTTCACTAGAATTTCGTGTAGATCATCATGGTGCATGTTAACCTGCTGTTTAACAACTTGAACATAAGGTTTGTTCAGATCGGGACCAATTTCAAAATATGCATATGAGGACTTACCGGAGTTGTTATGTGTAGTTTCCGGCCTCATTTAAACTTGTTGAGTGATGTTGTTCTTGTGTGCTTCATCCCTTGCCATGTATTGCATCATATATAGACTTGTATTGCATCATACTTGGTTGAGCATCTTGTCATGTCTTGTGTGGTGTGTTTACCTTGTTGTGTGCTTTATTCTCGCTAGTTCTTTTCCGTTGCGATCGTGAGGATTCGTTCGTCTACATGTGGTTTGTCTTCGAGGCTTCTTCTTCGTCTTCTTCATGGATCCGTTCTTCTTCCTTGCGGGATCTCAGGCAAGATGACCATCACCTTGGATACCTTTACTATCTTTGCCATTGCTTAGTTGTCTCGATGCTATCGTTATATGTCGCGCTACCCATCTTATTGTCAGCCCCTCTCCTTGTTTCCATGAAACCTCTAACCTTTGACACCTTCCTAGCAAACCATTGTTTTGCTATGTTACCCGCTTGCTCAGCCCCTCTTATAGCGTTGTTAGTTGCAGGTGAAGATGAAGATCGTTCCATGTTGGAACTTGTTGTTGGAATATCACAATATCTATTATTATTTTAACACACCTATATACTGGGCATGGGTGGAAGGCTTGGCCTTTTGCTCTGTGTTTTGTTCCACTCATGCCACCTTAGGAGCCGATAAATCGGCATTATGTTCCTTGATTTTGCATTCCTTACACGGTTGGGTATATGGGGACCCCTTGATACTTCGTCTTTGAATAAAACTCCTCCAGCAAGGCCCAACATTGGTTTTAATTTGCCTCATAATAACAACTTAATTAATTAATTAAATATGCATAGGGGGTCGTGCCCTCGGGATTCTTTTCTACATAGCAGGGGGGCTAGTGTTGATGGTATTGGTCCCAAACGGGGGTTCTGCGGGACCGCCACGGGGAAACTCGAGGTATCTGGTATAACCTGTTGAATCGCCCATCCGGTTGTGGCCTGAGACGAGATACGCGCGGCTACTATCAGGGTGTCGGCACGCCGAGAGGTCTTGCTGGACTTGTTTTACCATTGTCGAAATGTCTTGTGCACCGTGAATTCCGAGTCTGATCGGGCCTTCCCTAAGATAAGGGGTGATAATTTTTTTATTACTTCTGCTGATCGTGAGAGCTTGTGATGGGCTAAGTTGGGACACCCCTGCAGGGTTATGATCTTTCGAAGCCGTTCCCGCGGTTATGTGGCAGATTGGAATTTGTTAATGTCCGGTTGTAGAAAACTTGACAGAGGATCCGAAGTAAAACCCACAACTGTGTGACTAACCGTGACTGTCTCTTTTCACTTTGAGAAGAGAACACGGTGGGGTTATGTTTGACTCGTAGGTATTTCAAGATCTTTAGCGATCATTACTAGTTGCGACCGTTTGTGTAGATGCTCATCTTATTCTGGTACTCGTAAGTTAGCCACCATATATTGCTTAGCCGCTGCTGCAACCTCACCACTTTACCTCTCCTTACCCATTAAGCTTCACTAGTCTTGTTACCCATGGTTATGGGATTGCTGAGTCATCATGGCTCGCAGATACTACAACAACAGTTGCAGGTGCAGGTTTCCGATGTCCTGATCGTGAGAGCGATGTCCGTTATGTTGGAGTTCTTTCGTCTTCGTCTTCTTCAGTCTTGGGTTAGGTTCCGGGTCGGCAGCCTGGGATAGCAGATGGATGTCATTGTGCTTTTCATGTTTGCATCCGTAGTCGGATGCTTTGTATTGATGACGTTGTATTCATGTGACTTGTATGTATTGTTGTATCCCTCATGTATGTATGTAACGGTACGATGTAATGATATCCATCTTGCTAAGCGCCCGAAATGTGGTTGTGCCCCAATCACGTAAGTGTCACGTGATCGGGATAGAATCGCATCTTGGGCCTGACAGGTAGGTTCACTTGGGGCTTGAGGTGCTATGGCGGTGTACATGGAGATAGCTGTAGGATGCTCCGCCTCATCGGGCATAGTGAACTTGAGCTTGGTGAAGCGGTGTTCTTCATCCTGGTGACGATGGTGGTATTGTTCGTGACGAGGTGGACGCTCCTCGAATGCTTGCTCCTCACGATGGTGTTGATGGTTGGGACGCGGTATGTTGTTCCGGTTGCGTCTCTCTTTCTCCGCTTCTCGACGAGTGGCTTGCTCTTGTTGTGCTTGACGAAGTGCTTCCTCTTGTTCACGTACTTTGTAGTTGCGGTCAGTGAGGACTCGAGAGGATTCATGAAGAGCTTGTTGTGCGTTGCGTGCTTGATCGTCACGCCTTTCTTGTGCTTGACGGAATGCATCTTCATCTTGATGTACTTGATGTTGGGGTTGTTGCTCTTGGTGTCTCGCTTGCTCACGTGCTCATACTCGATCTTGTAACCCATTGCTATGAAATGGATTGTTGGGAGATTGTCAATCTTGATTGACGAATTGTGGAGGTGGACGAGGCCGTTTAGGACTTGCATCCGACGAAGAGTAAGCCGAAGAGTGGTCACTTGAGCGACGACTTGAATGGCACCATCTTGAAGAAGAAGTCGAAGACACGCGGTTCACGATGATGTTTTGGAACTCTTCCATTTGTGTGCGAAGGTCGGAAGCGAGTTGCTCGATGTGGTCGCCCAAAGACTCACTTTCTTGATGAAGAACTCGTTGGACGCCGAAGAGGTGATTCTTGGTGACGTAGTTTGGTGCTTCAACTTGATGCTCGACTATCGGGTTTGTAGAAGAACTTGGCCTATCCATCATGTAAAGTGGGGGTGAGTAGGAAAATGAGAAGACAATAACAAAGTTACCTTTTCCGAAGATTGAGGATGTATCGAGTACGATCCCACGTGATGCTATAATAGTAGAATTTGTACCGGGTTTTGTTTCTCACACCTACAAGAGGCATTATGGTGGATTTTGGTTAGGAATTGGCACAAATAATTCAAGCAAATGTCAATCAGGATATTGAAAATGTTGAGAAGAGTCACAAAATTTGCAAGTAAAGCAAATAAATCACAACCCAAGATATCACATGGGGAACACACGCATAGTATATAAATAGGATCCACGCAACCAAGGGTTGAGCAAAGCTCGTGTTGCACGGATACTAGAGAGACCTAGCTCGATTGCTCCAATGGGCTAGATACACTTGTGCACCAACCTATTAGAGTAAACTTGCCGTCTTCAATCCCAAGTATGCTTTGTATGTATGATACCAAAGTGATGTCTATGTATATGATGAGCAAAAGGCTCAAAGCGTTTCTTACAAGCTTGTGCTTCTTCTCTTCTTGCTTAAAAACTTTGTATCTTTATCTTTTTCTTTGATGCTTGATGCGTGAGCCAAGTGTGATATGAGAGAAGTATGCTAAGATATGCACGGGAGATACTATTGGCACAACATGATAGCAAGATAATTGCACGCTCAAGTAGCTATGCGGACTAATCGTATCACTAAGGTGCACAATAATGCGTGGCCCGGCAATTCTCAACTCGCTAGTCTCAATGGGTAAGTAACACAAAGAGGCTAGGTTATCAATTGCAAAGGCAAGGTAGAGTGTAAGGTGTCATCGAGGTTACCATCCTTGCATACGGTGATTGGTCTCAAAGTCGGGTGGTGTAGTTGACTACGACTCCGGGGTGATGATGAATGACGGTGATGATGATGAACACCCGTTCCCAAGTAACTAAAACACCTTAGGAACGGAACCGCAACTCAAAATCTCAAAATCACAGTCGTGGTAGCGGAAAAGTGCGTGTGGGCAGGAAGGTGGATGCGGAAGAAACATGTGGGAAGTGAAAAATCGGAAAAATAAATGGGCGTGGGGCGCTCTGATGAGCTCGTGTGCACGGGGTCTAGGTGGCCTGTGTGCATGGGGTCCCGTGTGCACGGGGTCCCGATGGTCCGTGTGCACGGGGTGTGCGGGTGGCGGCTGATCTTGCCAAAATTCGTGGGTAAAACCCAAAATTGGTCCAAATCCAACTGTTGGATGGTTGGGGGCTGATGGGTAGATCTAGTTGCCAAACAAAAATTTCGTGGATCAAAACAACAAAATCTCACATGATCAAACAAAGTGCAATAAAAATTTTGGGACTATATTTGTGAGAATTTTCAAAATTGGGTAAGAACACAACAAAATCAAGCTAGCAAATGGGGGGATGGGACTCCAAGATGTGAATCAACCTTGACCATGATACCAAGATGTTGTAGGGTGAAACCATAGGTGAGATCTTTTCACACTTGGAGGGGCAAAAAGTGGCAAGAACACAAGAAAACAAGAGGAATCTCTCAAACAAAACCACAATCACACATCCACTAGAGTAGCATACATGAGATCCACAAGCATACAAGATCAATCCAAGGAAATAAGCACTAGGTAGTTGTTCTTCCCACTCCTAGGAGATGAGGACTTGATGGTGATCTACTCCCTTGGGAGGTCTTGAAATCCACAATGATTCTTCCCAAGAGGGGTCTTGATCTCCAGGAGGAGGGCATACAAGGAGCAAAGCTCTCAATGTCTATCAAATACTTTGCTAACCATAAAATATGTCCTAGATGCCGAATATATAGCTTTAGGGTCAAGGTATATGGAGGTGTCGGGGGAAACTGTCCGCCACGAGCACCTATGGGACCGGAGCCCCTTGTCTGTGCGGTACGAGGGCGGAGGGAGCACGAAGAGCAGATCGAGGCAGACGCACGGGCAGTTTTACCCAGGTTCGGGCCGCACGGATGCGTAAAACCCTACTCCTGCTTGGTTGTGTATTGAGTTGGGCGCTCGGAGCTTGAAGAAGCAGCTACACGAGCGTGAGAATGATCTAGGTTTCGAACCCCCTCCACGTTGTGCATGGGCCTCCTTTTATAGTGCAAGGGGTCACCGACAGGTGTCAACGTAGGAGAAAGGGGTAAAAATGTAAAAGATGTGGTAGTTGGAACAGTGCGGGAACAGTGGTCTATACCTACTTTGACAGTGGGGGACAAGGGCATTTAATGCCCGTCGCCGTCGACCCCAAAAGCTCCCGCCGTTGCGTCTCCGTCTGCCACGGCGATGGATCCACTGCCGTGGAGTGCCACCGTGTCCCCCAGGCTGCACAGCCATCCGCCACGCGTCCCTGGAGTGGCCCCAGGGCGACGCGTGGGCTGATGAGCTGGAGCGCGGGCACACAGCGCACCTCCCCCGGCAAGCACCTTGCCGGGCACCTCCCCCGGCAAGCACCTTGCCGGGGATCTCGACCTTGCCGGGCCCGGAAGCTTGCCGCTCCCCGAGCCCTTGCTGGGTCTTCTAAGATAAAATCTTCTGTTCGTCCTGACAAGCTCCTCTTGCCAGGGCCTCGTGCTAGTTAAGCAATCTTGAGCCTGGAACGGCCTTCCCGGCACGCTCCTCTTGCCGGGGTCTTGGTCTTCTGTCTTGTATACTTTGTCTTTGAATGGTTAGATAAGGAGCAGGAAGGTCTCCGGCGAGCCAGCAGTAAACCTTGCCGCGGGAGGCTGCAACTGCCCGTGCACAAGTTGGGGTACTGAGGTACCCCTACCTTAGTACACCGACAGGAGCCCCCGGGCCTGGGCCACACACGGTGCCGAGCGCTGTTGGGCCAGGCCCAAAACAGTGCACGGGCACCCGCGGCCCGCGGCGCGCCGAATCCACTTCCCTATCCGCCGCACCCCACGGTAACGGCACGCGTCGATTGCGGCGCCGTGGGATGGGACGTGCCCACGATTTCTTTAATGGGAAGGGCGAAACGCCCCCCACTCCCCCATAAAAGCAGAGAGAGCGGCGCGGTTCCCCTCCCTGCGCACTCATTACCATCGTCTTCTTCCTCAGATTCCTCTGCTCTTTGCCTCTACTCCTCCGCCATCACCAAGCTCTTCGTCCCCTTCCTTCCACCGCGTCCGCCATGGCCCCAAAGACCGACAAGGCGAAGGCGGAGAAGTCCAAGCGGGAGAAGTCAGATCAGGCGGCGAAGCTCGTCGCGTTCCGGAAGGAGCACATCGTTTTCGCGCCGAAGCTCGGCGCGCGGGAGCTCTGGAGCAAATATTATTGGTTCTGGTCCAAGGAGACTCCAGCGCACCCCCGCACGCGCGTCTACCCGGCCGTCGCCAAGGACCACTACCCCGGCGGGTATTACTTTTTCGCAGCCTTCTTCCACTGCGGTCTGTGCCCTCCCTTCTCAAACTTTTTCTGCGATATCATGAATACTTATGGCCTCCACCTCCTCGACTTCACTCCCAACGCCATCCTCACCATGTCCGTTTTCGCACATATGTGCGAAAACTTCGTAGGAATCCAGCCCAACGTAGCTCTCTTTAGGCACTTTTTCATCCCCAGAGTAGAGGCCGACGCCCCCCTCTCCGGAGGAATCTCTTGGGTGTTCAGGCTGAATAAGAAACCCGCCTACTTGCCGGGGGAGCTCCGCGGCAAGTGGGAAGAGTGGCGTGCGGAGTGGTGCTGGGTCGTCGAGGAGCGGCCGCAACACTTCACCGCGCCGCGCACATCGCCCATCGTGCGCGGCAGGGATTGGAGTAACTTCGATTCCGACGACTCCAAGCTGGATATTGCTCTCGTCAGGATCATGCGTCTTCGTTTGGCGCCGCTGTCTGTCGCTGAAGTGGGCGCGGACTTTCTTCGTCGCCGGATCGCCCCCCTCCAAGACCGGAAGAGGCCGGCGTGGCAATATGGCGGCCCGGCAGACATCATGAGGCTGCGCCCCGGCCTCAATTTTAACTTCACAACACTCGAGCGCAAGCTCTCCAAACAATCCCTTTGTCCTGGCCCTTCTCAGTCCAGCACTCAGCGCTCGCGGCAAGGGCCCCTTGCCGGCAAGCTCCCCGGGAGCGTAGGGTGAAAAACATACAAAGTCAAAGATTGGGACAAGGAAGATAACATTGCACTGATTGATTGAAGTAAAAGCAAATATCTTACAAGGATAACTTGTCGCAATGGACTAATGAGTTCATAACATAACGTGCAGCAACAAAAAGATAAAGATAGATGGGGCCCTAGTCTACGCGGTCGCCCTCCTTCCTGCCAAGCTTTGCCACCTTGGCGATGATGTGGCTGACCTGCTCCTTCAGGGCCTCCGTGTTCGCATCCTCCGGCAAGCTGCGAAGAACGTTCGTGAGGTTGATCCCCGGGTTGCGGAACACGATCTTCGTCAAGACCCGCTCCAGAGTTCCCGCGCAGAGACGGCGCGACTCCTCGGCCAGCTGCGCGGGGATGCGGTTCCGGAGACCTGCAAGGGCCGGAGCGACGCCTCTGAAGAAGAGGCTGAGCTTGGCGCTGTGCGGGAGATCTGGATCCGGCGAGTAGATAAGATGCTCGGCCTTCAAAGCAAGCAACTCCTGGTCAATGTTGGACGCAGAAGAAGCCAGCTCTTCGGTCCACGCCTCGATGGTCTGCCGGAATAGCTCAGACGCCTTGTTGACGCTATCCACCAAAGTCCGCTCCTTCCGGAGCTCCTCCTTCAGCTTGTCTTCTCGGAGCTTGGCGGCGTCAATTGAATCCCTCAAAGTTGAGACCTTCAGCTCCAAGTCTTCGATGGAATCCTTGGCGGCCTTCAACTCGTCGCCCTTCTTGGATAAGCTTACTTGGAGCTCCGCGTTGGTGTGGGCGTCCTTCTCGCGCTCAGTAATGAGCGCGGCAACCTTCTCGGCGCTCACCTTCATCGCCTTCTCCAACTGGATGACCTTGGCGGCGAGCTCCTTCTTGGCGTCTTCCGCGGCAGCAGCAGCGGCTTTCGCCTCCTTCAGCTCCCCGCCAAGAGCAGCCTCGCGAGCGGCAAGGTCCTCCTCGTGGGAGTCGAGATCCACCTTCCGCTGCGCGAGCTCTCCCTCTCGCCGGGACATCTCCACCCCGGCGAGCCGTTGCTGTTCCTCAGCCTCGGCCTTCTCCAGCACCCACTCTTCATATTCGCCGGCAAGGCGCTCGCGCGCCTCCGCCACCTCGCGGAGGCCCGCCTTGTGGGCGGCGCTAAGCTCCGCCGCACGCTTCTCCATTTCGGCGGCGGCCTTGGCGGCAAGCGCTTCCCGGGAGGCGAGCTTCGCCTGCCTGGCCCGGTAAAGGGCCAGGAGTCGGTGGAGAAGCTTCTCCTCCTCGGGCCCATCTCCTTCGCCGGGCGCCTCGACGACTGTCAGACCCGCGGAGGCGAGGACTTCCCCGTCAAACGCCTCGCCCTCCGCGGGAGCTCTTGATGAAGACCCCCAAGGCACTTGGATAAAGATGCCATTGGGGGCACGAAGATAGTAACCGGCTGGCTCCTCGCCGGCGGAGGGACCGGCGGCCGGTGCAGCATCTGATGCTCCCGCCACCTCCGGGTTGGCGGTGCGGTCGCCGTCCCCCTCCCCGGCCGCTGCATCGGCAGCCGGAGCGGTCTCCTGCACGGCCGGCTCGGTGGTTTCGGCCGTCTCCGCGGTGGCCTCGGCCATCTCCACGACGACGGGAGCGTCATCGCCGCCGCCCTGCGCGCCCTCCTCATCCTCGATATTGATGACCTCGGTCTCCATCGGTGCGGGAGGAGGAGGAGGAAGATCTAAGAGAAGAAGAAAAAGAAGTTCAAAATCAAGCAAAGATCTAAAAAGAAGCAAAGTCAAGAAAACCAAGTACAGAACGTACCTTGGCGGACGTCCTCTGCGGCGGGCTCCCTTGCCGGGGAGCTCGGCCCTGGCGGAGTGGCCGTCCTCGCCGGGCTGCTCGCCCTTGGCGGGGTACTCTGCCTTGGCGGAGTACCCGCCCTTGGCGGAGCGCTCTCCCTCGCCGGAGAGTTTTGCCTTGCCGGGGACGGCGGGGCCTGCGGCTCCTCGGTGGCGGCCTCCGGGCGCTCTTCCCGCTGCGGCTCCACCTCTGCACAAGAGAAGATAGAAGAACCAAGACATTCAGAGATCAAAGCCCTAAGCGCGCCCCGACGAACAAAAACAGTAAACCTCTAACTTACGCTGGGGGCTGCGCTGGGGGCTGCTCCCCGGAGCGGCACTCGGGTCCGGCAAGATCGGCTCCGCCGCGATCCCTGCTTCCGCGACGGATGGGTCTTCCACGACCTCAACTGTGGGCACCTTGACCCTCTTCGCGCGCTGCTCCAAGGTCCTGCAATCACAAGCAACAAACAAAATCAAGCGTCAGCAACAATCGAGATATAAAAATCAAGAAGGAGTAAGGTCTCGGGTCCTTACTCTTGGTCCTCCTCGTCGTCCTCGCTCAGCGCGGAGAAGTCGAACTCCACGGTGGGCGCGTCGGCGCGAGGAGCGGAGGATGAAGGTTCCCTCGCGCGTTTCGGAGCCACCGGGGCTGGGGGCTGCGTAGGCCCAGCCCCTGTGGTGGCCGGCGCCCGAGAAGGGGGCGGAGCAGCTGCTCCGCTCCGAGAAGATCCTTGCCGGCTCGGTGCCGGCCTGCGGGACGCCTCTGCCGTGGCCGGCACGCCGGCCGCCCTTGGCACGGCTTGGCTCGGCCGGGGAGCTGCCCGGCGAGCTGGCTGTTGCCGGGGCGCTCGCGTCTGCTCTCCCGTCGCCGCCTTGCGGAGACGCTTCAACGGGGACTGCTTCGGGCTTGCCGGGGGCGGGGAGGTCCCCGACGAGGAGAGGTCGTCGGCGTACAACTCTGTCGATCCGCCGGAGCCTTCGGCCTCCTCCTCCTCCTCCTCCTCTGCCTCGGCCGGCTCGCTGGGCCCAGCATCCGACGATGCGGCCCTCTTCCCCTTGGCGCCTCCGCCCCTCGCGGCGCCTCTGCTTCCTCCGGCGGTGCCCTCCATTGCCGCGGCCTCCGTCGCGATCCCACTGATCCCAGAGTGCCTCAGCGAGGGGATCACGGCGAGCGCGTCGGGAGGGAGCTCTAGCAGCTTGCGAATCTCCTCATTGTCCGCCTGGCTGGCGGCATCCGCGGCTTCCGCCTCCGCGGGTGTGTATCCAAAGTTTCCCGCCGCCGAGGCTGCGGCGACTTCTTCAGCGCGAGAAGCTATGTAAGCAATCTCTTGGTCGGTGGTGGCCCGCGTGTGCAGCTTGAGATCGTCCTTCTTCTCCAACACCTCCACAAGGCGGTCGTAGAACTCGAGGACGTCGATGGGCTTGGGCGCAATCCACGTGCGCTCCACTCCATGAGAGTCGCACGCGGGCATCATAGCGACAAGGCGATCCCGGGCGCTGCTGGCGCAGAGCGGCACCACTCCCCGGGGAGCTCGGAAGTACTAGCCGCAGGCCCCGCCGTCCCCGGCAAGGCAAAACTCTCCGGCGAGGGAGAGCGCTCCGCCAAGGGCGGGTACTCCGCCAAGGCAGAGTACCCCGCCAAGGGCGAGCAGCCCGGCGAGGACGGCCACTCCGCCAGGGCCGAGCTCCCCGGCAAGGGAGCCCGCCGCAGAGGACGTCCGCCACGGTACGTTCTGTACTTGGTTTTCTTGACTTTGCTTCTTTTTGGATCTTTGCTTGATTTTGAACTTCTTTTTCTTCTTCTCTTAGATCTTCCTCCTCCTCCTCCCGCACCGATGGAGACCGAGGTCATCAATATCGAGGATGAGGAGGGCGCGCAGGGCGGCGGCGATGACGCTCCCGTCGTCGTGGAGATGGCCGAGGCCACCGCGGAGACGGCCGAAACCACCGAGCCGGCCGTGCAGGAGTCCGCTCCGGCTGCCGATGCAGCGGCCGGGGAGGGGGACGGCGACCGCACCGCCAACCCGGAGGTGGCGGGAGCATCAGATGCTGCACCGGCCGCCGGTCCCTCCGCCGGCGAGGAGCCAGCTGGTTACTATCTTCGTGCCCCCAATGGCATCTTTATCCAAGTGCCTTGGGGGTCTTCATCAAGAGCTCCCGCGGAGGGCGAGGCGTTTGACGGAGAAGTCCTCGCCTCCGCGGGTCTGACAGTCGTCGAGGCGCCCGGCGAAGGAGATGGGCCCGAGGAGGAGAAGCTTCTCCACCGACTCCTGGCCCTTTACCGGGCCAGGCAGGCGAAGCTCGCCTCTCGGGAAGCGCTTGCCGCCAAGGCCGCCGCCGAAATGGAGAAGCGTGCGGCGGAGCTCAGCGCTGCCCACAAGGCGGGCCTCCGCGAGGTGGCGGAGGCGCGCGAGCGCCTTGCCGGCGAATATGAAGAATGGGTGCTGGAGAAGGCCGAGGCTGAGGAACAGCAACGGCTCGCCGGGGTGGAGATGTCCCGGCGAGAGGGAGAGCTCGCGCAGCGGAAGGTGGATCTCGACTCCCACGAGGAGGACCTTGCCGCTCGCGAGGCTGCTCTTGGCGGGGAGCTGAAGGAGGCGAAAGCCGCTGCTGCTGCCGCGGAAGACGCCAAGAAGGAGCTCGCCGCCAAGGTCATCCAGTTGGAGAAGGCGATGAAGGTGAGCGCCGAGAAGGTTGCCGCGCTCATTACTGAGCGCGAGAAGGACGCCCACACCAACGCGGAGCTCCAAGTAAGCTTATCAAAGAAGGGCGACGAGTTGAAGGCCGCCAAGGATTCCATCGAAGACTTGGAGCTGAAGATCTCAACTCTGAGGGATTCAATTGACGCCGCCAAGCTTCGAGAAGACAAGCTGAAGGAGGAGCTCCGGAAGGAGCGGACTTTGGTGGATAGCGTCAACAAGGCGTCTGAGCTATTCCGGCAGACCATCGAGGCGTGGACCGAAGAGCTGGCTTCTTCTGCGTCCAACATTGACCAGGAGTTGCTTGCTTTGAAGGCCGAGCATCTTATCTACTCGCCGGATCCAGATCTCCCGCACAGCGCCAAGCTCAGCCTCTTCTTCAGAGGCGTCGCTCCGGCCCTTGCAGGTCTCCGGAACCGCATCCCCGCGCAGCTGGCCGAGGAGTCGCGCCGTCTCTGCGCGGGAACTCTGGAGCGGGTCTTGACGAAGATTGTGTTCCGCAACCCGGGGATCAACCTGACGAACGTTCTTCGCAGCTTGCCGGAGGATGCGAACACGGAGGCCCTGAAGGAGCAGGTCAGCCACATCATCGCCAAGGTGGCAAAGCTTGGCAGGAAGGAGGGCGACCGCGTAGACTAGGGCCCCATCTATCTTTATCTTTTTGTTGCTGCACGTTATGTTATGAACTCATTAGTCCATTGCGACAAGTTATCCTTGAAAGATATTTGCTTTACTTCAATCAATCAGTGCAATGTTATCTTCCTTGTTCCAATCTTTGACTTTGTATGTTTTTCACCCTACGCTCCCGGGGAGCTTGCCGGCAAGGGGCCCTTGCCGCGAGCGCTGAGTGCTGGACTCTGAGCAGCCTGCTGGCCAAGGTCCTCGCCGGCAAGCAACCTTGCCGCAGCAGGTCGCAACGCACTTAGCTTGCTGAGTGTACTCGGAAACGAGGTAAGGGCGCGACACTTGTCGCAGCTCACTTAAATCGTTGAGTGAACTCGAAAACAAGATAAGGGTGCGGCAAGCCACGGGTAGGTTCCTCCGCGCACAGGTTTTCCATACAAAGTGTGATCGTTCAAGGAAGACAACCAAAATTTAAAATTTGAACTGGTCAAATTCTAACAACTTATCTTTCATAAGCTGCTTGCTCATGTTGTTTGCTTTCCGGTAAGGCTCTTCCTTCTTGAACGGCACTTAGTTCCTCCTCCATCTCCTTCCCCCCCGGCAAACTTGTGCGCGAGGAACGTTCCTCCTGCTTAAGAGAAAAAGGAAAAGGAGGGGGAAACAAGCATATTGTCTTTCGACGTAATAGTGCTTACCGAGTATCTAAGTGTTGCATCAAATGCCAAATAAAACACGCAAATAGCAAAGAGAAGCATGCGAAAGGCAATCGATGCGAAAACACGAAATCTTTACTGATGCACGGGGTCTGCGCCCGGCTTTGTACAAAGGGTTACATGCAACAGCGGCAAGGCTTGTACAAAAGGTGGTTGCCGGAGCGGATCACGGCAACCGCGCCTTAGGGGTGAAACTTGCGAAGATGCTCTATGTTCCAGGAGTTGCTCACCGGTAAGCCTTCTTCGGTCTCGAGGCGGACAGCGCCGGGCCTCGTAACTTGTCTCACCCGATAAGGGCCTTCCCACTTCGGCGTCAACTTGTTGGAATTCTTGGCGGACTGAACACGCCGAAGAACAAGGTCGCCTTCCTCGAGACTCCTGGCCTTGACTTTGCGGCTATGGTAGCGGCGCAAAGCTTGCTGGTATCGAGCAGCTCGTACAGCAGCCTGGAGACGTCCCTCCTCAAGGAGCAATGCGTCATCTTGCCGCAATTGCTCTTGCTCGAGCTCATCATAAGCGAGCACTCGAGGAGATCCGTATACGAGTTCCGTGGGGATAACTGCTTCTGCCCCGTAGACTAGGGCAAAGGGTGTCTGTCCGGTGGCTCGACTTGGTGTCGTTCTGATTGACCAAAGAGCCGCCGGGAGCTCCTCTATCCAATTCCTTCCGCACTTGCGCAGCCTGTCAAAGGTCCTTGTCTTGAGCCCGCGCAGCACTTCAGCATTTGCCCTCTCCGCTTGACCGTTGCTCCTCGGGTGAGCAACAGAAGCGAAACAGACCTTGGCGCCAAGGTCTTGGACGTACTGCATGAAGGTGCGACTAGTGAATTGCGTACCGTTGTCGGTGATGATCCTGTTAGGGATCCCGAAACGGCAAACAATCGACCTGAAGAACCTGACTGCCGACTGTGCTGTCACCTTTCTCACTGGCTCCACTTCTGGCCACTTTGTGAACTTGTCGATTGCAACGTACAAGTACTCAAAGCCCCCGACAGCGCGAGGGAAAGGGCCGAGGATATCGAGCCCCCAGACCGAGAAGGGCCATGACAAAGGGATTGTTTGGAGAGCTTGAGCTGGCTGATGAATTTGCTTTGCATGGAACTGGCACGCTTCACACTTGGTTACTAGTGCAGTTGCATCTTGGAGGGCTTCTTGCCAAAAGAACCCTTGCCGGAAAGCTTTCCCGGCAAGTGCCCTTGCGCCAATGTGGTGGCCGCATATGCCTCCGTGTATTTCTGCCAACAGCTTCTGTCCATCTTCCCTGGAGATGCACTTCAACCTGACACCATTGAGTCTTCTTCTGTACAGCTCGTTATCCACAAACTGATACATACTTGACTGCCTGGTTATCTTCTCTATCTCTTGAGGGTCGTCGGGAAGTTCTCCAGTTCGCAAAAAACGGACGATCTGCTGTGCCCATGCCGGAGCTCGGGGCTCGACGGCAAGGACTAAAGGCTCGAGGGCCGCTGCGGGAACCCCAGCTTCTACGGCAAAGACCTCTGGTCCTGTCGGAGCTGACGGTCCCCCGGCAAGCTCGCCGGGGCGAGGCTTGTCGGGAACACTTGCTTCAACTGCACAAGCCCGAGGGCTTGCAGGAGCAAACTGTTCCTCAGCGTTGTCGTTGATCCTGGGGACCTTGGCGGCGGTTTCTGGAAGATCCGCCGGCAAGTAGTCGCCGGAGACCAACTTTCTCTTCTTAGACTGCCCAATTGATGGTGTAACTGATGGTTGAGTCAGCTTGAGCAAAAAGGTCCCTGGTTCCACAGGTAGCTTCATCGCAGCACACTTTGAAAGGCCATCTGCAATTTCATTCTGAGCTCTTGGGACATGCTCCATCTGCAGACCTTCAAAGTGCTCTTCAAGCTTCCTCACTTCATCTACATAAGCTTCCATCAAAGGGCTCTGGTAGCTCTTGTTGACTTGCCGGACCACCAACTGAGAATCTCCACGTACAATCAGCTTTCTGATCCCAAGTTCAGCCGCAATTCTGAGGCCGGCGAGCAAGCCTTCATACTCTGCAGTATTGTTTGTCGCTTGCTCTCTTGGGAAGTGCATCTGGATAATATACTTGAGGTGTTCTCCGGTGGGCGCAATGAGTACTACGCCAGCACCGGCGCCTTGCAGCGAAAAGGCACCATCAAAGTACATTACCCATTCACTTGTTGCTTCTTGCACGGGTGCGCTTGTTTCTTGAACTTCTTCATCGGGCGTTGGGGTCCATTCAGCAATGAACTCTGCCAAAGCTCGGCTCTGAATGGTTGAAGTACTTTCAAATTTGAGTCCGAAGCTTGACAGTTCCAGTGCCCACTCGACGATCCTGCCTGTTGCCTCTGGATTGTGTAATATCCTCTTCAACGGAAAGCGAGTGACCACTGTTATCTCATGGGCTTGGAAGTAGTGGCGCAGCTTTCTCGAGGCCATGAGGAGGCCGAAAAGCAATTTTTGCACACCGGAGTACCTTGATCTAGCTCCCTGGAGAAGGGAACTTACAAAATACACTGGGCGCTGCACCATCTTCTTCCGCACCTCTCCTTGTTCCTGCGCAGAGTCTTCCTTGTCGGGGCCAGAGCTTGTCGGGGCAGCCCCCTGCTTGTCGCTGGATTCGCTTGCCGGTGGTGTGACCTCTTCGTCGGACTCTCTCTCCGCTACTAACGCAGCACTAACCACCTGGTTGGTTGCCGCCAAATACAGCAGCAACTTTTCCTGTGGTCTAGGTGCGACAAGTATTGGAGGAGAGGAAAGGTACCGTTTCAAATCTTGCAGCGCTGCCTCCGCTTCCGGAGTCCACTTCATGGGACCTGCCTTCTTCAAGATTTTGAAGAAAGGCAGGGCGCGTTCTGCAGATTTAGAAACGAACCTACTGAGGGCAGCCACACAACCTGCAAGCCTCCTGACATCCTTGACTCGCCTCGGGGCTTCCATCTGCTCGATGGCTTTGATCTTGTCGGGGTTGGCTTCAATCCCTCTCTGCGAAACAAAGAACCCGAGAAGCTTGCCGGAGGGGACTCCAAAGACGCACTTCTCGGGGTTCAACTTGAGCTGTATCCTGCGCAGGTTCTGAAATGTTTCTTCCAAGTCCTGAATCAGTGTTTCTTTGCTCTTGCTCTTCACCACGATGTCATCCATGTAGGCTTCTACATTCCTGTGGATCTGTGGCTCAAAAGCAGTGTACACTACCCTTGCAAAAGTTGAGCCTGCATTCTTCAGTCCAAATGGCATGCGGATAAAGCAGTAAGTGCCACATGGAGTGATAAATGCAGTCTTCTCCTCATCTTCCTTGGCCATGAAAATCTGGTGATAGCCTGAGTATGCATCAAGAAAACAGAGTAGCTCACATCCGGCAGTGGAGTCAACGATCTGGTCAATGCGCGGCAAAGGGAAAGGATCCTTGGGACATGCTTTATTGACATCAGTGAAGTCTATACACAGTCTCCACTTCCCGTTGGCTTTGCGCACGACGACTGGGTTTGCCAACCACGTCGGATGGATCACACCTCTAACTAGGCCTGCTGCCTCTAGTTTCTTGATCTCCTCATTGATAAACTCTTGGCGCTCCACGGCTTGCTTCCTCACTTTTTGCTTGATGGGCCGCGCATGAGGACAGACAGCAAGCTTGTGCTCAATCACCTTCCTGGGAACACCGGGGATGTCAGATGGTTGCCAAGCAAACACATCGACATTCGCCCGCAGGAAGGCGACGAGCGCGCTTTCCTATTTGCTGTCAAGGGTGGCACTGATGGTGAAGGTACCACCAGTGCCATCCTCCTTTGCGGACACTTTCTTGGTTGCCGGAGGAGCAGCCATTCCTTTCTTGCTCTTGCCGGTGGAGCTCGATGGAACGTCCTCGACGGCAGCGCAGCACTCCGAAGAGGTGCGGTTGCCGGAGTGGATCCCAGAGCACTTGCCGGACTTGGTCTTCGTCTTCTTCCCCCCGGGAGCTTCAGCGGCAAGAGTATCCTTCTCGGCCGCAGCTGCCGCATCCCGGTAGATCTTGTCGGCGCAAATAAGCGCATCTTTCTTGTCGCTGTGGACAGTGATGACGCTTATCGGCCCCGGCATCTTCAGCACGTTGTAGGCATAGTGGGAAGCTGCCATGAACTTGGCGAGGGCGGGACGGCCGAGTATCCCATTGTAGGGCAATGGAATATCAGCAACGTCAAAGGTGATGCGCTCAGTTCTGAAGTTGAGCTCCCCGCCAAAGGTCACCGGCAGAGTAATCTTTCCCTTGGGCTTGCTCCTTCCCGGGTTGATTCCTTGGAATGAACCGGTCTCTTCGAGCTCGCCGTCTTGAATCTGGAGTTTCTTGATCACAGCAGAGGAGATCAAGTTCAGCCCGGCCCCGCCGTCAACCAACATTTTGGTGACCTTGAGGTTGCGGATGGTGGGTGAGACCAGCATCGGCAAGCACCCGACCGCAGTGGTGCGGTCAGGGTGATCCTCAAGGTAAAAAATGATGGGCGTGCTGGACCATTTGAGGAGCCTGCGCGACTCCACGGGCGGCTCGGCTGCATTCACCTCACGCACCCACTGTTTCAGCTGGCGGTGGGAGGTGTGCAGGGAGGCGCCACCGTCGACGCACAGGACTTCCGTGGCCTTCTGGAACTCCTGCTCGCTGTTCTCGTCGTCCTCCATGTCTTCATCGTCGTCTTCGTCGTTGTCGCGGCCCCGGGGAGGTCGATCTCCTTGCCGCTGCTTGGCCTTGCCGCGGCGTCCTCCCCGGCCATTGAATGGCCGCTTCTTGCTGGGCTCTTCCCCGCCACCTTGGGCCTTCTCCTTGTCGCGCCTCTCGTACTCAGCCTTTTGCTGCTCGACGAGGTACTCGACGCGCTTACAGTTGGAGAGGTCGTGACCCTTGGTGCGGTGAATCTTACAGTATTGCTTGTCGGAGCTACCCGGCTTGTCGGCCGCCGCCGCAGGGGCAGGCTCCTTGCCGGAGCCGCCAGCCTGCGCTTGCTTGGCGGGGGCCTCCTTGCCGGACTTCTCGACGGCAAGCACTTCCTTCTTGCCCTTCTTCCTGTTGTTACGCCGCCGGCTCTTCTTTGCCGGGGCGGCGTCGTCGCTGTCGCTTCCCCCTGCGCCAGCATCCTCCCCGGGGAGTTTCCTCCCCTCTTCTGCACGGGCGCACTTGTCGGCAAGAGCGTAGAGCTCGCTGACGTCCCTGATCTTGGTCATCGCCATCTCCTCACGCATGCGGCGGTTACGCACGTTCTGATGGAACGCGCTGATAACCGCAGCAGGGTGAACATCGGGGATGTTGTGCTGCACCCGGCTGAAACGTTGGATATACTTGCGCAGGGGTTCGCCTTCCTTCTGGGCCAAAATGTGGAGATCGCTCTCCTGACCATGGGGTTTGTGGCCGCCGGTGAAGGCGCCAACAAACTGATGGCAGAGGTCGGCCCAAGAAGAGATAGAGCCTTCCGGCAAGTGCATGAGCCACGAACGGACGTTCGGCTTCAGCACGAGCGGGAAGTAGTTGGCTAGGATCTTCTCGTCGCGCCCCCCGGCAGCTTGCACTGCTATGGTGTAGACGCTGAGAAACTCCGAGGGGTGCGTCTTGCCGTCGTACTTCTCCGGTACGTCGGGCTTAAAGTTCTTCATGCTGGGCCACTGGACGCGCCGCAGCTCGCGGGTGAACGCAGGGCAGCCTGCCGCGTACGGCAAGTCGCCTGGTTCACCGGGCGCGGGTACGTCGACAGCGTTCCCAGCTCTCTTGTCGGATTGTCGCCGAGCTTCTCGGCGGCGCTCGATCGTGGTCCGAGCGTCTTCATCTCGCCGGTCGTCGAGGACTTGGCGCTGGTCCCGACGGGCCCGCGGGTCCGACGAGGCTGTGGAGCCGTCGTCGGGGTTGTTCCGGCGGGGCGGCGTCTTCTGCTTCTGCGGCGGGGAGTGCACGCTTGTCGCACCCCCGGCAGTCTTGTCGCCGATAGCCTTCGTCTTCTCGGCCTGCCGCGGCCGCGAGGCCGACGGCTGCTGCGGAGAGTCGTTGTTGGCGAAGTCTATCAGGCTCCGGATAGTGGCCCTCCATTCCTCGGCCTTGTCGGCCGCTGGAGGAAAATCGAGGAGCAGCTGCGCCCTTGCGAGCGCTTCTGCCGGGGTAGTGGGGAACGCGGGCGAGCGGTGCGAGGAACGGGATACGCTCGGACTTCTAACGACGTTAGAAGGAGCGGGGTCCCGCGCCGGCGCCTTCGCTTTGCTTGTGCCCGGACGGGGGTCCGGGGCGTCCCGCGAACCTCCGGTATGGCCTTGTCCCAGCAAGCGGATACCACCTCCCGTGGTATGGCGCTGCGGGGTCGTCGTATGTTGCGATGGACGTGGCGCGTCCACGGAGACCGAGGTCCGGTCGTCCGTCCTGTTCTTGGATCTGGTGGCACCGTGAGTGTCCTCGCCGGCAACCACCCTTCCGACGGCGTCTCCCCCGCCCACCGTTGGCTCTGGTGGCGGCGGGTGAGACGCGGACGGGCCTCCGACCTCCGAAGGCTTCTTCTTCGGGGCCATGGAGTTGTTGCTGATGAAGTCGCTGATGAAGCTGGAGAGGTTGATGAAGATTGCGCCCGCGCGAACGCCGGATCAGGTTCGCACAACCTCGACGCCCCCTCCCTGGCGCGCCAAAGATGTCGGGGGAAACTGTCCGCCACGAGCACCTATGGGACCGGAGCCCCTTGTCTGTGCGGTACGAGGGCGGAGGGAGCACGAAGAGCAGATCGAGGCAGACGCACGGGCAGTTTTACCCAGGTTCGGGCCGCACGGATGCGTAAAACCCTACTCCTGCTTGGTTGTGTATTGAGTTGGGCGCTCGGAGCTTGAAGAAGCAGCTACACGAGCGTGAGAATGATCTAGGTTTCGAACCCCCTCCACGTTGTGCATGGGCCTCCTTTTATAGTGCAAGGGGTCACCGACAGGTGTCAACGTAGGAGAAAGGGGTAAAAATGTAAAAGATGTGGTAGTTGGAACAGTGCGGGAACAGTGGTCTATACCTACTTTGACAGTGGGGGACAAGGGCATTTAATGCCCGTCGCCGTCGACCCCAAAAGCTCCCGCCGTTGCGTCTCCGTCTGCCACGGCGATGGATCCACTGCCGTGGAGTGCCACCGTGTCCCCCAGGCTGCACAGCCATCCGCCACGCGTCCCTGGAGTGGCCCCAGGGCGACGCGTGGGCTGATGAGCTGGAGCGCGGGCACACAGCGCACCTCCCCCGGCAAGCACCTTGCCGGGCACCTCCCCCGGCAAGCACCTTGCCGGGGATCTCGACCTTGCCGGGCCCGGAAGCTTGCCGCTCCCCGAGCCCTTGCTGGGTCTTCTAAGATAAAATCTTCTGTTCGTCCTGACAAGCTCCTCTTGCCAGGGCCTCGTGCTAGTTAAGCAATCTTGAGCCTGGAACGGCCTTCCCGGCAAGCTCCTCTTGCCGGGGTCTTGGTCTTCTGTCTTGTATACTTTGTCTTTGAATGGTTAGATAAGGAGCAGGAAGGTCTCCGGCGAGCCAGCAGTAAACCTTGCCGCGGGAAGCTGCAACTGCCCGTGCACAAGTTGGGGTACTGAGGTACCCCTACCTTAGTACACCGACACGGTGATCAAAGAAAATACAAAAATCAACCTAGAGTCCGAATTGATCGAGACTCTCAAAGCAAGTGAGAACAAGCACCGATTTCGTCGTTTTCATAGGCGTTGGAAAGCTATTGGGGAATTGAGGTGATAGGACTTCTAGTTTTTACGATCTGGAGGATTTTACATACGTGCACACACAGGATCACGTGCGTGGAAAATTCTGAGCCCAAAAAGGGTCGTCTTGGCCCTCAAAAATGGCCTGCAGGATTGGAAAAAATGAAAGTTATCGCAATTACAGCTCAAATTTTGATGAGCCGGCATATCACTTTGGTGTTCAGGTCCTGGGCGCCCCACCCATGTATGGATACAATAGGGTGTTAGGCCAACTCTCGCGAAGAAACGGTAATCAAAGAAAATACAAAAATCAACCTAGAGTCCGAATTGATCGAGACTCTCAAAGCAAGTGAAAACAAGCTCCGATTTCGTCATTTTCATAGGCGTTGAAAAGCTATTAGGGAATTGAGGTGATAGGACTTCTAGTTTTTACGATCTGGAGGATTTTACATATGTGCACACACAGGATCACGTGCACGGAAAATTTTGAGACCAAAAAGGGTCGTCTTGGCCCTCAAAAATGGCCTGCAGGATTGGAAAAAATGAAAGTTATCGCAATTACAGCTCAAATTTTGATGAGCCGGCATATCACTTTGGTGTTCAGGTCCTTGGCGCCCCACCCATGTATGGATACAATAGGGTGTTAGGCCAACTCTCGCGAAGAAACGGTGATCAAAGAAAATACAAAAATCAACCTAGAGTCCGAATTGATCGAGACTCTCAAAGCAAGTGAGAACAAGCACCGATTTCGTCGTTTTCATAGGCGTTGGAAAGCTATTGGGGAATTGAGGTGATAGGACTTCTAGTTTTTACGATCTGGAGGATTTTACATACATGCACACACAGGATCACGTGCGTGGAAAATTCTGAGCCCAAAAAGGGTCGTCTTGGCCCTCAAAAATGGAATGCAGGATTGGAAAAAATGAAGGTTATCGGAATTACAGCTCAAATTTTGATGAGCCGGCATATCACTTTGGTGTTCAGGTCCTGGGCGCCCCACCCATGTATGGATACAATAGGGTGTTAGGCCAACTCTAGCGAAGAAACGGTGATCAAAGAAAATAAAAAAATCAACCTAGAGTCCGAATTGATCGAGACTCTCAAAGCAAGTGAGAACAAGCTCCGATTTCGTCATTTTCATAGGCGTTGGAAAGCTATTGGGGAATTGAGGTGATAGGATGTCGGGGGAAACTGTCCGCCACGAGCACCTATGGGACCGGAGCCCCTTGTCTGTGCGGTACGAGGGCGGAGGGAGCACGAAGAGCAGATCGAGGCAGACGCACGGGCAGTTTTACCCAGGTTCGGGCCGCACGGATGCGTAAAACCCTACTCCTGCTTGGTTGTGTATTGAGTTGGGCGCTCGGAGCTTGAAGAAGCAGCTACACGAGCGTGAGAATGATCTAGGTTTCGAACCCCCTCCACGTTGTGCATGGGCCTCCTTTTATAGTGCAAGGGGTCACCGACAGGTGTCAACGTAGGAGAAAGGGGTAAAAATGTAAAAGATGTGGTAGTTGGAACAGTGCGGGAACAGTGGAGCTACAGTGCAGAACAGTGGTCTATACCTACTTTGACAGTGGGGGACAAGGGCATTTAATGCCCGTCGCCGTCGACCCCAAAAGCTCCCGCCGTTGCGTCTCCGTCTGCCACGGCGATGGATCCACTGCCGTGGAGCGCCACCGTGTCCCCCAGGCTGCACAGCCATCCGCCACGCGTCCCTGGAGTGGCCCCAGGGCGACGCGTGGGCTGATGAGCTGGAGCGCGGGCACACAGCGCACCTCCCCCGGCAAGCACCTTGCCGGGCACCTCCCCCGGCAAGCACCTTGCCGGGGATCTCGACCTTGCCGGGCCCGGAAGCTTGCCGCTCCCCGAGCCCTTGCTGGGTCTTCTAAGATAAAATCTTCTGTTCGTCCTGACAAGCTCCTCTTGCCAGGGCCTCGTGCTAGTTAAGCAATCTTGAGCCTGGAACGGCCTTCCCGGCAAGCTCCTCTTGCCGGGGTCTTGGTCTTCTGTCTTGTATACTTTGTCTTTGAATGGTTAGATAAGGAGCAGGAAGGTCTCCGGCGAGCCAGCAGTAAACCTTGCCGCGGGAAGCTGCAACTGCCCGTGCACAAGTTGGGGTACTGAGGTACCCCTACCTTAGTACACCGACAGGAGGGGAGGTCGAGGAGGTGATCACAACCATCCATCCTGGGTGTCCCATGCGCACGAGGTAAGTGGAGCCCATGCGCACTGGGTATCCAGAAGTTTCCGGGTAGCCCGTGCGCATGGGGTCGGTCGGGGCTCGTGCGCACCGGGGTCCCGTGGGCACGGTAAAATCCCGTGCGTACTGGGTGCCGTGGCACAGCTCCTTGAGTAGTCCGTGCACACGGGGGTTCAGAGGCCCGTGCGCATGGGGCTGCCAGGGACTTCTTGTCCAGCTCCAGTATGCCTTCTTCTTCATCTCCTTAGCCTTGGGTGCTCCTCCTTCTTCATGGTGATGTCCCTCATCATACTTGATGACACATAGTGCATTTTGGTGAGGTAGCACCCACGTTCCGTCTGTGTCTAAATGCATGTTGGTTAGGAAGGAGTTCACCTTGGTTTCCATTGCACGTGCTCTAGCTCTTGTCATAGGTCAGCGTGGTGCTTGATGTGTTGGTGTAGAGTCCATGGGGATGCTTGAAGGATGATCCGCATCCGATGTGCACTTGAGCGTCTTCTCGAAGATGAGGGAGACCTCTTGGCGGTCTTGATGAGGGCTTTGAACTCCTCCATTTGAGCATCCATGTTGGCGGACAAGGGTTCTTCATGGCATCGAACTTGTCGTTGTTGGTGTAGACCGAAGTAGATGTAATGCTTTGCCTATCCATCACAAGACTCGAGTAGAGGTGAGTAGGAAATGAGATAAACAATACCAAGTTACCTTTTCCCAAAGTTGAGGATGTATCCTGTTTTACTCAATGTTAATTGAAAGAATAGTGGAATTGGTACTGGAGTTGTTCACTGACACCTATCAAGTAAAGCATATCGAGTAGCTCAGTTAGGATAAGTGGCACAAAAATTTGATGGAAATGTTAGCAAGAGTCAAATATTGTTGAAAGAGATTCACAAATTCGCAAATGCAACAAGTTGACCAATAGCAATGAAAGGCACACGGAAACACACACACACATGGATAGATAAATGGGGTCGTGCAACCAAGAAAAGAACACAAAATGTGGAATTCACAGAAAACACTCGTGTTGCACAACTCTAGAGAGACGCTAGCACGACTGCTCTATAGGCGGATACGACACTTGTGCACAACCTATGATATGCAAAATGTATCAACATTCTATCCCTAGTATGCTATGTATGTATGATGTTCGTGTGCTTTAGCAGAAGATGATCCAGGATAATTGGATATAATAACATATGATATATTGTGGCGCACTATGATATGTTGATATGGCTCTTTCTTACAAGCTTCTTTGTTTTTCTATTTTTGCTTAAAATCTTGTTCTTTTTTTTGTATGGCCACGATGCAAAATGGACAAACCAAGATAGCAATTGCGTATACGCGGGAACAATCTTGTGACACAAGGGATGGTACTATGATACCAAGATGATACCAATATGATATGGTATATATGCAATTGAAGGTTGATGAGGAAATGAGTACCTTGGATACGAGAAAAATTATTGCATACATGTATATTTGTGAGGTGATTTTTAATGCAAACTTAGCAATAATTTATTTATGTCATCCAGGACAAAAATACTTCACAAACTTTTGTGCCATGTCTAATTGCAGGTGTATGGGACATTTGTACAATCCACATATGAAGATAAGGGAAAAAGAGAAGTTTAGGTGTTGTTCAAAAAGTCTTTTCACGTCACTTTTGGGCCAAGCAAAGATAGAGTCCAAGCCTCTCATGTTGTGCATTCAGATTCGGACTGCACAAACATACCCCACTCAAAATGGCAAAACTCCTTCATACGGACTCCGAATTGGGTGATTCTTTTTTTGTTGAAAACTAAATTTCGTACTCTTTCCAGCCCAATTGGATTCACCTTCAAATTCGTCCACAGTGTTGAGATATCGATGAAACAATCTGACGCTGCAGCAGAATCCGAGTCAAACTACAAGTTTAAAGGTGTTGCGTCACCTCCACTTGGGCCCATGAGCCTTGTATGACCTAGTGTTAGTTTTAGGCTGCCTCGGGACGTCCTCCCATCTCCTTGGCAACCACCCCTTGCTCCTATATAAGTAGATCCATCTAGTAGCTTTTCCCTTAATTTAGTTAAAAGTTAGCCATTGCTGCAACTTTGTGTACTTTGTTTGTGTCCAATGACTAGACCAAGACTGCTTTTAGAACCCCACTTTTATCAATACTTCATCCAGATTCGTAATATTCAGATTGCTTAATCATATTCTTGCTTGTTCTTCGATTGCTTGCAGGAATAGACCTTCGTGGTCAGGTTGATCTTGCTCCGGCGTGGTCAATAACCTCTCGGAGTTGGTTTAGCGATTGCTAAGGTGCAACGTCGTCGCATGTTTGTAGTCGGATCGTCAAAGTCGTCTCCACCAAATCGATAGTTATCATCTCATCGAAAGTGATAGAGGAAAAGGTGTCTCGTATTTCGATGAGGTGGTTGCTATCGTTTTGGAGGAAGTCGACTTTAACGATCTGACTACGAACATGCGAGGACGTCGCGCCTTAGCAACCGCTAAACCAACTCCGAGAGGTTATTTACGACGCCGGAGCACGATCAACCTGACCACGAAGGTCTGTTTCCTGCAGGCAAACAAAGAACAAGCAAGAAACTGAGATTGCAATCTGAATATTGCGAATTCAAGAGGAAAAATGCTTTATTGATCAAGTGGGGTTCTCTGATGTCTTTGTCTGGTTCTTGAACACAAACGAAGAACGGGAAGTTGCAGCTATGGCGAACTTTAATCTAAACAAAACCCAACGTCTAAACGACGCCCTAAGGGCTGTATATATGGGCGAAGAATGGGGAATTTTGTGGCCTTGGAGGAGGCGTCTGAAACCAACCCTAACTCTTGTTTCATCACACATACGAACTCTAAAAACAACCTATAATCAAGTATTTCGGAATTACATGGGCCTGGCCCAATAATAAGGTGACACATCACCTATAATAGCCTCTGGACGAATTTTATGAAGTGGCACCTTGTATATTTCGTCCAAGGCTTCACGCACTCATTATGGTGGCTTCAAAGTCCTGAAATCCTCACTTGTAACTCCGTTCTTGTTCCCCTTGCGCATGCCATCATCTCCATGCTTGATCTTGCTCTAATGTTCATCCTTCTTGTCCAAGCTAGGCCCTTCATTTGTAAGCAAGACAAATGTATCCAATTTAGGCAGCATCATATTCTCATGAACATTATAATCATTCCCAAGAAACAAAAGTACCTGGTAATTTAATTGGCGTGCACGAGCTCTAGTAATTGGTCCTGTATATGTGTCAGTTGGGACTGCGGGTGTAACCTTGTTAGTGATGTCCTCATCATCCTCCCCTTCTTGAATTGAAGTCATCCTCGACGGAAGCTCGTCTTCCTTACCCAAGTAAGGCTTCAAATCTGCAATGTTAAATGTGGGACTAACCCCAAAATCTCCAGGCATTATCATTTATTTTCTCTAACACCTTGAAAGGACAATCAGCACGTGGGATTAGCTCTGACTTGCGCAAATTAGGAAACCTATCCTTACGCAAATGTAACCAAACAAGATCTCCAGGTACAAAGACAACATGTTTTCTACCCTTATCTCCAACAAGTTTATATTTAGCATTCATGCGCTCAATATTTTCCTTAGTTCACTCATGCATTTTAAGATCAATTCAGCATGTTGTTTAGCATCAAAATTAACCTTCTCCGAAGATGGAAGAGGCATCAAATCAATAGGTGCACGAGGTAGGAAACCATAGACAATTTCGAAAGGGCACATCTTAGTAGTAGAATGCAACGAACGATTATAAGCAAATTCAATATGAGGCAAGCATTCTTCCCACATTTTCTTGTTATTCTTCAAAACAGCCCTAAGGATAGTAGATAAAGTTCTATTGACTACTTCAGTTTGTCCATCAGTTTGGGGGTGACAAGTAGTACCAAAAATAAGTTTAGTCCCCAACTTAGCCCATAAACATCTCCAAAAGTGGCTAAGAAATTTAGTATCACGATCTGAAACAATAGTATTTGGCACATCATGCAAGCGAATAATTTCACGAAAGAACAAATCAGCAACATTAGCAGCATCATCGCTTTTATGACATGGTATAAAGTGTGCCATCTTCGAGAACCTATCCACGACAACAAATATGCTATCCCTCCCCTTCTTTGTTTGAGGTAAACCCAAAACAAAGTCCATAGATATAGCTTCCCAAGGAACACTAGGGACATGCAAAGGCATATATAAACCATGAGGATTGAGTCGTGACTTAGCTTTTTGACATGTAGTGCAACGAGTAACAAAATTCTCAACATCCCGTCTCATCTTTGGCCAAAAGAAATGTGTAGCAAGTACGTCCTCCGTCTTCTTCACACCAAAGTGTCCCATTAATCCTCCTCCATGCGCCTCCTGCAACAACAAAAGATGAACAGAGCTAGCTGGAATGCATAGCTTGTTAGCACGAAACACAAATCCGTCATTAACGGCGAACTTGTTCCATGTTCTCCCTTCTTTACAATTATGCAATACATCTTATAATTCAGCATCATGCACATATTGATCTTTGATGGTCTCCAAACCAAATATTTTAAAGTCAAGTTGTGAAAGCATAGTATAACGACGAGACAATGCATCAGCAATAACATTTTCTTTTCCCTTCTTGTGTTTAATAACATAAGGGAAAGTATCTATGAATTCAACCCATTTAGCATGTCTACCGTTCAGTTTTGCTTGACTTTTAATGTGTTTCAAATATTCATGATCAGAATCTATTACAAATTCTTTGGGCCATAAATAATGTTGCCATGTTTCCAAAGTCCGAACAAGAGCATATAATTCCTTATCATAAGTATAATAATTCAGACTAGGCCCACTCAATTTTTCAGAAAAGAATGCAACAGGTTTACCATCTTGTAATAACACACCTCCTAACCCAATTCCAGTAGCATCACATTCAAGCTCAAAAGTCTTATTAAAATCAGGAAGTTGGAGTAAAGGAGCATGTGTCAACTTATCTTTCAATACCGGGAATGCTTCTTCTTGTGCAGTACCCCAAACAAAAGGCACATCCTTCTTTGTGAGCTCATTGAGAGGTGTATTAATGGTACTGAAATCTCGCACAAAATGCCTATAGAATCCAGTGAGGCCAAGGAAACTCCTCACGTGTGTGAGCGTTTTGGTCTGCGGCCAACTCTCAGTAGCTTCAATCTTGGCTTTATCAACCTCAATTCCCTATGGAGTAACAATATAGCCAAGAAAAGATACAAGATTGATGCAAAAGGTGCACTTTCCAAGGTTACCAAACAAATGTGCATCACGTAGAGCAATAAAAACAACACGTAAATGTTCCAAATGTTCCTCCAAAGATCTGCAATCAATATATCATCAAACTAAACTACCACAAATCGTCCAATGAAAACATGTAAAACTTCATTCATTAATCTCATGGAAGTACTAGGTGCATTAGTTAACCCAAAAGGCGAGACTAACCACTCACATAATCCAAACTTACTTTTAAATGATGTTTTCCATTCATCTCCCAATTTCATACGAATTTAATGGTATCCACTACGCAAATCAACTTTGGAGAATATTGTAGAGCCACTCAATTCATCAAGCATATAATCTAGCCTAGAAATAGGATGACGATAACGAATAGTAATATTATTAATGTCTCTACAATCAACACACATACGCGATGTACCATCCTTTTTTGGCACTAAAATAATAGGAACATCACAAGGACTAAGGGATTAATGTATAAAACCTTTGTCGAGTAACTCCTATACTTGACACATAATCTCCTTCATCTCGTCTGTATTGGTATGGTATGGCGCGCGGTTGGGTAGCGATGCACCAGGAATTAAGTCAATCTGATGCTCAATCCCTCGAATAGGTGGTAATCCCGGTGGCACATATTGTTGAAAGACATCCGCGAACTCCTGCAAAATGTTAGTGACAGCAGGAGGCAAAGAGGAAGGCACGTCCTCAAATGAAAATAATGCCTCTTTGCACAAAAAAACATAGCAAACAGATTTTCTTAAATCTAGATCATCAATATCATATTTGGTGGCAAGTAAACATCCACTTTTTAATTTAATTTCAGATGCAACATGAGATGATGGTGTGTTATTAGGCTTCATTTGTTGCTCAAATTCTTTTGCCACAATCTGATTTTCACTTTTATTTTGCTCCTGTTTTGCTTTATTACCTCTATTAATATCATCTTCCAAAATGGAATCAGGAGACATAGGAAGAAAAGTAATACATTTATCCTTATGAACAAGAGTATATTGATTGTTTCTACCATGGTGTACAGAATTTCTATCAAATTGCCATGGTCTACCAAGTAATAAGGAACATGCTTGCATGGGTACCACATCACAATCAACATAATCAGCATATGTGGAGATACTAAAATGCACACGAACAGTACGTGCTACCTTAACCTTGCCGTTGCTGTTGAACCATTGGATGTAGTAAGGATGTGGATGTGGTCTTGTGGTGAGAGATAGCTTCTCCACCATCTCCATGCTAGCCAAGTTGTTCCAGCTCCCTCCATCTATGATGACGCGAACAGAACGTTCCTTCACAACTCCCTTTGTATGGAACAAATTATGCCTCTGATTTTGCTCCGCTTGTGTGACCTGCACACTCAAAACATGTTGAGCAACTAAACATTCATACCTGTCAGGGTCTTCAGGAGCCATGTATTGCATCTCATTTTCAGAATCATCACCACCGTGTTCTTCATGTGTAATAAGAACCAAAATCTCCTCATCATAGTCACTAGCGGACTCATAACCACCATCCTCAGTAGCAATAGTGACATGCTGAGATGGGCATTTGCTCGCATAGTGACCACGACAAGTCCAACGATGACATATAACATCATGTGTTGGCCTTGTGGATGCCATGGATGAAGAAGAGCTCTGCGCAGGACCGTAAGGTGTACTCCTGGTTGATGGTGGTGATGCCTGTTTGCTTTAATCATGGCTAGAAGTGATGGCTGAAGTAGGTGGTGGTGCAGCCGGACGTGTCACAGTAGATGATGCACGCGGTGTCCATGATGAAGGTCGACCTGCAGAAAAATTAGTTCGCGCCAAGACCTGTCGATCCTGCACTTCACGTTCAGCTTTGCAAGCAAGATGGAATAAACGAGTGAAATTATTATACTCCTTATACTCTAGAATTGTCTGAATCTCTCTATTTAAGCCACCCATAAAACGTGCAAGCATTGCCTCATTATCCTCAACAATACCACATCTAATCAGGGCAGTTTGTAATTCCTGATATTATTCCTCTACGGAATCTTTTCCTTGTCTGAAATGCTGCAATTTCTGAAGTAATTATGCATAGCTGTTTTCAAAGCAGCCCAAGTAGTTGGAATATTATCCGGATATAATCTACAATATTCAGACCACCACACACATGAAAAACTAGTGAAAGCACATAGAGCACCAGCAACAAGTCTCTCCTCGGGATATTTTAAACATGTAAAACGTTGTTCGGTTTCTAACTCCCAAGTAAGATATATATCAGTAACATATCTACCCTCAAATGGTGGAATATTCAATTTTAGTTTAGGGAGATGGTCATGATCTCGTACATGAGGGTGTGGTGCAGCCCTACCATTGCGATTATTTGCATGTGAATGACCTAGTGGTTGTGGTGCTAGTTGTTGCATGTAGTTCTGATTTTGATCAACCTCATCCACATAATCCCCCGCATAATCGTCCTCCTCCTGAGCTGCAGCAGGAGCCACAGAAGTATCAACAGCAGCTCCAACAGTTTGGCCAGGCTGAAGAGCGATGATGGGCCTCGAACCCCTCGTTGGTTACCCCAAGTGGAAGGTGTAAGATGCAGTAAGTGGAAGTGTTTTCCCCTAGCAAAGATGCCAAGGATCGAATCCCCAGAGACTCCTAGGTTCAACAAGTAGGTGTCAATTGCTACGGCGCCAGATTAGTAGCAACCTACGTGGACCTGCACACAGATACAAATAACTTTGCTCCCAACGAGTACAGAGAGGTTGTCAATCTCTCCGCCCTTGTAGTTCACAAAGGGTTAAAAGCAATGATAGTAGTGATAGATAGTTTTTGCAATAGTAAATGATAACGGAAAGTAAATAGTGGATGTGATCAATGATGGTAATATGGACCGGAGTCTCATGATGTTCACTAGTGATGTCGCTCTCCCAAAAGACGATAAAATAGCTATGTGAGGTAAACAAATTACAGCTGGGCAATTGACAGGACCACGAACGCAAACCAATGCTGACTACATTGCAAGAAAGGTTGAGGTTCAAAGCATGGGCGGTACGCCAAAGTAAGTAGACCGAAATCCATCAATATCTACTACTAATCATCCACCTTGAGATATCTATCCAGAACATCTCGCTGGTATTAAGTTGCGAGTCTCACCCATAGTGTAAACTCAATGCAACAGACAACTGCATTAAAAGAACTTTGCGTAAAGTAAACAATCCTTGCACCCGCGGGCACAAGCACCGTTGTTTTCCCCCTTGTGGCAATAGCACATCCCCTAGACTCATGTTTCTGTCACTCAAGCTAGTCATCGAGGGGCATGAACCCACAATCGAGCATAACGTTCCCTCTTGGAGTCACTACCTATTACTCGGCCAAAGCAATAAATAACAACGGAGAACATGCAAGAATTACTTATGAACTAAAATATAAAAGAGGTGAATCAAATATATTACTCAAGATCAATCTGAACATAATCTCATAATCCATCGGATCCCAGCAAACTCAACATAGCAACAGCATAAGGATTACATAGGTGCCTCGATCATGTAGGGCAGCTCACGAGGACTAATTAGTGAAGCACAAGAACGAGAGGAGAACATCACATAGCTACTGGTCATGGACTCATGATCCAAGGGAGACTACTCAAGAGTCATCCGGGAGGCGTCCATGGTGGTGGAGAAGCTCCCGGTGGTGATCCTCCCCTCCGGCAGGGTGCCGGGAAGAGTTCTCCTGGTGCTCCCGATCTTGGAAGCGGCGGCGGCGGCAGAACAGAGATGGGATCGCGAAAAGAGTTCCTGTTCTGAGGGTTACGGAGGACCCTTTAAATATATGCCAAAGTAGGGCACCGGGGGAACCTCGGGGGGCCCAGGCGCCCCCCCCCCCCCCCCCGGCGCGGCCCAGGGGGGGCGCGCCCACAGGGCGCTTGGAGCCCCTGTGGCCCCCCCAGGCTGCCCTTCGGACGTAGTGTTGTTTCCGGATCGCTGATTTTTTATATAATTTTTCTGGATTTTTCTGGGAAGTTCTCGAAACGTGATAACCTGAAATACAAAAACAGCCGAAAACAGAAACTGGCACTGGGGTGCACTGGATTAGTATGTTAGTCCAAATATGATCAAAAGTGTATGGAAGTGTATGAATATCATAGCAATATCACCCAAAAGTGGCATGGAGCAAGCAGAAATTATAGATACGTTTTGGACGTATCAACATCCCCAAGCTTAATTCTTGCTCGTCCTCGAGTAGGTAAATGATAACAAGAATAATTTCTGTGGTGACATGCTATTAACCATATAGGACTTTCTCATAGTCATATGACAAAAGCTTACTGAGACAATGATTCTAAAGTAATTAAGTTGTCTCAAGAGAAAATCACAAATGACTAAAAGTTTTACAACATGAAACTGAAACATCAAAAAGATTTGCAATGAACATGATGTGCAAATATGATAAAGTGATATCTAGCTTGCCCCCTTTAGTGATGCCAAACATAAATGCAAGGGCACCTTCAAGGTTTAAGTGATGACTAGATACAATCATTTCAGAATAAACGATATCACAATCATGCAAAAGACAATGCTACTTTGGGACAATGCACATTACACTCAGAATGACAATCATGCTCTCAGTAGTTGGTGCTTGAACATAAAGGTAAAAGAAAGGTTAAGTGCTAAAGCTTTTTATTTTGAAAACATGGAAGCAATTGTGTCAACGGTATTAGTACTTCATATGTGTCATGCATAAAACATCCTATAAGTTGCAAGCCTCATGCATCGAATACTAATAGTGCTCGCTCCTTGTCCTAATTAGCTCGGATCCCCATGGGTTATCATTGCATTACATATGTTTTAACCAAGTGTCACAAAGGGGTACCTCTATGCCACCTGTACAAAGGTCCAAGGAGATAGATCGCATTTGATTTCTCGTTTTTGATAGATCTCAACTTGAGGACATCCATACCGGGACAACATAGAAAATAGATGATGGACTCCTCTTTAATGCATAAACATATTCTCATTAGAGATTGATGATTAAGGTCCAAGATAAAACTTCCAACATGATGCATGGCTTTGGTTGGCGGCCCAATGTTCTTCTCTAACAATATGCATATTAATTCAACCCACGGTAGATCACCCTTACTTCAGACAAGACGAACATGCATTGCAACTCACATGATATTCAACGAAAGTGTGACAGTTGATGGCGTCCCCAGAAACATGGTTACCGCTCAGCAAGCAACTTATAAGAAATAAGATACATAAGCAACATATTCTTTACCACAATAGTTTTTAGGCTACTTTCCCATGAGCTATGCATTGCATGGTTAATTTGCTTAGTGCAGGTGGAGGTTAGCAAAAGACTGGGAGCGACCAACTAAGAGAGCAATGATGGTCATAATCATGCAGAGCGACAAAGCAATATTGAATCAGGCATGGTAGTTATATCGCTACTTAGAAACAAAAGATCATCCAGTCTTGACAGACTTTCTTTACAGTCTTGAATATGCGTGAGCATACGCCAAGTCAATCAAAATAAATTCTCGAAGGAAGATATTACTAAACCATACCATATCATAGGCAAACAAACCAAGTTGGTACTCCAATAACACATTGGGAACCCCCAGCTATTTGAGATCAACCATAAGAAAACCTGAACTACTAAGCACCATCATGAAAGTAGCATCTTTATCATAGACATATTAACCCATGCAACGGAAGAAAACTCTCTTAATAAGGTGAGCATGGTAATTAAAGAGAGTTCAAGCAACCAACTAAATAAAAGCTCTTGAAAAGATAAGCATGAATACTAAGAGCAGAGCACGATAGTAGCTATTAAAAGACAAAGAACACACACAGCATAGATAGACATGAAAATTCTATGTAATGTTCTAGGTAGAGGTGGAGCGTGTTTCTCTCCCACATAAAGGAATGCTGGGTTCCGACTCGTTATGAAAAACTAAAAAGAAAACTAAAAGCAAGACGCTCCAAGCATAGCACATAACACATGAAGTGATAAAAATATAGCGAAACGAAAGACGAACTGATAATGTTGATGGAGAAGGGGATGCACGGGGGAATCCCCAAGCTTAGACGCTTGAGTCTCCTTGAATATTTCTTGGGGGTGCACGGGGGCATCCCCAAGTTTGAGCGCTTGACACTCCTGAATCTTTTTATCATCTTCCCTCGCACACTTGAAAACTCCCTTCATACATAACTCATCATAATCTGATTAGCGAGGTTAGTACCCTTAATAAAATAATTATACCTTGCTGGAAATAAGGATATTCTTGAAGTTCTACTGTTTCTCAAGATTGCCAAAAGGTTTTTGCAAAGAAAAAGCAAGTTCTTAATTTGCAAAGTGAAGGTAAGGCAAAACAGGACAGAATCTGTGAAAAACAGAACAGCAGGCAGTAATTGACCTGTTCGGGATACTTCTGCAACTCAAATCAAAAAACACAAAACTGACGCACGAAAGACAATTATATAGAGAACGCTGTCGAACAAATTCAGACCAAAAATATGATCTGGTGATTTTATGCGAATTTTTCTATCCAAGGACAGAATCTGTTTTCTGGACAGCACCTCACAACTTTTGAACTTTCTAGCAATCAGAGGCTATACTTGGCACAAATATGAAAAGCAAAGATACAATGATGATGCTACAGCAGTAAACAACATCAAGACACAACAAAAGAAAAAAAAATTATTCATATGGGCTGCCTCCCAAAAGCGCTTTCTTTTATGCCTTTAAGCTAGGCATAATGCATAGATCAAGTTTTATCAAGAGTAAAAGAATAGCTAGCCCGTACAACGGACTCAAAAGGTAACTTGACCTTCTTACGAGGGAAGTGTTCCATCCCTTTCTTGAGAGGAAACTGAAATTTTATATTACCCTCTTTCATGTCAATGACAGCACCAACGGTGCGCAAAAAGGGATGTCCCAAAATAATTGGACATGAAGGATCACATTCAATATCCATAATAGTAAAATCAACGGGCACATAATTATCATTGACAACAATAAGAACATCATCGATCCTCCCCAAAGGTTTCTTTGCGGAAGAATCAACGAGAACATTACCAAAAGAACAAGAATCAAAAGGTTTCAATTTAAGCATATCATATAGTCTTTTGGGCATAATAGAAGTACTAGCTACAATATCACATAAAGCAAAGCATGAGAAATTATTTATCTTAATTTTAATCATAGAATCCCAACCATCTTCTAGCTTTCTAGGTATGGAGGCTTCTACTCTAAGATTCCCCTCCCTAGCTTTGATGAGAGCATTAGTGACATGCTCTGTGAAGGCAAGATTAAGCGTGCTAGTGTTGGGATCTTTAGCCATTCCTTGTAGAAAGGTGACAACTTCTGAAATACTACAATTATCAAAATCAATTTTATCATTAGTGGGCAGAATTGTAGTGTCATCCTCTTTGTTTAATTCGCTCTCTATTACAAGAGTTTGAACATCTTCCCAAGTTTGGGGAAGCTTAGGAGCAATTTTAAACTGAGGCTCGTACTTTTTTCCTGGAAGACCATGCCATGGGCATAACTCTCCGTCAAAACTAGTATAATCACAAGGTTTATTTTTTTTGTAAATCCCGTAAGAGATAAGTGGGGCAATGGAAGTAGGGGTGTACTCCTCCCATTTAGTGTTTTTGGTAGAACCCATAGTAGCAAGCAAGCAAGATAACTATTTTTGTGATTTTCGATAAAAGGAACTAAAGCAAAAAATGAAAGGTAAACTAACAAGACTAAAAAGCAAAGGTAAAAGCTAGCATGCAACTCCCCTATCCTGAAGAGTGGAGTCCCCGGCAACGGCGCCAGAAAATACTCCTTGATGGGCCTCGAACCCCTCGTTGGTTACCCCAAGTGGAAGGTGTAAGATGCAGTAAGTAGAAGTGTTTTCCCCTAGCAAAGATGCCAAGGATCGAATCCCCAGAGAATCCTAGGTTCAACAAGTAGGTGTCAATTGCTACGGCGCCAGATTAGTAGCAACCAACGTGGACCTGCACACAGATACAAATAACTATGCTCCCAACGAGTACAGAGAGGTTGTCAATCTCTCCGGCCTTGTAGTTCACAAAGGGTTAAAAGCAATGATAGTAGTGATAGATAGTTTTTGCAATAGTAAATGATAACGGAAAGTAAATAGTGGATGTGATCAATGATGGTAATATGGACCGGAGTCTCATGATGTTCACTAGTGGTGTCTCTCTCCCAAAAGACGATAAAACAGCTATGTGAGGTAAACAAATTACAGCTGGGCAATTGACAGGACCACGAACGCAAACCAATGCTGACTACATTGCAAGAAAGGTTGAGGTTCAAAGCATGGGCGGTACGCCAAAGTAAGTAGACCGAAATCCATCAATATCTACTACTAATCATCCACCTTGAGATATCTATCCAGAACATCTCGCTGGTATTAAGTTGCGAGTCCCACCCATAGTGTAAACTCAATGCAACAGACAACTGCATTAAAAGAACTTTGCGTAAAGTAAATAATCCTTGCACCCGCGGGCACAAGCACCGTTGTTTTCCCCCTTGTGGCAACAGCACATCCCCTAGACTCATGTTTCTGTCACTCAAGCTAGTCATCGAGGGGCATGAACCCACAATCGAGCATAACGTTCTCTCTTGGAGTCACTACCTATTACTCGGCCAAAGCAATAAATAACAACGGAGAACATGCAAGAATTACTTATGAACTAAAATATAAAAGAGGTGAATCAAATATATTACTCAAGATCAATCTGAACATAATCTCATAATCCATCGGATCCCAGCAAACTCAACATAGCAACAGCATAAGGATTACATAGGTGCCTCGATCATGTAGGGCAGCTAACGAGGACTAATTAGTGAAGCACAAGAACGGGAGGAGAACATCACATAGCTACTGGTCATGGACTCATGGTCCAAGGGAGACTACTCACGAGTCATCCGGGAGGCGTCCATGGTGGTGGAGAAGCTCCCGGTGGTGATCCTCCCCTCCGGCAGGGTGCCGGGAAGAGTTCTCCTGGTGCTCCCGATCTTGGAAGCGGCGGCGGCGGCGGAACAGAGATGGGATTGCGAAAAGAGTTCATGTTCTGAGGGTTACGGAGGACCCTTTAAATATATGCCAAAGTAGGGCACCGGGGGAGCCTCGGGGGGCCCAGGCGCCCCCCCGGCGCGCCCACAGGGCGCCTGGAGCCCCTGTGCCCCCCCAGGCTGCCCTTCGGACGCAGTGTTGTTTCCGGATCACTGATTTTTTATATAATTTTTCTGGATTTTTCTGGGCAGTTCTCGAAACGTGAAAACCTGAAATACAAAAACTGCCGAATACAGAAACTGGCACTGGGGTGCACTGGATTAGTAAGTTAGTCCAAATATGATCAAAAGTGTATGGAAGTGTATGAATATCATAGCAATATCACCCAAAAGTGGCATGGAGCAATCAGAAATTATAGATACGTTTTGGACGTATCAAGCGACATGGCTCGCTTTGCGGAGGGCTGTTTTGCGACGTGAAGGTGGTTGTGGTTGTTGTTGCAATGGTGCAGCAGGTGGAGGTAGACGCGCAAGCACTTCAGCAAATTTGGCATCCAACTTGGTGTCAGTTGACTTCTCAATGCCATCCATCCTTGCTAGTGCGTCGCCAAAACTGGTCATCACACCTTCTACCTATTGACCCATCATTTGCTGAAATTTATCATGCAACTCCTTCTTAGTCATGTTCTCCTAGTCAGTCTTGTCGACTTGTGATCGTGGCATGGTTAGCAGGAATAGAAACACACAAAAATATGATCCTATAGACTACTATAAAATGATGGTGGTGGGGCTTCACAAATCCATCAATCAAATCTCAAATTCTTACCAGTTCTTACCCACCAGCTGGTGGTGATCGGCAACCGTGGTAGTCAAAACTCTCAAAGCTTGGTTAAAGCAATTACCAGGGAGAGTTAAACACACGACGTAGATGTATGTGGAGCTGGGAAGGCTTATAATATGGTAACAAAAAGGGTCAACAATAATCAATTCAGAGATGAAATGTTGAATAAACGCTCAACGACGGTACTGTGCTGGTCCTAGGCTAGACTGTACTAGAGACGCGAGCCTAGAACACTAAGAAAATCACGGCGCTGCACGTAATCAAGGGGAAATCACACTCTGAAAAAAAAATTCTCCTCTTCTTTTTCGCTCTTTTTTTGCGCTCTTTTTTTTTTGCCGAAAATCACTATAATGGCGAGTGTCTCAAAACTCTTCCCAGGTCAAACTAAGATAGGCACGATTTTTTCCCCGAGACCTACGCAGGCAAGGAAACCTGAATCCGAAACTAGATGGATCTCGAGAACATATCTAATATGAAAAGAGCTCGGATTGGTGGTGGATATATGATGGTAGGATATGGCAGCGGTGATGGTATGTTGTAGCGGTGGTGGGATATGGCACCGGTGGTGGATATGGCAGCGGTGGTGGGATATGGCAGCGGTGGATGTATGGCAGTAGCGATGAATATGGTGCGGCGGCGTGACAACTGTGACAGAACTCGAAACTCTAAAGGACTAGACACTAAGACCAGCAACTAGACACGACGATGCAACCGCAAATTTAACAAAGCAAAACCCTAAAAAGATTATGCAAAGGCTCAGATTGGTTCGGATATGATGAACTAACCCTAATAATTTTATTTTTTTTGGCTTTCTCGTGGACTATAGGCATGAAGAACAGACTCGATCTAACTATGAAAAACTGAAAAATCTCACAGAGCAACCTGGAAATCTGATACCACTTGATAGAGGCAAAGGTGTCCCGTCTTTCAATGAGATGGTGGCTATCGTTTTTGGTGGAGTAGACTTTGACGATCCGACTATGAACGTGCGAGGACGTCGCGCCTTAGCAATCGCTAAACCAACTCCAAGAGGTTATTGACCACGCCGAAGCACGATCAACCTGACCACGAGGGTCTATTTCCTGCAAGCAAATGAAGCATAAGCAAGAAACTGAGATTGCAATCTGGATATTGCGAATATAAGAGGAAAACTTTATTGATGAAGGTGGGGTTCTATGACATCTTTGTCTGGTCGTTGGACACAAACAAAGTACGCGAAGTTGCAGCTATGGCAAACTTTAATCTAAAAAAAACCAAAATCTAAATGACACCCTAACAGCTGTATATATGGAGAAAGAGAGGGGGAATTTCGTGGCCCCTTGGAGAAGTGGTCCGAAACCAACCCTAACCCTGTTTTCCCCACAGATACGGACTCTAAAAACAGCCTATACATTACTATTTCGAAATTACATGGGCCTGGCCCAATAATAAGGTGACGCGGCACCTATAATAGCCTCTGGACGAAATCTATGAAGTGGCATCTTGTATATTTCGTACAAGGCTTCTCGCACTTATTATGGTGGCTTGAAAGTCTTGAAATCTTCACTTGTAACTCCGTTCTTGCTCCCTTTCACATGCCATCATTTCCATGCTTGATCTTGCTCTAATGTTCATCCTTCTTGTCCAAGCCAGGCCCTTCATTTGTAAGCAACACAAATGTATCCAACTTAGGCAGCATCATATTCTCATGAACATTAGAATCATTACCAAGAAACGAAAGTACCTAGTAATTTAATTGGTGTGCGCGTGCTCTAGTAACTAGTCCTATATATGTATCAGTTCGGGCTGTGGGTGTAACTCTGTTAGTGATGTCCTCATCATTTGAGTAGTGATTTGAGTCTCCTAAAGTGTTACGGCTACTTAGGGACAATTGATTCTTTATCAACCACCTCCACCACTTTCGCGTACCCATTGCCCTCTATACATTTCCACTCCAACTTAACCCAATTTTGTTTGAGATTGTTTGAGTTGTTGATGAGGAAATCACTAACAAAGTTACACCCACAGCCCCTATTGATACATATACAAGACCAATTACTAGAGCTCGCGCACGCTAATTAAATGACCAGGTACTTTCATTTCTTGGTAATGATTCTAATGTTCATGAGAATATGATGCTGCCTAAACTGGATACATTTGTCTTGCTTACAAATGAAGGGCCTAGCTTGGACAAGAAGGATGATCATTGGAGCAATATCAAGCATGGAGATGAGGGCATGCGTAAGGGGAACAAGAAAAGAGTTTCTGGTGGAGATTACAGCACTTTCGAGCCACCATGATGACGTAGAAGGACATGGACTAAATATTCAAGATGCCCTTTGATAAAATTCGTCCATAGCTTTATATAGGTGTTGCGCCACCTTATTTTTGGGCCAGACCCATGTAATTTCGAAATACATCATTATAGGCTATTTTTAGAGTCCGTATGTGCGGGGAAACAAGAGTTAGGGTTGGTTTCGGAGCCCTTCCCCAAGGGCCACGAAATTCGCCCCTCTTCCTCCATATATACAGCCCTTAGGGCGTCGTTTATTCTTTGGGTTTCATTTAGATTACACTTTGCCATAGTTGCAACTTCGCGTACTTCATTTGTGTTCAACGACGAGACAAGGGCATCACAGAACGCCACCTTGATCAATAAAGTTTTCCTCTTATATGCGCAATATCCAGATTGCAATATTAGTTTCTTGCTTGTTCTTCGTTTGCATGTAGGAAATAGACCCTCGTGGTCAGGTTGATCGTGCTCTAGTGTGGTCAATAACCTCTCGGAGTTGGCTTAGCGATTGCTAAGGCGCGACGTCCTCACACGTTCTTAGTCGGATCATCGAAGTCTACTCCACCAAAAATGATAGCCACCATCTCATCGAAAGATGGGACACCTTTGCCTCTATCAAGTGGTATCAGATTTCCAGGTTGTTCGCTGAGATTTTACAGTTTTTCGTAGATAAGATCGAGTCTGTTCTTCATACCTACTTCCTACGAAAAAGCCAAAAACAATTAGGGTTAGTTCATCATATCGGAACTAGTGTGAGCCATTGCATAATCTTTTCCGTGTTTGCTTAGTTGAATTTGAAGTTGCATCGTCGTGTCGAGTTGCTGGTCTTAGCGTCTAGTTATTTAGAGTTTCGAGTTCTGTTCACAGTTTAACGCCACCGCTGCACCATATTCATCGCTGCTGCCATACCACCACCGCTGTCATATCCCATCACCGCTGCCATATACCACCATCATCTTCACCGCTGCCATATACCACCATCGCATATCCATCACACCACTCCGAATCCACCTCGATCACAAATTCGCCACTAGTCCGTGTTGCACCGCTCGGACATATATCCGCCACCAGTCCGAGTTCCACCAGATTCATCTCCGCCACCAGTCCTAGACCGAGTCCAGTATTTACTGCTTTGTTTTCGATTTCCAGATCACGCGATACTTCGAGTCGTGACCAAGTCGGACTCCCCAACTTCCGTGATACGCGCAGAAGAAAAATAGTTCCAGTTAAAAAAACATGTGTGGAAAATTCTGGCTAGGCAGTTTCTAGATCGTTTGTAGACTTTTTGGAAAAACAATTGTTGCGGAGCAAAACAAAAAGAGGATAAAAAAGTGCAAAAAAGTGAAAAAAAGAAAGAAAAAAATTCAGAGTGTGCTCCTCCCTTGTTTACGTGGAGTGGCGTGATTTTGTTAGTGTTCTAGGCTCGCTTACTATTACAGTCTAGCCTAGGACCAACACAGTACCGTTGTTGAGCATTTATTCACCTTTGCATCTCTGAATTGATTCTTGCTGACATTTTTGCTACCATATCATAAGCCTTCCCAGTTCCACATACATCTACATCGTGCGTTGACACCACCTGGCAATCGCTTTGTCCAAGCTTTGAGAGTTTTGACTACAACAGTTGCCGATCACCACCTGCTACTTGGTAAGAACAGGTAAGAATTAGAGATTTGCTTAACGGATTTGTGACGCCCCACCACCACCATTTTCTAGTAGTCTGTAGGATCATATTTGTTTCTATTGCTGCTAACCATGGCAGGATCACAAGTTGATGAGACTGACTGGGATAACATGACGAACAAGGAGTTGCATGATAAATTTCAGCAAAGGATGGGTCAGCAGGTAGAAGTTGTGATGAGTAGTTTTGGCGACGCACTAGCAAGGATGGATGGCATTTAGAAGTCAATTGACACCAAGTTGGATGCCAAATTCGCTGAAGTGCTTGCGCGTCTACCTCCACCTGCCGCACCATTGCAACAGCAACAACAACAACCACCTTCACGCCGCGAAACGGCCCTGTGCAAAGCGAGCCGTGTCCCTCTTGAGCGTGGCCAAACTGTTGGTGCAGCTGTTGATACTTCTGTGGCTCCTGCTGCTACTGAGGAGGAGGACGATTACGCGGGAGATTACGAGGATGAGGTTGATCAAAATCAGAACTACGTGCAACTACCAACACCACAACAACCAGGTCGTCCACATGCAAATAATCGCAATGGTAGGGCTGCACCACACCATCAGGTACGAGATCATGACCATCTCCCTAAACTAAAATAGAATATTCCACCATTTGAGGGGAGATATGTTCTGGATATATATCTTACTTGGGAGTTAGAAACCGAATAATGTTTTACATGTTTACAATATCCTGAGGAGAGACATGTTGCTACTGCTCTTTGTGGTTTCACTAGTTTTGCTTGTGTGTGGTGGTCTGAATATCGTAGATTATATCCGAATAATATTCCAACTACTTGAGCTGCTTTGAAAACTATTATGCGTACTCGTTGGGTTCCACCATATTATCAACGTGAATTACTTCAAAAATTGCAGCGTTTAAGAGAAGGAAAAAAATCATGTAGTGGTATATTATCAAGAACTACAAACTGGCCTAATTAGATGTGGTATTCTTGAGGATAATTAGTCTATGCTTGCACGTTTTATGGGTGCATTAAATAGAGAGATTCAGGCAATTCTAGAGTATAAGGAGTATAATAATATCACTCGTTTATTCCATCTTGCTTGCAAAGCTGAACATGAAGTGCTGGATCGACAGGCCTTGGCGCGAACTAATTTTTCTGAAGGTCAACCTTCATCATGGACACCGCATGCATCCTCTACTTCGACACGTCCGGCTGCACCACCGCCTACTTCATCCATCACTTCTAGCCGTGATAAAGGAAATCAGGCACCACCACCATCAGCCATGAGTACACCTTCCTATCCTGCGCAGAGCTCTTCTTCATCCATGGCATCCACAGGGCCAACACATGATGTTATATGTCGTCGTTGCACTGGCCATGGTCACTATGTGAGCAAATGCCCATCTCAGTGTGCCATGATTGCTACTGAGGATGGTGATTATTAGTCCGCTAGTGACTATGATGATGAGACTTTGGCTCTTATTACACGTGAAGAACATGGTGGAGATGAGTCCGAAAATGAGACGCAATACATGGCTCCTGACGATGCAGATAGGTATGAATGTTTAGTTGCTCAACATGTTTTGAGTGTGTAGGTCACACAAGCGGAGCAAAATCAGAGGCATAATTTGTTCCATACAAAGGGAGTTGTGAAGGAACATTCTGTTCGTGTCATCATAGATGGAGGGAGCTGCAACAACTTGGCTAGCATGGAGATGGTGGAGAAGCTATCTGTCATCACAAGACCACATCCACATCCTTACTACATCCAGTGGTTCAACAACAGCGGCAAAGTTAAGGTAACACGTATAGTTCATGTGCATTTTAGTATCTCTACATATACTGATTATGTTGATTGTGATGGCATACCCATGCAATCATGTTCCTTATTACTTGGTAGACCATGGCAATTTGATAAAAATTCTGTACACCATGGTAGAAACAATCAGTATACTCTTTTTCATAAGGATAAACGTATTACTTTGCTTCCTGTGTCTCCTGACTCCATTTTGAAAGATGATATTAATATAGCTAATAAAGCGAAACAGGAGCAAAATAAGAGTGAAAATCAGATTGTGGCAAAAGAATTTGAGCAACAAATGAAGCCTAATAACACACCATCATCTCATGTTGCATCTGAAATTAAATTAAAAAGTGGATGTTTACTTTCCACCAAATCTGATATTTATGATGTAGATTTCAGCAAATCTGTTTGGTATGCTTTTTTTAGCAAAGAGGCATTATTTTCATTCGAGGAGGTGCGTTCCTCTTTGCCTCCTGCTGTCACTAACATTTTGCAGGAGTCCGCGGACATTTTTCCACAAGACGAGCCACCGGGATTACCACCTATTCGAGGGATTGAGCATCAGATTGACTTAATTCCTGGTGCATCGCTACCCAACCTCCCACCATACCCTACCAATCCAGAGGAGACGAAGGAGATTATGTGTCAACTACAGGAGCTACTTGACAAAGGTTATATACATGAATCCCTTAGTCCTTCTGTTGTTCCTATTAGTCTAGTGCCAAAAAAGGATGGTACATCGCGTATGTGTGTTGATTGTAGAAGCATTAATAATATTACTATTCATTATCGTCATCCTATTCCTAAGTTAGATGATATGCTTTATGAATTGAGGGGCTCTACAATATTCTCCAAAGTTGATTTGCGTAGTGGATACCATCAAATTCGTATGAAATTGGGAGGTGAATGGAAAATAGCATTTAAAACTAAGTTTGAATTATATGAGTGGTTAGTCATGCCTTTTGGGTTAACTAATGCACCTAGTACTTTCGTGAGATTAATGAGTGAAGTTTTACGTGTTTTCATTGGACGATTTGTGGTAGTTTACTTTGATGATATATTGATTTATAGCAGAGCTTTGAAGGAACATTTGGAACATTTATGTGCTGCTTTTATTGCTATGTGATGCACATTTGTTTGGTAACCTTGGAAAGTGCACCTTTTGCACCATCCGAGTATCTTTTCTTGGCTATGTTGTTACTCCATAGGGAACTGAGGTTGATAAAGCCAAGATTGAAGCTATTGACAGTTGGCCAAGCCCAAAACGGTCACACACGCGAGGAGTTTCTTTGGCCTAGCTGGATTCTATAGGCGTTTTGTGAGAGATTTCAACACCATTACAAAGAAGGATGTGCCTTTTGTTTGGGGTACTGCACGAGAAGAAGCATTCACGGTATTGAATGTTATGCTTGAATGTGATTTTAATAAGACTATTGAGCTTGAATGTGATGCTAGTGGAATTGGGTTAGGAGGTGTGTTATTAAAACGGTCACATAAGTCTGAATTATTCTACTTATGGTAAGGAATTATATGCCCTTGTTCGGACTTTGGAAACATGGCAACATTATTTACGGCCCAAAGAATTTGTTATACATTCTGATCATGAATCTTTGAAGCACATTAAAAGTCAAGCAAAACTGAACCGTAAACATGCTAAATGGGTTGAATTCATAGAGACTTTCCCTTATGTTATTAAACACAAGAAGGGAAAAGAAACTGTTATTGCAGATGCATTGTCTCGTCGTTATACTATGCTTTCACAACTTGACTTTAAAATATTTGGTTTGGAGACCATAAAACATAAATATGTTCATGATGCTGAATTTAAAGATGTATTGCAGAATTGTAAAGAAGGGAGAACATGGAACAAGTTCGTCGTTAATGATGGATTTGTGTTTCGTGCTAACAGGCTATGCATTCCAGCTAGCTTTGTTCGCCTTTTGTTGTTGCAGGAGGCGCATGGAGGAGGATTAATGGGACACTTTGGCGTGAAGAAGACGAAGGACATACTTGCTACACATTTCTTTTGGCCAAAGATGAGACGGGATGTTGAGCGTTTTGTTGCTCGCTGCACTACATGTCAAAAAGCTAAGTCACGACTCAATCCTCATGGTTTATATATGCCTTTGCATCTCCTTAGTATTCCTTGGGAGGATATATCTATGGACTTTGTTTTGCCTTTACCTCGAAAAATTAAGGGGAGGGATAGGATATTTGTTGTCGTGGATATGTTCTCGAAAATGGCACACTTTATACCATGTCATAAAAGCGATGATGCTGCTAATGTTGCTGATTTGTTCTATTGTGAAATTATTCGCTTGCGTGGTGTGCCAAATACTATTGTTTGAGATCATGATACTAAATTTCTTAGCCACTTTTGGAGATGTTTATGGGCTAATTTTGGGACTAAACTCCTTTTAGTACTACATGTGACCCCCAAATTGATGGACAAACTGAAGTAGTCAATAGAACTTTATCTACTATGCTAAGGGATGTTTTGAAGAATAACAAGAAAATATGGGAAGAAAGCATGCCTCATATCGAATTTGCTTATAATCGTTCACTGCATTCTACTACTAAGATGTGCCCTTTTGAAATTCTGTATGGTTTCTTACCTCGTGCACCCATTGATTTGTTGCATGTTCCATCTTTGGAGAAGGTTAATTTTGATGCTAAATAACGTGTTGAATTGATCTTAAAAATGCATGAGTTGAATAAGGAAAATATTGAGCGCATGAATGCTACATATAAACTTGTTGGAGATAAGGTTTGAAAACGTGTTATCTTTGCACCTGGAGATCTTGTTTGGTTACATATGCGTAAGGATAGGTTTCCTAATATGCGCAAGTCAAAGCTAATGCCATGTGTTGATGGTCCTTTCAAGGTGTTAGAGAAAAAAAATGATCATGCATATAAACTTGAGTTGCCTCAGATTTTGGGGTAAGTCCCACATTTAACATTGCAGATTTGAAGCCTTACTTGTGTGAGGAAGACGAGCTTCCGTCGAGGATGACTTCAATTCAAGAAGGGGAGGATGATGAGGACATCACTAACAAGGTTACACCCGCAGTCCCAACTGACACATATACAGGACCAATTACTAGAGCTCGTGCACGCCAATTAAATTACCAGGTACTTTTGGTTCTTGGGAATGATTATAATGTTCATGAGAATATGATGCTGCCTAAATTGGATACATTTGTCTTGCTTACAAATGAAGGGCCTATCTTGGACAACAAGGATGAACATTGGAGCAAGATCAAGCATGGAGATGATGGCATGCGCAAGGGGAACAAGAACGGAGTTACAAGTGATGATTTCAGGACTTTGAAGCTACCATAATGAGTGCGTGAAGCCTTGGACGAAATATACAAGATGCCACTTCATAAATTTTGTCTAGAGGCTATTATAGGTGCTGCGTCACCTTATTATTGGGCCTGGCCCATATTTTTAGAGTCCGTATGTGTGGGGAAACAAGAGTTAGGGTTGGTTTCGGACCCCTCCTCCAAGGGCCACGAAATCCCCCCCTCTTCCCCATATATACAGCCCTGAGGGCGTCGTTTATACTTTGGGTTTTGTTTAGATTAAAGTTCACCATAGCTGCAACTTCGCGTACTTCGTTTGTGTTCAACGACCAGACAAAGGTGTCATAGAACCCCACGTTGATCAATAAAGCTTTCATCTTATATTCGCAATATCCAGATTGCAATCTCAGTTTCTTGCTTGTTCTTCGTTTGCCTGCAGGAAACAGACCTTCGTGGTCAGGTTGATCGTGCGCCGGCGTGGTCAATAACCTCTCGGAGTTGGTTTAGCGATTGCTAAGGTGCGATGTCCTCACACGTTCGTAGTCGGATCGTCAAAGTCGACTTCCTCCAAAATGATAGACACCATCTCATCGATAGACGGGAAAACGATGTATTTAGAAATTACATGGACCTGGCCCGAAAATAAGGTGGCGCAGCACGTATATTAACATATGGACGAATTTTATGAAAGGGCACCTTGAATATTTCAACCATGTCCTTGTACGTCATCATGGTGGCTCAAAAGTATTGTAATCTCCACCAGAAACTCCGTTCTTGTTCCCCTTGCGCATGCCCTCGTCTCCATGCTTGATATTGCGCCAATGATCATCCTTCTTGTCCAAGCTAGGCCCTTCATTTGTAAGCAATTTAGGCAACATCATATTATCATGAACATTAGAATCATTACCAAGAAACGAAAGTACCTGGTAATTTAATTGGCTTGCGCGAGCTCTAGTAATTGGTCATATATATGTATCAATAGGGGTTGATGAGGACATGACTACCTTGGATACGACCAAAAATATTGCATATATGTATATTTGTGAGGTGATTTCTAATGCAAACTATGCAACAATTTATTTATGTCATCCAGGACAAAAATACTTCATAGACTTTTGTGCCATGTGTAATTCCAGGTGTATGGGACATTTGTACAATCCACATATGAAGATAAGGGGAAAAAAGAAGTTTAGGAGCTGTTCAAAAAGTTCTCTCACGTCATTTTTGGGCCAAGAGAAGATAGAGTCTAAGTCTCTCACGTTCTGCATCCAGATTCGGACTGCACAGACATACCTGACTCAAAACGGCAAGAACTCCTTCATATGAACTCCGAATTGGGTGATTCTTTTTTTGTTGGAAACTAGATTTCGTACACTTTCGAACCCAATTGGATTCACCTTCAAATTCGTCCAGAGAGTTGATATATCAACGAAACAATCTGACGCTGCAGCAGAATCCGAGTCAAATTACAAGTCCAGAGGTGTTGCATCACATCCACTTGGGCCCATGAGCCTTGTACGATCTAGGGTTAGTTTTAGGCTGCCTTGGGACGTCATTCCACCTCCTTGGCCGCCACCCCATGCTCCTATATAAGTAGATCCATATAGTAGCTTTTTCTTTGGAATTTGTTTAGTCAAAAGTTAGCCATTGCAACTTCGTGTACTTCGTTTTTGTCCAACGACCAGACCAAGACCGCTTACGGATCCCCACCTCTATCAATACTTCATCTATATTTGCAATATTTAGATTGCTTTATCATATTCTTGCTTGTTCTTCGATTGCATGCAGGAATAGACCTTCGTGGTCAGGCTAATCGTGCTTTTGGCATTGTCAGTAACCCCTGGAGATTGGTTTAGGGACTGCTAAGGCGCAACGTCGTGCACGTTTGTACTCGGATCGTCAAAGTCGTCTCCACCAAATCGATAGTTATCATCTCATCGAAAGATCGGGCCCCTCGCCTCTATTAGGGGTTGTGGGTGTAACTTTGTTAGTGATGTCCTCATCATCCTCCCCTTCTTGAATTGAAGTCGTCCTCGACGGAAGCTCATTTTCCTTATCCAAGTAAGGCTTCAAATCTGCAATGTTTAAAGTGGGACTAACCCCAAAATCTGCAGGCAACTCAAGTTTATATGCATTATCATTTATTTTCTCTAACATCTTAAAACGACCATCAGCATGTGGCATTAGCTTTGACTTGCGCAAATGAGAAAACCTATCCTTACGCAAATGTAACTAAACAAGATATCCAGGTGCAAAGACAACATGTTGTCTACCCTTATCTCCAACAAGTTTATATTTAGCATCCATGCGCTCAATATTTTCCTTAGTTAACTCGATATGAAGATCAATTCAGCATGTTGTTTAGCATCAAAATTAACCTTCCTCGAAGATGGAAGAGGCAACAAATCAATAGGTGCACGAGGTAAGAAGCCATACACAATTTCAAAGGGGCACATCTTAGTAGTAGAATGCAGCGAACGATTATAAGAAAATTCGATATGAGGCAAGCATTCTTCCAACATTTTCTTGTTGTTCCTCAAAATAGCCCTAAGCATAGTAGATAAAGTTCTATTGACTACTTCAATTTGTGCATCAGTTTGGGTGTGACATGTAGTCCTAAAAAGCAGTTTAGTCCCCAGCTTAACCCATAAACATCTCCAAAACTGGCTAAGAAATTTAGTATCACGATCTGAAACAATAGTATTTGGCACACCATGCAAGCGAATAATTTCACTAAAGAACAAATCAGCAACATTAGCAGCGTCATCGCTTTTATGACATGGTATAAAGTGTGCCATTTTCAAGAACCTATCCACGACAAAAAATATGCTATCCCTCCCCTTCTTTGTTTGAGGTAAACCCAAAAAAAAGTCCATAGATATGTCTTCCCGAGGAATACTAGGGACAGGCAAAGGCATATATAAACCATGAGGATTGAGTCGTGACTTAGCTTTTTGACATGTAGTGCAGCGAGCAACAAAACGCAAAACATCCCATCTCATATTTGGCCAAAAGAAATGTGTAGCAAGTACGTCCTCCATCTTCTTCACTCCAAAGTGTCCCATTAATCCTCCTCCATGCACCTCCTGCAACAACAAAAGACAAACAGAGCTAGCTGGAATGCATTGCTTGTTAGCACGAAACACAAATCCATCATTAATGACGAATTTGTTCCTTGTTCTCCCTTCTTTAGAATTCTGCAATACATCTTTCAGTTCAGCATCATGCACATATTGATCTTTGATGGTCTCCAAACCAAATATTTTAAAGTCAAGTTGTGAAAGCATAGTATAATGACGAGATAATGCATCAGCAATAACATTTTCTTTCCCCTTCTTGTGTTTAATAACATAAGGGAAAGTCTCTATGAATTCAACCCATTTAGCATGTCTACGGTTCAGTTTTGCTTGACTTTTATGACATAGAAACAACAAGCATATATCATACTTGGGATAGAAGTCGTTGCATTTTTGCCTCGTAGGTTGTGCATAAGTCTCGTATCCACCTATTGTGCAATCGTGCTAGCGTCTCTCTAGTGGTGTGCAACAAGAGCATTTTCCGTGGATTCCCCATCTTCCGCTCAACCTTGGTTTGCACATCCCCATTTATCTATTTGCGTGTGTATTTCTGTGTACCTTTCTAGCTATTGGTCTTCTTGTTGCATTGGCAAATTTGCGAAAAAATATTCAACATCATTGAGTCTTACTAACGATTGCATACTTTGCTCCACCATCCTAACCAAGCTCCACCAAAGGCTTTTATTGTGTAGGTGTGAGAGATCGATGAGATACGGTACCAATTATGCTATTTCTTTGCAATATCATTGAGTGATCTTTGATCCATTCTCAATATCGATCAAGGTATATCAGGTATTGTCTTTTCCTCTTCCACTCACATTCTTGCTTGCAATGATGGATAGGCCAAGTACATCTTCGAACCCGCTATTTGATGATCCTCAAGAATCGAACAACTACGTCACCAAACTACATCTATTTGGTGTTCAACGATCTCTACATTGAGAGAATGAAACTATTCAAGAGCGCATTGAGCTACTCACCATCGACTTGAGACATTCCGAAGCGCGCACAAGAGAGCAATTTGACAACATCAATGCAAACTTGTCATCTCAATTTGACGAGCTACAGACTTTGATGATCAATCGACGCTCTTCCTCGTCATCATCTCAAAGACTGAGCCGCTCAAGTCGTCATACCGACTACACCTCCGGCTCAAGTACACCTACATCGAACACTCTTCGCCAAGCCGCGCGTCAAGCCCGACATGACAACCGGAACCCACTTCATGGCAAGCGTTGCCAGAGCTATGTGAAGAGTAAGAACATCGACAACGTCAAAACCAAGCTACACTTGATCAAGCACAAGAACGGCAACTACTACGCCAACAAGAAGTAAAGCGAGCGCGCCAACACCAAGAAGAGCAAGATGCCGATGCACAATGTCAAGCACAACAATGGCGAGAAGAGCAACTCTTGAAGTGCAACGTGCACTACGTGACTCACATCGCAGTGTTGCAACACGCAATAGACACAACCGCCACGATGAAGAAGCACTTCAAGATGAAGTTCAAGAAAGGCGCTTTCAAGCGAGAATGCAACGCCAAGCTCCTCCTCAAGCTAGACAAGCGCAACAAGCTCGACAAGACCCGCAAGTTCGACAAGAGGAACTTGACAATGAGCATCAACAACCGCGAGAGCAACATGAGGTTGACAATCCTCAACGCCAAGAACGTCCTCCCAATAGGCAACCAAATAATGAAGAAAATCGCTATGGCAAGCTCAAGTTCACTATGCCAAAGTTCTCTGGAAGCATCGATCCCGAAGACTATCTCTCATGGGCATTGAAAGTTGACAAGATTTTTCGACTCCACAACTTTGATGAAGAAAAAAAGATCGCAATGGCATCCCTTGAGTTCCAAGACTATGTTCTTATTTGGTGGGAGCAAGTCATTGAAAGGCGAGAAGTAAAAGGCAAACCACCTATAACTACTTGGAATCAAATGAAGGATGTCATGAGAGCATGTTTTGTGCCAACACACTACAACCGCGACTTCTTCAAGAAGTTGCAACTCATCAAGCAACAAACCAAGTCCGTTGAAGAGTACTACAAGGAAATGGAGATTGCCATGATAAAAGCCAACATCACGGAGGATGAAGAGCAAACAATGGAGAAATTCTTGAATGGACTCAACTATCCTATCAAGAAGATTGCGGATTTCCAACCATACACCAATCTCCTCGAGCTAGTACACCAAGCAACCAAAGCAGAGCGAAAAGTACAAGAAGACTACAAGTACTCCAAGTTCACCTCCAAGAACAACGGCTCCTACAACCAAGCTTCAACGGCTTCGGGACCTCCTACCTCTACCAAACCGTCTACAAGCTTAGGTGACATGTCAAGCTACAAGAATTCGACTACATCAAGTCGTCCCCCTTCTACAAACAACTTCAAGCCAAGAGCTTCCTCATCTACAACTCCAACTGAGGATACCTCCAAGACGAGTTCTATCAAGTGTTTCAAATGCTAAGGACGAGGCCACAAGTCATTTGAGTGTAAGACCGTTCGAACCATGATCATCAATGACGACGGATCCTATGACTCAATGAGCAATGACGAGATGGAAGCCCTTGAGCATGTAGCTATGACCGACAAGTGAATGAAGATGAAGACAATCAAGTGTTTTGCGACAATGACTCGACTCCCAATCTCATAGTTTCCAAGGTCTTGACACTTTAACATCATCAAGATGAAGACCAAAGATTTCACATCTTTCACATGAAGGCTGACATCAATGGACGTTCCGTCAAGGTTATTATCGATGGAGGAAGTTGTCATAACTTGGCAAGTGAAGAGCTATGCGACAAGCTTCAATTGGTCAAGACAAAGAAGTGTAACATCCCAAATTTTCAATTTGGAATGTTATACATAGATCATATTTGAATTTCTTGTTTTTGCATTTTTTTTCGTGGAGTTCCTCGAAATTCTAAGCAACTCAAGGACCTACGGAGAGAGTTGGGAATTTTACCGTTTTCGTATTTGAGTTCGCTCGAATACCGGTACGAGGACAGTGTGATTCTAATTATTTTTCTCTCCTAAAAATATTTCTAAATACAAAATATGAGCGGAGATAATATGACTTCTCCAAAATAACAGAAATATTGGAGGAAAAATATTAAAATCACTTTTGGTATTTTTCTGGATTTATTCGCGGACTTATTTGCATAGAAAAATACGCGTTTTTCAAAATTGCATTTAGGTCCGGGAAAAATGTTCACTTTGCCCTAAATATTATTAGAGGACGGTGAAAATTTATTTCGGGAATTTTGGAGTCCGTTTGGTATTTCTTTCGTTAGTTTTTCTACGCCGGGACTCTTTTAGATAGAAAAATAGGAAACCGACTTAGACTTGTGAAGGACCAGGAGACTGGGCTTTATAAGCCAGCCCCGTCGGCCCGTTACGCCGCCAGCCCGCCAGCGCCGAAACCCTAGTGCCCGCAAGCCGCCAGCCGTCGCCGCCGCCTTCGCGCCGCTGCCAGCCCGCCGTCGCCCCGCCGCAGAGTTGCGCCGCCGCCGCCGCCAGCCCGCCGCCGCCCCGCGCCGCCCCACCGCCCCGCCGCCAGCCCGCCGCCGCCGTGCGTGCCGCACCGCCGCTGCCGCCCCGCATGCCGCGCCTCGCCCCGCCGGAGTTCCGCCGGAGTTCCGCCGGAGTTGGTTGAGAAGAGGTAGTTCTCGGTTTTTTTCGTTTAACCGATCGGTTTTGTTTTAGGAAAACCTAGATCTGTTTTTTTAGAATAGATCGGTTCAGTTTTTTTCGCCGGTTTAGTTAATTAACGGACGTTCGTCCGTACGTTCGTTTTAACGAACGGTTTTCGTTAGTTAACCGCAGACAGCGAACGTTCGTTCGTTAGCCTGTTCGTCGTTTTTCTTTTTCGGGGTATTTATCCGCGGTTATTCCGATCGTGATTTCTGCCCTGATCTTGTTTCGCGTTTTTCTTTTCGCTCGAGAGTCGGAATCAGGTGATTCAAAATCCCAGATCTTCGTCTCGAAGCCCTCTTTACGTTTAATCAACTGGAACAAAGTTTTGGCTACTGTAAAATTTTACTTTAGGCCAACTAGTAAACCGAAGCTTGTTTCTTTCGCAGTTTGAGTTTCGTTGCTTCTTTCGAGTTGATTCTTTTTGCAAACCGGAGTTCTTAAGTTGAATTTTCTAGTTAGATCTCTTATTTGAGTTTTACCCGTGCATTAGTTAAGTACTTATTGTGTTCTTGTTTGATTGCGATAGAGTTCTCGGAGTGCGCCGCTTGCTACTTTGAGTCTCTAGGTTTTGCGGATCATCAGCAAGGCAAGTAACACTTTGATCATTCTTTCCAATTACCCAGTTTTCATTGCATTAGTCCAACCCTCACAAATTGCATGAGTAGGATCAATTAACTTGTGGGATTGGGAAGTATATTGAGGTACGTGGATGAGTTTAGTACCCTATCTCGTTATGCCCCGGATGATGTGGCCACATATGCCAAGAAGCAGGAGAGATTCATGGAAGGGTTGAATGATGAGATGAGCGTACAGTTGATGGTGGCAACTTTCAATAATTACCAGGAGTTGGTTGACCGCGCCCTAATGATTGAAAGGAAACATCAACAGATTGAGAGTCGCAAGAGGAAGTATGGGCAAGGAAAGTATAATTCTGGAGCACAGCAGAAGCCCCGTTTTACCCCTAAAGCGGTAGGACACTTTCAGCATACCCATGGAGGAGGTAGCTCGCACAACCATAATGGCACCAAGAATGGCAATGGAAATGGGAATGGAGCCAATGGAAATCAGAACCGCCCTACACCGTCCACACCCACCAATAGGGATTTTAGCCATGTCACTTGTTACAAGTGCGGGAAGAATGGACATTACGCCAATGAAATGCCCGGAAGTTAAGAATGGGAATGGTAATGGAAGCGCCGGGAAGAAGCCCAACCCGTTCAATAAAGGACAAGTGAACCACGTAACTGTGGAGGAAGTAGAGGAGCAACCAGATGCAGTTATAGGTAAGTTCTTAGTTAAGTCCTTTACTGCACTCGTTCTTTTTGATACTGGTGCATCGCATTCATACATTTCAAGGGGATTCGTGGATAAGTATAAGCTGCCGACCCTAGCCCTTAGATCGCCCATGTTAGTAACCTCACCAGGAGCAGAGTATATGGCTAAGTCATGGTGTGATCAGTTGCCCTTAAGGATTGGTAATTACATTTTCCCTTCGGACCTAATAGTATTGGAATCTCAAGGACTAGATGTGATATTAGGCATGGATTGGTTATCTAAGTATGAAGGGAATATTGAATGTGCCAGCAAGACTATTTTGCTTACTACGCCGGAAGGAAGAAGGATCAAGTATGTATCCCGGCATGAGTCAAAGAGGAGTAGGTTAAATTCCTTGTCAGGAGTTGTTCAAGAGGAAGTGCCAGTAGTGAAGGAATATCCGGATGTGTTTCCAGAGGAGTTACCTGGCATGCCACCGGATAGAGATATAGAGTTTTTGATTGAACTTTTGCCAGGCACCGGGCCAATTTCTAAGTGACCATATAGGATGCCCGCAAAGGATTTGGAGGAAATTAAGAAACATATTAAGGAGTTACTGGATAAAGGATTCATACGCCCAAGTTCTTCGCCTTGGGGTTCGCCATTACTTCTAGTGGAGAAGAAGGATGGATCGTTAAGAATGGTTGTTGATTACCGAGGATTGAATGAAGTAACGATCAAGAACAAGTACCCACTGCCGATGATCAATGATCTGTTCGATAGATTGCAAGGAGCTAAGGTATTTTGCAAGATCGATCTACGATCAGGGTACCATCAATTGAAGATCCGAGAGCAGGATATCCCTAAGACGGCCTTTACCACTAGGTATGGGTTGTATGAGTATACCGTTTTGTCGTTTGGTCTGACAAACGCACCGGCATACTTTATGAACCTGATGAACAAAGTGTTTATGGAGTATTTGGATAAGTTCGTCGTGGTGTTCATAGATGATATTTTGATCTTCTCGAAGGATGAAGAGGAGCATGAAGAGCATTTGCGTTTGGTATTGGAGAAGCTCAGAGAACATCAGTTATATGCCAAGTTTAGCAAATGTGAGTTTTGGTTGAAGGAAGTCGGATTCCTCGGACATGTTATATCCGGAGAAGGAATAGCAGTAGATCCCGCCAAGGTGGACACTGTGACCAATTGGGAAGCACCACCAACAGTTGGAGAGATTCGGAGTTTTCTTGGACTCGCAGGATACTATCGGAGATTTATTGAGAATTTCTCGAAGATTGCAAAGCCAATGACGGAGTTGTTGAAGAAGGACACCAAGTTCAGTTGGACAGAAGAATGTGAGACTAGTTTCCAGGAATTAAAGAAAAGGTTGGTCTCGTCCCCTGTGTTGATTCTGACAGATCAACATAAGGATTATGAGGTGTACTGCGACGCTTGACGTCGAGGACTTGGAGCTGTTCTTATGCAGGAAGGAAGAGTTGTTTCGTATGCTTCACGACAACTAAAACCTCATGAGATGAACTATGCCACCCACAATTTGGAATTAGCAGCCGTAGTGCATGCATTGAAGACGTGGAGGCATTTTCTCATTGGAAACCATTGTGAAGTATATACGGATCACAAGAGTTTGAAGTATATATTCACTCAGAAGGAGCTGAATCTTAGGCAAAGGAGATGGCTGGAACTCATTAAGGATTATGACATGAGATTGCATTATCATCCCGGAAAGGCTAACGTAGTAGCTGATGTGCTAAGCAGTAAGAGCCATGTCAATACCCTAATGATGGAGGAGTTTCCAAAGGAGTTAGCCGAGGACCTACGAGAACTACGTTTGGAGATAGTTCCGAGAGGCTATGTAGCAACACTAGAAATCCAGTCTACCCTGATGGATAAAATCAGAGAAGCTCAGAAAGCTGACAAAGAGATTGCCTCTATAAAGGAGAGGATGAGCGAAGGAAAAGCTAAATGATTTCGTGAGGATGAACATGACACCCTATGGTTTGAGGATCGAATCTATGTGCCCAATGACCCGGAGATCAGGAAGTTGATTTTACAGGAGGCCCATGATTCACCATACTCGATTCACCCAGGAAATACTAAGATGTATTTGGATTTGAAGGATATTTTCTGGTGGACCGGTATGAAGAAGGATATTGCGGAGTATGTAGCAGTTTGTGATGTATGTCAAAGAGTAAAGGCAGAATATCAGAAGCCAGCAGGATTGTTACAACCTATGCCAATACCCGAATGGAAGTGGGAGAAGCTTGGCATGGCTTTTATCACCGGATTGCCCAGGACCAAAGCAGGATATGATTCAATCTGGGTAGTAGTAGACCGATTGACGAAGGTAGCCCACTTTATCCCTGTGAAAACCACTTATACCAATACAAAGTTGGCTAAGATATACATGACCAGAATTGTATGTCTGCATGGAGTTCCGAGGAGCATCGTATTAGATAGAGGAACCCAATTTACCTCAAAGTTCTGGAATCAGTTACATGAAACTTTGGGTACCAGACTAGAATTTAGCACAACGTTTCACCCGCGGACAGATGGACAGGCGGAGATAGTCTATCAGATTTTGGAGGATATGCTGAGAGCCTGTGCATTAGATTATGGATCTAGTTGGGATGAAAACTTTCCCTATGCAGAGTTCTCATACAACAACAGTTACCAGGCCAGTTTGAAGATGGCACCGTTCGAGGCATTGTATGGAAGGAGATGCCGAACACCATTGTCGTGGGACGAAGTTGGAGACCGACAGTTTTTTGGACCAGACTTAATCAAAGAGTCTGAGGAGAAGGTTAAGTTGATTCGAGATAGACTGAAGGTAGCTCAGTCCAGGCAGAAGAGTTATGCAGACTCGAAACGCAAGGAGATAACCTATGAGATCGGAGACAGAGCATACTTAAGAGTATCGCCTCTGCGAGGAGTTAAACGTTTCAGAGTTAAAGGGAAGTTAGCCCCGAGATTTGTGGGACCTTACTGTGTGTCGGTGTACTAAGGTAGGGGTACCTCAGTACCCCAACTTGTGCACGGGCAGTAGCAGCTTCCCGCGGCAGGGCCTACCACGTGCTTGCCGGAGACCTTTCTGATCCATATGAAGCCATTCAAAAACAAAGTATACAAGACAGAAGGTCAAGACCCCGGCAAGTGGAGCTTGCCGGGAAGGCCATCCCTGGCTCGAGATCATCATATTAACACAAGACCCTGGCAAGAGGAGCTTGCCAGGAAGACTAGAAGATTACATCACAGAAGACAAGCCTCGGCGCACTCTACGCCCCGACAAGACCCGGGGAGCGACAAGCTTCCTGGCCCGACAAGCTCAAGTCCCCGGCAAGGTGCTTGCCGGGGGAAGCCTGCATTGTGTGCCCGCGCTCCAGCTCATCGGCCCACGCGTCGCCCTGGGGCCATTCCAGGGACGCGTGGCGGATGGCTGTGCAGCCTGGGGGACACGGTGGCACTACACAGTGACGAAGCTGTCACCGTGGCAAACGGAGACGCTAGGGCGGGTGCTTTTGGGGTCGACGGCGACGGGCATTAAATGCTCTTGTCCCCCACTGTCAAAGTAGGTGATGACCACTGTTCATGCACTGTTCATCCACTATTCCCGCACTGTTACAACTACCACCACAATTACATTTTTACCCCTTTCTCCTATGTTGACACCTGTCGGTGACCCCTTGGACTATAAAAGGAGGCCCATGCTCAACGTAGAAAGGGTTCGGAACCTAGATCGCTCATTCGCTCGGTGTAGCTAGTTCTTCAAGCTTCCGAGCTCCAACACTCAATACAATCTAAGCAGGAGTAGGGTTTTACGAGTGTGAAGCGTGCCAGTTCCATGCCAAACAAATTCATCAGCCAGCTCAAGCTCTCCAGACAATCCCTTTGTCCTGGCCCTTCTCGGTCTGGGGGCTAGATATCCTCGGCCCCTTCCCCCGTGCTGTCGGGGGCTTTGAGTACTTGTACGTTGCAATCGACAAGTTCACAAAGTGGCCAGAAGTGGAACCGGTGAGAAAGGTGACAGCACAGTCAGCAGTCAGGTTCTTCAGGTCGATTGTTTGCCGTTTCGGAATCCCTAATAGGATCATCACCGACAACGGCACGCAATTCACTAGTCGCACCTTCATGCAGTACGTCCAAGACCTTGGCGCCAAGGTCTGCTTCGCTTCTGTTGCTCACCCGAGGAGCAACGGTCAAGCGGAGAGGGCAAATGCTGAAGTGCTGCACGGACTCAGACGAGGACCTTCGATAGGCGGCGCAAGTGCGGAAGAAACTGGATAGAGGAGCTACCGGCGGCTCTTTGGTCAATCAGAACGACACCAAGTCGAGCCACCGGACAGACACCCTTTGCCCTAGTCTATGGGGCAGAGGCAGTTCTCCCCACGGAACTCGTATACGGATCTCCTCGAGTGCTCGCTTATGATGAGCTCGAGCAAGAGCATCTGCGACAAGATGATGCATTACTCCTCGAGGAGGAACGTCTCCAGGCTGCTGTACGAGCTGCTCGATACCAGCAAGCCTTGCGCTGCTATCACAGCCGCAAGGTTAAGGCCAGGAGTCTCGAGGAAGGCGACCTTGTTCTTCGGCGTGTTCAGTCCGCCAAGAATTCCAACAAGTTGACGCCGAAGTGGGAAGGCCCTTATCGGGTGAGACAAGTCACAAGGCCCGGCGCCGTCCGCCTTGAGACCGAAGAAGGCTTACCGGTGAGCAACTCCTGGAACATAGAGCATCTTCGAAAGTTTCACCCATAAGGCGCGGTTGCCGTGATCCGCTCCGGCAACCATCTTTTGTACAAGCTTTGCCGCTGTTGCATGTAACCCTTTGTACAAAGCCGGGCGCAGATCCCGTGCATTAGTAAAGCTTTGTGTTTTCGCACTATTTGCCATTCTCGTGCTTTTCTTTGTTATTTGCATGCATTACTTGGCATTTTGTGCAACACACATATCCGGTAAGCATTACCATCCCGAGGAACCCTATACTTGTTTCCTCTTCTTCTTTTTCCTTTCCCTCTTAAGCAGGAAGAATGTTCCTCGCGCACAAGTTTGCCGGGGGGGAAGGAGGTGGAGGATGAACCAAGTGATGTTCAAGAAAGGAAAGCTTAGCTTACCGGAGAACAGACTATGAAAGCTAAGTTACCAGAATTTGAGCAGTTCAAATTTTAAATTTTAGTTGTCTTCCTTGAACAACCACACTTTGTATGGAAAACCTGTGCGCGGAGGAACCTACCCGTGGCTAGCCGCACCCTTATCTTGTTTTCGAGTACGCTCAACGACTTAAGTGAGCTGCGACAAGTGTCGCGCCCTTGTTTCGTTTTCGAGTACGCTCAGCAAGCTGAGTGCATTGCGACTAGCTGCGGCAAGGTTGCTTGCCGGTAAGACCTTAGCCAGCAGGCTGCTCAGAGTCCAGCACTCAGCGCTCGCGGCAAGGGCCCCTTGCCGGCAAGTTCCCTAGAGGCGTAGGGTTGAAAACATACAAAGTAAAGGACTAAAACAAGGGAGATAACACTGCATCGATTGATCAAAATAAGATAATATCTTACAAGGGATAACTTGTCGCAATGACTAATAAGTTCATGTTTGTGACACACTATGCAGCGACAAAAGAGGTAGAGAAAAAGAGGCCTAATCCACGCGGTCACCTTCAACCCTAGAGATCTTGTTCACCTTGGCGATAATGTGGGCGACCTGCGCCTTCAGCGCCTCCATATCCGCGTCGGCCGGCAAGCTGCGGAGAACGTTGACGAGATTTATACCAGGATTCTGGTACACTATCTTCGTCAGGACGCGCTCCAAGGTTCCCGCGCAGAGCTGGCGCGACTCCTCGGCCAGTTGCGCGGGGAGCTTCTTCTGAAGATTTGCAAGTGCCGGCGCGATCCCTCTGAAGAAGAGGCTGAGCTTGGCGCTGTGGGGGAGGTTTGGATCCAGAGAGTATATAAGATGCTCAACCTTCAGCGCCATTAGCTCCTTGTCGATGCTGGCTGCGGAAGCCACCAGATCATCAGTCCACACTTCGACGGTTCGGCGAAAGTTCTCAGCTGAAGTGGCGGCGCTCTCCACCAGGCCTCGCTCCTTGCGGAGCTCGTCCTTCAGCTTGGTTTCACGGTCCCGGACGGCGTCGAGCGAGTCCTTCAGCGTAGAGACCTTCAGCTCCAGATCTGCAATCGAGTCCTTGGCGGCCTTCAGCTCGTCGCCTTGCTTGGAGAGGCGCACCTGGAGTTCAGAGTTAGTGTGGGCGTCCTTCTCGCGCTCTAAGTTGAGCGCGGTGACCCTCTCAGTGCTCGCCTTCAGGAATTCCTCCAGCTGCGCCACCTTAGCCTCGAGCTCCTTCTTGGCGGTCTCCGCGGTGGCGGTGGCGGCCTTTGCTTCTTTCAACTCCCTGCCAAGGGCCTGCTCCCGGGCGGTAAGGTCTTCCTCGTGAGCGTCGAGGTTGATCTTCCGTTGGGTGAGCTCGCCTTCTCGCTGGGACAGCGCTTCTCCGGCGAGTCGCTGCTGCTCCTCGGCCTCGGCTTTCTCCAAGAGCCACTCCTGATACTCCCCGGCAAGCCTCTCGCGCTCCACCGCCAGGTCGCGGAGGGCCGCCTGGTTGGCGGCGCGGAGCTCCGCCGCGCGTTTCTCCATGTCAGCTGCGGCCTTGGCGGTGAGGGCTTCCCGAGATTCAAGTTTCGCCTGCCTGGCCCGGTAAAGGGCCAGGAGCCGGTGAAGCAACTTCTCCTCCTCGGGCTCGTCACTCCCGCCAGGCGCTTCGACGATCTTCAGTCCCGCGGAGGCGAGAACCTCCCCATCGAAGGTCTCTCCCTCCTCGGGGGCTCGCGACGAGGATCCCCACGTCACTTGGATGAAGACGCCGTTGGGAGCCTCAAGGTAGTAGGCAGACTGCTCCGTTCCGGCGGAGGGGTCGGCGGCCGGTGCAGCGCCCGACGCTCCTGCCGCCTCCGGGCCGGCAGTGCGGCCACCGTCCCCCTCCCCGGTCGCTGCGTCTGCGGTCGGAGCAGTCTCCTCCGCGGCAGGCTCGGCGGCTCCCGCCGTGTCTTCAACGACAGGGGCGTTGCCGCCGTCGCCCTGCGCGCCCTCCTCCTCGACGACGATCTCCGTCCCCATCTGCTCTGGGGGAGGAGGATCTAGAAGAAGAAGAAAAAGAAGAAGTTCAAGCAAATATCCAAAAAATGACGAGTCCAAGAAGACGAGGTTACAAGACTTACCTTGGCGGACTTCGTCGACGACAGGCTCCCTCGCCGGGGAGCTCTCCCTTGGCGGGGTAGCCGCCCTCGCCGGGCTGCTCGCCCTTGGCGGGGTACTCGCCCTTGGCGGAGTACCCGCCCTTGGCGGAGCGCTCTCCCTTGCCGGAGAGTTCGTCCTTGGCGGGGACGGCGGGGCCTGCGGCTCCTCGGGAGTGGTCTCCGGGTGCTCCTATGGCTGCGGCTCCACCTCTGCACAAGACAATCAAGACAAAACAGAACAACAAGATGTTAGTACAAGACGAAAATCCTCTAGCGCGCCCGGCGAGTGGAAAGATCAAGCCCAGACTTACGCTGAGGGCTGCGCTGGGGGCTGCTCCTCGGAGCAGCGCTTGGGTTCGGCAAGTTCGTCGCCGGCGCGTCTCCTGTCGCCGCGACGGGCGAGTCGTCCTCAACCTCGACCACGGGAACCTTGGCCTTTTTCGCCGCTCGCTGGGCCAGGGTCCTGCAATCAAAGCAAGAAGCAAAAATCAGAATCATCCAAGAAGAAGTCAAGAATCAAGATTAAAGAAGATACAAAACTTCAAGTCCTTACTCCTGTTCCTCGTCGTCGTCGTCGCTCAGGGCGGAGAAGTCGAACTCCACCTGAGGCGCGTCCGCGCGAGGAGCTGGAGGAGAAGGCTCCCTCGGGCGCTTGGCGGTCCCCGTGGCTGGGGGCTGCGAAGACCCGGCCCCCGTGCGCGCCGAGGCCCGGGGAGCAGGCGGAGCAGCCGCTCCGCTCTGAGAAGACCTTCCTCCACTCGGCGCTGACGGGCGGGGCGCCCCCGCCGTGGCCTGCGCGCGGGTCGCCTCCGCCACGGTTGGTGCGTTGGGCGCTCGCGTCGCAGCTTGGCTCCCCCGGGTAGCTCGCGCCGCCCGGCGAGTAGGTTTTTGTCGGGGCGCCTGCGCCCTCGCCGTCACCGTCGCCTTGTGGAGGCGCTTCAGCGGAGATCGCCTGGGACTTGCCCGGGGCGGGGATGTCTCCGAGGACGAGGAGACGTCGTCGTTGTAGAGCCCCAGGGACCCACCGGAGTCCTCGCCGGCCCCGGCGTCCTCCTCCTCCTCCTCGGCCGGCTTGCTGGGCCCAGCGCCCTGCCCTGCGGCCGTGCTCCCTCCGGCGCCTCCGCTCTCTCCGGCACCTCTGTTTCCTCCGGCAACGTCGCCCCTCGCGGCGGCCTCGGTTACTACCCCAGGGATCCCAGCATGTCGTAGAGAGGGGACCCCGGCGAGCTCGTCGGGCGGAAGCTTCAGCAGCCTGCGGATCTCCGCCTCCTCTGCTTGGCTAGACGCTTCCGCAGCCTCTGCCTCTTCAACTGTGAACCCAAATTCCCCTGCCGCTGCGGCTGCGGCGGCCTCTTCAACCCGAGAAGCGATATAGGCAATCTCTCGATCAGTGGTGGCCCGGGTGAGTCCCTTGATCTCCTCCTTGTTCTTCGGCACCTCCACCAGGTTGTCGAAGAAGCTCATGATGGCATCTGGCTTGGGTGCAATCCATGTGGGATCGACGCCATGCGAGTCGCATGCGGGCATCAATGCGTGTAGGGGGTCCCGGGCCATGCTGTTGCAGAGGGGCACCACTCCCCGGGGAGCTCTAAACAACTCTGGGTGGGCCGGGTCGTGCTTAAAAAGTTCCCGGACCATCCCCTTCAGTTCCAGCGACGTGAAGTTGAAGTTCAGCCCTGGGCGCAGTCTCATTATGTCCGCCGCGTTGCCGTACTCCCATGCTGGCCTCTTCCTCTCCTGTAGAGGGGCAATGCGGCGGCGGAGGAAGTCTGCCCCTACTTCTCCGATGGACAACTTAGCTACCCGGAGACGAAGAATTCTAACAAGGGCGACGTTGAGCTTGATGTCGTCCGAATCCAGCTCGCTCCAGTCCCTGCCGCGTACGATAGCTGTGGTGCGCGGCGCAGTGAAAGGTTGCGGCTCGTCCTCAACTACCCAGCACCAGTCCGCGCGCCACTCTTCCCACTTGCCGCGGAGTTCCCCTTGAAGATAGGACTATTTCTTGCTCAAGCGGAAGACCCAAGAGATTCCTCTGGAGAGGGGGGCGCCGGCCTCTACTCTAGGCGTAAAGAAGTGCCTAAAAAGCGCTACGTTTGGATAGATCCCAATATAGTTTTCGCACAGATGTGCGAAAACCTCCATCGTGAGGATGGCGTTGGGGGTGAAGTCTAGAAGGTGGAGGTTGTAGGTGTTCATGATATCGCAGAAAAATTCAGAAAAGGGAGGACAAAGGCCGAAGTGGAAGAAAACAGCGAAGAAGAAATACCCGCCGGGGTACAGATCCTTGGCGGCGGCGGGATAAACTCTGGTCCGAGGATGCGCCTTGGTCTTCTTGGCCCAAAACAAGTAGTACTTGTTCCAGAGCTCCCGCGCGCTGAGCCTCGGCAGGAAGACGACATTCCTCTTCCGCAGCAGAGCAAGCCTCGCCGCCTGCTCGGATTTCTCCTTCTTGGTCTTCTCCGCCTTTGCCTTCTCGGTCTTCGGGGCCATGGCGGAGGCGGCGGGGGAAGGGGGGGCGAGGAGTCCGGCAGCGCCGCGGATGCAAGAGACGGCGGAGGAGGTGTGGAGGCGGAGCGCAGAGGGGAATTTCTGGAGATAGAAGAAGCAATGAAAGCGTAGGAGGGGAACCGCTCCTGCTTCCTCTGCTTTTATGGGGAAGTGGGGGACGTTTCGCTCTTTCCATTAAAGAACGTGGCCACATTCCCTCCCACGACGCCGCAATCGACGCGTGCCGTTAGGGAGGGACGCGGCGGATGCGGAAGGGGATTCAGCGTGCCGTGGGCCGCGCGTGCCCGTGCACTGTTTTGGGCCTGGCCCAACAGCGCTCGGCACCGTGTGTGGCCCAGGCCCGGGGGCTCCTGTCGGTGTACTAAGGTAGGGGTACCTCAGTACCCCAACTTGTGCACGGGCAGTAGCAGCTTCCCGCGGCAGGGCCTACCACGTGCTTGCCGGAGACCTTTCTGATCCATATGAAGCCATTCAAAAACAAAGTATACAAGACAGAAGGTCAAGACCCCGGCAAGTGGAGCTTGCCGGGAAGGCCATCCCTGGCTTGAGATCATCATATTAACACAAGACCCTGGCAAGAGGAGCTTGCCAGGAAGACTAGAAGATTACATCACAGAAGACAAGCCTCGGCGCACTCTACGCCCCGACAAGACCCGGGGAGCGACAAGCTTCCCGGCCCGACAAGCTCAAGTCCCCGGCAAGGTGCTTGCCGGGGGAAGCCTGCACTGTGTGCCCGCGCTCCAGCTCATCGGCCCACGCGTCGCCCTGGGGCCATTCCAGGGACGCGTGGCGGATGGTTGTGCAGCCTGGGGGACACGGTGGCACTACACAGTGACGAAGCTGTCACCGTGGCAAACGGAGACGCTAGGGCGGGTGCTTTTGGGGTCGACGGCGACGGGCATTAAATGCTCTTGTCCCCCACTGTCAAAGTAGGTGATGACCACTATTCATGCACTGTTCATCCACTATTCCCGCACTGTTACAACTACCACCACAATTACATTTTTACCCCTTTCTCCTATGTTGACACCTGTCGGTGACCCCTTGGACTATAAAAGGAGGCCCATGCTCAACGTAGAAAGGGTTCGGAACCTAGATCGCTCATTCGCTCGGTGTAGCTAGTTCTTCAAGCTTCCGAGCTCCAACACTCAATACAATCTAAGCAGGAGTAGGGTTTTACGCGTCCATCGCGGCCCGAACCTGGGTAAACTGCCCGCGTGCTCTCCACGATCCGCTCTTTGTGCTCCCTCCGCTCCCTTACCGCACGAACAAGGGGCTCCGGTCCCATAGGTGCTCGTGGTGGACAGTTTCCCCCGACACCGTGTTTTGGAACGCATGGGAGAGGTTGCCTACAAGTTGGAATTGCCCGAAAGATTGTCAGGAGTGCACGACGTGTTTCACGTATCGCAGCTTAAGAAGTGCCACGCGGAGATGGCCGATATACCACTTAGAGACACAGTACCCCTGGAAGCAATTCAGTTGGACAGTGATCTGACCTACGAGGAGAAGCCCATTAAGATTCTCGAATTTTCGAGCAGAGTTACTCGCAATAAGGTTATCAAGTTTTGCAAAGTTCAGTGGAGTCACCACACCGAGGAAGAAGCCACCTGGGAGCGAGAAGATGATCTACGCAAGGACCACCCACACCTGTTCTCTAGCCAAGTCGAATCTCGAGGGCGAGATTCATTCTAAGGGGGGTAGGTTTGTAACATCCCAAATTTTCAATTTGGAATGTTATACATAGATCATATTTGCATATCTTCTTTTTGCATTTTTGTTCGTGGAGTTCTTCGAAATTCTAAGCAACTCAAGGACCTACGGAGAGAGTTGGGAATTTTACCGTTTTCGTATTTGAGTTCGCTCGAAAACCGGTACGAGGACAGTGTGATTCAAATTATTTTTCTCTCCTAAAAATATTTCTAAATACAAAATATGAGCGGAGATAATATGACTTCTCAAAAATAACAGAAATATTGGAGGAAAAATATTAAAATCACTTTTGGTATTTTTCTGGATTTATTCGCGGATTTATTTGCATAGGAAAAATACGCGTTTTTAAAAATTGCATTTAGGTCCGGGAAAAATGTTCACTTTGTCCTAAATATTATTAGAGGACGGTAAAATTTATTTCGGGAATTTTGGATTCCGTTTGGTATATCTTTCGTTAGTTTTTCTGTGCCGGGACTCTTTTAGAAAAAAAAAATAGGAAACTTACTTAGACTCGTGAAGGACCAGGAGACTGGGCTTTATAAGCCAGCCCCGCCGGCCCATTACGCCGCCAGCCCGCCAGCGCCGAATCCCTAGCGCCCGCAAGCCGCCAGCCGCCGCCGCCGCCTTCGCACCGCTGCCGCCGCCGCCAGCCCGCCGCCGCACCGCGCCGCCTCGCCGCGCCGCGCCGCCCTGCCACCAGCCCGCCACCGCCCCGTGTGCCGCGCCACCGCCACCGCCCCGCGTGCCGCGCCTCGCCCCGCCGGAGTTCCACCGGAGTTGGTTCAGAAGAGGTAGTTCTCGATTTTTTTTCGTTTAACCGATCGGTTTTGTTTTAGGAAAACATAGATCTTTTTTTTATTTAGAATAGATCGGTTCGTTTTTTTTTGCCGGTTTAGTTAATTAGCGGACGTTCGTCTGTACGTTCGTTTTAACGAACGGTTTTCGTTAGTTAACCGCAGACAGCGAACGTTCGTTCGTTAGCCTGTTCGTCGTTTTTCTTTTTCGGGGTATTTATCCGCGGTTATTCCGATCACGATTTCTGCCCTGATCTTGTTCCGCGTTTTTCTTTTCGCTCGAGAGTCGGAATCAGGTGATTAAAAATCCCAGATCTTCGTCTCGAAGCCCTCTTTACGTTTAATCAATTGGAACAAAGTTTTGGCTACTGTAAAATTTTACTTTAGGCCAACTAGTAAACCGAAGCTCGTTTCTTTCGCAGTTTGAGTTTCGTTGCTTCTTTCGAGTTGATTCTTTTTGCAAACCGGAGTTCTTAAGTTGAACTTTCTGGTTAGACCACTTATTTAAGTTTTACCCGTGCATTAGTTAAGTACTTATTGTGTGCTTGTTTGATTGCGATAGAGTACCCGGAGTGCGCCGCTTGTTACTTTGAGTCTCTAGGTTTTGCGGATCATCAGCAAGGCAAGTAACACTATGATCATGCTTTCCAATTACCCAGTTTTCATTGCATTAGTCCAACCCTCACACATTGCATGAGTAGGATCAATTAACTTGTGGGATTGGGAAGTAGATTGAGGTAGTACATTCAAACCTTTGGGAGTTACTTCTACGTTTGCTGCTACGCTATGCTATGCTCGTAGACGTGGATTGGGTGAGTGAAATCCATGACAGATGTGAGTTTGTTAATTAATGGTTCAACCTAAGGTGGCAACATTAATACACATCTGGGTGGATTGAGGCACCTGGGTATTCTAGTGATTGCCTGTTTTTCTTTTGGACCGCCACCCAGGCTCAAAGGGATCATGAGATTATTCATACTAGAAACTTCCGTGTGCAGCCACAATGCTATTATGGGCTCTAGCATAGTATGAGTAAGTTTTGCGAACTCTTACAGTGGTGGACTAGCAGATGTAGGGGATGTAGGTTGGTACGGTCCGCCCGATCGTAAGGTGCTAGCGCTTCTGAAAGACAATGTCTCGGTCATCCGTTTCTCAAACATCATGCAGTGTGAGAAACTAAACGGAGGCGATCGAATCTTATGGGAAAAGTGCACAAACCTCTGCAGAGTGTACAAACTGATCATGATTAGCCGTGTCCCCGGTTATGGACGTCTTGAGTATCTAGTACTTGGATTTTCATGTGCATCTCAACATGTTACTCTAAATTAATTTTGTTGGATTTAATGATTATTTTAATTGGGGTTGAGAGGATGTCTATCTTCTCAACGATGTTTCAACTACCATGATAATTAATTAAAATTTATTCCTTTGAAGTAGGGAAAAATTGGCTTTACGCAAAAACTTAACCATAGAGCTTTCCACCAGCCATATTGCATATAGTATAGCTTATTTTCATTGTATTCTCTTGTGTTACCTTGCCAGCATATTCCATGTGCTGACCCGTTTTTCGGGCTGCAATGTTTCATGTTGCAGACTTTTCAGACGACGAGTAAGATGCCCTTTTAGGTAGTGGTTCTATACTTCAAGATAGGCGCCTACGAGGACACATTGGAGTGTGATGTGGTCCCTATGTCAGTTTGCCACCTTCTCCTTGGAATACCATGGCATTACGATCGTGGAGTCACCCACAATGGACGGACCAATCATTACAGCTTCAAGATGAAGGGCAAGGAATTTGTGCTACATCCTATGTCGCCAAGTCAAGTGGTCGCCGACAAACAAGTGTCTACCAACCATCATGAAGATAATGGTGAGAGAGTGAACCACCAAAAGGAGAGTGAGAACCACAAGCCAATCGAGCGCCTCCACGATGAGCGACAAGAAACAACTGGTGTTATTTGCCACCAAAAGTGAGATGAGAGAAGTGTGTGAGAACCCATCCAGTGTCTTTCACCTTGTGCTTCTATGCAAAGGGGAAGCGAAACCAACTAACACTTCACCACCTCTACCTTTAGTGTTGTCTCAATTGTTGCAAGATGTTTTTCCCGATGAGCTACCGCTGGGACGACCTCCTTGATGCGGAGAATCCTACGGACATCACCATGTCAGGAGTCCATTTGGCAACTAACACGTGCGACCTCTACTTCTCATACATAAAGGTGAATCATCTCCTTTACACGTGTTCACTTGACCCCTTCGAGGATGGTATACTACTTGACACTCCACTAGTGTGCATGCATAGGTATTGTCGGAGCTTCACGGATGACAAGGAGGAGTGCAAGCGCCAAGGAGCACCTACACCATCCGCTAGGTAAGCTTGGAAGCAACGACGGAAGAAGACGGAGATAGCTCCCAGGACTCGGACTTCCGGCCCAAGGCCCCGGACATCCGGCACCAAACGATCCACCGGACATCCGGTCCCAGGCCGGAAATCCGGCATCCTTCACAGAAGCTGGACCGAGCCAGCCCGAATATCTGGCCGTGACCCCGGACATCAGGCTCACCTCGAAGCCCCGGACATCTGGCCGCCAGCCCGGACGTCCGACACGTGCGCATGCCTAACCGGGCCAGAGTACTTCGTGATCGTCCACATCTACACGACGATGCCATCTCTTTCCCATGGTGATTTGGTTTTTGATCCGAGGTCGGATCTTTCCCGAGGGGGAGGGGATGATGCAAAGCATCCTATGGACATCATCATGTTAAGAGTTCGCTTGGCAACTGACACATGTGACCTCTACTTCTCATACATAAAGGTGAATCATTTCCTTTACACGTGTTCAATTAACCCCTTCGAGGATGGTATACTACTTGACACTCCACTCGTGTGCATGCATAGGTCTTGTCGGAGCTTCACAGATGATGAGGAGGAGTGCAAGCGCCAATGATTACTTACACCATCCGCGAGGGAAGCATGGAAGAGAAGATGGAAGAAACGGAGCTGCTGCAAGCTACAGGCTCCGGACGACCGGCGTTTGCCGGATGCCCGACGCGTCCCAGGAGACCGGACGACCGGCAGCCACCGGACGTTCGTGACATCCTTCAAAGAACCCAAATAGCGGAAAATACCGGAAGTCGGAGAGATACCGGACGTCCGGTCCCTCCCGAGCCACCGGACGTCTGGTGTCCAGTGGACGACCGGTACCTGTCAGCGTATAGTGTTCGGGCCCGAGGCCCATGTATCCCTTTCGCCCCTCACTTACCCCTTGGCGGCCCTAGACTATATATACTCCTCCACCTCCACCATTTTAGGGTTAGCATTGGTTTAGCTCATATGTGAGATAGAGCTTTGCTCATCCATTACAGATCTACACCACGAGAGAGACCGCGGCCCCTCTACGAAGAAGATCCACCTTGGATTCAAGACCCCTAACGGGAAGATCCTTCACGAATTCAAGACCTCCTCTTGGAGATGAACTTTACCTTGGATCTTTCCCTTTGTTGTTCATGTACCTTGTGATCTTGTGTCTTTGATTGTCTAGTGGATGTGTGCTTAGACTTGTTCTTGTGTGTTTTCCCTTGTGATTTCTCCTTATTCTTCCTCGTGTTCGTCGTGTTCCTCTTGGGATCCCCTCCATTTTGTGAAAGATCGGCCTAGATCAGGTTGACCCCGCATCATATGGTATCAGACCCAGGTTTCTCATGAATTTGGAGCCTCGCCACCGTTTTCTAGCCTTGTTTTGTTGTGTTCTTCCCCTAATTCGAAAATTCCCCACCAAAAATAGGCCCAATTTATTTTTTTGTGATATGTTCGTTTGATGATGTTTTGTTGATTTTGATCCGTGGATTTGATTAGTTTCAAGTGGATCAAGCATTTCCCCAAGTTTCCCCACTTTTCATCCACAAAATCTCCCGAATTTTACCCCTGAAATCATCGATTTCCTCCCCCAAACGAGTTTGGAAGTCCCAATCCCGATCTGGAATCATCGGGCCGGACAACCGGGCCTCAGGCCGGACATCCGGGGCCCCGGCCGGACATCTGGCCCCTGAAGCGCAAAATCTGACTCGGTTCTGTAAACAGACCCTAGAAATCCGGGCTCCACCCCGAATGTCCGGCCCCTGTAGTTTCAGACTTTTCCATTTCACCGTTTTGTCCATAACTAATTCATTCGAACTCCGATTTTGACGTTCTTTAGCTCGTTTTGAAGCTCTTGACATCCTCCATTCCACAAAAATAACACCATCATCATTTGACTACATCAAAGTTTCTCAAAATTTGGCAAGTTTGCCTAGACCTTCCACCATATCATCCGCATAGCCACCATAGCCTTCCGCAACCTAACCCATTTTGTTCCCCACCGCATTTGTGGTTGCTTGAGTAGTGATTTGAGTCTCCTAAGGTGTTTAGGCTACTTAGGGACAACTGCTTCTTCATCAACCACCACCACCACTTCCGCATAGCCTAGCCCACTATACATAGCCAACCCTACTTAACCAAATTTTGTTCGAGCTTGTTTGAGTTGTGGCTTGTGTCTCCTAAGGTGTTTCAGCTACTTAGGGACGGTCACTTCAACTCCGACAACGTGTATAGCTCCACCATCCTCTTCTGCAACCACCACCGCTTTCCCTCTACCACCATTTGACATTTTCCCTTGAGATTTTGAGTTGTGGTTTTTCCGTTTCCTAAGGTGTTTCGGCTAATTAGGAACGGGTCTACATCAAGAACACCCTTCTCATAATCGACTTGGACGGTAACCTCAATGACATCATTGTATATTCCCCTTGCCATTGAATTGTTAACCCCCAACCCATTTTGCATCACTTGCCTATCGAGACTAGCCTTTGAGTATTGCCGACAATGTTACTTGTGCACATTAGTGATCATCGATCCGCCATTCCATTGCATACATACCATATCATCTTGGTATCATCATATCATCTCTTGTGTCACAAGATTGTTCCCGCATATACACAATTACTATCCTGGTTTGTGCATCGTGGCCATATAAAAAGAAAGAAAGAAAGAAAGAGAATAAATCTTTTAAGCAAAAAGAAAGCAAAGAAGCTTGTAAGCAAGAGCCATAGCATCATACCACATTGCATATAAGATTGCCATATCCGATCATCTTGGATCATCTTGTGCTAAAAGCACCAGAACATCATACACATAGCATACTTGTGATAGGAAGTCGCTACATTTTGTCTCATATAGGTAGTGCACAAGTTCGTATTTGCCTATTGAGCAATCGGCTAGCGTCTCTCTAGTGTTGTGCGACAAGAGCATTTTCCCTGGATTCCTCATTTTCAGCTCAATCCTTGGTTGCACAACCACATTTATCTATCAGTGTGTGTGTTTTGTGTGCCACTCCTTGCTATTGGTCTACTTGTTTCACTTACGAATTTGTGAATCTCTTTCAACTTTATTGACTCTTTCTAATATTTTGCATCAAATTTTTGTGCCACTTATCCTAACCAATCCACTCGATAAGCTTTACTTGATAGGTGTGAGTGAACAAGTTCGGTACCAATTCCACTATTCTTTCATTTCACATTTAGTGAAACGGGATACATCCTCAACATTGGGAAAAGGTAACTTGGTGTTGTTTATCTCATCTCCTCCTGACCTTTGCTTGAGTCTTGTGATGGAAAGGCAAAGCATTTCATCTACTTCGGTCTACACCAACAACGACAAGTTCGATGCCATGACGAACCACTTGTGCGCCAACATGGATGCTCAAATGAAGGAGCTCAAAGCCCTCTTCAAAAACCGCAAGAGGTCTCCCTCATCTTTGAGAAGACGCTCAAGTGCACATCCTTCCGAGCTACCATCTCCGGCAAGATCTCATCGGCATCGACACCATCAACGACAAGAACATGAAGGACAAGAGCTCAACACCAACAACCGCTCAACGACTTCACCGTACACCTTGGCATCTTCGCCAAGCGACTTCAAGGCATCTTCGCATTTGGATATGCGGCATATTCGCCCACACGCACCGCAAACTTATGCTCAAGAGAAGCTCCCCAAGCTCAAGTTCGCGACTTCCACGAGCTACTACAACCTCGACAACGACTACTAGATTCCTTTTTATGGGACTCAAGGACCCGAGGAGTATCTTGAGTGGGAGCGCTTGATGGACGACTACCTCACGCTACTTCAAGTTCCTCCCCAAGATCAAGTGAAGTGCGCCACAAGGAACTTCCTTGACTACACATCAACATGGTGGTTTCACACACCTTCGGAGGACTATGACACGAGTTGGCCCAAGATGAAGAGAGCTTTGCGGCGAGAGTTTGTGCTTCCCACCAACACAGAACAACTTATACGCCAATTGGAGAACACCATCCAAGGATCCAAGTCCATCGATGAGTACTTCGAGGACATGAAGATTGCCTTGCGACGAGCCGGCGTGGACGATCCCATTTTGATGAAGTTGCACTTCATGATGGGATTGAACAACAACATCTCCAAGACTATCTTCCTTGAGAACTACAAGTCCCTCGACGACAACTACATTGGTGCTCTCAAGGCAGAACAAGAACTCATGAAGGCCAAGGCTTCTCCACCACAAGCACACTTCTCGAAGACGACGCTCCCAACTGTGACTCCACCGCCATCCCTCTTTGAGGCATTGATGATGCCGAGTCTACTTCGACTCTTTTTCGAGACGGTGCAGCGATGACTACGACTACGGAGCCATTTGAGGACCAAGCTTCGGAGGCGAATGACACGGTGATGAGCACGGATGATGCTTCCAACTTTGGAGGCGAGAGTGATGATGTGCCATCTTCGGCCTTGATCCACGGCGACGATGATGAGATGGTTGAGCATGGGATTTTCCCTTCGACCACGTCGACGTATGATGACTTGAGTGACTTGTGCCACCATATTGAGAGTGAGAGCGAGTTCACCACTAGCCCCATATATGACGAGCTGCGCCAATTTCCATGTGAGGAGAGCCACAACTCCCACCACTTGAGTGAGATGACCGACTCCACCATATGTGAGTTTGAGTGCACCTATTTTGAGGGAGTGAGTGAGCCACCACATAGAGAGAGTGAGATAGTTGATAGGTCATGTGAGGCCACTTTCAACACTAATGACTTGACCTCTACCTCTATTGTGTCTTCTCATTTGGTGCTAGGTCCCATTTATGATGACGCGCTGATCCTCGACGACTCCGTCCTTCCTTTGGACAAGACGATGGTCATGGTGGAATATGATGTACCCCCCCCCCCCACATGGTTCCATCAAGATGAAGATGATGACCACCATTTGGTATTTCCCACCTCACCTACACCACATGAGTGGAATGAGAAAGGTAACACAGGTGGAGGTGATGATCTTGTCCCACTAGTGGACTATGTTGACATTGATTGCTTGGATGTTGTTGATCCACCTATTGTCATGCTTCATTCTATTATGATTTTCCCATGCGATGATTTACCCATTTATGATGAGTTTGATGATCGCCATGTGGAGTCTATTAGTTGTGATGCCATGTTGCGTAGGATTTCTTGTGATAATTCTCTCGGTCACATCATGTTTGACATCCCGCTTGACTTGTCATATGCTATGCATGAGATCAATCATATGTCATATTTGCAATCTCATCGTACTAACTAGAATATGCCATTAAAATAAACCCAATTTGCACATATGGCATAGGTGACAAGCCCATGGTTTTTGGCATTTGTTTTTCTTATGATGATATTGACATGCTTCAGTTGCATCCTATCCATCATATGCCATGCCATGATTATCTAGCTTCGTATATGCATTGTTTTGGATGTTGTTCCACTTCTCCATATTATGCTTCTGATATTGCTCATGAGGAGACACCCATAGTTTCCTCATATATTTTAGGAAATTTTGATCCATCCCATTCATTACATGATCCCCATACTTGTGTGCATAATATGCTCCCCATGAATGACAATGCTATTGTTGTGCCACATACTTGCTCTAATTTGTGTCCCCATCATGCTATACATGACAACTATTGTTTCATGATGGATGACATATTTCTCTATCGTGCCTCAAATTTATTTGAGCGATGCTTATCTTATGTTAACTCACATGTGCACATACACATCATGATGGATGATTGTACATTCACCACGCGCACAATTTCTTTGGTTTGTGTGTCTTTTGTGTAGGTCCCCATACTTACTCGTCAACCTCACAAGAGCACGAGTTAACAAAACGAGCTCTAGAGAGCAATGACAACTTGGGATTCCATGCATTATCCTTCCAACTGCTCCCTTTGCGCAAAGACTTTGCGCATTTCTTCTACATGGCCCTCACATGGTCATGGGCTATTGTCCATTATATCTCTTATGACCCTCTTGCCATGTTCACTTTGCATGATATGCTCATTTATATGCCTTTGCCATGCATTTGTGAACCATTCTTTGCATTACACATGATGATTGATTCTCATACTTGTATGTGTATTTGCAAGCTTGGTGGAGATATTGCTTGTTATTGCCATGATGCCTTTGTGCCCCATGCCTATTATGATGCTTTGATCTTGATTTGTGATCATTCTTGCGATATGTCATGTGCATTGCCATATCCACTATTTGCTCACATGACATGATTGCCATGATTTCCTGTAGTGTGTTGCATCTTCGCGCCACTAGTTTGCATGATATGATTTCTACGCTTGACTATGTTGCATCACCCATGATTCATACATGCTCATTTCATGCGGTTAATAGCCACTATTGCCATGCTTTGCACAAGATCTCTAGTCCGTGTTGTCATATGTATCCATATGTTGCCTCTCGCTTGCTAAATGATTTGCCATGGATTGAGTGCAACAATGCCTTTCGTCTTGCAAAAGAGATTGCCCCCATAGCAATCTCACATATATTTGGAGATTTTGACATAATTCTTGTGAAGCATGCTTGTCTTACCTCTTTGCACCATATGCCTAGAGCCATGAATATAGCCATTATTGCATCATCTTATTCATGCACTTTTGTTTCTAATGGTTATGTGCAAGAGAAGAGAACCATCATGATGGATGATGTGTTTATCTACCATGCGCATACGCTCTTTGTTTTATTGTGTGCATGTGTAGGATACTTGGACTTTGTGTCGACTTCCACATCACGTGAGTTGACCATTCGAGCTCTTGAGAGCGAACCACCTTCTACCATGACGCTTCTACATCGCACTTGCTTGTGCTTCGGCATTGTGAAGGACGCACAAGGACATGCTTTCGAGGAGATATCCTTCTCTTGCTAGAAACCACAAACCATGAGCATGAATATTGTGGATCATACTACTTGTGTTGCTTGCACCATGACACTTTGCACACATGCTAGAGATCTTTCTTTGACTTGTCATTGCCACATTGTCATGCTTCATGATATATATGCCTTGTGTGTTGCATCCGACTTGTGGATTACTTGTCCCTATCATATGCTTGGTTGAAACAATGTCATATCTTAACATATGCCATGACCCATTGCTTGTCACATGCTTCACTTGATTGCCTCACACATGTTGAAAAATTGCTCTTTCTATTGTGTTGAGTGCCACACGACTTTCACTACACCCTATGCATGTTATGCTTCGATTGTCTTGAACTTGACACATGTGTTTAGACACTTCATTTTATTTGGTGTTGTGAATGATTCCTATGCCTACCATAGACCTTTCATTGAGCGCTTTATGCATGCTTGCCACGACTTTGAGGTAGATGCTTACTCTCTTGTCACACATATGTGCATCTCTACCTCACATTTACATGCTTGTTTCCATGATGACCTTGATTTTGCTCAATTCATATGCTTACATGCCATGTCACAATCCTTTCTCACACCACATGCTATGCTTGATGACCACACTTGTTGGGTGAATCACCTCTTGAATGCTTGGTTTTGCACTAACGCTAACCACATTTGTTTTTCCCAGTGTTTGTTGTCCTTGCTTCTTTTGAAGGAATCACTAGATGGTGCGACATTGGAGAGTACCCATTTAAATTTCAAGATGATGAGTACTTGGTGATCGTCCACTTCTACACGGCAACACCAGCACTTTCCCATGGTGATTTGGTTTTCGATCCGAGGTCGAATCTTTTCCAAGGGGGAGGGGATGATGCGGAGCATCCTACGGACATCACCATGTCAAGAGTCCATTTGTCAAGTGACACATGCGACCTCTACTTCTCATACATAAAGGTGAATCATCTCCTTTACACGTGTTCACTTGACCCCTTCGAGGATGGTATATGATGCGGGGTCAACCCGATCTAGGCCGATCTTTCACGAAGAGGAGGGAAACCCAAGATGAACACGAAGAACACAAGGCGAATACGGGGAAAAACACAATAGGAACACTCAAATCAACACGAAGGTGGTCACACAAGTGCTAGATCCATGATACATAACGAGATACATGGTCCATGATCAGCAAAGGACGATACAAAGGTAGTCTTCTCCGAAAGGAGGTCTTGAGGGTATCCTGTAGTATCTTCTCCGTAGTGGAGGTCTTGAATCCATGTGGATCTTCTCCGAAGAGGGGCCACAGTCACTCTCGAGGAGATGAACCACTAGATGAGCAAAGCTCTAGGTATCAAATGAGCTATCACCAAGCTAACCCTAGAAAAGAGGAGGGGAAGAAGTATTTATAGTCTAGGGAACGGAAAAGGGATACACGGGTCGAAACCCAAGTGGCTGCGCGCAGGCAGGTCCGGATGTCCGGCGGTCGGGCCGGATGTCTGGGCGTTGGAGAGGCGCCAGATGTCCGGGCTAGCGGGGCCAAGTCTTGGTGTGCTTCTCTGGTGTGGCGCCGGATTTCCGGGCTCGAGGCCGGATGTTTGGGCCCTGTAGCTTCGACTGCATGGGCTCTTCTGTAGATGCTGGTCTAGGGGCCGGATGTCCGGGCCAGGGGGCCGGATGTCCGGGGCCTGGGACTTTCTTCAGCTTCCCTCAGTGCAATGCTTCATCCGTGAACTTGTGGACTTGTCCATCTTCACGCACCTCTCCGATGGAGTCTTCTTGATGCCTGAGCACACAAAACACATCCGTCCGAGGTAGTAGCCATGTCTCACATGATTCATATGGAAGTTGGACTAGGAGAGATGTCACCTCGGTCTTGAGAGCTCTAGCACGAGCACGTGTCATTGGTCCTTGGGGCACTTGGTGAGGCGATGGTAGGTCCATGGGGATGACCTTGGGATGCTCCGCATCATCTCCCCTCCCTTGGGAAAGATGCAACCTCGGATCGAAATCTTCATCACCATGGAAAGGAGAGAGATCCTTGACGTTGAATGTACCGCTCACGTTGTACTTGTCGCGTGGAATGTCGATCTTGTAGGCATTGTTGTTGTAGAGTGCTAGCACCTTGAAGGGTCCGTCGGCGCGAGGTAGAAGTTTGGACTTGCGCTCGTTGGGGAAGCGGTCCTTGCGAAGATGAAGCCATACAAGATCACCCGGTTGGAACACCATTGGCGCCTTGTTGACATTGAGCTTGGTGGTGAGGCAATGTACTTGTCGCTCAATCGTTGCCCTTGTTTCGTCATGCACCTTCTTGAGATAGCTTCCTCGTGCACTTGCGTCCATGTTGATGCGCTCTTGGAGAGGTAGAGGTAGGATGTCCAATGGGGACAATGGGTTGAAACCATAGACGACCTCGAAGGGGGACTTGCCAGTAGTCAAATTTATTGCGCGGTTGTTGGCGTACTCGGCAATCCAAGCATTACTCCCATTCCTTGATGTTCTTCTTGCTCAACACGCGAAGGAGCATCAAAAGTGTGCTGTTCGTCACCTCCGTTTGGCCGTCGGTTTGTGGATGGTATGCCGAAGAGAAAATGAGCTTGATGCCAAGTTTGGCGCATAGAGTCTTCTAAAAGTAGGTCAAGAACTTGACGTCCCGATCCGACACAATAGTCTTGGGCACTCCATGTAGACGAATGATTTCCCTACAAAAGAGATTTTCCACATGTGAAGCATCGTCGATCTTGTTACAAGGAATTAAATGAGCCATTTTAGAAAATCTATCCACGACAAAAAACATGGAATCCTTTCCATTTTGAGTCCTAGGCAATCCAAGTACAAAGTCCATGCTTATGTCTTCCCATGGATGGTACGGAATAGGAAGTGGCATGTAAAGACCATGAGATTGAGCTTTTGACTTAGCTTTGCGACATGTAGAGTATCTGTTGGTTAGTCGTGAGACGTCACGGAGCATCTTGGGCCAAAATTACTTCATGGAGAGTGTAGCAAATGTCTTGTCGCATCCAAAGTGTCCCATGAGTCCTCCATGAGATTCCTTCAAAAGGAGCTAACGAAGCGAAGACTCGGGAATGCAAAGTTTGTTAGCTCTCATAAGATATCCATCCTTTATGTAGTATCTTTCCCAAGAAGTGTGAGTCAAACACTTAGTATAAGGATTTGCAAAGAAAGGGTCATGCTCATACAAGTCTTTTATGTGCTCAAAACCAAACATTCAACTCAAGTTGGGTAAAAAGCATGCATTTGCGGGAAAGCGCATCCGCCACAACATTTTCTTTGCCTTTGATGTATTTGATGACATAGGGAAAAGACTCAATGAACTCACTCCACTTAGCATGACGCTTGTTCAACTTAGTTTGACCCTTGAGATACTTGAGTGTCTCATGGCCCGTATGAAGAATGAATTCATGAGGGCGAAGATAGTGTTCCCAAACACGCAAAACTCTCACCAAGGCATAGAGCTCATTATCATAAATGCGGTAGTTAAGTTGCGCTCCGGATAGCTTCTCGCTAAAGTATGCAATCGGGCCCTTTTGTTGCATTAACACGCCTCCTATGCCAGTACCACTAGCATCACAATGAATCTCGAAAGGTTTGTCAAAGTTTGGTAGGGCAAGAAGTGGTGCGTGGGTAAGAAAGGATTTTAACTCATTGAACGCGGTGTCTTGCGAAGGACCCCAAATAAAGGGTGCATTCTTCTTGCGCAAGGCCTGTAGAGGCATAGCAATTGTGCTAAAGTCCGTCACAAAACATCGATAGAAACCGGCTAAACCAAGAAAACTACGCACTTGTTGGAGATTCGTTGGTTGAGGCCAAGTATTAATTTCTTCAATTTTAGTTTCATCAACATGAACATCTTTTGAAGAAACGACAAATCCTAGGAAAATGACCTTGTCAACGCCAAAAGTGCATTTATCCATGTTAGCATATAAGCGTTCTTTCCGAAGGGTTTCCAAAACCATACGGATGTGTGTCACATGGTCCTCAAGCGACTTGCTAAAAACGACGATGTCATCAAAGTAAACCACTACAAATACGCCTATGTAAGGTCGGAGAACGAAATGCATAAGATGCATAAATTAGCCGGGCGCCTCCGATAAGCCCATAGGCATGACCAACCACTCATATAACCCAAACTTGGTTTTGAAAGCCGTTTTCCACTCATCACCCTCTTGAATGCGAATTTGGTAATAGCCACTTTTAAGATCAATTTTTGAAAAGATGGTAGCACCACATAATTCGTCAAGCATGTCATCTAAACGTGGGATAGGGTGACGGTATCTAACGGTGATAGCATTTATCGGACGAAAATCGGAGCACATGCTAAAACTTCCATCTTTCTTAGGCACGAGAATAACCGGAACAACACAAGGGCTTAAGCTTTCACGTACATGACTTTTGTCGATGAGTTGTTGCACTTTCTGTTGTATCTCCTTTGTTTCCTCGGGGTTGACGCGGTAAGGAGCCTCGGTCGGAAGTGGTGCGCCGGGTATGAGGTCGATGCGGTGTTTTATGCCATGAGTGGAGGTAGACCTGGTGGTAGCTCATCGGGAAAGACGTCCGAGAATTCCGGCAACAATTGAGACAACACTAAAGGTAGAGGTGGTGAAGTGTTAGTAGGTTTTGCTTCTCCTTTGCATAAAGCACAAGGTGAAAGATACTCGAGGGGTTCTCCCACACTTATCTCACACACCAAAAGTGAGATGTGAGAAGTGTGTGAGAAACCATCGAGCGTCTTTCACCTTGTGCTTTTATGCAAAGGGGAAGCCAAACCTACTAACACTTCACCACCTCTACCTTTAGTGTTGTCTAAATTGTTGGAGGAATTCTCGGACGTCTTTCCCGATGAGCTACCTCTGGGTCTACCTCCACGTCTACCTCCACTTCGTGGAATCGAACACCGCATCAACCTCATACCCGGCGCACCACTTCCGAACAAGGCTCCTTACCGCGTCAACCCCGAGGAATCCAAGGAGATACAATGGCAAGTACAACAACTCATCGACAAAGGTCATGTACGTGAAAGCTTGAGCCCTTGTGCCATTCCGGTTATTCTCGTGCCTAAGAAAGATGGAAGTATTCGAATGTGCTCCGATAGTCGCCCGATAAATGCTATCACCATTAGATACCATCACACTATTCCACGCTTAGACGACATGCTTGATTAATTATGTGGTGCCACCATCTTTTCGAAAATTGATCTTAAAAGTGGTTATTACCAAATTCGCATTGAAGAGGGTGTTGAGTGGAAAACGTCTTACAAAACCATGTTTGGGTTATATGAGTGGTTGGTCAAGCCAATGGGTTTATCAGAAGTGCTCGGTTCATTTATGCGACTCGTGCATTTTGTTCTCCGACCCTACATAGGCATCTTTGTAGTGGTTTACTTTGATGACATACTCGTTTTTAGCAAGTCACTTGAGGACCATGTGACACACATCCGTATGGTTTTACAAACCCTTCGGGAAGAGCGCTTATATGCTAACATGGAGAAATGCACTTTTGGCGTTGACAAGGTCGTTTTCTTAGGATTTGTCGTTTCTTCCAAAGGTGTTCACGTTGATGAAACTAAAATTGAAGCAATTAAAACTTGGCCACAACCATAGAATCTTCAACAAGTGGGTAGCTTTCTTGGTTTAGCCGGTTTCTATCGACGTTTTGTGAAGGACTTTAGCACCATTGCTATGCTTCTACATGCCTTGAGCAAGAAGAACGCGCCCTTCATTTGGGGTCCTTCGCAAGACACCGCATTCAATGAGCTAAAAAGCTTGCTTACACACGCACCACTTCTTGCCCTACCAAACTTTGACAAACCGTTTGAGATTCACTGTGACGCTAGCGGTACAGGCATAGGTGGCGTGCTAATGCAAGAAAAATGCCCAATAGCGTACTTTAGCGAGAAGCTATCCGGAGCGCAACTTAACTACCCCATATATGATAAAGAGCTCTATGCCTTGGTGAGAGTTTTGCGTGTTTGGGAACATTATCTTAGACTTCTTGAATTCATTCTTCACACGGACCATGAGACGCTCAAGTATCTCAAGGGGCAAACTAAGTTGAACAAGCGTCATGCTAAGTGGAGTGAGTTCATTGAGTCTTTTCCCTATGTTATCAAATACATCAAAGGCAAAGAGAATGTTGTGGCGGATGCGCTTTCCCGCAAATGCATGCTCGTTACACTACTAGAGTTGAATGTTATTGGCTTTCAGCACATCAAAGATTTATATGAGCATGATCCTTTCTTTGCACATCCTTATGCTAAGTGTTTGACTCACACTTCTTGGGAACGTTACTACATAAAGGACGGATATCTTATGAGAGCTAACAAACTTTGCATTTCCGAGTCTTCGCTTCGTTTGCTCCTTTTGTACGAATCTCATGGAGGAGGACTCATGGGACACTTTGGATGCGACAAGACATTTGCTACACTCTCCATGAAGTAATTTTGGCCCAAGATGCTCCGTGACGTCTCACGACTAACCAACAGATACTCTACATGTCGCAAAGCTAAGTCAAAAGCTCAATTTCATGGTCTTTACATGCCACTTCCTATTCCATACCATCCATGGGAAGACATAAGCATGGACTTTATACTTGGATTGCCTAGGACTCAAAATGGCAAAGATTCCGTGTTTGTTGTCGTGGATAGATTCTCTAAAATGGCTCATTTCATTCCTTGTAACAAGATCGACGATGCTTCACATGTTGCAAATCTCTTTTGTAGGGAAATCATTCGTCTACATGGAGTACCCAAGATGATCGTGTCGGACTGGGACGTCAAGTTCTTGAGCTACTTTTGGAAGACTCTATGCGCCAAACTCGGCATCAAACTCCTCTTCTCTTCGGCATATCATCCACCAACCGACGGCCAAACGGAGGTGACGAACCGCACGCTTTCGATGCTTCTTCGCGTGTTGATCAAGAAGAACATCAAGGAATGGGAGCAATGCTTGCCCATCGCCGAGTACTCCTACAACCGCGCAAGACATTCGACTACCAGCAAGTCCCTTTCGAGGTCGTCTACGGCTTCAACCCGTTGTCCCCATTGGACATCCTACCTCTACCTCTACAAGAGTGCATCAACTTGGACGCAAGTGCACGAGCAAGCTATCTCAACAAGGTGCATGAAGATACAAGGGCAACGATCGAGCGACAAGTACATCGCGTCACCACCAAGCTAAACATCAACAGGGCACCAGTGGTGTTCCAACCGGGAGATCTCGTATGGCTTCATCTTCGAAAGGACCGCTTCCCCAATGAACGCAAGTCCAAACTACTACCTCGAGCCAACGGACCTTTCAAGGTGCTAGCACGCTACAACAACAACGCCTACAAGATCGATATTCCACGAGACAAGTACAACGTGAGCAATACCTTCAACATCAAGGACCTATCTCCTGTCCATGGTGATGAAGATTTTGATCCGAGGTCGGATCTTTCCCAAGGGAGGGGAGATGATGCGGAGCATCCCAAGGTCATCCCCATGGACCTACCCTCGACTCGCCAAGCGCCCAAAGGACCAATGTCACGAGCCCGTGCAAGAGCTCTCGAAGCCGAGGTGAACTTGCTCGTTTATCAATTTCCTCTCGAGTCACATGGGACATGGATTCTACCCTGATCGAAAACTCTATGCATACTCAGGTACGTGGATGAAGGCCATGAGACAGCTCTGCACAGTGGACAAGGCGGCGGGATCGACAAGTGCTTGGAACAAGAAGAAGGGCGGCTGAAGACGCTATAGGAACCGGACGTCCGACCCCTACCGGACGACCGATCACTCCCAGGCACCGGACGTCCGACGTTCACCGGACGACTGGCGACTCCCAGACGACCGGACGACCAGAAGACACCGGACGTTCGTGACACTGACTACAGAACGTAATTAGTGGAGATCCGAGGATTACCGGATGTCCGATCCATCCCGAGCCACCGGACGTCCAATGACCCAGCGGACGTCCGACCGGACGGCGTCACCCCATGTAATATATACTCGTTGACTTCCTTCGTCCGAGGTAGCTTTTGGATAGCTCATCATAGACCTTAGTGGTTCCTCTCCTATGAGACCGCGGTATCCTCGGAGAAGATCCACCGGATTCAAGACGTCCTTCACGGGGAAGAACATCAAGACCTCCTCACGGAGATGACTACAGCCACTTGTATCGTCCTTAGTTGATCGTGTATCACACTTTGTGTACCCAGATCTAGCATTCGTGTGACCTAAACGTGTTGATTTGAGTGTTTCCTTCTTGTCCCTCTTGTGTTTACCCCTCGTGTACATCGTGTTCATCCTTGGGATTCCTCCTCTTCGTGAAAGATCAGCCTAGAACGGGTTGACCCTGCATCAGGTTAGCTTTGTGATAGCTCATCATAGACCTTTGTGGTTCCTCTCCTACGAGACCGCGGCCTCCTCGGAGAAGATCCACAGGATTCAAGACCTCCTTCAGGGAGAAGAACATCAAGACCTCCTCACGGAGATGACTACCGCCACTTGTATCGTCCATAGTTGATCGTGTATCGCACTTTGTGTACCTGAATCTAGCATTTGTGTGACCAAAGCGTATTGATTTGAGTGTTTCCTTCTTGTCCTTCTTGTGTTTTCCCTCATGCCTCACGTGGATCCCTCCTTTTCATGAAAGATCGGCCATCTAGGGTTCCACCCTACATCATTATGGTATCATGAGCCAAGGTTGATCACGAATTTGGAGCCCCACACTTTGTTTTCTAGCTTGTTTTTGTTGTGTTCTTCCCAAATTTTGAAAATTCCCCACCAAAAATAGCCCCAATTTTTTTGTGATCTGTTGATTTGACAAGATTTTGTTGAATTTGTTCCATGGATTTGCTGTGCCATGAGTGGATCTAGCTTTTCCCCCTCCTTGTCCCCAATTTTTATCCGCAAAATCCGACGAATTTTGGCCCCGGAAGTCACCGTGTGCAAGGTGTTCATCACGGCTCCAGGCACTCCGGACATCTGGCCCGTGCCCCAGACATCCGGCCTGGCCCGGACATCCGGCCCCCCGTAGCCAAAAATCCGCCATCCACACCACCTTGCACTTAACCCCGCCATTTTCGTTCGGTATCCCACCAAACCTTCCGCATACCACCACCACTTCCGCAAAAACCACCATCGTTTCACCGCTACGATTTTGACAATTTTGGCTCACTTTGCCTTGGATACTTGAGTTGTGGTTTCACTATTTCCTTGGATGTTTAGGCTACCTTGGAACGACAAGACTTCGACACCACCACCCTCACCCTCGGCAAGGACGGTAACATCGACGACACCTTGTTCATTCTACCTTACAATTGCATTGTCACCCTATGGACCATCTTTGCGTAGCTTTCCCATTGAGACTAGCCATTTGAGTATTGCCGGGCCACGAAACTTGTGCACATTAGTGATAGTCATAGATATTGGATACTACATCATCATATCTCCGTGTGACACAAGAGTGTCCTGCATACACAATAGCTACCTTGATCCGAGAAGCATGCATACGTGACCAAAGAAATAGCTCACAAGCTTATAAGCAAAAGAAAAATAGCATCATACACCTTGCATCAAAAGAGATCATATGAAATAGCAATACATCATCTTGTGCTCAAGCATCAGCACATCATACACTCATAGTATACTTGTGATAGAAAGTCGTTACGTTTTGCCTCTTATAGGTTGTGCACAAGTGCGTATCCGCCTATTAAGCAATTGGTTAGCGTCTCTCTAGTGTTGTGCAACACGAGCATTTTCTGTGGATTCCACATTTTCGCTGACCCTTGGTAGCACAACCACATTTATCTATCCGTGTGTGTGTTCCGTGTGCTACTTCTTGCTTGTGATCTACTTGTTGCATGAGCAAACTGTGAACCATTTTCAACATCTTTGAGTCACTTTGACAATTGCATTGAATTTGTGACACCATCCTAACCAAGCTCCTCTCATAGCTTTACTTGTGTAGGTGTGAGAATCGACAAGAAGTGGTACCAATAGTGCTATTTCCGGGTTACATTATTGAGTGATCATTGATCCATTTTCAACTCCGGCCAAGGTACAATTAGTATTGTCTTCTCCTTTCTCCCACTCACACTCTTGCTTGGAATGATGGATAGGCCAAGTACTTCCTCGAACCCGATCTTCGATGATCCTCAAGAACAAAACAACTACGTCACCAAACTATATCTCTTCGGTGTCCAACGAGCTCTACATCAAGAAAGTGAAGCTATGCGAGAGCACATTGAGCAAGTCGCCGCCGATGCGCGATAATTTGAAGCAAGGAGAAGAGAACAATTCGACATCATCTACACCAACATGTCTACTCAATTCGACGAGCTACGGACTTTGATAGTCAACCGAAGTTCTTCTTCCACATCTTCTCAAAGACGAAGCCGCTCAAGTCGCCACACTGACTCCACGGATGGCTCAAGTACCCCTACATCAAACACTCTTCGTCAAGCCGCACGTCAAGCTCGACATGACAATCGGAACCCACTTCATGACAAGATCCCCCAAGAGCTATTTGAAGAGCAAGAAAGTCGACATCGTCAAAACCAAGCTACACTTGACCAAGCGCAAGAACGGCAACGACTACGCGAACAACAACAAGAGCGAGCATGTCAATACCAAGAAGAACAAGATGCCGAGGCTAATCATCAAGCACAACAACGCCGAGAAGCTCAAGCTCTTGAGGCGCAACGAGCATTACGTGATTCACATCGCAATGTGGCAACTTGAAATTGACATACTCATCAAGAAGAGGATTTCCTTCGCGATGAGATACAAGAGAGGCGCCACCAAGCACGCAGGCAAGAAGAAGTTCCGCCTCAAGCGCGACAAGAGTAACAAACTCAACAAGAACCACAAGCTCAGCAAGTACACCATGACAATGGACATCTACTACGCCAAGAGCAACACAAGATTGACAATCATCCAAATCAAGAACGCCCTCACAATAGGCAAACAAACAATTAAGAGCATCGCTATGGCAAGCTTAAGTTCACCATGCCAAAGTTTTCCGGAAGCATTGACCCCGAAGACTACCTTTCATGGGCATTGAAGGTTGACAAGATCTTTCGCCTTCACAACTTCAATGAAGAGAAGAAAATTTCTATGGCCTCCCTTGAGTTCCAAGACTATGTTCTCATTTGGTGAGAGCAAATCATAGAGAGAAGGGAAGCAAAAGGCGAACCTCCTATCACTACTTGGGCTCAAATGAAGGAAGTCATGAGAGCACGCTTTGTGCCAATACACTACAACCGTGACTTATTCAAGAAGTTGCAACTACTCAAGCAAACGATGGCAAGATTATTGAATGGACTCAACTATCCTATCAACAAGATTGCGGACTTTCAACCCTACACGACCCTCCTTGAGCTAGTACACCAAGCAACCAAAGCGGAGCAACATGTTCAAGAGGACTACAAGTACTCCAAGTTCACCTCCAAGAACTTTGGCTCCTACAACCAAGCTTCAACGACTTCGGCTACTCCTACCTCTACCAAGCCATCTACAAACTACGGTGACAAGTCAAGCTATAAGAATGCGACTACATCAAGTTGTCCACCTTCTACGAACAACTTCAAGCCAAGAACTTCATCATCTACAACTCCAACCGAGGACAACTCCAAGACGAGTTCCATCAAATGTTTCAAGTGCCAAGGGTGAGGCCACAAGTCATTTGAGTGCAAGACCGTTCATACCTTGATCATCAATGATGACGGATCCTATGACTCAATGAGCGACGATGAGATGTAAGCCCTTGAGCATGTAGCTATTCATCGACTAGTGAATGAAGATGAAGACCATCAAGTGTTTTGCGACAATGACTCGAGTCCCAATCTCGTTGTCTCCAAGGTCTTGACACTCCAACATCAACAAGATGATGACCAACGATGTCAAATTTTCCATACCAAGGCCGACATCAATGGACGCTCCGTCAAGGTTATCATCGATGGAGCAAGTTGTCATAACTTAGCAAGCGAAGAGCTATGTGACAAGCTCCAATTGGTCAAGACGAATCACCCTCATCCCTACAAGGTCCAATGGCTTAACGACACCGGCATTCTTTGGGTCGAGCATACTGTGCAAGTCTCCTTCAAGATAGGCGCCTACGAGGACACAATTGAGTGCGATGTGGCCCTATGTCCGTGTGCCACCTTCTACTTGGACGACCATGGCAATACGATTGTGGAGTCACACACAATGGACGGACCAACAACTATAGCTTCAAGATGAAGGGCAAGGAATTCGTGCTACGTCCAATGTCACCAAGTCAAGTAGCCACCGACAAACATTTACCTACCAACCATCATGGAGAGAATGGTGAGCGAGTGAACCACCAGAAGGAGAGCGAGAGACTCCACGATGAGTGACAAGAAACAACTAGTGTTATTCGCCACCAAAAGTGAGATGCGAGAAGTGTGTGAGAACCCATCGAGTGTCTTTTACCTTGTGCTTTTATGCAAAGGGGAAGCCAAACCTACTAACACTTCACCACCTCTACCTTTAGTGTTGTCTCAATTATTGCAGGAATTCGCAGATGTCTTTCCCGATGAGCTACCTCCGGGTCTACCTCCACTTCGCGGAATTGCACCGCATCGACCTCATACCCGGCGCACCACTTCCAAACGAGGCTCCTTACCGCGTCAACCCCGAGGAAACCAAGGAGATACAACGGCAAGTGCAACAACTCATCGACAATGGTCATGTACGTGAAAGCTTAAGCCCTTGTGCCATTCCGGTTATTCTCGTGCCTAAGAAAGATGGAAGTTTGCGCATGTGCTCCGATTGTCGCCCGATTAATGCTATCACCGTTAGATACCGTTATACTATCCCATTCTTAGACGACATGCTTGATGAATTGTGTGGTGCCATCATCTTTTCGAAAATTGATCTTAAAAGTGGCTACTACCAAATTCGCATTCAAGAGGGTGATGAGTGGAAAACGGATTTCAAAATCAAGTTTGGGTTATATGAGTGGTTGGTCATGCCAATGGGTTTATCGGAAGCGCCAGGTTCATTTATAAGTCTCATGCATTTTGTTCTCCGACCCTACATAGGCATCTTGGTAGTGGTTTACTTTGATGACATCCTCGTTTTTAGCAAGTCGCTTGAGGACCATGTGACACACATCCGTATAGTTTTACAAACCCTTCGGAAAGAGCACTTATATGCTAACATGGAAAAATGCACTTTTGGAGTTGACAAGGTCGTCTTCCTAGGATTTGTCGTTTCTTCACAAGGTGTCCACGCTGATGAAACTAAAATTAAAGCAATTAAAACTTTGCCACAACCAACGAATCTCCTACAAGTGCGTAGCTTTCTTAGTTTAGCCGGTTTCTACCGAAGTTTTGTGAAGGACTTTAGCACTATTGCTATGCCTCTACATGCCTTGAGCAAGAAGAACGCACCATTCATTTGGGGTCCTTCGCAAGACACCGCGTTCAATGAGCTAAAAAGATTGCTTACCCACGCACCACTTCTTGCCCTACCGAACTTTGACAAACCGTTTGAGATCCATTGTGACGCTAGCTGCACCAGCATAGGTAGCGTGCTAATGCAAGAAAAGCGCCAAATTGCGTACTTTAGCGAGAAGCTATCAGGAGCGCAACTTAACTACCCCGTCTATGATAAATAGCTCTATGCCTTGGTGAGAGTTTTACGTGTTTGGGAACATTACCTTAGACCTCATGAATTCATTCTTCATACGGACCATGAGACTCTCAAGTATCTCAAGGGTCAAACTAAGTTAAACAAGCGTCATGCTAAATGGAGTGAGTTCATTGAGTATTTTCCCTATGTCATCAAGTACATCAACGACAAAGAAAATGTTGTGGCGGCTGCACTTTCTCGCAAATGCATGCTTGTTACACAACTTGAGTTGAATGTTATTGGCTTTGAGCACATAAAAGATTTATATGAGCATGATCCTTTCTTTGCACATCCTTATGCTAAGTGTTTGACTCACACTTCTTGGGACCGCTACTACATAAAGGATGGATATCTTATGAGAGCTAACAAACTTTGCATTCCTGAGTCTTCGCTTCGTTTGCTCCTTTTGCAGGAATCTCATGGAGGAGGACTCATGGGACACTTTGAACACGACAAGACATTTGCTACGCTCTCAAAGAACTACTTTTGGCCTAAGATGCTACGTGACGTCTCACGCCTCACCAACCGATGTTCTAGATGTCGCAAAGCTAAGCCAAACGCTCAATCTCATGGTCTTTACATGCCTCTTCCCATTCCATATCATCCATGGGTAGACATAAGCATGGACTTTGTACTTGGATTGCCCAGGACTCAAAATGGAAAGGATTCCGTGTTTGTTGTCGTGGATAGATTTTCTAAAATGGCTCATTTCATTCCTTGTAACAAGATCGACGATGCTTCACATGTTGCAAATCTCTTTTCTAGTGAAATCATTCGTCTACATGGAGTACCCAAGACGATCGTGTCGGACCGGGACGTCAAGTTATTGAGCTACTTTTGGAAGACTCTATGCGCCAAACTTGGCATCAAGCTCCTCTTCTCTTCGGCATATCATCAACAAACCGACGGCCAAACGGAGGTGACGAACCGCACACTTTCGACGCTTCTTCGCGTGTTGATCAAGAAGAACATCAAGGAATGGGAGCAATGCTTGCCCATCGCCGAGTACGCCTACAACTGTGCAAGACATTCGACTACCGGCAAGTCCCCTTTCGAGGTCGTCTACGGCTTCAACCCGTTGTCTCCTTTGGACATCCTACCTCTACCTCTACAAGAGGGCATCAACATGGACGCAAGTGCATGAGCAAGCTATCTTAAGAAGGTGCATGAAGATACAAGGGCAATGATCGAGCGACAAGTCGATCACCTCACCACCAAGATCAACGTCAACAAGGCACAAATGGTGTTCCAACCGGGGGATCTGGTTTGGCTTCATCTTCGCAAGGACCGTTTCCCACACGAGCGCAAGTCCAAACTCCTACCTCGCGCCGACGGACCCTTCAAGGTGCTAGCACGCTACAACAACAACGCATACAAGATTGACATCCCATGAGACAAGTACAACGTGAGCGATGCCTTCAAAGTTAAGGATCTATCCCCTTTCCATGGTGATGAAGATTTCGATGCGAGGTCGGATCTTTCCCAAGGGAGGGGAGATGATGCGGAGCATCCCAAGGTCATCCCCATGGACCCTCCTTCGCCTCACCAAGTGCCCCAAGGACCAATGACATGTGCTCATGCTAGAGCTCTCGAGACCGAGGTGACATCTCTCCTAGTCCAACTTCCATATGAATCTTGCGAGACATGGCTACTACCTCAGAAGGATGTGTTTTGTGTGCTCAGGTATCAAGAAGACCCCATCGGAGAAGTTGATGAAGATGGACAAGCCCCCAAGATCACGGACGAAGCATGGCATTAAGAGAAGCTGAAGAAAGCTCCAGGCCCCGGACATCCGGCCCCCTGGCCCGGACATCCGGCCCCTAGACCTACAGCTACACAAGAGTCCCTGCAGCTGAAGCTACATGCCCCGGACATCCGGCCAGGCCCCAGACATCCGGCCCGGCAGGGCCCGGACATCCGGCCTTGAGCCCGGAAACCCGGCGCCACCCCACAGAAGCCACCCGAGACTCGGCCCCGCTAGCCCGGACATCAGGAAAAATGCCCGGACATCCGGCGCCTCGCCAAATCCCGGACATCCGGCCCGACGCCCGGACGTCCGGCCCTGCCTGTGCGCAGCCACTTGGGTTTCGACCCGTGTATCCCTATTCCGCCCCTAGACTATAAGTAGTCCTTCCCCTCCATCTTTTTAGGGTTAGCTTTGTGATAGCTCATCATAGACCTTTGTGGTTCCTCTCCTGCGAGACCGCGGCCTCCTCGGAGAAGATCCACCGGATTCAAGACCTCCTTCACGGAGAAGAACATCAAGACCTCCTCACGGAGATGACTACCGCCAATTGTATCGTCGTTAGTTGATCGTGTATCGTGTATCGCACTTTGTGTACCCGGATCTAGCATTTGTGTGACCAAAACGTGTTGATTTGAGTGTTTCTTTCTTGTCCCTCTTGTGCTTTCCCTCGTGCATCACGTGGATCCCTCCTTTTCGTGAAAGATCGGCCATCTAGGGTTCCACCCTACATGTTGGTGTTGATGATGTCGAATTGCTATGTACGTGCTTCAAATTTTCGCGCGTCGGCGGCAACTTTGTCAATGCGCTCTTGAATAGCTTGATTCTCTTGATGTAAAGCTCGTTGGACACCGAAGAGATGTAGTTTGGTGACGTAGTTGTTCGATTCTTGAGGATCATCGAAGAGCGGGTTCGTAGATGTACTTGGCCTATCCATCATCACAAGCAAGAATGTGAGTGGGAGAAAGGAGAAGACAATACCAAAGTACCTTGACCGAAGTTGAAAATGGATCAATGATCACTCAGTATTGTAACCCGGAAATAGCACTATTGGTACCACTTCTTGTCGATTCTCACACCTACACAAGTAAAGCTTTGAGAGGAGCTTGGTTAGGATGGTGGCACAAATTCAATGCAATTTTCAAAGTGACTCAATGATGTTGAAAATGATTCACAATTTGCTCATGCAACAAGTAGATCATAAGCAATAGGTAGCACACAGAACACACACACTGATAGATAAACGTGGTTGTGCAACCAAAGGTGAGCGAAAATGTGGAATCCACAGAAAATGCTCTTGTTGCACAACACTAGAGAGACGCTAACTGATTTCTTAATAGGCTGATATGCACTTGTGCACGACCTATAAGAGGCGAAACGTAACGACTTCCTATCACAATTATACTATGAGTGTATGATGTGCCGATGCTTGAGCACAAGATGATGTATTGCTATCTCATATGATCTCTTTTGGTGCAAGGCATATTATGCTATTTTTCTTTTGCTTATAAGCTTTGGGTGGCTCTTTTGCTTAAAACCTTGTGAGCTCTTTCTTTGGCCACTTATGCATGCTTCTCGGATCAAGATAGCTATTGTGTATGCGGGATACTCTTGTGTCACACGGAGATATGATGATGTAGTATGCAATATCTATGACTATCACTAATGTGCACAAGTGTCGTGGCCCGGCAATACTCAAATGTCTAGTCTCGAAGGGAAAGCTACGCAAAAATGGTCTATAGGGTGATAATGCAATTGCAATGTAGGATGAACAAGGTGTCGTTGATGTCACCATCCTTGCCGAGGGTGAGCGGTGGTGTTGTCGAAGTCATTCCGTTCCAAGGTAGCCTAAACATCCAAGGAAATGGTGAAAGCACAAATCAAGTATCCAAGGCAAAGTGAGACAAAATAGTCAAAATTGTAGCGGTTAAGCGATGGTGGTTGCGGAAGTGGTCGTGGTATGCGGAAGGTTTGGTGGGATACCGAACAAAAATGGCGGGGACTAAGTGCCAAGTGGTGTGGATGGGAGGGTTTTGACTGCGGGAGGCCAGATTTCCGAGCAAGAGGCCGGATGTCCGGGGTGCCCGAGGTCCTGATGAACTCCGTGGACCAAATGACTTCCGGGGCCAAATTTGTCGGATTTTGCGGATCAAATTGGGGAAAAACTGGGGAAAAGCTAGATTCACGCATGGCACAGCAAATCCATGGAAAAAATTCAACAAAATCTCATCAAATCAACAGATCACAAAAAAATTTGGGGCTATTTTTGGTGGGGAATTTTCGAATTTGGGATGGACACAACAAAAACATGCTAGAAAACTCGGGTAGGGGCTCCAATGTCGTGAGAAACTGTGGCTCTTGATAACATCTGATGCAGGGTCAACCCGATCCAGGCCGATCTTTCACGAAGAGGAGGGAAACCCACGATGAACACGAAGAACACAGTGGGAATACGGGGAAAAACACAAGAGGAACACTCAAATCATCACGAAGGTGGTCACACAAGTGCTAGATCCACGATACATAACGAGATACACGATCCATGATTAACAAAGGACGATACAAAGGTAGTCTTCTTCGGAAGGAGGTCTTGAGGGTATCCCGTAGGATCTTCTCCGTAGTGGAGGTCTTGAATCCGTGTGGATCTTCTCCGAAGAGGGGCCGCTGTCACTCTCGAGGAGATGAACAACTAGATGAGCAAAGCTCTAGGTATCAAATGAACTATCACCAAGCTAACCCTAGAAAATAGGAGGGGAAGGAGTATTTATAGTCTAGGGATCGGAAAAGGGATACATGGGTCGAAACCCAAGTGGTTGCGCGCAGGCAGGGCCGGATGTCCGGCGGTCGGGCCGGATGTCCAGGCATTGGAGAGGCGCCGGATGTCCGGGCATTTCGCCGGATGTCCGGGCTAACAGGGCCAAGTCTCGGTGTGCTTCTGTGGTGTGGCGCCGGATTTCCGGGCTCTAGGACAGATTTCCGGTCCTGCCGGGCTAGATGTCCGGGGCCTGGCCGGATGTCCGGGCCCTGTAGCTTCGGCTGCATGGGCTCTTCTGTTTATGCTGATCCAAGGGCCGGATGTCCGGGCCGTGGGGCCGGATGTCCAGGGCCTGGGATTTTCTTCAGCTTCCCTCGGTGCAATGCTTCATCTATGAACTTGTGGACTTGTCCATCTTCATGGACCTCTCCGGTGGAGTCTTCTTGATGCCTGAGCACCCAAAACACATCCATTTGAGGTAGTAGCCATGTCTCACATGATTCATATGGAAGTTGGACTAGGAGAGATGTCACCTCGGTCTCGAGAGCTCTAGCATGAGCACATTTCATTGGTCCTTGGGGCACTTGGTGAGGCGATGGTAGGTCCATGGGGATGACCTTCGGATGCTACGCATCAGTATACTACTTGACACTCCACTAGTGTGCATACATAGGTATTGTCGGAGCTTCACGGATGATGAGGAGGAGTGCAAGCGCCAAGGATCACCTACACCATCTGCGAGGGAAGATTGGAAGCGACGACGGAAGAAGATGGACATTGCTCCCAGGACCCAGACATTCGGCCCAAGGCCCCGGACATCTGGCCCCAGACGAGCCACCGGACATCCGGTCCCAGGCCGGAAATCCAGCATCCTTCACAGAAGCTCGACCGAGCCAGCCCGGACATCCGGCTCGCCCCGAAGCCTTGGAGATCCGCCCGCCATCCCGGACGTCCGGCACCTGCGCGTGCCTAACCGGGCGAAAGGCCCATGTATCCCTTTCCCTTCGCCCCCACTTGTACTATCACTATATATACTCTTCCCCCTCCTCTTTTCTAGGGTTAGCAAATGTGATAGCTCATTTTAGACTAGAGCTTTGCTCATCCATTACGGATCTACTCCACGAGAGAGACCGCGGCCCCTCTACGGAGAAGATCCACCTTGGATTCAAGACCCCTCAGAGCAAGATCCTTCACGGATGCAAGACCTCCTCTTGGAGATGAACTCTACCTTGTATCTTTCCCTTTGTTGTTCATGTACCTTGTGATCTTGTGTTTTTGATTGTCTAGTGGATGTGTGATTGGACTTATTCTTGAGTGTTTTCCCTTGTGATTTCTCCTTGTTCTTCCTCGTGTTCATCGTGTTCCTCGTGGGATCCCCTTCATTTCATGAAAGATCAGCCTAGATCGGGTTGACCCCGCATCACTCCTCTTCGCGGTATCAGGCACCGCGTCGACCTCATCCCCAGAGCACCTCTCCCTAACAAGGCACCTTACCACGTGAACCCCGCCGAAACCAAGGAGATCCAATGGCAAGTACAACAACTCATCGATAAAGGTCATGTACGTGAAAGCTTATGCCCTTGTGTCGTTCTAGTTATTCTCGTGCCTAAGAAAGATGAAAGTTTTCGCATGTGCTCCAATTGTCATCCGATAAATGCTATCATCGTTAGATACCGTCACCCTATTCCACGCTTAGATGACATGCTTGATGAATTATGTGGTGCTACCATCTTTTTAAAAATACATCTTAAAAGTGGCTATTACCAAATTCGCATTCAAGAGGGTGATGAGTGGAAAACAGATTTCAAAACCAAGTTCGGGTTATATGATTGGTTGGTCATGCCGATGGGCTTATCGGAAGCGCCCGGCTCTTTCATGCGTCTCATGCATTTCGTTCTCCGACTTATGGATCACATCACACACATCCGTATGGTTTTGCAAACACTTCAGAAAGAATGCCTCTATGCTAACATGGATAAGGTTGTTTTCCTAGGATTTGTCGTTTCTTCACAAGGTGTTCATGTGGATGAAACGAAAATTGAAGCAATTAAAACTTGGCCCCATCCAACGAATCTCCAAAAAGTGTGTAGCTTTCTTGGTTTAGCCAGTTTCGATCAACGTTTTGCGAAGGACTTTAGCACAATTGCAATGCCTCTACGCGCCTTGAGCAAGAAGAACGCACCCTTTATTTGGGGTCCTTCGCAAGACACCGCGTTCAATGAACTAAAAACCTTGCTTACCCGCGCACCACTTCCTGCCCTACCAAACTTTGACAAACCGTTTGAGATACATTGTGACGCTAGTGGTACCGGCATAGTAGTCGTGTTAATGCAAGAAAAGCGGCCGATTGCGTATTTTAGCGAAAAACTTTCCGGAGCGCAACTTAACTACCCCATCTATGACAAAGAGCTCTATGCTTTAGTGAGAGTTTTGCGTGTTTGGGAACACAATCTTCGACCTCATGAATTCATTCTTCACACGGACCATGAGACATTCAAGTATCTTAAGGGAGAAACTAAGTTGAACAAGCGTCATGCTAAGTGGAGTGAGTTCATAGAGTCTTTTCCCTATGTCATTAAGTACATCAAAGGCAAAGAGAATGTTGTAGCGGACGCGCTTTCTCGCAAATGCATGTTTGTTACCAAACTTGAGTTGAATATTATTGGCTTTGAGCACATAAAAGACTTGTATGAGCATGATCCTTTCTTTGCGAATCCTTATGCTAAATGTGTGCCGCACACTTCTTGGGAACGATACTATATCAATGATGGATATCTTATGAGAGCTAACAAACTTTGCATCCCGAATTCGTCTCTTCGTTTGCTCCTTTTGCAGGAATCTCATGGAGGAGGACTTACGGGACACTTTGGTTGCGACAAGACATTTGCGACACTCTCCAAAAACTATTATTGGCTCAAGATGTTCCGAGACATTACACGCTTCACCAACTGGTGCTCTACATGCTGCAAAGCTAAGTCCAAAGCTCAATCTCATGGTCTTTACATGCCACTTAATATTCCATACCAACCTTGAGAGGACATTAGCATGTTACTTAGGTTGCCTAGAACTCAAAATGGAAATGATTCCGTGTTTGTTGTTGTGGATAGATTTTCCAAAATGGCTCATTTCATTCCTTGTAAGAAGATAGACGATGCTTCACATGTGGCGAATCTTTTTTGTAGGGAAATCTTGCGCCTACATGGAGTGCCAAAGACAATCGTTTCGGACCGTGACGTCAAGTTCTTGAGCTACTTTTTGAAGACTCTATGCGCCAAACTCGGCATCAAGCTACTATTCTCTTCGGCATACCATCCACAAATAGACAGCCAAACGGAGATGAAGAATTGGACGCTAGCGACGCTTCTTCGTGTGTTGATCAAGAAGAACATCAAGGAATGGCAGCAATGCTTTCCCATCGCCGAGTAAGCCTACAACCGCGCAAGACACTCAACAACTGGAAAGTCCCCCTTCGAGATCGTCTATGGCTTCAACCCATTGTCCCCATTGGATATTCTTCCTCTACCTCTCCAATAGCGCACTAATATGGACGCAAGTGCACGAGAAAGTCATCTCAAGAAGATGCACGAAGATACAAGGGCAACGATCGAGCGCCAAGTACATAACCTCGCCACCAAGCTCAACGTCAACAAGACACCGATGGTGTTCGATCCGGGAGATCTCATATGGCTTCATATTTGCAAGGACCGCTTCCCCAACGAGCGCAAGTCCAAACTACTACCTCGCGACGATGGACCCTTAAAGGTGTTAGCACGCTACAAACAACAATGCCTACAAGATCGACTTTCCTCGCGACAAGTACAATGTGAGCGATACCTTCAACGTCAAGGATCTCTCTCCTTTCCATGGTGATGAAGATTTTGATCCGAGGTTGGATCTTTCCCAAGGGAGGGGAGATTATGTGGAGCATCCTTCAGTCATTCTCGTGGACTCATCTCCCCAAGTGCTTAGTGGACAGATGACACGATTTCGTGCAAGAGCACTTGAAACCGAGGTTAACTCTCTCCTTGTTGAATTCCCATTTGATAACCTTGAGACATGGCTACTACCTCAAACAGAGACACTTTGTATGCTTAGGTGTCAAGGAGAAGTTACGGTGCATGACGGACGCCAAGAGCGTGGAGGGAAATCTACCGAGCCCGGGAACACCGGTACTACCGGCCAACTACCGCCCGGCCGGTAAAACCGGTCAACTACCACTCAACCTTCTGTGATCAAGGGGCACAAGGCCGGTACAAGCCCGGTACTTACCACAACGGTGACAATACCAGTACAACCGCCCCAACCACCGATACAACCGCTGAACTTCCTCCGTGGACAGCCCTAGGAACCGGTGCATGAGCTCCCAGCGGTACAACCGCCCCCTCCATCGGTACAACCAGCCCGCCTGCATGCAGCGAAGCGGGTTTTGACCCTTGTATCCCCCAACTTACCCCTTGGACTACAAATAGACTTCCTTCTCCTCCTTTCAAGGGACAGCATTGTGATAGCTCATTTAGACTAGATCTTTGCTCATTGGCCTAGTGGTTCTACTCCTTCGAGAGACCGTGGCTCCTCTACAGAGAAGATCCACACCGAATTCAAGACCGCATCACGGAGAAGACCATCAAGACCTCCTCACAGAGAAGACCATCAAGACCTCCTCACAGAGAAGACTACCTTTTGTATCGTCCTTTATTGTGTTTGGATCGTTATGGTACTCGTGTTTGTGTATCGATCTAGCATATGTATGATTGTTATCATCGTTCTCTTGTGTTCTACCCCGTGATTTCTCCTCGTGTTCTTCGTGTTCTTCGTGGGATCCCCTCCATTTTGTGAAAGATCGGACCCCTAGGGTTCCACCCAACATCACATAGCATATATCCACTATTTGCTCACATGACATGATTGCCATGAGTTCCTCTAGTGTGTTGCATCTTCGCGCCACTAGCTTGCATGACATGATTGATTTGCTTGCTTCGTGTATTGCATCACCGATGATTCATACTTGCTCATTTCATGCGGTTAATGACAACCATTGCCATGCTTCACACTTGATTGCTATTGCTTCTTGTCATATATTTCCACATGTTGCCTCTCTCATGCTATCTAATATTCCATGTATTGAGTGCAACCATGATTTTAGTCTTGTTAATGAGTTTGCCCCCATAGCATTCTCGAATTTATTTGGAGATTTTGACATATTTCTTGTGAAGCATGCATGTCTTACCTCTTTGCACCATATGCCTAGTGCCATGAATATAGCCATTGTTGCATCATATTATTCATGCACTTTCGCTCCTAATGGTTATGTGCAAGAGAAGAGAACCATCATGATGGATGATGTGTTTATCTACCATGCGCATACATTCTTTGTTTTGTTGTGTGCATGTGTAGGATACGTGGACTTCGTGTCGACTTCCACTTCACGTGAGTTTACCATTCGAGCTCTTGAGAGAGAACCACCTTCTACCACGACGACTCAACATCGCACTTGCTTGTGCTTCGGCATTGTGAAGGACGCACAAGAACATGCTTTCAAGGTGATATCCTTCTGTTTCGAGAACCCCCAAACCATGAGCATGAATATTGTGGATCATTCTACATGTGTTGCTTGCACCAAGAGACTTCTTGGTCATCTAGGACCACTTGATTGCACACATGTTAGAGATCTTGCTTCGACTTGCCATTGCCACATTGTCATGCTTCATGATATATATGCCTTGTGTGTTGCATATGACTTGTGGATTACTTGCCATTATATTATGCTTGGTTGCACCAATGTGTTTCCCTCACATATGTCATGTCCCATTTCTTGTACCATGATTAACTTGATTGCCTCACACATGTTGAGCAATTGCTCTTTCCATTGTGTTGAGCGCCACACGATTTTCACTACACCCTATGCACGTTATGCTTGGATTGTCTTGCACTTGACTCATGTGCTTAGACACTTCATTTTACTTGGTGTTGTGAATGATTCTTACGCCTACCATGGACCTTTCATTGAGCGGTCTATGCATTCTTTCTATGACCATGAGGTAGGTGCTTATTCTCTTGTCACACATATTTGCATCACTACCACCCAATTGCATACTTAACCCCAATATATCTTTTCTTGTGCTTAATTGATGTGCTTACATGCCATGCGTGAATCATCTCCTTTACACCTGCTCACTTGACCCCTTTGAGGATGGTATACTACTTGACACTTGTTCCATGTGCATGCATAGGTATTGCCGGAGATTCACCATTGACGAGGAGTGCAAGCACAAGATCACACCTACATCATCCCCGACGGAGGCATGGAAGAGAAGACGGAAGAAAGGAGAAGAAGAAGACGGAGCGGCTGTTGGAGACAGGATGGACATCCGGACCACTGTCCGGATCATTCGGGCCATCACCCGGATCATCCGGGTAACCGTGTCGAAGACACCCGAAGCTTCACCGTGAAGCTGGATCATCCGGTCCTGCTCCCCGATCATCCGGGCCGCCATCGCCCTGATCATCCAGACCCCCACCAGGATCATCTGGCCCTGCCTGCGTGCAATGTATCGGGCCGAGGCCCATGTACCTGTTTCGCCCCTCACTTACCCCTCCGTGGCCCTAGACAATATACTCCTCCACCTCCACCATTTTAGGGTTAGCAAATATGTTAGCTCATTTGTATGTGAGATTTTCTCCTACCTTCTCCTCTTGAGAGGGAGTTCTTCATTTGCCTCCAGGAAAAATACCTTCATGGTCAGGTTGATTGTGCTCCGGTATGGTCAATAACCTCTCGGAGTTGGTTTAGCGATTGCTAAGGCGCGACGTCCTCACACGTTCATAGTCGGATCATCAAAGTCGACTTCCTCCAAAACGATAGCCACCATCTCATCGAAAGACGGGACACCTTTGCCTCTATCAAGTGGTATCATATTTCCAGGTTGCTCGGTGAGATTTTATAGTTTTTCGTAGATTACATCGAGTCTGTTCTTCATACCTACAGTCCATGAAAAAGCCAAAAAAATTAGGGTTAGTTCATCATATCCGAACCAGTCTGAGCCATTGCATAATCTTTTCCGTGTTTGCTTAGTTGAATTTGCGGTTGCCTCGTCGTGTCGAGTTGCTGGTCTTAGCATCTAGTTCTTTAGAGTTTCGAGTTCTGTTCACAGTTTGTCACACCGCCGCCGCACCATATTCATCGCTACTGCCATACCACCACCACTGTGATATCCCACCACTACTGCCATATACCACCATCGTCATCAACGCTACCATATACCACCATCGCATATCCATCACGCCAATCCAAGTCCACCTCCATCACAAATTCACCACCAGTCCCTGTTCCACCGCCTCGACATATATCCGCCACTAGTCCGAGTTCCACCAGATTCATCTCCGCCTCAGGTCCTAGTCCGAGTCTAGTATTTCCTGCTTTGTTTTCGATTTCCAGATCACGCGATACTTCAATCGTGACTAAGTCGGACTCCCCAAGTTCCGTGATACCTGTTGAAGAAAAATAGTTCCAGTTTTAAAAAAAAACTAAGTCTGGAAAATTCTTGCTAGGCAGTTTCTAGACCATTTGTAGACTTTTTTGAAAAAAAATATTGTTGTGGAGGATAAAAAAGAGGAAAAAAGTGAAAAAAAATTAAAAAAATTCAGTGTGTGCTCCTCCCTTGTTTACGCGCAGCGCCGTGATTTTGTCAGTGCTCTAGGCTCACGTCTCTAGTACGGTCTAGCCTAGGGCCGGCACAGTACCGTCGTTGAACGTTTATTCACCTTTGCATCTCTGAATTGATTATTGCTGACATTTTTGCTACCATATCATAAGCCTTCCCAGCCCCACATACATCTACATCCTGCATTTGACACCACCTGGCAATCGCTTTGTCCATGCTTTGAGAGTTTTGACTACAACAGTTGTCGATCACCACCTGCTACTAGGTAAGAACTGGTATGAATTTGAGATTTGCCTGACGGATTTGTGACGCCCCACCACCACCATTTTCTAGTAGTTTGTAGGACCATATTTGTTTCTATTGTTGCTAACCATGACAGGATCACAAGTGGATGAGATTGACTGGGAGAACATGACGAACAAGGAGTTGCATGATAAATTTCAGCAAATGATGGGTCAATAGGTACAAGATGTAATGACCAGTTTTGGCGACGCACTAGCGAGGATGGATGGCATTGATAACTCAATTGACACCAACGTCGTGTCCCCGGCATGGCCGCGTAGTGAGGCAGGAGGAGACGGTGGAGGAGATGGAGACGGAGATGATGACGACGCGGGTGTCCCCCGTCCTTGCCCGCCTCTGCCTCGACCGCCTTTTCGACCACGACATCGGCCGACGCCTCTACCTCTAGCATGGCCCTCATCTTGGGCGTCCGGCTCTTCTTTGACCGGCACTGCCCTCTGACGAGAGGAATACCTCGTCGCCTCCGCAGGGGCACGGCCTTGACCACGCCCTCTCGCCATGACTTGGGAAGGAAAGGGATCGGACTGGAAGAGGATGAGTGGGGGGAGCACTGTCCCTCTCCCCTTCTTTATAGGAGGGCGAGACCAAGCAAGCGTGAAGGCGACCGCCCGTATCGACCAATCTAGTCGCCAAAGACGCAAGGAAACAAGACCGACCCGCTACTCCAATTAGCAGCACCCCCCCCCCCCGCCCCGGCGTTAAAACCCGCACCCTTTGCGTCCACCGCCTGCCCTCACCGATGCATGAGGGGAACATAGCGGGTGGATCGGGATTTAGATGGCGCGTGGTACGACCGTTTCGCGCCCCGTGATCATGGGGCGACCCAAGTCCACTTAGTAAATGAGCCACGCCCCCGCAACTTCCTCTATTTTTATGAGGAGGATCTGAACCGCCTCTTTACTATTTGGAACCATGAGGTGACGCAAGCATGCTGCGGTCACCCCGCGCACGACCCCCACGTCATGCGTTCAGGCAGATCGTGGGGAAGCGCAACCACCGGAGGAGTTACTGCAGTAAAAAGAATCCGTCCCAACTGCCCGCGCACCGTTCTGGGCCTAGCCCAACAACGCGTCGCGCTTATGTATGGCCCAGGCCCGGGGGCTCCTGTTGGTGTACAAAAGTAGGGGCTCTCCTTTGTACCCCTTACTTGTGCACGGGCAGTCAGAGCCACACCTGCGGCCACACTTAACAGGGCAGAGGAGGGAAACCGAAGCACTAGACTACCAGAGCAGCGCTAAGACAGTGGCGCAAGAAGGCCAAGCAACAAGATAGGCTTCCCCCGACAAGACCCTTGCGGCCTGCACGACCCCGGCAAGAACCCTTGCTGGGGCAACTCACCCAATGCCTCCATTGCAGCCACCCTTGAGCCTAGGAGCTTCAACACCATCAACAACGTTGGATCCAAGGCTCGGGAAGCGCATGAGTGATGGCATGCAGATCTTTGTGAAGACAAAGGGTCTACGAATCCTAGATGAGAACCAGAAGACAAGACGACCGCAAGGCTCCATGCCAAGGATGCCCACGAGGCCCCGGCAAGGCTCCTTGCTGAAGATACCCCCGAAGCCCCGGCAAGCCTCTTGCCAAGAACAAACGCAAGACCGTGGCAAGCCTTTGTTGTCCCATCATCGCCCCAGCTCGGCGGCCGACCCACTAGCTCAGGCAAGTACCCACGTGGCAGTACGTGGTTCCTGATCCTGCTAGTCAAGCACCTGCGTGGTGGCATGCAGATCTTTGTGAAGACCCTACCACCACGCCATCTCAGCTGCCTGCTAACCTACATGGCTCTGCATGCCTCGTTGGCCTGGACGCGTGTCACGCCCGTCAACCCCGCACCCGTCAACCGTAGAAGGGATTCCAGTGATCCTATAGGTGTAGATCGGTTCGTCCCCGACAATCTCGTCCCGAAACTTGCATCTCGCGTTGACCCCGACGCATGGGACGACTGGCGTTTTATCGAACGTCCGGACCCTCACAAAGCACCGGACGTCTGTCATCCACCGAAATACTGGAACAACCCAACAGAAGAAAATAACGGATTTCCGACGATTTCCGAACGTCCGGTCACCGGATATCCGCCACTTTCCGGACGTCCGGTACGTGTAGATTACCACTTCGGCTGATTTTTTGTTTTGTCCATAACTACTTCATCCGAACTCCCATTTTGACGTTCTTTAGCTCGTTTTAAAGCTCTTGATATCCCCCATACCACAAAAATACTACCATCATCATTTGACTCCATCAAATTTTGTCAAATTTGGCAAGTTTGCCTAGGCCATGCACCATATCATCTACATAGCCACCATAGCCTTCCGCAACCTAACCCATTTTGTTCCCCATAGTATTTGTGGTTGCTTGAGTTGTGATTCGAGTCTCCTAAGGTGTTTAGGCTACTTAGGGACAATTTCTTATTCATCAACCACCACCACCACTTCCGCATATCCATTGCCCACTATACATTTCCACCAACCCAATCTAACCCAATTTTGTTGATCTTGTTCAAGTGCTCGCTTGTGTCTCTTAAGGTGTTTCGGCTAATTAGGGACCATGCCTTCAACTCCGACACCATGTATATCCCATCACACCCTTCGCCACTATAACCCATTTTGACCGGTTTTCCACTAATAATTCCGCAACCACCACCGCATTTTCGCTACCACCATTTGACATTTGCCCTTGAGATTTTGAGTTGTGGTTTTTCCGTTTCCTAAGGTGTTTCGGCTAATTAGGAACAGTTCTACATCGAGACCACCGCCTCTCATCGTCGCCACAAACGGTAACTTCAACGACATCATTGTATATCCCCTTTGCCATTGCATTGTTAACCCCTAGCCCATTTTAGGTCACTTCCCTATTGAGAGTAGCCTTTGAATATTGCCGGCAATGTTACTTGTGCACATTAGTGATCATCCATCCACGCATCCATTGCCTAGATACCATATCATCTTGGTATCATCATATCATCCCTTGTGTCACAAGATTGTTCCCGCATATACACAATTGCTATCTTGGTTTGTGCATTCAGCATTGTGGCCATACGAAAAAAATAAGCTTTTAAGCAAAAAGAGAAAAAACAAAGAGCTTGTAAGCAAGAGACATAGCATCATAGTGCATCACAATATATCATATGATATCATATCCGGTCATCTTGGATCCTCTTGTGCTTAAAGCACGGGAACATCATACACAAATAACATACTTGGGATGGAAAGTTGATACATTTTGCATCTCATAGGTTGTGCACAAGTGTCGTATCCGCCTATATAGAAATCGTGCTAGCGTCTCTCTTGAGTTGTGCAACACGAGCGTTTTTCTGTGGATTCCACATTTTGTGCTCATTCCTTCATTGCACAACCCCATTTATCTATCAGTGTGTGTGTTTTCGTGTGAAGTTCATTGCTATTGGTGTACTTGCTACATTTGAGAATTTGTGAATCTCTTTCAACATTATTGACTCTTTCAAACATTTTGCATCAAATTTTGTGCCACTATCCTCACCGAGCTACACCATAAGCTTTACTTGATAGGTGTGAGTGAACAAATCCGGTAACAATTCCACTATTCTTTCATTTCACATTGAGTGAAACGGGATACATCCTCAACATTCAGAAAAGGTAACTTGGTATTGTTTATCTCATTTCCTAGTCACCTTTGCCCGAGTATTGTAATGGATAGGCAAAGCATTTCATCTCCGGTCTACACCAACAACAACGAGTTCGATGCCACAAACCCCCTCCAACGCCAAGATGTGTGATCAAATGGAGGAGCTCAAAGCCCTCATCAAGAATCACACGAGGTCTCCTTCATCTTCGAGAAGACGCTCAAGTGCACATGCTTCCGAGCTACCATCTTCGGCAAGATCACATCAGCATCAACACCATCAACGACAAGAATGTGAAAGTCAAGAGCTCAACACCAACAACCGCTCTACAACTTCACCATCTACCTTGGCATCTTCGCCAAGCGACTTGAAGGCATCTTCTCCTTGGATGTGCGGCATCTGCGCCACACGCACATCAAGCTTATGCTCAAGAGAAGCTCCCCAAGCTTATGTCCGCGACTTCCACGAGCTACTACGACCTCGACAATGACCATGAGATTCCTTTCTATGGGACTCAAGAACCCGAGGAGTATCTTGAGTGGGAACGCTTGATGGACGACTACCTCATGCTACATCAAGTTCCTCCCGGAGATCAAGTGATGTTCGCCAGTAGAAACTTCCACGACTTTGCATTGACAGGGCGGTTTCACACACCTTCGGAGGACAATGCCATGAGTTGGCCCAAGACGAAGAAAGCTTTGCGGGCCTACACGGAACAACTTCTACGCCGATTGTAGAACACCATTAAAGGATCCAAGTCCATCGACGAGTACTTCAAGGAGCTGAAGAATGCCTTGCAACGAGCGGACATGGACGACCCCCATTTTGATGAACTTTTACTTCATGATGGGATTGAATAACGACATCACCAAGACTATCTGATGCAGAGCATCCCAAGGTCATCCCCATGGACCTACCATCACCTCACCAAGTGCATCAAGGACCAATGACATGTTCCGGTGCAAGAGCTCTCGAGACCGAGGTGACATCTGTCCTAGTCCAGCTTCCATATGAATCATGTGAGACATGGCTACTACCTCAGGCGGATGTGTTTTGTGTGGTCAGGTACCAAGAAGACCCCATCAGAGAGGTTCATGAAGATGGACAAGTCACCAAGTTCACGGATGAAGCATTGCATTGAGTGTAACTGGAGGAGGTCCCAGGCCCCGCACATCCGGCACCCTGGCCCGGACATCCGCCCCCTGGACCAGCATCTACAGAAGAGCCCACGCAGCCGAAGCTACAGGGCCCAGAGCAGGCCCTGGACATCCGGCACAATAGGGCCTGGACATTCGGCCCCGAGCCCGGAAATCCGGCGCCACCATAGAGGCATACCTGTGGCTTGCCCTGCTAGCTCGGACATTCGGCGCGAGGCCTGGACATCCGGCTCCTCATGCCTGCGTGCATTTCATCTGGGGCGTGGCCTATGTATCCCCTCGCCCCTCTAGACTATATATACTCCTCCACCTACCTCTTTCTAGGGTTAACATTGTGATAGCTCAAAACCTAGAGCCTTGCTACTCCACTAGCGCTTCATCTCCTCGAGAGTGACTGCGGCCCTTCTACGGAGACGATCCTACAGATACCTCAAGACCTCCTTACGGAGAAGACTATTGCTACTTGTATCATCCGTTGTTGACCGTGGATCGTGTATCTCTTTATGTATCCGGATCTAGCACTTGTGTGATTACTTTCTTGTTGATTTGAGTGTTCCTTTTCTGCTTCCCTCGCGATTCCCCTTTGTGTTCTTTGTGTTCATAATGGGATTCCCTCCTTTTCGTGAAAGATCGGCCTAGATCGGGTTGACCCCCGCCTCATATGGTATCAAGAGCCTAGGTTTCTAACGAATTTGGAGCCCCTACCCCCGTTTTCTAGCTTGTTTTTGTTGTGTTTATCCCAATTACGAAAATCCCCACCAAAAATAGCCCCAATTTTTTTTGTGATTTGTTGATTTGACGAGATTTCGTTTGATTTGTTCCATGGAATTGCTATGACACGAGTGTATCTAGCTTTTCCCCATGTTTTCCCCAATTTTCACCCACGAAATCTGATGAATTTGGTCCCGGGAGTCATCTGTTCCACGGTGTTCATCAGGGCCTCGGGCACCCCGGACATTCGGCCCGTCCCTCGGTCGTCGGGCCTAACGCAGCATAAACCTTCCCCATCCGCAACACTTTGCACTCAGTCCCCGCCATTTTCGTTCAGTATCCCACCAAACCTTCCGCATAACACTACCACTTCCGCAACCACCATCGCTTACCCGCTACGATTTTGACAATTTTGCCCCACTTTGCCTTGGATACTTGAGTTGTGGTTTCACCATTTCCTTGGATGTTTAGGCCACCTCGGAACAGAACGACGTCAACGACACCACCGCTCATCCTCGGCAAGGACGGTAACATCGACGACACCTTGTTTATCCTACCTTGCAATTGCATTGTCACCCTATAGACCATTTGGCGTAGCTTTCCCATCGAGACTAGCCATTTGAGTATTGCCGGGCCATGACACTTGTTCACATTAGTGATAGTCATAGATATTGCATACTACATCATCATATCTCCATGTGACACAAGAGTGTTCTGCATACACAATAGCTACCTTGATACGAGAAGCATGCATAAGTGGCCAGAGAAAGAGTTCACAAGCTTTTAAGCAAAAGAGCCATCAAAATCTTATAAGCAAAAGGACAATAGCATCATATGCCTTGCATCAAAAGAGATCATATGAAATAGCAATACATCATCTTGTGCTCAAGCATCGGCACATCATACACTCATAGCATACATGTGATAGGAAGTCGTTACGTTTTGCCTCTTATATATCGTGCACAAGTGCGTATCCGCCTATTAAGCAATCGGTTAGCGTCTCTCTAGTGTTGTGCAACAAGAGCTTTTTCCGTGGATACCACATTTTCACTCACCCTTGGTTGCACAACCACATTTATCTACCTGTGTGTGTGTTCCGTGTGCTACCTATTGGTTGTGATCTACTTGTTGCATGAGCAAATTGTTAATCATTTTCAACATCATTGAGTCTCTTTAACAATTGCATTGACTTTGTGCCACTATCCTCACCGAGATCTTCTCAAAGCTTTAATTGTGTAGGTATGAGAATCTACAATAAGTGGTACCAATAGTGTTATTTACGGGTTACATTATCGAGTGATTATTGATCCATCTTCAACTTCGGTCAAGGTACATTGGTATTGTCTTCTCCTTTCTTCCACTCACACTCTTGCTTGCGACCATGGATAGGCCAAGTACATCTTCGAACCCGCTCTTTGATGATCCTCAAGAACCGAGCAACTACGTCACCAAACTACATATATTCGGTGTCCAACGAGCTCTCCATCAAGAAAGTGAAGCTATGCAAGAGCGAATCGAGCATGTTGTCGGCGATGCACGACAATTCGAAGCACGCACACGAGAGCAATTCGATATCATCAACACCAACATGTCTACCCAATTTGACGAGCTACAAACTTTGATTGTCAACCGATGCTCTTCATCCACGTCATCTCAAAGACAAAGCTGCTCATGTCGTCATACCGGCTCCACTTCCGGATCAAGTACACCTACATCAAACACTCTTCGTCAAGCCGCACGTCAAGCTTGACATGACAACTGGAACCCACTTCATGAAAAGAGTTCACAAGAGCTATTTGAAGAGCAAGAAAGTCGAGATCGTCAGAACCAAGCTACACTTGAGCAAGCACAAGAACGGCAATGACTACGCCAACAACAAGAAGAGCGAGTACGTCAACACCAAGAAGAACAAGATGTCAAGGCTCAACGTCAAGCACAACAATGCCAAGAAGCTCAAGCTCTTGAGGCGCAACCTGCCCTACCTGATTCACATCGCAATGTGGCAACTCACAATCGACACATTTGTCACAAAGATGAAGAACTTCATGATGACATTCAAGAGAGGCTTTATCAAGCACAAGTGCAACGTTAAGCTCCTCCTCAAGCATGACAAGAGCAACAAGCTAACCAAGAACCACAATCTCGGTAAGAACAACATGACAACGTGCATCAACTCCGCCAAGAGAAACATGAGGTTGACAATCCTCCCAATCAAAACCGCCCTAACAATAGGCAAGCAAACAATGAAGAACATCAGTATGGCAAGCTAAAGTTCACCATGCCAATGTTCTCTGTAAGCATTGATCCCAAAGACTACCTCTCTTGGACATTCAAAGTTGACAAGATCTTTCGCCTCCACAACTTTGATGAAGAAAAGAATATTACAATGGCATCCCTTGAGTTCCAAGACTATGTTCTTATTTGGTGGGAGCAGATCATCGAGAGAAGAGAAGCAAAAGGCGAACCGCCTATCACTACTTGGAGTCAAATGAAGGAAGTCATGAGAGCACATTTTGTTCCAACACACTACAACCATGATTTTTTGTGCCTATCACGACAAAAATTTGCAACTCCTCAAGCAAGGAACCATGTCGGTTGAAGAGTACTAAAAGGAAATGTAGATTGCTATGATCAGAGCCAACATCACGGAAGATGAAGAGCAAACTATGGCGAGATTCTTGAATGGACTCAACTATCCTATCAAGAAGATTGCGGACTTTAAACCGTACACAAATCTCCTCGAGCTAGTATACCAAGCAACCAAAGCGGAGCGATAAGTTCAAGAGGACTACAAGTACTCCAAGTTCACCTCCAGGAACTACGGCTCCTACAACCAAGCTTCATCGACTTCGGCACCTCCTACCTCTACCAAACCATCTACAAGCTTAGGTGATAAGTCAAGCTACAAGAATTTGATTACATCAAGTCAACTCCCTTCTACAAACAACTTCAAGCCAAGAGCTTCATCATCTACACTCCAACCCTGCACAACTCCAAGACGAGTTCCATCAAGTGCTTCAAATGCCAAGGACGAGGCCACAAGTCATTTCAGTGCAAGACCGTTCGCACCATGATCATCAATGATGACGGATCCTATGACTCAATGAGCGACGATGAGATGGAAGCCCTTGAACATGTAGCTATGCATCGCCAAGTGAATGAAGATCAAGACCATCAAGTGTTTTGCGACAATTACTCGAGTCCCAATCTCGTTGTTTCCAAGGTCTTGACACTTTAAAATCATCAAGACGAAGATCAATGATGTCACATCTTCCACACCATGGTGGCATCAATGGAAATTCCGTCGAGGTTATCATCGATGGAGGAAGTTGTCATAACTTGGCAAGTGAAGAGCTTTGGGACAAGCTACAATTGATCAAGATGAAGCACCCTCATCCCTACAAGGTCCAATGGCTTAGCGATGCTGGAACTCTTCAAGTCGAGCACATCGTGCAAGTATCCTTCAAGATAGGCGCCGACGAGGACACACTCACATGACACACATCCGTATGGTTTTGCAAACCCTTCAGAAAGAACAATTATATGCTAACATGGATAAATGCACTTTTGGCGTTTATAAGGTTGTTTTCCTAGGATTTGTCATTTCTTCACAAGGTGTTACTGTTGATGAAACTAAAATTGAAGCAATTAAAACTTGGCCCCAACCAACGAATCTCCAACAAGTGCGTAATTTTCTTGGTTTAGCCGGTTTCTATCGATGTTTTGTGAAGGACTTTAGCACAATTGCTATGCCTCTATTTGGGATCCTTCGCAAGACACCGCGTTCAATGAGCTAAAACATTGCTTACTCACGCACCACTTCTTGCCCTACCAAACTTTGACTAACCGTTTGAGATACATTGTTACGCTAGCGGTACCGGCATAGGAGGCGTGTTAATGCTAGAAAAGTGCCCGATTGTGTTTTTTAGTGAAAAACTTTCCAGAGCGCAACTTAACTACCCCATCTATGATAAAGAGCTCTGTGCCTTAGAGAGAGTTTTGTGTGTTTAGGAACACTATTTTCGACCTCATGAATTCATTCTACACACGGACCATGAGACACTCAAATATCTCAAGGGTCAAACTAAGTTGAACAAGCGTCATGCTAAGTGGAGTGAGTTCATAGAGTCTCTTTCTTATGTCATCAAATACCTCAAAGGCAAAGATAATGTTGTGGCGGATGCGCTTTCCCACAATGCATGCTTGTCACCCGACTTGAGTTGAATGTTATTTGCTTTGAGCATATCAAAGATTTTTATTACCATGATCCTTTCTTTGCGAATCCTTATGCCAAATGTGTGACGCGCACTTCTTGGGAATGATACAACAACAAGGATGGATATCTTATGAGAGCTAACAAACTTTGCATTCCCGAGTCATCTCTTCGTTTGCTCCTTTTGCAGGAATCTCATGGAGGAGGACTTATGGGACACTTTGGACGCGACAAGACATTTGCGACGCTCTCCAAAAACTATTATTGGCCCAAGATGTTCCATGACATTTCACGCTTCAACAACCGGTGCTCTACATGCCGCAAAGCTAAGTCCAAAGCTCAATCTCCTGGTCTTTACATGCCACTTCCTATCCCATACCAACCTTGGGAGGACATTAGCATGGACTGTGTACTTGGGTTGCCTAGAACTCAAAATGGAAAGGATTCTGTGTTTCTTGTTGTAGATAGATTTTCCAAAATGGCTCATTTCATTCCTTGTAACAAGATCGATGATGCTTCACATGTGGCAAATCCCTTTTGTAGGGAAATCACGCGCCTACATGGTGTGCCCAAGATGATCGTATCAGACCGTGACGTCAAGTTCTTGAGCTACTTTTGGAAGACTCTATGCGCCAAACTAGGCATCAAGCACCTATTCTCTTCGGCATATCATCCACAAATGGACGGCCAAACCGAGGTGACGAACCGGACACTATCGATGCTTCTTCGCGTGTTCATCAAGAAAAACATCAAGGAATGGGAGCGATGCTTGCCCATCGCTGAGTACGCCTACAACCGCGCAAGACATTCGACTATCGGCAAGTCCCCCTTCGAGTTAGCCTACAGCTTCAACCCATTGTCCCCATTGGACATTCTTCCTCTACCTCTCCAAGAGCACATCAACATGGACGCAAGTGCACGAGCAAGTTATCTCAAAAGGATGCACGAAGATACAAGGGCAACAATCGAGTGACAAGTACATCGCCTCGCCACCAAGCTCAACGTCAACAATACACCAATGGTGTTCCAACCGGGAGATCTCGTATGGCTTCAACTTCAGAAGGACCACTTCTCCAATAAGCGCAAGTCCAAACTACTACCTTGCACCGATGGACCCATCAAGGTGCTAGCACGCTACAAAAACAATGCCTACAAGATCGACATCCCAAGTGACAAGTACAATGTGAGTGATACATTCAACGTCAAGGATCTCTCTCCTTTCCATGGTGATGAAGATTTCGATCCGAGGTCGGATCTTTAACAAGGGAGGGGAGATGATGCGGAGCATCCCAAGGTCATACCCATGGAACTACCATCGCCTCACCAAGTGTATCAAGGACCAATGAAACGTGCCCCTGCAAGAGCTCTGGAGACCAAGGTGACGTCTATCCAAGTCCAACTGATGCAGAGCATCCCAAGGTCATCCCAATGGACCTACCATCGCCTCACCAAGTGCCTGCAGGACTAATGACATGTGCCAGTGCAAGAGCTCTCGAGACCGAGGTGACATCTCTCCTAGTCCAACTTCAATATGAATCATGTGAGACATGGCAACTACCTCAGGAGGATATGTTTTATGTGCTCAGGTACCAAGAAGACCCCATCGGAGAGGTTCATGAAGATGGACAAGTCACCAAGTTCACGGATGAAGCATTGCATCGAGTGAAACCGGAGAAGGTCCTAGGCCCCGGACATCCGTCACCCTGGCCCGGACATCCGGCCCCTGTACCAGCATCTACAGAAGAGTCCACGCAGCCGAAGCTACAGGGCCCGGACATCCGGCCACGCCCCGGACATCCGGCACGACAGGGCCCGGACAACCGGCGCCACCCCAGAAGCATACCCGTGGCTTGTCCCACTAGCCTGGACATCCGGCACCTCACGACAGCCCGGACATCCGTCCCGACGCCCGGACATCCTGCTCCTGATGCCTGCGTGCATTTCATCTAGGCTGTGGCCGATGTATCCCCTCGCCCCTCTAGACTATATATACTCCTCCAGCTACCTCTTTCTCGGGTTAGCATTATGATAGCTCAAAACCTAGAACCTTGCTCATCCACTAGTGGTTCATCTCCTCGTGAGTGACTGCGGCCCCTCTAGGGAGAAGATCCACACGGATTCAAGACCTCCTCCGGAGAAGATCCTAAGGGATTCCAAGACCTCCTCACGGAGAAGACTATTGCTACTTGTATCGTCCGTTTTTGACCATTGATCGTGTATCTCTTTATGTATCTAGATCTAGCACTTTTGTGTTATTCTCTTGTTGATTTGAGTGTTCCTCTTTCGTCCCCCTCGTGATTTCCCCCTTTGTGTTCTTCGTGTTCTTCATGGGATTACCTCCTTTTCGTGAAAGATCGGACTAGATCGGCTTGACCCCGCATCACCAACTTCCATACGAATCATCTAAGACATGGCTACTACCTTAGGCGGATGTGTTTTGTGTGCTCAGGTACAAACAAGACGCCATCGGAGATGTTCATGAAGATGGACAAGTTACCAAGTTCACGGATGAAGAATTGCATCGAGTGAAACCGGAGGAGGTCCCAGGCCCCCGACATCCGGAAACCGGGCCTGGACATCCGGCCCCTGGACCAGCATCTACAGAAGAGCCCACGCAGCCGAAGCTACACGTCCTGGACATCCGGCCAGGCCCCTGACATCCGGCACGATAGTGCCCGGACATCCGGCCCTGAGCCCGGAAATCCTGCGCCACCACAGAGGCATACCCGTGGCTTGCCCCGCTAGCCCGGACATCCAACGCCAGGCCCGGACAACCGGCGCCTCACGATAGCCCGAACATCCGGCCCGACGCCCGGACATCCGGCTCCTAATGCCTGCGTGCATTTCATCTGGGCCATGGCCCATGTATCCCCTCGCCCCTTTAGACTATATATATTCCTCCACCTGCCTCTTTCTAGGGTTAGCATTGTGATATCTCAAAATCTAGAGCCTTGCTCACCCACTAGTGGTTCATCTGCGCGAGAGTGACTGCGGCCCCTCTACGGAGAAGATCCACACAGATTCAAGACCTCCTCATGGAGAAGATCCTACAGGTTACCTAAAGACCTCCTTACGGAGAAGACTATTGCTACTTGTAACATCCGTTGTTGACCATGGATCGTGTATCTCTTTATGTATCTGGTCTAGCACTTGTGTGATTACTTTCTTATTGATTTGAGTGTTCCTTTTCTGATTCCCCCATGATTCCCCTATGTGTTCTTCGTGTTCATCATGGGATTCCCTCCTTTTCGTGAAAGATCGGCCTAGATCGGGTTGACCCCCGCATCACTATCTTCCTCGACAACTACAAGTCCCTAGACAACAACTACATTGGTGCTCTCAAGGAGAAAAAAGAACTCATGAAGGGCAAGGCTTCTCCACCGCAAGCACACTTCTTGAAGGACAAGCTCAAAGAGAGCGAGCATGAGGCTAGTACGACCATGATGTCCAAGCCCGAGGAGCTCCAAGACGACGCTCCCAATTTCAACTCCATCGCCATCCCTCTTTGTGGCATTGATGATGTCGAGTCTGCTTTGACTCTTTTTCAAGACGATGCGGCGACGACTACGACTACGGAGCCATTCGAGGACCAAGCTTTGGACACAAACGACATGGTAACGAGCAAGGATGATGCTTCCATCTTTGGAGGCGAGAGTGATGATGTGTCATCTTCGGCCTTCATCCATGGTGACAATGACGAGATTGTTGAGCATGGGATTTTCCCTTCAACCATGGCGACATATGATGATATGAGTCCCATTTATGATGACGCGCCGATCCTCGACGACTTCATCCTTCCATTGGACAAGACGATGGCCATGGTGGAATATGATGCACCCCCACATGGTTCCATCAAGATGAAGATGATGACCACCATTTGGTGTTTCCCATCTCACCTACACCACATGAGTGGAATGAGAAAGGTAACATAGGTGAAGGTGATGCTCTCTTCCCACTACTGGACTATGTCGACATTGATTGCTTGCATGATGTTGAGCCACCTATTGCCATGCTTCGTGCTAGTATGATTTCACCATGCGATGATTTACCCATTTATGATGAGTTTGATGATTGTCATGTGGAGTCTATTAGTTGTAATGCCATGTTGCATAGGATTTCTTGTGATAATTCTTTCGGTCACATCATTTTTGACAACCCACTTGACTTGTCATATGCTATGCATGAGATTATTCACACGTCATATTTGCAATCCCTTCATAGTGACTATGCATATGCCATTAAAATGAACCCAATTTGCACTTATGGCATAGATGATAAGCCCATGGTTATTGGCATTTGTTTTTCTTGTGATGATATTTACATGGTTCCTTTGCATCATATCCATCATATCCCATGCCATGATTACCTAGCTTCGGATCTGCATCATTTTGGATGTTGTTCCACTTCTACATATTATGCTTCCACTATTGCTCATGAGGAGACCCCCATAGTTTCCTCATACATTTTCGGAGATTTTGATCCATCCCATCCTTTGCATGATCCTAATACTTGTGTGCACAATACGCTACCCATGAATGAAAATTCTATTGTTGTGCCACATACTTGGTTTAATTTGTGACCCCATTATTCTAAGCATGACAACTATACTTTCATGATAGATGACATATTTCTCTATCGTGCCTCAAATTTCTTTGAGCGATGCTTATCTTGTGCTAACTCACACGTTCACATACACATCATGATGGATGATGTATACATTTACCACGCGCACAATTTCTTTGGTTTGTATCTCTTTTGTGTTGGTACCCATACTAACTCATCAACCTCGCAAGAGCATGAGTTGACGAAACGAGCTCTAGAGAGCAACGATGACTTGGAATTCCTTGGATTGTCTTTCCCACCACTCCCGTTGCGCGAAGACTTCACGCATTTCTTCTACATTCCCTTCACATGGTTATGGGTTATTATCCGTTATATCTCTTATGCCCATCTTTCCATGTTCACTTTGCATGATATGCTCATTTATATGCCTTTGTCATGCATTTCTGACCCATGCTCTCCATTACAGATGATGATTGATTCTCATACATCTATGTGTATTTGCAAGCTTGGTGTAGATATTGCTTGTTATTGCCATGATGCCTTTATACCCCATGCCTATTTTGATGCTTTCATCTTGCTTTGTGTTCATGCTTGCGATATGTCATGTGCATTACCTATACCGACTATTTGCTCACATGACATGATTGCCATGCCTTCTCCTAGTGTGTTGCATCTTCGCTCCACTAGTTTGCACGACTTGGTTACCATGCTTGCTTCGCATAGTGCATCACCCATGATTCATACATGCTCATTTCATGCGGTTCATAGCCACTATTGCCATGCTTTTCACATGAGTACTATTGATTGTTGTCATATGTATCCACATGTTGCTTCTCTCATGCTATATGATTGTCCTTGTATTGAGTGCAACCACGATTCTAGTCTTGCTAATGAGATTGCACCCATAGCATTCTCGCATTTATTTGGATATTTTTATGTGCAAGAGAAGTGAACCATCATGATGGATGATGTGTTTATCTACCATGTGCATAGCTTCTTTGTTTTGTTGTGTGCATGTGTAGGATACTTCGACTTCGTGTCGACTTCCACTTCACGTGAGTTGACCATTTGAGCTCTTGAGAGTGTACCACCTTCTACCACGACGATTCTACATCGCACTTGCTTGTGCTTTGGCATTGTGAAGGACACACAAGGACATGCTTTCGAGGTGATATCCTTCTCTTGCTAGAAACCACAAACCATGAGCATGAATATTGTGGATCATACTACTTGTGTTGCTTGCACCATGACACGTTGCACACATGCTAGAGATCTTTCTTCGACTTTCCATTGCCACATTGCCATGCTTCATGATATATATGCCTTGTGTGTTGCTTCCGACTTGTGGATTACTTGTCCTGATCATATGATTGGGTGTAACAATATCATCTCTTCACATATGCCATGTCCCATTGATTGCTACATGCTTGACATGATTGCCTCACACATGATGAACAATTGCTCTTTCTATTGTGTTGAGTGTCATACTACCTTCACTACACCATATGCACATTATGCTTGGATTGTCTTGCACTTGATCCATGTGTTTAGACACTAAATTTGCTTTGGTGTTGTGAATGATTCCTATGCCTAGCATAGACCTTTCATTGAGCGCTTTGCCCATGCTTGCCATGACCTTGAGGTAGATGCTTGTTCACTTATCAAACATATTTGCATCTCTACCTCACAAGTGCACATTTGTCCCCATGATATATTTGCTTACGCTCATTTGATGTGCTTACATGCCATGTCACAATCCTTTGCCCCGCCATATGTTATGCTTGATGACAACACTTTTTGGGTGAATCACCCCTTGAATGCTTGGTTTTGCACTAACGCTAACCACATTTGTTTTTCCAAGTGTTTGTTGTTCTTGCTCCATTTGAAGGAATCACTAGATGGTGCGACATTCGACAGTGCCAACTTTGAGCTTCAAGATGATGAGTACTTGGTGATCGTCCACTTCTACACAGCGACACCATCTCTTTCCCATAGTGATTTGGTTTTCGATCCGAGGTCGGATCTTTCCCAAGGGGGTGGGGATGATGTGGAGCATCCTACGGAAATCACCATGTCAAGAGTCCATTTGGCAATTGACACATGCGGCCTCCACTTCTCATACATTAAGGTGAATCACCTCCTTTACACGTGTTCACTTGACCCCTTCGAGGATGGTATACTACTTGACACTCCACTTGTGTGCATGCATAGGTATTGTTAGAGCTTCACGGACGAGGAGGAGTGCAAGCGCCAAGGATCACCTACATCATCCGCGAGGGAAGCGTGGAAGAGAACACGGAAGAAATGGATCTGCTACAAACTACAACCACTGGACGTCCGACCAATACCGGACATCTGGTACCTGACGCAGCCCAGACGACCAAAAGAACTCCAAGCAATGAGTGCTCCAGCGGCCGGATGACCGGCGAACGCCGGATGTCCAACAGGTCCCAGCGCCCAGACGACCGACGCTGACCAGACGATCGGTGCACTTGTCCAGAGCCAAATTAGCGGAAGTCCGAACACTTCCGGACGTCCGGTCCCTTGCAAGCCAGCGGACGTCCGCTACTTGTGTGCGCACAGCTTTTGGGCCCGAGGCCCATGTACCCCTTTCGCCCCTCACTTACCCCTTCGTGGCCTTGGACTATATATACTCCTCCACCTCCACCATTTTAGGGTTAGAAAATAGGATAGCTCATTTTAGACTAGAGCTTTGCTCATCTTAGTGGTTCTCCTCCGACGAGAGACCGCGGCCCCTCTACGGAGAAGATCCACACGGATTCAAGACCTCCTCACGGAGAAGATCCTTCTAGGATTCAAGCCCCCATCTCCTTTGGATTTGGGATGAACTCTATATCGATCTTTCCCTTTGTTGTTCATGTACCGTGTGATCTTGTGTGTTTTATTGTCTATTGGATGTGCGATTGGACTTGTTCCTGTGTGTTTTCCCATGTGATTTCTCCTTGTTCTTCCCCGTGTTAATCTTCTTCTTCGTGGGAATCCCCTCCATTTCGTGAAAGATCGGCCTTAGGGTCTCCACCCTACATCACGAACTCTCGCCGCATAGCTTTCTTCGTCTTGGGCCAACTCATGTCGTAGCTCTCCGAAGGTGTGTGAAGCCACCATGTCGACACGTAGTCGTGGAAGTTTCTTGTGGCGCACTTCACTTGATCTTCGGTAGGAACTTGAAGTAGCGTGAGGTAGTCGTCCATCAAGCGCTCCCACTCGAGATACTCCTCAGGTTCTTGAGTCCCATAGAAAGGAATCGCGTGGTCGTTGTCGAGGTCGTAGTAGCTGATGAGGACATCACTAATAGAGTTACACCCACAACCCCAACTGATACATATACAGGACCAATTACTAGAGCTCGCGCACGCCAATTAAATTACCAGGTACTTTTGTTTCTTTGTAATGATTCTAATGTTCATGAGAATATGATGTTGCCTAAGTTGGATACGTTTGTCTTGCTTACAAATGGAGGGCCTAGCTTGGACAAGAAGGATGAATGTTGGAGCAAGATTAAGCATGGAGATGATGGCATGCGCAAGAGGAGCAAGAACGGAGTTACAAGTGATGATTTCAGGACTTTGAATCCACCATAATGAGTGCGAGAAGCCTTGGATGAAATATACAAAATGCCACTTCATAGATTTCGTCCAGAGGCTATTATTGGTGTTGTGTCACCTTATTATTGGGCCAGGCCCATGTAATTTTGAAATAGTAAAGTATAGGATGTTTTTAGAGTCCGTATGTGTGAGGAAAACGGAGTTAGGGTTGGTTTCGGACCCCTTCTCCAAGGGGCCACGAAATTCCACCTCTCTTTCTCCATATATACAGCCCTTAGGGCGTCGTTTAGACATTGGGTTTTGTTTAGATTAACATTCGCCATAGCTGCAACTTCACGTACTTCGTTTGTGTTCAACGACCAGACAAAGGCGTCACAGAACCCCACCTTGATCAATAAAGCTTTCCTATTATATTCGCAATATCCAGATTGCAATCTTAGTTTCTTGCTTGTTCTTCATTTGCTTGCAGGAAATAGACCCTCGTGGTCAGGTTGATCGTGCTCCGGCATGGTCAATAACCTCTCGGAGTTGGTTTAGCGATTGCTAAGGCACGACGTCCTCGCACGCTCGTAGTCGGATCGTCAAAGTCTACTCCACCAAAAACGATAGCCACCATCTCATCGAAAGACTGGACACCTTTGCCTCTATCAAGTGGTATCAGATTTCCAGGTTGCTCGGTGAGATTTTACAGTTTTTCATAGATTAGATCGAGTATGTTCTTCATACGTATAGTCCACGAGAAAGCCAAAAAAATTATTAGGGTTAGTTCATCATATCCGAACCAATCTGAGCCTTTGCATATTCTTTTTAGGGTTTTGCTTTGTTGAATTTGTGGTTGCATCGTTGTGTCTAGTTGCTGGTCTTAGTGTCTAGTCCTTTAGAGTTTCGAAGTCTGTCACAGTTTCTCACGTCGCCGCCGCACCTTATTCATCGATGCTGCCATACCAGCACCACTGCCATATCCCACCACCGCTGCTATATCCTACCACCATATATCCACCACCAATCCGATTTCTTTTCATATTAGGTTTGTTCTCGAGATCCATCTAGTTTCCGATTCGTGTTTCCTTGCCTGCGTAGATCTCGAAAAAAAATGAGTGTGGAGACCCCCGGGCAGTTTTTAGGCCAAAATTTCGGCAGGTGAAAATATTCTTTCCCTATCCCATTTTTAGGCTTTTCCGAGTCTTTTGAGACACGTGCCATCATACTACTTTTTTTACCGCACTTTTTCGTCGTCACTGCCCTGATTCCGAAAAAAAATCGTTAAAAAATGTGTGCTTGTCATCTTAGCTTGACTTGGGAAGAGTTTTGAGACACTCGCCATTATAGTGATTTTTGGAAAATAAAGAGGAGCGCAAAAAAAAGAGGCGAAAAAAAATCAGAGTGTGCTTTCCCCTTGATTACGTGCAGCGCCGTGATTTTGTTAGTGTTCTAGGCTCGCGTCTCTAGTACGGTCTAACCTAGCACCAACACAGTGCCGTCGTTGAGCGTTTATTCAACTTTGCATCTCGGAATTGATTATTGCTGACCCTTTTTGCTACCATCTTATCAGCCTTCCCAGCTCCACATACATCTACGTCGTGCGTGTCATTCTCCCTGGTAATTGCTTTATCCAAGCTTTGAGAGTTTTGACTACCACAGTTGCCGATCACCACCTACTGCTGGCTAAGAACTGGTAAGAATTTGAAATTTGCTTGACAGATTTGTGACGCCCCACCACCACGATTTTCTAGTAGTCTATAAGATCATACATTTGTGTGTTTCTATTGATGCTAAACATGCCAGGATCACAAGTTGACGAGACTGACTGGGAGAACATGACGAACAAGGAGTTGCATGATAAATTTCAGCAAATGATGGGTCAACAGGTAGAAGATGTGATGACCAGTTTTGACAACGCACTAGCGAGGATGGATGGCATTGAGAAGTCAATTGACACCAAGTTGGATGCCAAATTCGCTGAAGTGCTTGCGCGTCTACCTCCACCTGCTGCACCATTGGAACAACAACAACAACAACCAACTTCACGTCGCGAAACAGCCCTCCGCAAAGCGAGCCGTGTTGCTCTTCAGCCTGGCCAAACTGTTGGTGCTGCCGTTGATACTTCTTTGGCTCCTACTGCTGCTGAGGAGGAGGACGATTACGCGGGGGATTACGAGGATGAGGTTGATCAAAATCAGAAATACGTGCAACAACCAGCACCACAACCACTAGGTCGTCCACATGCAAATAATCGCAACGGTAGGGCTGCACCACACCCTCAGGTACGAGATCATGACCATCTCCCTAAACTAGAATTGAATATTCCACCATTTGAGGGTAGATATGTTCCTGATATATATCTTACTTGCGAGTTAGAAACCGAACAACATTTTACATGTTTAAAATATCCAGAGGAGAGACGTGCTGCTGCTGCTTTGAAAACTGCTAAGCGTACTCATTGGATTCCACCATATTATCAACGCGAATTACTTCAGAAATTGCAGCATTTAAGACAAGGAAAAAATTCTGTAGAGGAATATTATCAGGAATTACAAACTGGCCTAATTAGATGTGGTATTACTGAGGATAATGAGGCTATGCTTGCACGTTTGATGGGTGTCTTAAATAGAGAGATTCAGACAATTCTAGAGTATAAGGAGTATAATAATGTCACTCGTTTATTCCATCTTGCTTCCAAAGCTGAACGTGAAGTGCAGGATCGACAGGCCTTGGCATGAACTAATTTTTTACAGGTCGACCTTCATCATGGACACTGCCTGCATCATCTACTTTGACACGTCCGGCTGCACCACCTCCTACTTCATCTATCACTTCTAGCCGTGATAAAAGCAAACAGGCACCACCACCATCAACCAGGAGTACACATTCCGGTCCTGCGCAGAGCTCTTCTTCATCCATGGCATCCACAGGGCCAACACATGATGTTATATGTCGTCGTTGCACTGGTCGTGGTCACTATGCGAGCAAATGCCCATCGCAGCGTGTCATGATTGCTACTGAGGATGGTGGTTATGAGTCCGCTAGTGACTATGATGAGGAGATTTTTGCTCTTATTACACATGAAGAACAAGGTGGAGATGATTCTGAAAATGAGACGCAATACATGGCTCCTGAAGACGCTGACAGGTATGAATGTTTAGTTGCTCAACGTGTTTTGAGTGTGCAGATCACACAAGCGGAGCAAAATCAGAGGCACAATTTGTTACATATAAAGGGAGTTGTGAAGGAACGTTCTGTTCGCGTCACCATAGATGGAGGGAGCTGCAACAACTTGGCTAGCATGGAGATGGTGGAGAAGTTATCTCTCACCACAAGATCACATCCACATCCATACTACATCCAATGGTTCAACAACAGCGGCAATGTTAAGGTAACACATACTGTTCGTGTGCATTTTAGTATCTCCACATATGCTGATTATGTTGATGGTGATATGGTACCCATGCAAGCATGTTCCTTATTACTTGGTAAACCATGGCAATTTGATAAAAAAAATTGTACACCAAGGTAGAAACAATCAGTATACTCTTATTCATAAGGATAAATGTATTACTTTGCTTCCTATTTCTCCTAATTCCATTTTGAAAGATGATATTAATAGAGCTAATAAAGCAAAATAGGAGAAAAATAAGAGTGAAAGTCAGATTGTGGCAAAATAATTTGAGCAAAAAATGAAGCCTAATAACACACCATCATCTCATGTTGCATCTGAAATTAAATTAAAAAGTGGATGTTTACTTGCCACCAAATCTGATATTGAAGATCTAGATTTATGCAAATCTGTTTGCTATGCTTTTGTATGCAAAGAGGCATTATTTTCATTCGAGGACGTGCCGTCCTCTTTGCCTCCTGCTGTCACTAACATATTGCAGGAGTTTGCGGACTTCTTCCCACAAGACGTGCCACCGGGATTACCTCCTATTCGAGGGATTGGGCATTAGATTGACTTAATTCCCAGTGCATCGCTACCCAACCGCGCACAATACCATACCAATCTAGAGGATACGAAGGAGATTATGCGTCAAGTACAGGAGCTACTCGACTAAGGTTATATACGTGAATCCCTTAGTCCTTGTGTTTTCCTATTATTCTAGTGCCGAAAAAGGATGGTACATCGCGTATGTGTGTTGATTGTAGAGGCATTAGTAATATTACTATTCGTTATCATCATCCTATTCCTAGGCTAGACGATATGCTTGATGAATTGAGTGGCTCTACAATATTCTCCAAAGTTGATTTGCGTAGTGGATACCATGAATGGAAAACAACATTTAAAACTAAATTTGGATTATATGAGTGGTTAGTCATGCCTTTTGGGTTAACTAATGCACCTAGTACTTTCATAATATTAATGAATGAAGTTTTACATGCTTTCATTGGACGATTTGTGGTAGTACACTTTGATGATATATTGATTTATAGAAGATCTTTGGAGGAACATTTGGAACATTTACGTGCTATTTTTATTGCTCTACCGACCGAGTATGAATTTGGGAGATGAATATTATTGGTGCTGCATCACCTTATTATTGGGCCAGGCCCATGTAATTTTGAAATAGTAAAGTATAGGCTGTTTTTAGAGTCCGTAATTGTTGGGAAAACAGAGTTAGGGTTGGTTTTGGACCCCTTCTCCAAGGGGCCACGAAATTCCCCCCTCTTTCTCCATATATACAGCCTATACTTTACTATTTCGAAATTATATGGGCCAGGCCCAATAATAAGGTGACGCAGCACCAATAATAGCCACCATTTGTGGACTGTACGTATGAAGAACATACTCGATCTAATCTAGGAAAAACTATAAAATCTCACCGAGCAACCTGGAAATCTGATACCACTTGATAGAGGCAAAGGTGTCCCGTCTTTCGATGAGATGGTGGCTATCTTTTTCGGTGGAGTAGACTTTGACGATCCGACTACGAACGTGCGAGGAAGTCGCGCCTTAGCAATCGCTAAACGAATTCCGAGAGGTTATTGACCACGCCGGAGCACAATCAACCTGACCACGAGGGTCTATTTCCTGCAAGCAAACGAAGAACAAGCAAGAAACTAAGATTGCAATCTGGATATTGCGAATATAAGAGGAAAGCTTTATTGGTCAAGGTGGGGTTATGTGATGTCTTTGTCTGGTCGTTGAACACAAACAAAGTACGCGAAGTTGCAGCTATGTCGAACTTTAACCTAAACAAAACCCTAAGTCTAAACGATGCCCTAAGGGCTGTATATATGGAGGAAGAGGGGGAATATCGTGGCCCTTGGAGGAGGGGTCTAAAACCAACCCTAACTCTTGTTTCCCCACACATACAGACTCTAAAAACAGCCCATACTCAAGTATTTAAAAATTACATGTTCCTGGCAAAAAAATCAGGTGACGCAACACCTAAGGCTTCAAATTTGCAATGTTAAATGTGGGACTAACCCCAAAATCTGCAGGCAGCTCGAGTTTATATTCATTATCATTTATTTTCTCTAACACCTTAAAAGGACCATAAGAACGTGGCATTAGCTTTGACTTGTGCAAAATTGGAAACCTATCCTTACGCAAATGTAAGCAAACAAGATCTCCGCCAAGTGCTATCAAGGCATGTTCGCCTTTGGTCGTACGACATTTTCGCCTACTTCCCGTGAGTTCGCCTACATCGACATCTCCAACTACAAGGCGACCACCTACAAGTGAGGGCGACACTTCCATCTTCGGAAGCTCCCCACATCAAGACGGTGACAATATGGCCGAGCAAGGGCCATCCCCTTCGACCAAGGCAATGAGCATGAACCTCTTCAACAACATGAAGACGGCACCCAAATATGACTACTACTCCGAGTGAAGCTACGCGAGCGCACATGAGTCCTCTTTGATCTCGGAGGAGAGTGATGATTTTCCACCTCCAACGACATTCATCTTTGGAGGCGTTATGGATGAGGCGGCGAAAGGAGTTGAGTTTGGAGACGTTTGCACTACATCTCTCCGACACCCATATATCATGAGATGCCCCAATTTCCATGTGAGGAGAGCCACCACCACATGAGTGACATGAGTGACTCCACCATATGTGAAATTGAGAGCATTACTTTTGAGAGGACGAGAGTGATCACCACTAGTCCCACACATGAGAGCATGCCACACATCCTATGTGAGGTTGAGAGCCATTTGAGTGACTCCACCAACCATACGAGTTAGAGCATCCAAGAGGAAGTGAGTGAGCCACACCACTTAGTGAGTGAGGTAGTTGAGAGGGCATTTGAGGCCACTATAATTTCTAACGACTTAACCTCTACTTCGAGTGTGTTTTCTTTGGTGCTAGATCTCCTACATGACGACAATCCTACGCTCAACGAGTCCATCCCTCCAACGGGAAACCCGATGGCCATGGTGGAAGAAGATGCAGCACCAACATGGTTCCATCAAAATGACGTTGACCGCTACTTGGTCTTCAACACCTCACCTACAACACATGAGCGGAGCTCTAAAGGTAACATAGGTGATGGTGCTTCTCTTGTCCCACTAGCGGACTATCTTGACAATGATTGCTTGCATGATGTTGACACACCTATTGCCATGCTTCATGCTAGTGCAACTTCCTCATGTCTTGACTTACCTATTTATGATGAATATGATGATGAGCATGTTGAGTTACCTAGTTGTGATGCTATGATCCATAGGATATCATGTGAAAATTCTTTTGGTCACATCATGTTCGAGAACCCTCTAAACTTGTCATATACTATGAGTGAGATCTCCCATATTGCCTCATTTCAATCTCAACATAGTAACTATGCCTTCCCCATTAAAGTAAATCCCATTTGCACTTGTGGCATAGATGACAAGATGATGGTCATTGGAATGTGTTTCTCTTGTGATAATATTGCCATGCTCCCTTTACATGATTTGCGCAATTCATCTACTATGCCATGCCATGAACCCATTATTCTGGATATGCATTGTTTTGGATGTTGTCAATATTCTCCATGTGATACTTCCACGAATTCTCATGAGGAGACCCCAATAGTTTCCTTATACATACTAGGAGACCTTGATGCATGCCATACCTTGCATGATTACCATGATTGTGTGCACCATATGCATTCCATGAACAACAATGTTCTACATATTTCTCATGACGCATTACACAATTTGCGTCTCCATTATGCTATACATAACAACAAACCTCTCATGATGGATGACATGTTTCTATATCACGCATCTCACTTATATGAGCATTGGCTATTTTGTGCTAACCAACACATGCACGTGCGCACCGTGATGGATGATGTGCACATATACCACACACACACAATTTTCCCTTTGTCTTTGTTTTCTGTAGGTACTCACAAATATTTGTCAACCTCACAATCCCATGAGTTGACAAAAAGAGCTCTTGATAGCACCGACAATTTGGGATTCCGCAGATTGCCCCTACCACCGTTCTCTTCGCGCAACCACTACGCGCATATCTTTTACTTGGCTCTCACACGACTATGGGATATTTACCACTTGTCATTTTCTACCCATTCTATCATGTTCACTTTGCATGTTATGCCTCTTGCTATGACTTTGCCATGCAATTGTGACCCTTGCATGCCTTTACACATGATTCACCATTATGCCACTTCTATGTGTATTTGCATGCTTGGTGGAGATACTTCTTGCTACCACTATGTTTACATTGTGCCCCGTGCTATTGTTGATTGTTGTCTTGGGAGAGTCATGATGCTCAATTGCTATTTACATCTGACTTCTTGCCACCACAATGATAAGACTTCGCTCATATCTTGCTTTCATGCTTGTACTATGGCATGTGCCTTATTCATGCCCACTATTTATCCACATGACATGATTACCTCTAGTACGTTGCATCTTTGCACTACTATCTTGCTTGACTTGATCACTATGATTGCTTGCTATGTTGCATCACCAATGTTCCACTCTTACTTGCTTTCTTGGGTTGATGAAATATATGTTCGTGCTACTCACATAATATATCTTGATCATTGTCACTTGTCTCCATTAGTCGCATCTCTCATCACTTGTATTGAGTGCAAAAATGATATATTTGTTGATCTTGGAGACTTGGACACCTTACTTGTGATGCATGCTTGCTTTTTTGAGCCTATTGTATTTGGTTGTTCTCGCATCATATGCCTACATACTATGCAATACTCCCTTGTCCTTTCTTATGATGAGCATGATGCAAGCACTTGTTGGGTATCTTAGCACATGAATGATAGGTTTTGCACTTCCGCTAACCTCATTTGCTTTTCCGAGTGTTTTTCATGTTCTTTCATTTTGAAGGATTCACAAGGTGGTACCTTCATGACTCATATTGGTCATGCAAAGGCCTACATGATGTGCGACACCAACATTTTCGACACCCTCATAAAGGTGAACTCCTTCCCTTTGAGCCATCCTCAATTACGCATATTGGATGGGTCATTCTTTCATTGTCGTCTCCTTCTTGCCCACATGATACATCTATTGGAGAGAGGACCGTCATTGGAGATGGACCCTATGGACCTTCAAGTTGAGGAGCGCTCGGACTTATTGGATGCACCTTTGGGACTCCACTCATTCCACGACATGGAGCATTGGTATATCGATACCCCTTTGGCACATTGCACCAAAACCTCCATATTTGTTGATTGTGTGTCCACATATCATGCTCGATGGACTTATCATACCCATGACAAATTTGCACCTTATGCATGGATTGACTCACATTATGATTGCTTTGTTGCATCATGTATTCCCATGTCATCCATGATATATGAGCTTGTGCATTTCCTTAGCAAATTTGTTGTGATCTTTCTTGATAACATATTCATACATCATGATCATATTGTCCAACATCAATTGCATGATAACATACACATATTGAGCACCCATTGCCATGTTCATGCTATTGATAAGCCATCACATTATGACATCGTTTTGCATAATGGTTGCATTGATCACATTCACAACACCTTTGTGTGCACCACGGATTCAATTGATCACATGAATGCTTTACATCTCTTACTATACCATCTTGCTAAGCTTCATGTACATTGTCACACGGACTCACACTTACATGATGGACACTTTGTGTGCACTAACCATTGTATTTCTGAGTGTCGTTTGTGTTTGCTCTTATTGCATGTATACCACTCCGGCGACACCTTGGAGTACTTGGACAGCGCCATGCCCTCAACTTCGTCCAACTACAAGTCCATCCACAACAACCGTTTACATGGTGATGAGGTTTTTGATCCGAGGACGAATCTTTCCCAAGGGAGGCGAGATGATGCGGAGCATCCTTCGTTCATCCCCATGTACACCATCACCCACAAGGTGAACCCGTTCCTCGATGCTTCCCCTTCCTTTTGTGCAAGACATGGTTGCTACCTCATGCTAGATCCCTACATGTCCTTAGGTACAATGGAGAGCCCAAGTACCAAGGTCAAGCGCACGTGGAAGAAAAGGAAGGAGAAGGAAGAAGAAGCTACTGCAACAGCCGCCGGATATCCGGCCAGTATCCCGGACATCCGGTCCGTGCCGCCGGACATCCGGCCCTGCGCTCGGACATCCGGCACCCCAACAGAACATCTACAGAAGCGGCCCCGACAGCCCGGGCATCCGGCCCTTCCCGACGCCCCGGACATCCGGTGATATTCCCGGACATCCGGCGCCAACAGCAGAAGCAGCGCCCGCCAGCCCGGACGTCCGGCCCGTCGCCCGGACATCTGACGCCCCGTGAACCACCGGACGTCCGACCCGATAGCCGCACATCCGGCCCCTGCCTGCGTGCAGCCCCTAGGGTTAAGGCCCATGTATCCCCCTCGCCTCTCTAGACTATATATACTCCTCCCCCACCTCTTAGTTAGGGTTCGCTTTGTGATAGCTCATTTGATACCTAGAGCTTTGCTCATCTAGTGGTTCTTCTCCTCTTCGCAAAAGATCCACACCATATTCAAGAACTCTTCGGATAAGATCCTTCGTGGATTCAAGACCTCCTCACGGAGAAGGTCCCGCGGGATACCCTCAAGACCTCCTCACGGAGAAGAATCGGTTACCCTTTGTATCGTCCCTTGTTGATCATGGATCATGTATCTCATTGTGTTTCGAGGATCTAGCATATGTGTGACTTGTTCTTGTTGGTTTAAGTGATTCTCTCGTTTTCCCCTCGTGTCCCCCCTCGTGTTCTTCGTGTTCTTCGTGGGATCCCCTCCATTTCGTGAAAGATCGGCCTAGATCGGGTTAGCCCCACATCAGCTTTCCTCTTATATTCACAATATCCAGATTGCAATCTCAGTTTCTTGTTTGTTCTTCATTTGCTTGCAGGAAGTAGACCATCGTGGTCAGGTTGATCGTTCTCCGGCGTGGTCAATAACCTCTCGAAGTTGGTTTACGATTGCTAAGGCGCGACGTCTTCACACGTTCGTAGTCGGATCGCCAAAGTCTACTCCTCCGAAAACGAAAATCATCATCTCATCGAAGGACGGGACACCTTTGCCTCTATCAAGTGGTATTAGATTTCTAGGTTGCTCGATAAGATTTTCTAGTTTTTCATAGTTAGATCGAGTTTGTTCTTCATACTTATAATCCATGAAGAAGCAAAAAATAATTAGGGTTAGTTCATCATATCCAAACCAATCGGAGCCTTTGCATAATCTTTTTAGGGTTTTGCTTTGTTGAACTTGCGGTTGCATCATCGTGTCTAGTTGTTGGTCTTAGTGTTTAGTCCTTTAGAGTTTCGAGGTCTATCACAGTTTGTCATGCCGCCGCCCACCATATTCATCGCCGCACCATATTCATCAGCGCTGCCGAATCCCACCACCGCTGCCATATCCCACCACCATATATCCACCACCAATTCGAGTTCTTTTCATATTATGTTTGTTCTCGAGATCCATCTAGTTTCAGATTCGTGTTTTCTTGCCTGCGTAGGTCTCGGGAAAAAAGAAAAAAATTGGCAAGTGAAAATATTTTTCCCTACCCCGTTTTAGGCTTTTCTGAATCTTTTGAGACACGTGCCATCATGCCGTTTTTACCGCACTTTTTGGTCGTCGCTGCCTGATTTCCGAAAAAAATCGTCAAACAAATTTCATGCCTATCATCTTAGCTTGACTTCGGAAGAGTTTTGAGACACTCGCCATTATAGTGCTTTTAAAAAAGAGAGCGCAAAAAAAAGAGCGAAAAAATGAGGCGAAAAAAATTCAGAGTGTGCTTTCCCCTTGATTACGTGTAGCGTCGTCATTTTGTTAGTGTTCTAGGTTCGCGTCTCTAGTACGGTCTAGCCTAGGACCAGCACAGTACCGTCATTGAGCGTTTATTCACCTTTGCATCTCTGAATTGATTATTACTAAAAAATTTGCTACCATATCATAAGCCTTGGTGCGGCACACTACCTTCACCACAGCCTCTCTCCACCAACCCCATGCTCTGCCCATAACACGCATTGTGAGGGGGCTATGATAAAGGGGGGAGTGATGGAAGAAATGGCAGTTATTCTTTACCATGTGTGGTCGCGCCTCTGATCGGGCTAGACTGGATGGTCCTTCACGCACGAGCTCGCGTCTGGTTCGTGGGTGGCAACACGAAGGTGAGGGTTGCTAAGGGGTAGCCAGAATCAGACATAGACACATGTTAGTGAAGAAGCAAGGAATGTTATCAAATAATAAAGACCACCACCGCGGAAGGAGCCTCGCCTCCGTGCATATGTGCATTGTTAGGGCCAAGCCCAACGACGTACCCGTAGTGATGTGACCTAGGCCCGGGGGCTCCTGTCCGTGTATAAAACACGAGAGTTTTAAACCCTGACTTATGCGCAGACGAATGGTTGCCATTCTATCAACCAAAGAATCTACAAACACAGATAAGCCGCTCTTTGCGAGATCAAGGAGCGCATCAAGAAGACCAAGACTGTCACGCCCAAGATGCGATTCTATCCCGATCACGTGTTGAACTCGTGATTGGGGCACAACGACATTTCGGGTGCTTACAAGTTGGTATCAGAGCCAACCGTCGAGGTTACATGGATGTTTGCGGACAGGTGTGTGGCCATGTTGTGCATGACGTTTGTGAGCCATCGTGGCACACGGCATGGCACATGTGCCGGACTGGAAGCACAACCGTATGTGCCAAGAGGGAACATTCCAGTGGCCCGACGAGGCCGTTGATTCCTCTGAGTGGGGATGTATTTGATATCCTGGCTTATTAGGGATGATAGACTACTTGATGCGGGGTATAACCCATTCTAGGCCGATCTTTCACGAAGAGGAGGGAAACCCACAAAGAATACGAAGAACACAAAGGGGAGTCAAGAGGGGAAACACTCAAGAACAAGTCCAATCACACATCCACTAGACAACCAAACACACAATATCACAAGGTACATGAACAAAAAAGGGGAAGATACAAGGTAGAGTTCGTCTCCAAGAGGAGGTCTTGAATCCACGAAGGATCTTCCCGTGAGGGGTCTTGAATCCAAGGTGTATCTTCTCCGTAGAGGGTCTGCGGTCTCTATCGTGGAGTAGATCTGTAATGGATGAGCAAAGATCTAGTCTAAAATGAGCTATCACATTTTCTACCCTAAAATGGTGGAGGTGGAAGAGTATATATAGTACAGGGCCACGAAGGGGTAAGTGAGGGGCGAAATAGGTACATGGGCCTCGGCCCGGACGTTGCAAACAGGTAGGGTCGGATGATCCGGGTGAGGGTCCGGATGATCAGGGCGACATCGGCGGCCCGGATGATCCGGCTTCATGGTGAAGCTTCGGGTGTCGTCGGCGCAGTTATCCGGACGATCCGGGGAAGGCCTGGATGATCCGGCTGGGTCCGGATGATCCGGACGGACGTCCGGACGTCCGGCCTGACTCCAGCAGCCGCTCCGTCTTCTTCTCCTTTCTTGCGTCTTCTCTTCCACACTTCCCTCGCGGATGTTGTAGTCGTTCCTTGGCGCTTCACTCCTCCTTGACATTCGTGAAGCTCCGACAATACATATGCATGCACACGGGAGAAGTGTCAAGTAGTAAACCATCCTCGAAGGGGTCAAGTGAACACATGTAAAGGAGAAGATTCACCTTTATGTATAAGAAGTAGAGGTCGCACGTGTCACTTGCCGAACGTACTCTTGCCATGGTGATGTCCATAGGAAGCTCCGCATCATCCCCTCCCCCTTGGGAAAGATCTGACCTCGCATCGAAAACCAAATCACCATCGGAAAATGATGGTGTCGCCGTGTAGAAGTGGACGATCACCAAGTACTCGTCATCTTGAAGCTCGAAATGGGAACTCTCCAATGTCTCACCGTCTAGTGATTCCTTCAAAAGGAGCAAGGACAACTACACTAGGAAAAAGAAATGTGGTTAGCGTTAGTGCAGAGCCAAGCATTTAAGAGGTGATTCACCAAACAAGTGTTGTCATCAAGCATATCATATGGTGTGACAAAGAAGTGTGGCATGGCAAATAAGAATATAAGTTGAGCACAATCCAGAACATCATGGAAACAAGCGTGCACGTGTGAGGTAGAGATGCAAATATGTGTAACAAGTGAAGAAGCATCTACCTCTAGGTCATAACAAACTAGCACAAAGCGCTCAATGAAAGGTCTATGGTAGGCATAGGAATCATTCACAACACCACATAAGAGTAGATATCTAAACACATGGGTTAAGTGCAAGACAATCTAAGAATAACATGCACATGGTGTAGGGAACATAGTGTGACACTCAACACAAAAGAAAGAGCAATTGTTCGACATGTGTGAGGCAAATAAGTCAAGCATGTGACAAGCAAAGGGACATGGCGTATGTGAAGGGATGACATTGGTGCAACCAAACATGTGATATGAGCAAGTAGGCAACAAGTTGGATGCAACACACAAGGCATATATATCTTGAAGCATGGCAATGTGATAATGACAAGCCAAAGCAATATCTCTAACATGTGTGCAATCAAGGGGTCTGATGCGGGGTCAACCCGTTCTAGGCCGATCTTTCACGAAGAGGAGGGATCCCGCGAGGAACACGATGAACACGGGGACAAACAAGGAGAAATCACAAGGGAAAACACACTAGAACAAGTCCAATCACACATCCACTAGACAATCAAACACACAAGATCACAAGGTACATGAACAACAAAGGGAAAGATACAAGATATAGTTCATCTCCAAGAGGAGGTCTTGAATCCGTGAAGGATCTTCCCGTTACGGGTCTTGAATCCAAGGTGGATCTTCACCGTAGAGGGGCCACGGTCTCTATCGTGGAGTAGATCCATAATGGATGAGCAAAGCTCTATCTCACATATGAGCTAAATCAATGCTGCCCTAGTACAAAGTTAAGGGACAAGTATATATAGTCCAAGGGGTAAGTTGGGGGATACATGGGGTGAAACCCCTTCAACTACGCGCAGGCAGGGCGGTAGTACCGGTCTTGGGGCCGGTAGTACCAGTTTTAGCAGATATAGCGGTTGTTCCGGTGCTGCACCGGCCTTGCACCGGTCGAACACAGAAGCTTGACTGGTAGTTGACCGGTAGTTGGGCGGTAGTACCGGCCAATCGGTAGTTGACCAGTAGTACCGGTATTTCTACGCGGGAAGATTCCTCTTCTTCCTTCTCTTCCATGCTTCTCTCACGGATGGTGTAGTTGTACACTTGCGCTCGCACTCCTCCTCCTCGTCCATGGTGTTCCGACAATACCTATGTATGCACACGAGAGGAGTGTCAAGTAGTATACCATCCTCGAAGGGGTTAAGTGAACACGTGTAAAGGAGATGATTCACCTTTATGTATGAGAATTAGAGGTCGCACGTGTCACTTTCCAAACGGACTCTGGACATGGTGATGTCCTTAGGATGCTCTGCATCATCCCTTCCCCCTTGGAAAAGATCTGATCTCGGATCGAAAGCCAAATCACCATGGGAAAGAGGTAGCGTCGCCATGTTGAAGCGGTAGATCAGCAAGCACTCATCATCTTGAAGCTCGAAATGGGCAATCTCCAATGTCGCACCATCTAGTGATTCCTTCAAATGGAGCACGGACAACAAACACTTGGAAAAACAAATGTGGTTAGCATTAGTGCAAAACCAAGCATTCAAGAGGTGATTCACCCAACAAGTGTTGTCATCAAGCATAGCATGTGGTGTGACAAAGGATTGTGAGATGGCATGTAAGCATATGAATTGAGAACAATCAAGGTCATCATGGAAACAAGCATGTGAATGTGAGGTAAAGATGCACATATTTGTGACAAGAGAGTACGCATCTACCTCAAAGTTGTAGCATGCATGCATAAAGCGCTCAATGAAAGGTCTATGGTAGGCATAGGAATCATTCACAACACCAAATAAAATGAAGTGTCTAAATACATGGGTAAAGTGCAAGACAATCCAAGCATGATGTGCATAGGGTGTAGTGAAAATAGTGTGGCACTCAACACAATAGAAAGATCAATTGTTCAACATGTTTGAGGCTATCAAGTCAATCATGTGAAAAGCAATGGAACATGGAATATGTGAAAAGATGACATTGTTGCAACCAAGCATATGATAGGGACAAGTAATCCAAGAATTGGATGCAACACACAAGGCACATATAACATGAGGTGATGTAGGGTGGAACCCTAGTCGGCAGATCTTTCACGAAAGGAGGTTATCCCACGATGAACACGGAGAACACAAGGATGATACGGAGGAAAATCACGAGGGGAAACACTCAAATCAACACAAACACGGTCACACAGGTGCTGGATCCACGATACACATCAAGATACACGATCCATAGTCAACCACGGTGGTACAAAGATAGTCTTCTCCCGGAGGAGGTCTTGGGTATCCCTTGGGATATTCTCCGGTGTGGAGGCCTTGAATCCGAGGTGGATCTTCTCCGAAGAGGCCTCGGTCTCGTAGGAGAGGAACCACAAAGGTCTATGATGAGCTATCCAAAAGCTAACCCTAAAAGATGTGGGGAAAGGAGTATATATAGAGTAAGGAGCGAAGGGATACACGAGCCACGGCCCAAAGGATGCGCGCAGGCAATCAGGGGCCGGACATCCTGGCGACGGGCCGGATGTCCGGGGCTTCGCGGGACGCGGGATGTCCGGGGCGAGGGGCCGGATGTCTGGGCTGGAGGGGTTGAGTCTCGGGTGGCTTCCGTAGAGTGGCGCCGGATTTCCGGGCCCGAGGCCGGATGTCCGGGCCTTGCTTGGCCGGATGTTCGGGGCCTGGCCGGATGTCCGGGCCCTGTAGCCTCGACCGCTGGTGGCCTTCTGTAGTGGTTTGTCCAGGGGCCGGATGTCTGGGCCAGGGGGCCGGATGTCCAGGGCCTGGAGCCTTCTTCGGCCCTCCTCGATGCAAAGCCTCGTCCGTGAGCTTGGGGACTTGTCCATCTTCACGCACATCTCCAATATGGTCTTCTTCACACCTGAGTACACAAAACACATCCGTCTGAGGTAGTAACCATGTCTCGCAAGATTCATATGGAAGTTGAGCTAGGAGTGACATCACCTCGGTCTCGAGAGCTCTAGCACGAGCACGTGTCATTGGTCCTTGAGGCACTTGGTGAGGCGATGGAGGGTCCATGGGGATGACCTTGGGATGCTCCGCATCATCTCCCCTCCCTTGGGAAAGATCCGACCTCTGATCAAAATCTTCATCACCATGGAAAGGAAATAGGTCCTTGATGTTGAAAGTATCGCTCACGGAGTACTTGTCTCATGGGATGTCGATCTTGTAGGAGTTGTTGTTGTAGAGTGCAAGCACCTTGAAGGGTCCATCGGCGCGAGGTAGTAGTTTGGACTTGCGCTCGTGGGGGAAACGGTCCTTGCGAAGATGAAGCCAAACAAGATCTCCTGGTTGGAACACCATTGGTGCCTTGTTGACGTTGATCTTTGTGGTGAGACGATGGACTTGTCGCTCGATCATTGCCCTTGTATCTTCGTGCACCTTCTTGAGATAGCTTGCTCGTGCACTTGCGTCCATGTTCGTGCGCTCTTGCAGAGGTAGAGGTAGGATGTCAAATGGGGAAAACAGGTTGAAGCCGTAGACGACCTCGAATGGGGACTTGCCGGTAGTCGAATGTCTTGCGCGGTTGTATGCGTACTCGGTGATGGACAAGCATTGCTCCCATTCCTTGATGTTCTTCTTGATCAACACGCGATGAAGCGTCGAAAGTGTGTGGTTTGTCACCTCCGTTTGGCCGTCGGTTTGTGGATGGTATGCCGAAGAGAAGAGTAGCTTGATTCCTAGTTTGGCGCATAGAGTTTTCCAAAAGTAGCTCAAGAACTTGACGTCCCGGTCCGACACGATCGTCTTGGGCACTCCATGTAGACGAAGGATCTCCCTACAAAAGAGATTTGCAACATGTGAAACATTGTCGATCTTGTTACAAGGAATGAAATGAGCCATTTTAGAGAATCTATCCACGACAACAAACACGAAATCTTTGCCATTTTGAGTCCTAGGCAATCCAAGTACAAAGTCCATGCTCATGTCTTCCCAGGGATGGTATGGAATAGGAAGTGGCATGTAAAGACCATGAGATTGAGCTTTGGACTTAGCTTTGCGGCATGTAGAACATCGGTTGGTGAGGCGTGAGACGTCACGGAGCATCTTGGGCCAAAAGTAGTTCTTTGAGAGCGTAGCAAATGTCTTGTCGTGTCCAAAGTGTCCCATGAGTCCTCCTCCATGTGATTCCTGCAAAAGGAGCAAACGAAGCGAAGACCCAGGAATGCAAAGTTTGTTAGCTCTCATAAGATATGCATCCTTTCTGTAGTAACGTTTCCAAGAAGTGTGAGTCAAACACTTAGCATAAGGATTTGCAAAGAAAGGACCATGCTCATATAAATCTTTTATGTGCTCAAAGCCAATAACATTCAACTCAAGTTGTGTAACAAGCATGCACTTGCGGGAAAGCGCATCCGCCACAACATTCTCTTTGCCTTTGATGTACTTGATGACATAGGGAAACGACTCAATGAAATCACTCCACTTAGCATAACGCTTGTTCAACTTAGTTTGACCTTTGAGATACTTGAGAGTCTCATGGTCTATATGAAGAATGAATTCATCAGGTCTAAGATAATGTTCACAAACACGTAAAACTCTTACCAAGGCATAGAGCTCTTTGTCACAAACGGTGTAATTAAGTTGCGCTTCGGATAGCTTCTCACTAAAGTAAGCAATTGGGCGCTTTTCTTGCATGAGCACGCCACCTATGCCAGTACCACTAGCGTCACAATGAATCTCAAACGGTTTATCAAAGTTTGGTAGGGCTAGAAGTGGTGCGTGTGTAAGTAAGCTTTTAAGCTCATTGAACACGGTGTCTTGCGAAGGATCCCAAATGAAGGGTGCGTTCTTCTTGCTCAAAGCGTGTAGAGGCATAGCAATAGTGCTAAAATCCTTCACAAAGCGTCGGTAGAAACCGGCTAGACCAAGGAAACTACGCACTTGCATGAGATTCATTGGTTGAGGCCAAGTTTTAATTGCTTCAATTTTAGTTTCATCAACGTGAACACCTTGTGCAGAAACGACAAATCCTAGGAAGACGACCTTGTCAATGCCAAAAGTGCATTTCTCCATATTAGCATATAAGCGCTCTTTCCGAAGGGTTTGTAAAACCATACGGATGTGTGTCACATGGTCCTCAATCGACTTGCTAAAAACGAGGATGTCATCAAAGTAGACCACTACAAAGACACCTATGTAGGGTCGAAGACAAAAATGCATAAGACGTATAAATGAACCGGGTGCTTCCGATAAACCCATTGGCATAACAAGCCACTCATATAACCCAACTTGGTTTTGAAAGCCGTTTTCCACTCATCACCCTCTTGAATGCGAATTTGGTAGTAACCACTTTTAAGATCAATTTTCAAAAATATGGTGGCACCACATAATTCATCAAGCATGTCGTCTAAGCGTGGGATAGGATAATGGTATCTAACGGTGATAGCATTTATAGGTCGACAATCTGAGCACATGCGAAAACTTCCATCTTTCTTAGGCACGAGAATAACCAGAACGGCACAAGGGCTTAAGCTTTCACGTACATGACCTTTGTCGATGAGTTGTTGCACTTGTCGTTGTATCTCCTTGGTTTCCTCGGGATTGACGCGGTAAGGAGCCTTGTTTGGAAGTGGTGCGCCGGGTATGAGGTCGATGCGGTGTTCGATTCCGCGAAGTGGAGGTAGAACCGGAGGTAGTTCATCGGGAAAGACGTGCGAGAATTCCTGCAACAATTGATACAACACTAAAGGTAGAGTTGGTGAAGTGTTAGTAGGTTTGGCTTCTCCTTTGCATAAAAGCACAAGGTGAAAGACACTCGATGGGTTCTCACACACTTCTCTCATCTCACTTTTGGTGGCAAATAGCACTAGTTGTTTCTTGTCGCTCATCGTGGAGTCGCTCATATTTGGCTTGTGGCTCTCACTCTCCTTTTGGTGGCTCACTCTCTCACCATTCTCTCCATGATGGTTTGTAGGTAAGTGTTTGTCGGCGGCTACTTGACTTGGAGACATTGGTCGTAGGACGAATTCCTTGCCCTTCATCTTGAAGCTATAGTGATTTGTCCGTCCATTGTGTGTGACTCCACGATCATATTTCCATGGTCGTCCAAGTAGAAGGTGGCACACGGACATTGGAACCACATCACACTCAAGTGTGTCCTCGTAGGCGCTATCTTGAAGGAGACTTGCACGGTGTGCTCGACTCAAAGAATTCCGGCATCGTTGAGCCATTGGACCTTGTAGGGGTGAGGATGCTTCGTCTTGACCAATTGAAGCTTGTCGCATAGCTCTTCGCTTGCCAAGTTGTGACAACTTCCTCCATCGATTATGACCTTGACGGAGCGTCCATTGATGCCGGCCTTGGTATGGAAGATATGACATCGTTGGTCGTCATCTTGTCGGTGTTGGAGTGTCAAGACCATGGAAACAACAAGGTTGGGACTTGAGTCATTGTCTCAAAACACTTGATGGTCTTCATCTTCGTTCACTTGGTGATGCATAGCTACATGCTCAAGGGCTTCCATCTCATCGTCTGTCGGGACCCCGATCCTAAGTCACACCGGTCTAGCATGTAACACACCATATCACTTTGCGGCCTCACGCACGGTATCCCCACGGGTGCCACCTTACCTGGCCCGGGACCGTTTGCGCATTTTGGCTCATGTATATGATAGTGTCGCTAGCATCCATATGACAGAGAACCCGGGCCGACATGACCAGTTATAAACCAAAAGTGGCACTAAATTACAGAGACAGGCATACATGACCCAGCAACGAACGTGTCGGTCATCAACATATGAACCCAAGTCGTAGCAAGCCACAAGGACTTAAAGGAACAATGCGTGACATTTCCCTTAAGGGACAGACACAGGAACGAAGAAGGACACATGTCGGTCAGCCTAAGTGTTCCGGAGCAGTAGCAAGCTATCAAGGCTCAGTGGAAGCACTAGGAGACATTTCCCTGTAAGATAGGCTACCAATGGTAAAAACTAGGTGTCGGATCCCACACATACCAAGCAATTCAATAACATACACACAATATGCTCAATATGTGCAATACAACATGGCATCACAACAAGACTCTAAGAAACAAAGTTTTTATTCAATAGGCTCTGAGGAGCCAGATATTACAAACATGGGTCTCATGACCCAACAATCAGAGCATACAAGCAACAAGCGGAAGCACAACATGTCTGAGTACAGACATCTACAAATGAAAAAGGCTGAAGAGCCTGGCTATCTACATCACTCGTCCAAAATCGTAGCTGAGGTAACAAGCTACTTGTCGAAATCCAAGCGGAACTACTAGAGACACAGAAGTCTCATCTGCAAAACATAAATTAAGCAAACATGAGTACAAAGGTACTCAGCAAGACTTACATCAGATCCTATCATACATGCATTTGTATCAAGAAGGCATAGTGGGGTTTAGTTGCAGCGAGCCAGCTTTAACTCTGTGGCTATTCTGTACTACGATTGCTGGTAACTCTGTGAGGTGGCGCACACGAGTCCACTAATCACCACCAAATACACCACTATGGATTCATCCCCGTCTCCCTACGAGAAGGCCATCCATAGAACTCACACTTGTCTTGAGTATTTTAGAGTATCCACTTTCAGTTGTCTATGTACCACGTAAGCATCCAAGAAGTCCATAACCGTGGACCCGGCTATTCGAATAGATCATGATAAACCCTGCAGGGGTGTACTTCTCCACACACGCTCTCGCCACTTACCGCCATGTACACGATGTGTATCTCGGCAACCTTCAAGCGGAAGCCTGGCGAGGGTGTCGGCCACGACCTGACTAACCACACAAGACTCTAGTCCAGGTTTATCGCCTATTCGGGTTCCATCCGCAAGGGAGTCCGGCCGAGGTTTCCATCACGGCCCCAAACGATGTGTACAGGGTTCCCGAGCCCACCATCCGGGTGCCACTCGGTACACCGGGCCACGTGTGCCTAGTCTGTCCCAAGCCCACCCTGCCGGTTGCCACTTGGTAGAGAAATGACACTACCTACAACACGAGAAACTAGTTGCGACTCCTGGACAGAGACCAAGTTGATTAATAAGTCGAGAGGGGCACTTAAGCATTCCAATGTGTGGTATTAGCTAGTCATTGGACAACATACACAGAACTCGGTGCTTAAGGACAGTTCCAGTGAGACAACCCACCATGTACTCCTACATGGCCTCTCACCGTTACCTTTACCAAATCGTGTTCACACACTTAACGCTGAGCATCAGAACATATCACTGCACTCCAATTCATTCCCAATGAACCAGACCTGACACACTCTAAGCAATAGCAAGCAAGGCATGGTAAGATCACAACATGGCTTCAATCAACTCCTACACATGCTAGTGGGTTTCAACTATTTACTGTGGCAATGACAGGTCTTGCAGAGGAATGGGTTCAACTACCGCAGCATCAAGTTGCAGTTGAATCGTTGTTGTCCTAATGCAATAACAGAGAGCAGGAGCGAGGGAGTAGGATTGTATCGGAATGAACAAAGGGGTTTTGCTTGACTGGTATAACAACGTGTAGAGCACTGCTCCTCTAACAGGTACTCTGGAACGGTCTCCGGAGCTGGACCTATCGAGAAGAACGGTGCTGACAATCAACACAAGCATATGCAACAATATGATGCATGAACATGGCATGAATATGTGATGTTATTTGAGCTAATGCAACTAGCATTTTATTTGGTTGAATTCCATTTGAACCAAGGGTTCAAACGCAACTCTAAAATAACCATTTTAAATGCCATTTATGTGTTTTCATATATTCAGTAGGTATAACTTCATTTGTCATGCATGAAAATGGTACAGATGGATAGATTGAGTTTTTTTGATAATTTTTCATATATAAATTATTTCATTCTGAGCTACGGTTGAATTTCTGTGATTTTTTGAAGTTCAAACAATTTTCTGGATTTTTTTAAACAAAAACAATTCCAGAAAATTGTTTATTGCGTCACCACTGTGTCATGCTTGCGTCAGCAAGTCAGCAGCGCAGACTCAGGTCAAACCTGACGTGTGGGGTCCACATGTCAGTGGCTAAGTAAACTAACTAAGTTAGTTAGCCCTAACTAACTGGGCAGGGCCCACTAGTCAGTGACTATAGTGACTAACCTAACTAAGTTAATTAGCACTAACACTAATCCTAACAACTAATTAGCTGGGCAGGGCCCACATGTCAGTGAGAGAGAGGGAAAGGTCAACTGGACCGTGGGGTCAACCCACACCGGTCAGCGGGTCAAACCCGCCAGCGTTTAGTCGCTGGCGAGGCCGAACGCGGCGGAGGGCTGTGGGTTTTGCCTACAGGGCGCCGTTTGGCGCGCGGAGCACAGCTATGGGATGCGGACGCTCGTCCGCATCCAACCGTGGTGGTGGCGCGGCCGGGGAGTGGCCTGAGTGGCGCCGTCGACGAGCTCGGCGGCGGCCGAAGCTCGGTGAGCTCAAGCAGCCACTGTAGGGCACGTGGGGAGAAGCTGGTGCAGGCTACGGGCTACTGGAGATGCGTTGAGCGCGGTGGTGTGCTCAGCTTGGACGGAGGCGAGCTAAAGCGACGGCGGTGACATGGCCAGCGCTGGCGAGGTCTCGGCATCAGCGGAGATATCGCCTAGAGGTCGAACGCGACCAGGGAAGAAGGGGGAAACGACCCGGGGGCTCACTGCGAGTCTGTTGGGAGGGTCAGTGGGCTCGGGGACGCGTCGGAGGCGGCGAATTCGTCGATGGCGTCCGGCGGCCGTGCGGAGAAGATGAGCTCGAGGACGAGGCCTCAGGGCATCCGGGGTCCTGCGGTTCGGCGTAGAGGTGCACGGCAGCAAGGCGGAGCTCGGGGGCTCGTCGGAGAGGCGAGGGGTAGGCGGTGGCTATGGCAATGGCGAACGGCGGCGACGACGCGCTCGGGTCCGAGCGGAGGACAGAGCAGAGGAGGGGGATGAGGACGGGGAAGAGTGTGAGTGTGTTCGGGGCGGTGCGTGGCTCGTCCAGACGCAACAGAGAAGGAAACAGGCAGGCAGAGAGGGTGGAGGTGGCGCGCTCGCCGTGCGTGCACGTCAGGCACGCGCCTTGCCTACTGGCGCGAGGAAGACGACAGGGGAGGGCAGGTGGGCTGGGCTGGCCAACTGGGCCGGCCAGGCCGCACAGTGCTGGGCCAGCACAGGTAAGGTTTTCTTATCTAATTCTGACATTTATTTTGATTTTAAAGAAAATCATTTAATTTATTCTTACAATTTTGCAGGGACTAGAAGGAGTATTCCAAAGCCCCACACAATATCCAGAATTATTGGACATATATAAAATATATAATAAATATATATATCCAATGCAAATATTTATTGCATTAATTCCAAAAGCCCAAAATAATTATTTATGAGCTCCTCATAATATTAGTTTGATTTTTATCTCTAACCAATATTTTCAGAGAGCAACATGAACATTTCCTTGGCCCCTTTTGGAGCAATTTTTATTTGGGTCATTTTTCAAAAGGTTGTTCTGAGGGTTTCACAAGTCCCCATTTCAAATTCATTTGAAAAAAATAAACATGATGCAAACATCAAGACTAGCCTAGTGCATACCAGAACTAGGGTTGTGACAACTCGCCCTCACTCGAAAGAATCTCGTCCCGAGATTCAGGAGTCGGCGGAAAAAAGGTGGGGAACTCCAGTCGGAGACGATCTTCTCGCTCCCATGTAGCTTCTCTCTCGGAATGGTGTGACCATTGAACCTTGAGAAACTTGATGTTATGTCGTCGAGTGACACACTCTGCTTGATCCAGAATGCGAACGGGGTACTCTCGATAAGTGAGGTTATGTTGGAGATCAAGCGTTTCGTGGTCCACTCTGCGGATGGAATCCGAGAAGCAATGCCTGAGTTGAGAGACGTGGAAGACATCATGTACTCGAGAAAGATGTGGGGGTAGTTCCAACTGGTAGGCAACCTCTCCTCGTTTAGCAGGAATGCGAAAAGGGCCAATGTAACGAGGAGCCAACTTGACCTTGATACCCAAACGATGGGTACCCTTCAAAGGGGTAACCCGAAGATAAGCTTTGTCGCCAACTTCATAAGCCACTTCCTTATAATGATGATCATACTGGCTCTTTTGACGAGACTGGGCTGTTTTCAAATTCTCACGAATGATGCGAACTTGCTCTTCTGCTTCCTGGATCATGTCCGGTCCAAAGAATTGTCTTTCACCGGTTTCTGACCAGTTCAAAGGTGTTCGACATCTTCGTCCATAGATTATCTCAAAAGGAGCTTTCTTGACACTGGATTGATAGCTATTGTTATAAGCAAACTCGGCGAAAGGAAGACATTTCTCCCAATCCATATCGAATGAGATAACGCAAGTTCTAAGCATGTCTTTGAGAATTTGGTTGACCCGTTCCACCTGACCACTTGATTGAGGGTGGAAAGTGGTACTGAAAGAAAGATGGGTGCCCATGGCAGTCTGGAAACTCTCCCAGAAATGAGAAGTGAAAAGACTACCACGGTCTGAATTGATCTCTAGTGGAACACCATGAAGTGACACTATTCGAGAAATATACAAGTCAGAGAGCTCACTAGCAGTGATACTCTCTCGAACAGGTAGGAAGTGAGCCACTTTGGACAGACGATCAATGGCTACGAAGATAGCATTATTCCCTCTCTTGGTCCTGGGAAAGCCGGTGATGAAGTCCATACTAACTTTATCCCATTAACACTCAGGAATAGCTAAGGGCTGAAGGGTGCCAGCAGGTCTTTGATGTTCTGCCTTAACGCGACGACAAACGTCACATTTAGCAATGAACTCAGCAATTTCTCTCTTCATCCTGGTCCACCAGAACCTCTGGCGTAGGTCCTGATACATCTTAGTACTACCGGGATGAATCGTGACAGGAGATTCATGAGCCTCCTTAAGGATCAGTTGTCGCAGATGTTGATTCTTGGGAACCACCAAGCGATTCTCAAAGAACACAACACCTCGATCATCCATAGAGAAACAACCACCAACTCCCTTCTTAATGTTTCTCTTGATGCGGGTAACACCCCTATCAAACTTCTGGTCAGCAATGATCTGATCCTCAAGGTTAGGTTTCGCCACCAAGGTAGAAAGGAATCCGTGAGGAGCAATGTGAAGGTTAAGCTTTCATAATTCCTCATGGAGAAGTGGTTGGCCCTGCTGCAACATTAGATTGTTGCAATATGACTTACGACTTAAAGCATCAGCCATGACATTGGCCTTGCCTGGGGTGTAATTAATCCCTAAGTCGTAATCTGAGATCAACTCCAACCAACATCTTTGCCTAAGGTTCAAATCTGGCTGGGTGAAGATATACTTGAGATTCTGGTGATCGGTGTAGATCTCGCAACGATTACCAAGAAGGTAATGTCGCCATGTCTTAAGTGCATAGACTACAGCTGCAAGCTCTAGATATTGTGTAGGATAATTTTCCTCATGTGGATGCAACTGTCGAGATGCATAGGCAATCACATGACGATCCTGCATAAGAATGCAACCTAGTCCCTGTCGTGAGGCATCACAATAGATAACAAAGTCCTTAGTGAAATCCGGTGGCAAAAGTATGGGAGCAGAAGTCAGGCGTCTATTCAGTTCATGAAAACTGTGCTCACACTGTGGGGACCACTCAAACTTTTTATCTTTCTTGAGAAGTTCCGTGAGAGGTTTGGCCACTTTAGAGAAGTTTTCAACAAAGCGGCGATAATAGCTGGCTAGACCAAGGAAACTCCTAACTTGTTTAACTATTTCAGGTGGAGTCCAATCAAGAACAGCTTGAACTCTCTCGGGATTGATAGCAATGCCCTTACCAGAGATTACGTGGCCGAGATAGGTCACTTCTGGCAACCAAAATTCGCACTTGGAGAACTTGGCATAAAGGCGGTGCTCTCTGAGTTTTTCCAACACAAGTCTAAGGTGTTCGGCATGATCTTCCTTGTTCTTCGAGTAAATAAGAATATCATCGAGGTAAACCACGACGAACTTATCTAAGTACTCCATGAAGATCGAGTTCATCAAGCGGGAGAATGTGGCTGGAGCATTGGTTAGACCGAAGGACATAACGGTGTACTCGTACTGGCCATAACGAGTGACAAAAGCCGTCTTAGGAATGTCTCCATTTCTGATCTTGATTTGATGGTAGCCTAATCTCAAATCCATCTTGGAGAAGACTGAGGACCCAGCGAGCTTATCATACAGGTCGTTGATCCTGGGGAGCGGATACTTATTCTTTATCGTGACCAAATTAACGGGACGATAATCTACAACCATCCGTTCCATGCCATCCTTCTTCTTGACGAAGAGGACGGGACAAGCCCATGGAGAAGAACTAGGACAGATGAAACCCTTTTTCAAGGACTCATCAAGTTGTTCCTTAAGCTCAGCTAGTTCTAGGGGTGCCATCTTGTAAGGTCTCCTAGAAATTGGAACAGTTCCTGGGATAAGATCTATGACAAACACTACATCCCTGTCAGGTGGAACACCAGGTAGTTCCTCTGGAAAGACATCCAGAAAGTCACGGACTACCGGGATATCTTCAAGGTCTGGAAGGGGGCTAGCATTAAGAGAATAGAGTTGACGCTTTGCAACTCTAGTGGAGACAGTGACTATCTTGCCAGATGGATGTGTAAGCTAGACAGACCTAGTTTAACAATCAATCTTGGCATGATGAGCTGTCATCCAGTCCATACCCAAGATGATGTTAATATCCAAATACTTGAGGGCTATAAGTGAGGCAAGGAATACTAGTCTGTCAACAAGTATTCCATTACCATGGCTTATTCTGGTAGTTTGCCATCTAGACCCTGGGGTTTGGATTTCAAGCGGAGTTGGCATATCACAAAATGACATGTCATGCAAACGGGCATAGCCTTCAGAGATGAAGGAGTGAGATGCTCCGGTATCGAACAGAACCGAAGCCGGATGGCAATTGACAAGGAGTGTACCAAGAACGACATTTGGATCATCATGAGCGTATTTAGCAGAGACGTGATGCACACGTCCATGTTTAGTGGGAGCTGAAATTGCATTGATCCTCTTGCGTGGTGGCTTACCACGAAGAATGGACTTCTCGGGCTGGGGTGGAGCAAGACTGGCCTGAGAGCAGTCACGTGCATAGTGTCCTGGCTTTCCGCATGTGAAGCAAGTCCCTGAGGTAGGTCGTGGACCCGCATTGACAAGCGGTTTACCAATAGGCTTAGGTGGAGGATAAGACTGAGCTGGATGAGGCACCTCATAAGATGGCCTCGGAGAAAATCTGGGTGGAAGAGCGGAGTTTGGAACCCAAATCCGGCGCCTCTGGGAACTAGTGCCAGAGCAAGATCCCAAATCACGGGTGTGCTTACGAGACTCCTCATAAGTGAGCTGAGCGGTCTCTGCATTGATGGCCTTGTTCACAAGAGCCTGGAATGTATGGCAATGATGCAACTCAAGATCACGACGCACGCTTGGGGTTGAGACCTTTCCGAAACCTAGCCTGCTTCTTGGCGGCCGTGGACACTTCTTCTGTAGCATAGCGAGCGAGGTTCTCAAATTCTCTACTGTAAGCATCAACAGCCATCTTAGCCTGGGTAAGACTACAGAACTCTTCTCTCTTGCGATCGTTGAGAGCTTGAGGAATGTGATGCTCGCGAAAAGCCTCAGTGAAATCTCTCCAGGTAGGAATCTAGCCAGTTGGAATCATGGCCTCATAGTTCTACCACCAAAGACTAGCAGGACCTTCCAGGTGATAAGTGGCATAGATGACCTTGTACTCTTCAGCTACGTTCGCAGAACGCAGCTTGTGAGTGATACTACGGAGCCAGTCATCTGCATCGAGCGGCTCAATGGGATGATGGAAGGTGGGTGGTTTCAGACGAATGAAGTCATGGATGCTTGCTGACTCTTTCCACTGATGTGTGGTGTTCTCCTCAATACGTGCCAACAAGCGGTTAGACTCTTGCTTGTTCCTCTCCATCTCTAACATGACCTCTGCCAACGAATGCTGGTCGGGAGGATCCTCCTCATCCCTACCACCTCTATGGTTCTTTCTACGAGCAACTGAACCTCGGGTAACTGACGACATCCTGAGAAATGAAACCAAGGACGGAATCAGCATCAACCAGGCTGTAGAAGGTAGGACAAGAAATGGGTATCTCTCGAACTACTAGGATATATCCGGCAGCATAACGGCAGTAAAATGCTGAGAATGAGACATCCTGCTAACAAAGGGCAGTACAACAACTCAACATCAACACTCAAGGTTCTGTGATAGTACTAAACAAACTACACTGGAAGAACTTGATAACAAGAATAGGACTCTGATCAACCAATCCTATGGAACTACGGAGTAGTAACTCGTGATCCTGATAGACGGAAGAGAAAGCCTAGTTCCTTAACCCCGTAGGAAAGGTAGGATGACTCAGATCAGAAGACATGAGGTATAAGGGGTAAAAAGAGCCTTACGTTCCCTTCCACAATCAATTCCCTTATATAACTAAGGAATTTCTAGACTCAACTTCGACCAGTTTGGCTTGGTAATCCTAAAGGCAGTCAGGCTCTGATACCAAAGCTGTCGGGACCCCGATCCAAAGTCACACCGGTCTAGCATGTAACACACCATATCACTTTGCGGCCTCACGCACGGTATCCCCACGGGTGCCACCTTACCTGGCCCGGGACCGTTTGCGCATTTTGTCTCACGTATATGATAGTGTCGCTAGCATCCATATGACAGAGAACCCGGGCCGACATGACCAGTTATAAACCAAAAGTGGCACTAAATTACAGAGACAGACATACATGACCCAGCAACAAACGTGTCGGTCATCAACGTATGAACCCAAGTCGTAGCAAGCTACAAGGATTTAAAGGAACAACGCGTGACATTTCCCCTAAGGGACAGACACAGGAACGAAGAAGGGCACATGCCGGTCAGCCTAAGTGTTCCGGAGCAGTAGCAAGCTACCAAGGCTCAGTGGAAGCACTAGGAGACATTTCCCTGTAAGACAGGCTACCAAGGGTAAACAACTAGGTGTCGGATCCCACACATACCAAGCATTTCAATAACATACACACAATATGCTCAATATGTGCAATACAACATGGCATCACAACAAGACTCTAAGAAACAAAGTATTTATTCAATAGGCTCCGACGAGCCAGATATTACAAACATGGGTATCATGACCCAACAATCAGAGCATACAAGCAACAAGAGGAAGCACAACATGTCTGAGTACATACATCTACAAATGAAAAAGGCTGAAGAGCCTGGCTATCTACATCACTCATCCAAAGCTGAGGTAACAAGCTACTTGTCGAAATCCAAGAGGAACTACTAGAGACACAGAAGTCTCATCTGCAAAACATAAATTAAGCAAACATGAGTACAAAGGTACTCAGCAAGACTTACATCAGATCCTATCATACATGCATTTGTATCAAGAAGGCATAGTGCGGTTTAGTTGCAGCGAGCCAGCTTTAACTCTGTGGCTATTCTGTACTACGATTGCTGGTAACTCTTTGACGTGGCGCACATGAGACCACTAATCACCACCAAATACACCACTATGGATTCATCCCTGTCTCCCTACGAGAAGGCCATCCATAGCGCTCACACTTGTCTTGAGTATTTTAGAGTATCCACTTTTAGTTGTCTATGTACCACGTAATCATCCAAGAAGTCCATAACCGTGGACCCGACTATCCGAATAGATCATGATAAACCCTGCAGGGGTGTACTGCTTCACACATGCTCTCACCACTTACCTCCATGTACACGACGTATATCTCGGCAACCTTCAAGCGGAAGCCTGGCGAGGGTGTCGGCCACGACCTGACTAACCACACAAGACTCTAGTCCAGGTTTATCGCCTATTCGGGCTCCATCCGCAAGGGAGTCCAGCCGAGGTTTCCATCACGGCCACAAACGATGTGTACAGGGTTCCTGAGCCCACCATCCGGGTGCCACTCGGTACAACGGGCCACGTGTGCCTACTCTGTCCCAAGCCCACCCTGCCGGGTGCCACTTGGTAGAGAAATAACACTACCTACAACACCAGAAACTAGTTGCGACTCCTGGATATTGACTAACCTAACTAAGTTAATTAGCACTAACACTAATCCTAACAACTAATTAGCTGGGCGGGGCCCACATGTCAATGAGAGAGAGGGAAAGTTCAACTGGACCGTGGGGTCAACCAACGCTGGTCAGCGGGTCAAACCCGCCGGTGTTTAGCCGCCGGCGAGGCCGAACGTGGCGGAGGGCTGCGGGTTTTGCCTACAGGGCGCCGTTTGGGGCGCAGAGCACAGCTACGGGATGCGGACGCTCGTCCGCATCCAACCGTGGTGGTGGCGCGGCCGGGGAGTGGACGGAGTGGCGCCGGCGACGAGCTCGGCGGCGGCCGAAGCTCGGTGAGCTCGAGCAGGTGGCTGTAGGGCACGTGGGGAGAAGCTGGTGCTCGCTACGGGCTCCTGGAGATGCGTTGAGCGCCGTGGTGTGCTCAGCTTGGACGGAGGCAAGCTAAAGCGACGGCGGTGACATGGCCAGTGCCGGCGAGGTCTCGGCATCAGCGGAGATATGGCCTAGAGGTCGAACGCGACCAGGGAAGAAGGGGGAAACGACCCGGGGGCTCACCACGAGCCTTTTGGGAGGGTCAGTGGGCTCGGGGACGCGTCGGAGGCGGCGAATTCGCCGATGGCGTCCGGCGGTCGTGCGGAGAAGATGAGCTCGAGGATGAGGCCTCAGGGCGTCCGGGGTCCTGTGGTTCGGCGTAGAGGTGCACGGCAGCGAGGCAGAGCTCGGGGGCTCGTCGGAGAGGCGAGGGGGAGGCGGTGGCTATGGCAATGGCGAACGGCGGCGACGACGCGCTCGGGTCCGAGCGGAGGAGAGAGCAGAGGAGGGGGATGAGGACGAGGAAGAGTGCGAGTGTGTCCGGGGGGGGTGCGTGGCTCGTCCAGACGCAACGGAGAAGGAAACAGGCAGGCAGAGAGAGAGGAGGTGGCGCGCTCGCTGTGCGCGCGCGTCGGGCATGCGCCTCGCCTACGAGCTCGAGGAAGACGACAGAGGAGGGCAGGTGGGCTGGGCTGTCCAACTGGGCCGGCCAGGCCGCACAGTGCTAGGCCAACACAGGTAAGATTTTCTTATCTAATTCTGACATTTGTTTTGATTTTAAAGAAAATCATTTAATTAATTCTGACAATTTTGCAGGGACTAGAAGGAGTATTCCAAAGCCCCACACAAAATCCAGAATTATTGGACATATATAAAATATATAATAAATATATATATCCAATGCAAATATTTATTGCATTAATTCCAAAAGCCCAAAATAATTATTTATGAGCTCCTAATAATATTGGTTTGATTTTTATCTCTAACCAATATTTTCAGAGAGCAACATGAACATTTCCTTGTCCCCTTTTTGAGCAATTTTTATTTGGGTCATTTTTCAAAAGGGTTTTCTGAGGGTTTCACAAGTCCCCATTTCAAATTCATTGAAAAAATAAACATGATGCAAAATCAAGACTAGCCTAGTGCATACCAGAACTAGGGTTGTGACGTCGTTGCTCATTGAGTCATAAGATCCGTCATCGTTGATGATCATGGTGCGAACGGTCTTGCACTCAAATGACTTGTGGCCTCGCCCTTGGCACTTGAAACATTTGATGGAACTCGTCTTGGAGGTGTCCTCGGGTGGAGTTGGAGATGATGAAGCTCTTGGCTTGAAGTTGTTGGTAGAAGGGGGCCGACTTGATGTAGTCGCATTCTTGTAGCTTGACTTGTCGCCGAAGTTTGTAGAAGGTTTGTTAGATGTAGGAGGAGTAGCAGAAGTCGTTGAATCTTGATTGTAGGAGCCGAAGTTCTTAGAGGTGAACCTGGAGTACTTGTAATCCTCTTGAACTTGTCGTTCCGCTTTGGTTGCTTAATGTACTAGCTCGAGGAGATTGGTGTATGGCTGGAAGTCCGCAATATTCTTGATAGGATAGTTGAGTTCATTCAAGAATCTCGCCATCGTTTGCTCTTCATCTTCCGTGATGTTTGCTCTTATCATGGAAATCTCCATCTCCTTGTAGTACTCTTCAACGGACTTGGTACCTTGCTTGAGGAGTTGTAGCTTCTTGAACAAGTCACGGTTGTAGTGTGTAGGCACAAAGCGTGCTCTCATGACTTCCTTCATTTGAGCCCAAGTGGTGATAGGAGGTTCGCCTTTTGCTTCTCTTCTCTCTATGATTTGCTCCCACCATATGAGAACATAGTCTTGGAACTCAAGGGATGCCATTGCGATCTTCTTCTCTTCATCGAAGTTGTGAAGGCGAAAGATCTTTTCAACCTTCAATGCCCATGAGATATAGTCTTCGGGATCAATGCTTCCGGAAAACTTTGGCATGGTGAACTTAAGCTTGTCGTAGCGATGCTCGTCATTGTTTCCTTGCCTATTGGGAGGGTGGTCTTGATTGGGACAATTAGCAATCTCATGTTGCTCTTGTCGAAGTAGATGTCCATTGTTGTGGTGCACTTGTCGAGCTTGTGGTTCTTGTTGGGATTGTTGCTCTTGTCGCGCTTGAGGAGGAACTTCGTCGTGCATTGGTGGTTGGTGGCGCCTCTGTTGCATCTCATCGTGAAGGAAATCCTCTTCTTGACGAGTGTGTCGAGTGCGAGCTGCCACATTGCGATGTGCATCACGTAATGCTCATTGTGCCTCAAGAGCTTGAGCTTCTCGACGTTGTTGTGCTTGACGATTAGCTTCGGCATCTTGTTCTTCCTGGTATTGACGCGCTCGCTCTTGTTGTAGTTGGCGTAGTCGTTGCCGTTCTTGTGCTTGCTCAAGTGTAGCTTGGTTATGACGATGTTGACTTTCTTGCTCTTCAAATAGCTCTTGTGAACTCTTGTCATGAAGTGGATTGCGGTTGTCATGTCGAGCTTGACGTGCGGCTTGACGAAGAGTGTTGGATGTAGGGGTACTTGAGCCATGCGTGGAGTCGGTATGTCGACTTGAGCGGCTTCGTCTTTGAGATGATGTGGAAGAAGAACGTCGATTGACTATCAAAGTCCGTAGTTCGTCAGATTGGGTAGACATGTTGGAGTTGATGGTGTCGAATTTCTCTCTTGTTCTTGCTTCAAATTGGCGTGCGTCCTCGGCGATTTGACCAATGTACTCGCGCATAGCTTCACTTTCTTGATGGAGAGCTCGTTGGACACCGAAGAGATGTAGTTTGGTGACGTAGTTGTTTGCTTCTTGTGGATCGTCGAAAGGCGGGTTCGTAGATGTACTTGGCCTATCCATCATCAAAAGCAAGTATGTGAGTGGGAGAAAGGAGAAGACAATACCAAAAGTACCTTAACCGAAGTTGAAAATGGATCAATGATCACTCAATAATGTAACCCGGAAATAGCACTATTGGTACCACTTCGTATCGATTCTCACACCTACACAAGTAAAGCTTTGAGAGGAGCTTGGTTAGGATGGTGGCACAAATTCAATGCAATCGTCAAAGTGACTCAGTGATGTTGAAAATGGTTCACAATTTTCTCATACAACAAGTAGATCACTAGCAAGGTAGCACACGGAACACACGCACGGATAGATAAATGTGGTTGTGCAACCAAAGGTGAGAGAAAATGTGGAATCCACGGAAAATGCTCGTGTTGCACAACACTAGAGAGACGCTAACCGATTGCTTAATAGGCGGATTCGCACTTGTGCACGACCTATAAGAGGCAAAACGTAACGACTATCTATCACAAGTATGCTATGAGTGTATGATGTGCCGATGCTTGAGCACAAGATGATGTATTGCTATGACATATGATCTCTTTTGATGCAAGGCGTATGATTCTAATTTCCTTTTGCTTATAAGCTTTGGTTGGCTCTTTTGCTTAAAAGCTTGTGAGCTCTTTCTTTGGGCACTTATGCATGCTTCTCGGATCAAGGTAGCTATTGTGTATGCGGATCACTCTAGTGGCACACAGAGATATAATGATATGGTATGCAATATCTATGGCTATCACTAATGTGCACAAGTGTCGTGGTCCGGCAATACTCAAATGGCTAGTCTCAATGGGAAAGCTACGCAAAGATGGTCCATAGGGTGACAATGCAATTGCAAGGTAGAATGAACAAGGTGTCGTCGATGTTACCGTCCTTGCCAAAGTCGAGTGGTGGTGTTGTCGATGTCTTGCCGTTCCAAGGTAGCCTAAACGTCCAAGGAAACGGTGAAACCACAACTCAAGTATGCAAGACAAATGGGAGACAAACTTTTCAAACTCGGAGCGGTTAAGCGATGGTGGCTGCGGAAGTGGTGGTGGTATGCGGAAGGTTTGGGGGGATATCGAACGGAAATGGCAGTGGGGAGTGCAAGGTGGGGTGGATCGGGGATTTTGTGGCTGCGGGAGGCCGGATATCCGGGCCAGGGGCCAGATGTCTGGGCCAGGCCGGATGTCCGGGGCACGGGCCGGATGTCCGGGGTGCCGGAGGCCGTGATGAACTCCTTGCACACGGTGACTTTGGGGCCAAAAATCGTCAGATTTTGCGGAGAAAAATTGGGGAAAAGGTGAGGAAAAGCTAGATCCACTCATGGCACAGCAAATCCATGGAAAAAATTCAACAAAATCTTTCCAAATCAACAGATCACAAAAAAATTTTGGGGCTATTTTTGTGGGGAATTTTCGAAATTAGGAAGAACACAACAAAAACAAGCTAGAAAACAGGGTGTGGGCTCCAAATTCGTGATCAACCTATGCTCATGATACCATAATATGATGTAGGGTGGAACCCTAGTCGGCAGATCTTTCACGAAAGGTGGTTATCCCATGATGAACACGGAGAACACAAGGATGATACGGAGGAAAATCACGAGGGGAAACACTAAAATCCACACAAACTCGGTCACACAGGTGCTAGATCAACGATACACATCAAGATACACGATCCATAGTCAACCACGGTGGTACAAAGATAGTCTTCTCCCAGAGGAGGTCTTGGGTATCCCTTGGGATCTTCTCTGGTGTGGAGGTCTTGAATCTGAGGTGGATCTTCTCCGAAGAGGGCGCGGTCTCGTAGGAGATGAACCACAAAGGTCTATGATGAGCTATCCAAAAGCTAACCCTAAAAGATGTGGGGAAAGGAGTATATATAGAGTACGGAGCGAAGGGATACACGGGCCACGGCCCAAAGGATGCGCGCAGGCAATCAGGGGCCGGACGTCCGGGCGACGGGCCGGATGTCCGGGGCTTCGCGGGACGCCGGATGTCCGGGGCGAGGGGCCGGATGTCCGGGCTAGAGGGGTTGAGTCTCGGGTGGCTTCTGTAGAGTGGCGCCGGATTTCCGGGCCCGAGGCCGGATGTGCGGGCCTTGCTTGGCCAGATGTCTGGGGCCTGGCCGGATGTCCGGGCCCTGTAGCCTCGACCGCTGGTGGCCTCCTGTAGTGGTTTGTCCAGGGGTCGGATGTCCGGGGCCTGGAGCCTTCTTCAGCCCTCCTCGATGCAAAGCCTCGTCCGTGAACTTGGGGACTTGTCCATCTTCACGCGCACCTCCAATGTGGTCTTCTTCACACCTGAGTACACAAAACACATCCGTCTAAGGTAGTAACCAGGTATCGCAAGATTCATATGGAAGTTGAGCTAGGAGTGATGTCACCTCGGTCTCGAGAGCTCTAGCACGAGCACGTGTCATTGGTCCTTGCGGCACTTGGTGAGGCGATGGGGGTTCATGGGGATGACCTTGGGATGCTTCGAATCATGAGGCATGGCAATGTGACAATGGCAAGTCGAAGCGAGATCTCTAACATCTGTGCAACCAAGTGGTCCAATATGAGAAATAAGTCTCATAGTGCAAGCAACACATGTAGTGTGATCCACAATATCCATGCTCATGGTTTTGGGTGTCCCAAAAGAGAAGGATATCACCTTGATAGTGTGTCCTTGTGCGCCCTTCACAATGCCGAAGCACAAGCAAGTGCGATGTAGAAGCGTCGTGAACAAAGGTGGTTCACTCTCAAGAGCTCGAATGGTCAACTCACGTGAAGTGGAAGTTGACACAAAGTCCAAGTATCCTACACATGCACACAACAAAACAAAGAACGTATGCGCATGGTAGATAAACACATCATCCATCATGATGGTTCTCTTCTTTTGCACATAACCATTAGAAGCAAAAGTGCATGAATAAGATGATGCAACAATGTCTATATTAATGGCACTAGGCATATGGTGCAAAGAGGTAAAACAAGCATGCTTCACAAGAAATATCTCAAAATCTCCAAATAAACGCGAGAATGCTATGGGGGCAATCTCATTGGCAAGATTAAAATCATGGTTGCGCTCAATGCATGGACAATCATATAGCATGAGAGAGGCAACATGTGGAGACATATGACAACAAGCAATATCAATCATGTGCAAAGCATGGTAATGGTTGACATCAACGGCATGAAAGGGGCAAGTATGTATCATCGGTGATGCAACATAAGCAAACATATCAATCATGTCGTGCAAACTAGTGGAGCAAAGATGCAACACACTAGATGAGTTCATAGCAATCATGTCATGTGAGCAAATAGTAGGCATAAGCAATGCACATGACATATCACAAGCATGAACAAGGTATCATCATAGGCATTTGGCACAAAGCAAACATGGCAATAACAAGCAATATCTCCACCAAGCTTGCTAATACATATACAAGCATGAGAATCAAGCATCATGTGTAATGCGAAGCATGGGTCACAAATGCATGGCAAAGGCATATAAATGAGCATATCATGCAAAGTGAACATGGCAAGAGGGGCATAAGAGGTATAATGGACAATAACCCATAACCATGTGAGGGCCATGTAGAAGAGATGCGCGAAGTCTTTGCGCGAAGGGAGCGGTTGTAAGGATAATCCATGGAATCCGAAGTCGTCGTTGCTCTCTAGAGCTCGTTTCGTCAATTCGTGCTTTTGCGAGGTTGACGTGTAAGAATGGGTACCTACACAAAAGAGACACACGCCAAAGGAAGTGTGTGCGTGGTAAATGTACACATCATCCATCATGATGTGTATGTGTATGTGTGAGTTAGCACAAGATAAGCATCGCTCAAGGAAATTTGATGCATGGTATAAGAACATGTCATCCATCATGAAAGAATAGTTATTTTGTATGACACGATGATGACACAAATTAGAGCAAGTATGTGGCACAACAATAGCATTTGCATTCATGGGGGGCATATTGTGCACACAAGTATGGGGATCATGCAATGGATGGGGTGGATCAAAATCTCCTAACATGTATGAGGAAACTATGGGGGTCTCCTCATTAGCAATATCGGAAGCATAATGTGGAGAAGTGGAACAACATCCAAAACAATGCATGTCCGAAGCTAGGTAATCAAGGCATGGCATATGAGATAAATGATGCAAAGGGAGCATATCAATAAGCCATGACCATGTGAGGGCCATGTAGAAGAGATGCGCGAAGTCTTTGCGCGAAGGGAGCAGTGGGAAAGATAATCCATGGACTCCCAAGTCGTCGTTGCTCTCTAGAGGTCATTTTGTCAACTCTTGCTTTTGCGCGGTTGACGAGCAAGTATGTGTACCTACACAAAAGAGTCACAAACCAAGGAAATTGTGTGCGTGTTAAATGTACACATCATCCATCATGATGTGTATGTGCATGTGTGAGTTAGCACAAGATAAGCATCGCTCAAAGAAATTTGATGGGGACACAAATTGAGCATGCAAGTATATGGCACATCGAAAGCATGTTTATTCATGGGAAGCATATTGTGCACACAAGTATTGGTATCATGCAATGGATGGGATTGATCAAAATCTCCTAACATGTATGAGGAAACTATGGGGGTCTCCTCATGAGCACTAGTAGAATCATAATGTGGAGAAGTGGAATAACAGCCAAAACAATGCATATCCGAAGCTAGGAGTTCATGGCATGGCATATGATGGATATGTTGCAAAGGAAGCATGTCAATATCATCACAAGAAAAACAAATGCCAATAACCATGGGCTTGTCATCTATGCCATATGCGCAAATTGTGTTTATTTTAATGGCATGTGCATAGTCACTGCGATGAGATTGCAAATGTGACATATTGTTGATCTCATGCATAGCATATGACAAGTCAAGCGGGCTGTCAAACATGATGTGGCCAATAGAATTATCACAAGAGATCCTATGCAACATGGCATCACAACTAATAGACACCACATGGCAATCATCAAACTCAACATAAATGGGTAAATAATCGCCTGGGGAAATCATACTAGCCCGAAGCATGGCAATGGGTGGATCAACATCATGCAAGCAATCAAAGTTAACATAGTCCACTAGTGGGACGAGCGCATCACCTTCACCTTTGTTACCTTTCTCATTCCACTCATGTGGTGTAGGTGAGGTGGGAAAGACCAAATGGTGTTCATCATCTTCATCTTGACGGAACCATGTGGGGGGTGCATCATATTCCACCATGGCCATCGTCTTGTCCAATGGAAGGACGAAGTCATCGAGGATCGACGCGTCATCATATGTGGGACCTAGCACCAAATGAGAAGACACAATGGAGGTAGAGGTCAAGTCGTTAGTGTTGAAAGTGGCCTCACATGCCGTATCAACCATCTCACTCTCTCTATGTGGTGGCTCATTCACTCCCTCAAGTTAGGTGCAATCAAACTCACATATGGTGGAGTCACTCATCTCACTCAAGTGGTGGGGGTTGTGTCTCTCCTCACATGGGAATTTTGGTAGCTCATCATATATGGGGCTAGTGATGAAGTCACTCTCACTCTCAATATGGTGGCAAACGTCACTCAAGTCATCATATGCCGCCGTGGTCGAAGGGAAAATCCCATGCTAAACCATCTTGTCATCGTCACCGTGGATGAAGGCCGAAGATGGCACATCATCACTCTCGCCTCCAAAGATGGAAGCATCGTCCGTGCTCGTCACCATGTCGTTCGCCTCCAAAGCTTGGTCCTCGAATGGTTCCGTAGTCGTAGTCGTCGCTGCACCATCTTAAAAAAGAGTCGAAGTGGACTCGTCATCATCAATGCCACAAAGAGGGATGGCGGTGAAGTCGAACTTGGGAGCGTCGTCTTGGAGCTCCATTGGCTTGGACATCATGGTGGAACTAGCCTCATGCTCGCCGTCTTGGAGCTTGGTCTTTGAGAAGTGTGCTTGCGGTGGAGGAGCCTTGGCATTCATGAGTTCTTGTTCCGCCTTGAGAGCACCAATGTAGTTGTCGTCGAGGGACTTGTAGTTCTCGAGGAAGATAGTCTTGTAGATGTCGTTGTGCAATCCCATCATGAAGTGGAGCTTCATCAAAATGGGGTCGTCCACGCCGGCTCGTCGCAAGGCCATCTTCATATCCTTGAAGTACTTGTCGATGGAGTTGGATCCTTGTATGGCGTTCTCCAATTGGCGTAGAAGATGTTCCGTGTAGGTGGGAGGCACGAACTCTCGCCGCAAAGCTCTCTTAGTCTTGGGCCAATTCACGTTGAAGCTCGTCGGAGGTGTGTTAAGCCACCATGTTGACGCGTTGTCGTGGAAGTGTCTTATGGCGCACTTCACTTGATCTTTGTAGGGAACTTGATGTAGCTTGAGGTAGTCATCCATCTTGCGCTCCCACTCAAGATACTCCTCGGGGTCTTGAGTCCCATAGAAAGGAATCTCATGGTTGTTGTCGAGGTCGTAGTAGCTCGTGGAAGTCACGGACTTGAGCTTGGGAAGCTTCTCTTGAGCATAATCTTGAGGTGCTTGTTGGTGAAGATGTCGTATGTCGAAAGGCGAAGATGCCTTGAACTTGCTTGGCGAAGATGCCAAGGTACATGGTGAAGTCGTTGAGCGGTTGTTGGAGTTGAGCTCTTGACCTTCACGTTCTTGTCGTTGATGGTGTCGATGCCGATGTGATCTCGCCGAAGATGGTAGCTAGGAAGGATGTGCACTAGAGCGTCTTCTCGAAGATGAGGGAGACCTCTTGCGGTTCTTGATTAGGGCTTGGAGCTCCTCCATTTGAGCATCCATGTTGGCGCACAAGTTGTTCGTCATGGCATCGAACTTGTCATTGTTGTTGTAGACCGAAGTAGATGAAATGCTTTTCCTATCCATCATAAGACTCGAGCAAAGGTGAGTAGGAGATGAGATAAACAATACCAAGTTACCTTTTCCCAACGTTGAGGATGTATCTCGTTTCACTCAATGTGAAATGAAAGAATAGTAGAATTGGTACCGGACTTGTTCACTCACACCTATCAAGTAAAGCTTATCGAGTAGCTCGGTGAGGATAGTGGCACAAAAAATTGATGCAAAATGTTAGCAAGAGTCAATAAAGTTGAAAGAGATTCACAAATTCGCAAGTGAAACAAGTAGACCAATAGCAATATGGGTGGCACATGGAAACACACACACGGATAGATAGATGGGGTCGTGCAACCAAGGAATGAGCACAAAATGTGGAGTCCATGGAAAACGCTCGTGTTGCACAACTCTAGAGAGACGCTAGCACGATTGCTCTATAGGCGGATACGACACTTGTGCACAACCTATAAGATGCAAAATGTATAAATTTTCTATCCCAAGTATGATATGTGTATGATGTTTTGGTGCTTTTAGCACAAGATGATCCAAGACGATCAAGTATGATATCATATGATGCGATGCTATGTCTCTTGCTTACAAGCTTCTTTGTCTTTCTATTTTTGCTTAAAAGCTTTATTCTCTTTCTTTCTTTCTTTCTTTTGTATGGCCACGATGCGAAATGCACAAACCGAGATAGCAATTGTGTATATGCGGGAACAATCTTGTGACACAAGGGATGATATGATGATACCAAGATGACATGGTATGAATACAATGGAAGGGCGGATCGATGGTGACTAATGTGCACAAGTAACGTTGCCGGCAATACTCAAAGGCTTGTCTCGATAGGCAAGTCACGCAAAATGGGCCAGGGGTTAACAATGCAATTGCAAGGGGAATATACAAAGATGTCGTCGAGGTTACCGTCCGATGATGATGATGAGAGGCGGTGCTCTTGATGTAGACCCGTTCCAAATTAGCCGAAACACCTTAGGAAACGAAAAAACCACAACTCAAAATCTCAAGGACAAATGTCAAATGGTGGTAGGAGACAAGTGGTGGTGGTTGTGGAATTGTTGGTGGAAACTCGGTCAAAATGGGTTATGGTGGTCGAAGTGTATGATGGGCTATACACGGTGTTGGAGTTGAAGTCACGGTCCCTAAGTAGCCGAAACACCTTAGGAGACACAAGCCACAACTCAAACAAGCTCGAACAAAATTTGGTTAAGTTGCGTTGGTAATGTATAGTGGGCAATTGGTATGCGGAAGTGGTGGTGGTGGTTGATGAAGAAGCAATTCTCCTTAAGTAGCCTAAACACCTTAGGAGACTCAAATCACTACTCAAGCAACCACAAATGCTATGGTGGACAAAATGGGTTAGGTTGCGGAAAGCTATGGTGGCTATGCGGGTGATATGGTGGAGGGCCTATGCAAACTTGCCAAATTTTTCAAAATTTGATGGAGTCAAATGGTGGTAAAACCAAGATGAGCAGCTCGAGCACGTCGCTAGCTTTTCAACGAGCCAAAGAACACTCAAATCGGAGTTCGAGAGTGAAAGTTATGGTCAAAACTGCAATCAGCCGAGGCTGAAGTTGGGTGGTCCGGTAGTACCGCTTGGGAAGCCGGTAGTACCGCTTGTGGTGCTCAGCGGAAGTACCGCTAGGGAGGCCGGTAGTACCGTTGGTGTCGGGAAAATTCTCAGAACTGGATCGGGATGGATTTTGGGGCGGAAATGGATGATTTCGGGGGCAAAATTGCGGAGATTTCGTGGATGGAAAGTGGGGAAACTTGGGGAGATGCTAGATCTACTCAAGACACAACGAATCCATGGATCAAAATCAATAAAATCTCATCAAACCAATGGATCAAAAAAAATTGGGGCTATTTTTGGTGGGGATTTTCGAAATTGGGAAAGAACACAACAAAATCAAGCTAGAAAACGGTGGAGGGGTCTCCAAATTCATGAGAAACGTGGCTCATGATACCATATGATGCGGGGTCAACCCGTTCCAGGCCGATCTTTCACGAAGAGGAGAGATCCCGTGAGGAACACAATGAACACAGGGACGAACAAGGAGAAATCACAAGGGAAAACACTCAAGAACAAGTCCAATCACACATCCACTAGACAATCAAACACACAAGATCACAAGGTACATGAACAACAAAGGGAAAGATACAAGATAGAGTTCATCTCCAAGATGAGGTCTTGAATCCGTGAAGGATCTTCCCGTTAGGGGTCTTGAATCCAAGGTGGTTCTTCTCCGTAGAGGGGCTGCGGTCTCTCTAGTGGAGTAGATCCGTAATGGATGAGAAAAGCTCTATCTCACATATGAGCTAAATCAATGCTGCCCTAGTACAGAGCTAAGGGACAAGTATATATAGTCCAAGTGGTAAGTTGGGGGATACATGGGGTGAAACCGCTTCAACTGCGCGCAGGCAGGGCGGTAGTACCGGTTTTAGCAGATATAGCGGTTGTTCCGGCGCTGCACCGGCCTTGCACCGGTCGAACAAAGAAGCTTGACCGTAGTTGACTGGTAGTTGGGCGGTAGTACCGGTCAACCGATAGTTGACCGGTAGTTGACCGATAGTACCGGTATTTCTGCGCGGGAAGGTTCTTCTTCTTCCTTCTCTTCCATGCTTCTCTCGCGGATGGTGTAGTTTTACACATGCGCTCGCACTCCTCCTCCTTGTCCATGGTGTTCCGACAATACCTATGTATGCACACGAGAGGAGTATCAAGTAGTAAACCATCCTCGAAGGGGTTAAGTGAACACGTGTAAAGGAGATGATTCACCTTTATGTATGAGAAGTAGAGGTCGCACATGTCACTTGCCAAACAGACTCTTGACATGGTGATGTCCTTAGGATACTCTGCATCAGGGTCCAAGATGACAAATAAGTCTCATGGTGCAAGCAACACATGTAGTGTGATCCACAATATCCATGCTCATGGTTTTCGTTGTCTCGAAAGAGAAGGATATCACCTTGAAAGTGTGTCCTTGTGCGTCCTTCACAATACCGAAGCACAAGCAAGTGCGATGCAGAATTGTCGTGGTAAAAGGTGGTTCGCTCTCAAGAGATCGAATGGTCAACTCACGTGAAGTGGAAGTCGACACGAAGTCCAAGTATCCTACACATGCACAAAACAAAACAAAGAACGTATGCGCATGGTAGATAAACACATCATCCATCATGATGGTTCTCTTCTCTTGCACATAACCATCAGAAGCAAAAGTGCATGAATAATATGATGCTACAATGGCTATATTCATGGCACTAGGCATATGGTGCAAAGAGGTAACACAAGCATGCTTCACAAGAATTATGTCAAAATCTCCAAATATATGTGAGAATGCTATGGGGGCAATCTCTTTTGCAAGACGAAAGGCATTATTGCACTCAATACATGGCAAATAATTTAGCATGTGAGAGGCAACATATGGAGACATATGACAACATGGACTAGAAATCATGTGCAAAGCATGGCAATAGTGGCTATCAACCGCATGAAATGAGTATGTATGAATCATGGGTGATGCAACATTGTCAAGCATAGAAATCATGTCGTGCAAACTAGTGGAGCGAAGATGCAACACACTATAGGAAATCATGGCAATCATGTCATGTGAGAAAATGGTGGATATAGGCAATGCACATGACATTTCGCAAACACGATCACAAATCAAGATCAAAGCATCATAATAGGCATGGGGTACAAAGGCATCATGGCAATAACAAGCAATATCTCCACCAAGCTTGCAAATACACATACAAGTATGAGAATCAATCATCATGTGTAATGCAAAGCATGGGTCACAAATGCATGGCAAAGGCATATAAATGAGCATATCATGCAAAGTGAACATGGCAATATGGGCAAATGATACATAATGGTCAATAAGCCATAACCATGTGAGGGCCATGTAGAAGAAATGCGCGAAGTCTTTGAGCGAAGGGAGGGGTGGGAAAGATAATCCACGGAATCCCAAGTCATCGTTGCTCTCTAGAGCTATTTTCGTCAACTCGTGCGTTTGTGAGGTTGACGAGTATGGATGGGTACCTACACAAAAGAGACACAAACCAAAGAAATTGCGCGTGGTAATTGTACACATCATCCATCATGATGTGTATGTGCATGTGTGAGATAGCACAAGATAAGCATTGCTCACAGAAATTTGATGCATGGCATAAGAACATGGCATCCATCATGAATGAATAGTTATTGTGTATAGCGTGATGTGGATGCAAATTAAGCATACAATTATATGGCACATCTATAGCATGTTCATTCATGGGGAGCATATTGTGCACACAAGCATGGGAATCATGCAATGGATGGGACGGATCAATGTCTCCTAAAATGTTTGAAGAAACTATGGGGGCCTCCTCATGAGCAATATCAGGAGCATAATGTGGAGAAGTGGAACAACATCTAAAACAATGCATGTCCGAAGTTAGGTAATCATGGCATGGCATATGATGGATATGATGCAAAGGAAGCATGTCAATATTGTCACAAGAAAAACAAATGCCAATAACCATGGGCTTGTCATCTATGCCATAACTGCAAATTGGGTTTATTTTAATGGCATGTGCATAGTCACTACGATGAGATTGCAAGACATATTGTTGATCTCATGCATAGCATATGACAAGTCAAGCGGGTTGTCAAACATGATGTGACCAAGAGAATTATCACAAGAAGTCATATGAAATATGGCATCACAACTAATAGACTCCACATGGCAATCATGAAACTCATCATAAATGGGTAAATCATCGCATGGGGAAATCATACTAGCACGAAGCATGTCAATAGGTGGATCAACATCATGCAAGCAATCAAAGTTAACATAGTCCACTAGTGGGAAGAGAGCATCACCTTTACCTTTGTTACCTTTCTCATTCCACTCATATGGTGTAGGTGAGGTGATGAGGACATCACTAACAAGGTTACGCCCACAACCCCAACTTATACATATAGAGGACCAATTACTAGAGCTCGCGCACGCCAATTAAATTACCAGGTACTTTTGTTTCTTGGTAATGATTTTAATGTTCATGGGAATAGGATGCTGCCTAAATTGGATACATTTGTCTTGCTTACAAATGAAGGGCCTAGCTTGGACAAGAAGGATGATCATTGGAGCAAGATCAAGCATGGAGATGATGGCATGCGCAAGGGAAACAAGAACGGAGTTCCAAGTGATGATTTCAGGACTTTGAAGCCACCATAATGAGTGCGTGAAGCCTTGGGCGAAATATACAAGATGCCACTTCATAGTTTTCGTCCATAGGCTATTATAGGTGCCGCGTCACCTTATTATTGGGCTAGGCCTATGTAATTTAGAAATACTTGAGTATAGGCTGTTTTTAGAGTCCGTATGTGTGGGGAAACAAGAGTTAGGGTTGGTTTCGGACCCCTCCTCCAAGGGCCACAAAATTTCCTCCTCTTCCTCCATATATACAGCCCTTAGGGCGGCGTTTAGACTTTGGGTTTTGTTTAGATTAAAGTTGTCCATTGCTGCAACTTCGTGTACTTTGTTTGTGTTCAACGACCAGACAAAGACGTCATAGAACCCCACTTGATCAATAAAGCTTTCCTCTTGAATTTGCAATATCTAGATTGCAATCTCAGTTTCTTGCTTGTTCTTCGTTTGCCTGCAGGAAACAGACCTTCGTGGTCAGGTTGATCGTGCTCCGGCGTGGTCAATAACCTCTCGGAGTTGGTTTAGCGATTGCTAAGGCGCGACATCCTCGCACGTTCGTAGTCGGATCGTCAAAGGCGACTTCCTCCAAAACGATAACCACCATCTCATCGAAAGACGGGACACCTTTGCCTCTATCAAGTGGTATCAGATTTCCAGGTTGCTCGGTGAGATTTTACATTTTTTCGTAGATTAGATCGAGCCTGTTCTTCATACCTACAGTCCACGAAAAAGCCAAAAAAAATTAGGGTTAGTTCATCATATCCGAACCAGTCTGAGCAATTGCATAATCTTTTCCGTGTTTTCTTAGTTGAATTTGCGGTTGCATCGTTGTTTCGAGTAGCTGGCCTCAGCGCCTAGTTCTTTAGAGTTTGAGTTCTATTCACAGTTTATCATGCCGCCGCCGCACCATCTTCATCGCTACTGCCATACCACCACTGTTGCCTTATCCCACCACCGCTACCACATACCACCATCGCTGCCATAACCTACCACCGTTGCCATATCCTACCACCATATATCCACCACCAATCCGAGTTCTTTTCATATTAGGTCTGTTCTCCAGATCCATCTAGTTTCGGATTCGTATTTCCTTGTATGCGTAGGTTCTCGAAAAAAAATCGGCTGGTGAAAATATTTTTTCCCTTTACCGTTTTTAGGCTTTTCTGAGTCTTTTGAGACACGTGCCATCATATTGTTTTTTACCGCACTTTTTGGTCGCCGCTGCCTGATTTTCGAAAAAAAATTAGCCAAAAACATTTCGTGCCTATCATCTTAGTTTGACTTGGGAAGAGTTTTGAGACACTCGCCATTATAGTGATTTTCGGCAAAAAAAAGGAGCGCAAAAAAAATTCCAAGTCTGTTTTTCCCATGATTGCGTGCAACGCCATTATTTAGTTAGTGTTCTAGGCTCGCGTCTCTAGTACGGTCTAGCCTAAGACCAGCACAGTACTGTCGTTGAGCGTTTATTCAACTTTGCATCTCTGAATTGATTATTGCTGACCCTTTTTGCTACCATATTATAAGCCTTCCCAGCTCCACATACATCTACGTCGTGCGTTTGACTCTCACTGGTAATCGCTTTATCCAAGCTTTGAGAGTTTTGACTACCACGGTTGCCGATCACCCCCTGCTGCTGGGTAAGAACTGGTAAGAATCTGAGATTTGCTTGACGGATTTGTGACGCCCCACCACCACCATTTTCTAGTAGTCTGTAGGATCATATTTTCGTGTGTTTCTATTGCTGCTAACCATGCCAGGATCACAAGTCGATGAGACTGACTGGGAGAACATGACGAATAAGGAGTTGCATGATAAATTTCAGCAAATGATGGGTCAACAGGTAGAAGATGTGATGACCAGTTTTGGCGACGCACTAGCGAGGATCGATGGCATTGAGAAGTCAAATTGACACCAAGTTGGATGCCAAATTCACTGAAGTGCTTGTGCGTCTACCTCCACCTGCTTCACCATTGCAACAACAACAACATCCACCATCATGTCGCGAAACAGCCCTCCGCAAAGCGAGCCGTGTCGCTCTTCAGCCTAGCCAAACTGTTGGTGCTGCTGCTGATACTTCTGTGGCTCCTGCTGCTGCTGAGGAGGAGGACGATTATGCGGGAGATTACAAGGATGAGGTTGATCAAAATCAGAACTACGTAGAACAACCAGCACCACAACCACCAGGTCATCCACATGCAAATAATCGCAATGGTAGGGCTGCACCAGACCCTCAGGTACAAGATCATGACCATCTCCCTAAACTAAAATTGAATATTCCACCATTTGAGGGTAGATATGTTCCTGATATATATCTTACTTGGGAGTTAGAAACCGAACAAAATTTTACATGTTTAAAATATCCCGAGGAGAGACGTGTTGCTGCTGCTCTTTCTGCTTTCACTAGTTTTGCTTGTGTGTGGTGGTCTGAGTATTGTAGATTATATCTGGATAATATTCCAACTACTTGGGCTGCTTTGAAAACCGCTATGCGTACTCGTTGGGTTCCACCATATTATCAACGTTAATTACTTTAGAAATTGCAGCGTTTAAGACAAGGAAAAACTTCTGTAGAGGAATATTATCAGGAATTACAAATTGGCCTGATTAGATATGGTATTGTTGAGGATAATGAGGCTATGCTTGCACGTTTTATGGGTGGCTTAAATAGAGAGATTCAGACAATTCTAGAGTATAAGCAGTATAATAATATCACTCGTTTATTCCATCTTGCTTGCAAAGCTGAACGTGAAGTGCACGATTGACAGGCCTTGGCACGAACAAATTTTTCTACAGGTCGACCTTCATCATGGACACCGTGTGCATCATCTACTTTGACACGACCGGCTACACCACCGCCTACTTCAGCCGTCACTTCTAGCCATGATAAAAGCAAACTGGCACCACCACCATCAACCAGGAGTACACCTTCTAGTCCTGCGCAGAGCTCTTCTTCATCCATGGCATCCACAGGACCAACACATGATGTTATATGTCGTCGTTGCACTGGTCGTGGTCACTAAGTGAGCAAATGCCCATCTCAGCGTGTCATGATTGCTACTGAGGATGGTGGTTATGAGTCTGCTAGTGACTACGATGAGGAGATTTTGGCTCTTATTACACGTGAAGAACACGGTGGAGATGATTCTAAAAATGAGACGCAATACAGGGCTGACATGTATGAATGTTTAGTTGCTCAACGTGTTTTGAGTGTGCAGGTCACACAAGCAGAGCAAAATCAGAGGCACAATTTGTTCCGTACAAAGGGAGTTGTGAAGGAACGTTCTTTTCGCGTCATCATAGATGGAGGGAGCTGCAACAACTTGGCTAGCATGGAGATGGTGCAGAAGCTATCTCTCACCATAAGACCACATCCACATCCTTACTACATCCAATGGTTCAACAACAGCGGCAAGGTTAAGGTAACACAAACTGTTCATGTGCATTTTAGTATCTCCACATATGATGATTACGTTGACTGTGATGTGTTACCCATGCAAGCATGTTCCTTGTTACTTGGTAGACCATGGCAATTTGATAAAAATTATGTACACCATGGTAGAAACAGTCAGTATACTCTTGTTCATAAGGATAAACATATTACTTTGCTTCCTATGTCTCCTGATTCCATTTTGAACGATGATATCAATAGAGCTAATAAAGCGAAACAGGAGCAAAATAAGATTGAAAATCAGATTGTGGCAAAAGAATTTGAGCAACAAATGAAGCCTAATAACACACCATCATCTCATGTTGCATCTGAAATTAAATTAAAAAGTGGATGTTTACTTGCCACTAAATCTGATATTGATGATCTAGATTTCAGCAAATCTGTTTGCTATGCTTTTGTGTGCAAAGAGGCATTATTTTCGTTCGAGGACGTGCCTTCCTCTTTGCCTCCTGCGGGCACTAATATTTTGCAGGAGTTCGCGGACGTCTTTCCACACGATGTGCACCGGGATTACCACCTATTGAGGGATTGAGCATCAGATTGACTTAATTCCCGGTGCATCGCTACCCAACCGTGCACCATACAGTATCAATCCAGAGAAGACGAAGGAGATTATGCGTCAAGTACAGGAGCTACTCGACAAAGGTTATATACGCGAATCCCTTAGTCCTTGTGTTGTTCCTATTATTCTAGTGCAAAAAATGGATGGTACATCGCGTATGTGTGTTGATTGTAGAGGCATTAATAATATTACTATTCGTTATCGTCATCCTATTCCTAGGCTAGATGATATGCTTGATGAATTGAGTGGCTCTACAATATTCTCCAAAGTTGATTTGCGTAGTGGATACCATCAAATTCATATGAAATTGGGAGATGAATGGAAAACAACATTTAAAACTATGTTTGGTTTATATGAGTGGTTAGTCATGCCTTTTGGGTTAACTAATGCGCCTAGTACTTTCATGAGACTAATGAACGAAGTTTTACGTGCTTTCATTGGACGATTTGTGGTTGTCTATTTTGATGATATACTGATTTATAGCACATCTTTGGAAGAACATTTGGAACATTTACGTGCTACTTTTATTGCTCTTCGTGATGCACGTTTGTTTGGTAAACTTGGGAAGTGCACCTTTTGCACCAACCGAGTATCTTTTCTTGGCTATGTTGTTACTCCACAGGGAATTGAAGTTCATAAAAGCCAAGATTGAAGCTACTGAGAGTTGGCCGCAGCCCAAAACGGTCACACAAGTGAGGAGTTTCCTAGGCTAGATGATATGCTTGATGAATTGAGTGGCTCTACAATATTCTGGAATGTTGATTTGCGTAGTGGATACCATCAAATTCGTATGAAATTGGGAGATGAATGGAAAACAACATTTAAAACAAAGTTTGGATTATATGAGTGGTTAGTCATGCCTTTTGGGTTAACTAATGCACCTAGTACTTTCATGATATTAATGAATGAAGTTTTACGTGCTTTCATTGGACGATTTCTGGTAGTTTACTTTGATGATGTATTGATTTATAGTAGATATTTGGAGGAACATTTACGTGTTGTTTTTAATGCTCTACGTGATGCACGTTTGTTTGGTAACCTTTGAAAGTGCACCTTTTGCACCGGCCGAGTATCTTTTCTTGGCTATGTTGTTACTCCATAGGAAATTGAGGTTGATAAAGCCAAGATTGAAGCTATTGAGAGTTGGCCGCAGCCTAAGACGGTCACACGCGTGAGGAGTTTCCTTGGCCTTGCTGGATTCTATAGGCGTTTTGTGAGAGATTTCAGCACCATTGCTGCACCTCTCAATGAGCTTACAAAGAAGGATGTGCCTTTTGTTTGGGGTACTGCACAGGAAGAAGCATTCACGGTATTGAAAGATAAGTTGACACATGCTCCTTTACTCCAACTTCCTGATTTTAATAAGACTTTTGAGCTTGAATGTGATGCTAGTGGAATTGGGTTAGGAGGTGTGCTATTACAAGATGGTAAACCTGTTGCATATTTCAAGGAATTATGTGCTCTTGTTCAGACTTTGGAAACATGGAAACATTATTTATGGCCCAAAGAATTTGTTATACATTCTGATCATGAATCTTTGAAGCACATTAAAAGTCAAGCAAAACTGAACCGTAGACATGCTAAATGGGTTAAATTCATAGCGACTTTCCCTTATGTTATTAAACACAAGAAGGGAAAAGAAATTGTTATTGCTGATGCATTGTCTCATTGTTATACTATGCTTTCACGACTTGACTTTAAAATATTTGGTTTGGAGACAATCAAAGATCAATATGTGCATGATGCTGAATTTAAAGATGTATTGCAGAATTGTAAAGAAGGGAGAACATGGAACAAGTTCGTCATTAATGATGGATTTGTGTTTCATGCTAACAAGCTATGCATTCCAGCTAGCTCTGTTCGTCTTTTGTTTTTGCAGGAGGCGCATGGAGGAGGATTAATGGGACACTTTGGCGTGAAGAAGACAGAGGACGTACTTGCTACACATTTCTTTTGGCCTAAGATGAGACGGGATGTTGAGCGTTTTGTTGCTCACTGCACTACATGTCAAAAAGCTAAGTCACGACTCAATCCTCGTGGTTTATACATGCCTTTGCCTGTTCCTAGTGTTCCTTGGGAAGATATATCTATGGACTTTGTTTTGGGTTTACCTCTAACAAAGAAGGGGAGGGATAGCATATTTGTTGTCGTGGATAGGTTCTCGAAGATGGTACACTTTATACCTTGTTAGAAAAGCGACGATGCTGCTAATGTTGCTGATTTGTTCTTTCGTGAAATTATTCGCTTGCATGGTGTGCCAAATACTATTGCTTCAGATCGTGATACTAAATTTCATAGCCACTTTTGGACATGTTTATGGGCTAAGTTGGGAACTAAACTGCTTTTTAGTACTACTTGTCACCCCCATACTGATGGACAAACTGAAGTAGTCAATAGAACTTTGTCTATTATGCTTAGGGTTGTTTTGAAGAATAACAAGAAAATGTGGGAAGAATGCTTGCCTCATATTGAATTTGCTTATAATGGTTCGTTGCATTCTACTACTGAGATGTGCCCTTTTGAATATGTCTATGGTTTCCTACCTCCTGCACCTATTGATTTATTGCATCTTCCATCCTCGGAGAAGGTTAATTTTGATGCTAAACAATGTGCTGAATTGATCTTAAAAATGCATGAGTTAACTAACGAAAATATTAAGCGCATGAATGCTAAATATAAACTTGTTGGAGATAAGGGTAGAAAACGTGTTGTCTTTGCACATGGAGATCTTGTTTGGTTACATTTGCGTAAGGATAGGTTTCCTAATTCGCACAAGTCAAAGCTAATGCCACGTGCTGATGGTCCTTTTAAGGTGTTCGAGAAAATAAATGATAATGCATATAAACTTGAGTTGCCTGCAGATTTTGGGGTTAGTCCCACATTTAACATTGCAGATTTGAAGCCTTACTTGGGTGAGGAAGATGAGCTTCCGTCGAGGACGACTTCAATTCAAGAAGGGGAGGATGATGAGGACATCACTAACAAGGTTACACCCACAGCCCCAACTGATACATATACAGGACCAATTACTAGAGCTTGCGCACGCCAATTAAATTACCAGGTACTTTCGTTTCTTGGTAATGATTCTAATGTTCATGAGAATATGATCTGCCTAAATTGAATACATTTGTCTTTCTTACAAATGAAGGGCCTAGCTTGGACAAGAAGGATGAACATTGGAGCAAGATCAAGCACGGAGATGATGGCATGCGCAAGGGTAACAAGAACGGAGTTACAAGTGATGATTTCAGGACTTTGAAGCCACCATAATGAGTGCGTGAAGCCTTGGACGAAATATACAAGATGCCACTTCATAATTTTTGTCCAGAGGCTATTATAGGTGTTGCATCACCTTATTATTGGGCCAGGCCCATGTAATTTCTAAATACTTGAGTATAGGGCGTTTTTAGAGTCCGTATGTGTGGGGAAACAAGAGTTAGGGTTGGTTTTGGACCCCTCCTCCAAGGGCCACGACATTTCCCCCTCTTCCTCCATATATACAGCGCTTAGGGCGTCGTTTAGACTTTGGGTTTCATTTAGATTAAAGTTTGCCATAGTTGCAACTTCGCGTACTTCGTTTGTGTTCAACGACTAGACAAAGACGTCACAGATTCCCACTTGATTAATAAAGCTTTCCTCTTGAATTCGCAATATGCAGATTGCAATCTCAGTTTCTTGCTTGTTCTTCGTTTGCATGTAGGAAACAGACCTTCGTGGTCAAGTTGATCGTTCTTCAGCATGGTCAATAACCTCTCGGAGTTGGTTTAGCGATTGCTAGGGCGCAACGTCCTTGCACGTTCGTTGTCGGATCGTCAAAGTCGACTTCCTCCAAAATGATAGCCACCATCTCATTGAAAGATGGGACACCTTTGCCTCTATCATTAGGCGGGAAAGATCAAATGGTAGTCACCATCTTGATCTTGATGGAACCATGTGGGGGGTGCATCATATTCCACCATGGCCATCGTCTTGTCCATTGGAAGGACAAAGTCGTCGAGGATCGGTGCGTCATCATATATGGGACCTAGCACCAAATGAGAAGACACAATAGAGGTAGCGGTCAAGTCATTAGTGTTGCAAGTGGCCTCACATGACCTATCAACTATTTCACTCTCTCTATGTGGTGGCTCACTCACTCCCTCAAAATAGGTACACTCAAACTCACATATGGTGGAGTCACTCATCTCAGTAAAGTGGTGGGGGTTGTGGCTCTCCTCGCATGGGAATTGGTGCAACTCATCATATGTGGGGCTAGTGGTGAACTCACTCTCACTCTCAATATGGTGGCACAAGTCACTCAAGTCATCATACATCGCCTTGGTCGAAGGGAAAATGCCATGCTGAACCATCTCATAATCGTTGTAGTGGATGAAGGCCGAAGATGGCACATCATCACTCTCGCCTCCAAAGATGGAAGCATCATCCATGCTCGTCACAGTGTCGTTCGCCTCCAAAGCTTGGTCCTCGAATGGCTCCGTAGTCGTAGTCATCAACGCACCATCTTAAAAAAGAGTCGAAGTGGACTTGGCATCAACAATGCCACAAAGAGGGATGGCGGTGAAGTCGAACTTGGGAGCGTCGTCTTGGAGCTCCATTGGCTTGGACATCGTGGTGGGACTAGCCTCAAGCTTGTCGTCTTGGAGCTTGGTCTTCGAGAAGTGTGCTTGCGGTGGAGGAGCCTTGGCCTTCATGAGTTCTTGTTCCTCCTTGAGAGCACCAATGTAGTTGTCGTCGAGGGACTTGTAGTTCTCTAGGAAGATAGTCTTGTAGATGTCGTTGTGCAATCCCATCATAAAGTGGAGCTTCATCAAAATGGGGTCATCCACGCCGGCTCGTCTCAAGGCCATCTTCATCTCCTTTAAGTACTTGTCGATGGACTTGGATCCTTGGGTGGTGTTCTCAAACTGGCGTGGAAGTTGTTCCATGTAGGTGGGAGGCACGAACTCTCGCCGCATAGCTTTCTTCATCTTGGGACAATTCACATTGAAGCTCGTCGAAGGTGTGTGAAGCCACCATGTTGACGCGTTGTCGTGGAAGTTTCTTGTGGCGCACTTCACTTGATGTTCGTAGGGAACTTGATGTAGTTTCAGGTAGTCGTCTATCTTGCGCTCCCACTCAAGATACTCCTCTGGGTCTTGAGTCCCATAGAAATGAATCTCGCGGTCGGTGTCGAGGTTGTAGTAGCTCATGGAAGTCGCGGACTTGAGCTTGGGTAGCTTCTCTTGAGCATAAGCTTGGGGTGCTTGTTGGTGAAGATGTCGTATGTCCAAAGGAGAAGATGGCTTGAAGTTGCTTGGCGAAGATGCCAAGGTACATGGTGAAGTCGTTGAGCGGTTGTTGGAGTTGAGCTCTTGACCTTCACGTTCTTGTCGTTGATGGTGTCGATGTCGATGACATCTTGTCGGAGATGGTAGTTCGGAAGGATGTACACTTGAGCATCTTCTCGAAGATGAGGGAGACCTCTTGCGGTTCTTGATGAGGGCTTCGACCTCCTTCATTTGAGCATCCATGTTGGTGCACAAGTGGTTCGTCATGGCATCGAACTTGTCGTTGTTGTTGTAGACCGAAGTGGATGAAATGCTTTGCCTATCCATCACAAGACTCGAGCAAAGGTGAGTAGGAGATGAGATAAACAATACCAAGTTACCTTTTCCCAACGTTGAGGATGTATCCTGTTTCACTCAATGTGAAATGAAAGAATAGTGGAAGTGGTACCGGACTTGTTCACTCACACCTATCAAGTAAAGCTTATCGAGTGGCTTGGTTAGGATAAGTGGCACAAAAAAATTATGCAAAATGTTAGCAAGAGTCAATAAAGTTGAAAGAGACTCACAAATTCGCAAATGAACCAAGTAGACCAATAGCAAGGAGTGGCACATGGTAACACACGCACAGATAGATAAATGTGGTTGTGCAACCAAGGATTGAGCTGAAAATGTGGAATCCACGGAAAATGCTCTTGTCGCACAACACTAGAGAGACGCTAGCCGATTGCTCAGTAGGCGGATACGAACTTGTGCACTACCTATATGAGACAAAATGTAGCGACTTCCTATCACTAGTATGGTATGTGTCAGGGATATTAATACTTGGTATAAACCGCCCAGGAGGGGCCTGTTTATGTTATGAAGATTATTTTATCAAAGGCCCAGGGGAGCATGAAGTAGGAGATTTCAGCCCAAGGGGTTTAGAGCCCAAGTGTTAGGGCCCATGATTTGTAAACCGTCATAGTATGTAATTTGGGATGTAAGATAGAAAGAACAGAGACCGAGGTGGACACGTTTATGAGCCGTCCTCGGGACTCGGTAAACCGGACCGGGTGTCACCTCTTATATAAAAGGACGATCCGGCGACGGTTCAGGACAGACAACTACAGCTCGAGACACAGGCAAAGCAGATTCGCTCCCTGGTCATCGAAACCCTAGCAATACACACCAAACTAGACGTAGGCTTTTACCTTCATCGAAGGGGCCGAACTCGTATAAAATCCCTGTGTCCTTGTCCGCTTTAACCCCTTTAAGCTAACCCGTAGCGATGGCCTCACGACTAAGTCCTTTTGCTAGGACATCTGCCGTAACAAAACCATGACAGTTGACGCCCACCGTGGGGCTATCGCACAATGGTTTCGAGTTCTTGAAGGGCAGCTTTGAAGGACTCGAGGGCTACGTAGTGGGCCGGATGACTAAGAGTCATCGCGGCAAGATCTACATCGACGATGCAGGCTGGGGCCCCGAGGCCAATTCAATTGAATACGGGTATCGGGTCCCCTTCAGCGGCATCCACGTCTTCATCGGCAAGATCGGCGATCCGGGCCGTGAGCCGGAAATCTTCCCCAACATCGTCGAGCCGGCTCAGCGTGCCAGTCCTGCCTGGATTCGGCCCGCCGTCAAGCGCGTTTTTGTTGGAGCAGTGCATGGAGTACAAACCGAGGACGGATCGGACTCTGGCGACGAGACTGTTGTCTATTCCGGCGATGAATCTTCTTCCGGAGAAACAGAGTCTTTATATCTGCTGCAGGATGGTCGATCTGAGGGCTGTTCCGATGGTGACAGTATTCCGGACCCCCTCGATCCGCCAAACCGGGTTGCTGTGTTCATGGCGAGATCACAACCTGTGCAGCAGTCCTCAACAACAGCGGCGTTGACATCAGACGCGATGGTGGCTAGAGTAGGAGATCCTCCACCGTCGCCATCTGATACTTTATCCATCTTGGTCGATACTTTGACATCGTTATTCACAGCAGAGGTAGCCCAGCCCAACAAGGAGCACCATGATGCGGAGGTCGCTCAGGTGAAATGCCGGATTAAACAAGCCAAGTTGGACCTGGCTGCTGAGAAAGCTAGGATGGCTACAAAGCAGGCAGAGCTTGATGCTCACGCCTATCGACTCATGTTGGATCAAAACGCTTCACACGAGGTGATGATGAGAAGGCAACGATCTCGCTTGCCACCGGTTTATGAGGCATGGAATCTCTTTAGCACACCAGGAGCAGGAACCAGTAACGAGCCGGAGGTGAACCGGGGAGGAGCGCCGGGCACGGGAGCATCGGTTCGGCCGCCGGCCGCAGGGCCAACCCGCCAGGTTGTACCGTCACAACATGTGCCCACCCCTCCTGGTCATTATTCTAATCTGCTGGATAACATAGTCGCTGCCGCTTCACGACTGGCCGCCCTTCCCATTGAAGTAACGTCTCCCATAGCAGTGGAGGCACGACGGGCCAGGGAGTTGTTGGACACGGCGTTAACTCAACAGCAAGCTTATTCTCACAGCTGGGAGAGGATTCATTCGACTCCTCGTCCAAGCCTGAGTTATACTAGGCGTCTGGATGAACCGGCCGTATCAAGCAGTGCATGAAGGCGTAATTCGTCGAGGCAGGATAATCCGGCAGGTGGAGAGGCGAACGCTCAGGACATGGTTGATCAGGCCAGGCTGCGCCGGGAGGCCGAAGTAACAGCATAGTACGAAGCCCGTCAGGCAACGCCGGTTCGTCCCACCACCACAATTGAACTGGGGGTCATGTCTAGTTCCTTGGGAGTGCCTTGTCTTATCCCCGCTTTACGGAACGTGAAACTTCCCAAGGATTTCAAAGGACCACACAAAGTGCCCAATTGCACGTCGGATCTGGCTCCGGAGGCATGGGTTGAGAGTTATGAGATGGCAATGGAGATGCTCGATGTGGATGAGGCAGCATGCGCCAAGTATTTCACAATGATACTCGAAGGCACGACCCGAACGTGGCTGAAGGGTTTACCGCCTAATTCCATCGGATCATGGGCCGAATTGTGGCGCCGCTTTATCAATAACTTTAAGGATACGTGCAAGCAGCCAATGTCTGTCGTCGACTTAGCCGCCTGCGTTCAGGGAGAGCATGAGTCTACGAGAAGTTGGATGCGTTGGGTGTCAGAGATCTTGCATTCCTCCAATAGCATCAACCCAAGCACAGCAGTGGTAACCTTGGAAGGTAATTGCCGGTTTGAACCTTTGAGACCGAAGTTGGGACGACTTAAATGTGATTGCAATGACATGGGGACACTCATGGGCGCTTTAGTGAAGTATGGAGACTCTGATAACACCAAACATCCAGATGCTGATGGAGACAAGTCAGGGAAGGCAAGCAAGAATGGCAAGCCGGCGCAGCCAAATCCGGCGAATCAAGGATACAACGGTAAGCGCAAGGCGGAGGGTAATTCGGACTTTGTGGCAACCGCCAATGCTCAAAAGGATGGACAGCGCCACAAAGGTAGACCGCCTCCGCGCAACGGGAGGCCGCCTATTAATCCGGAATGCCATTTGAACGTGCCTTGCCCAAAGCACGGTACACCAGAAAAACCAGCTACGCATCTCTGGAGAGACTGCTTTATTATGCAGGAATTCATGAACCGGAATAGGTACGATCATGGGCCCTCCGGCGGATCAGGCCCTGGCTTCCAGGGTCCGGGTTATCAATGTGGTGGATCCGGTTCAGGGTACCACGGTAATAACAGCAACCACAATGGGCACAATCAGCATAACCAGCAGCATGGTCAGGGCGGATATAACAATCAGGGAAATCAACAGCGTCAACAGCACCAGCAATCCGGATATCAGAATAACCCGAAGGAGCTGAGCAGTGGGCAGTATCATGTCTTCACCACGAGCTTGTGCAAGCGTGATCAGAAGGTTCTGAAGAGGGCAGTACATTCTGTTGAACCGGCGGTACCACATTTCCTGCATTGGTCGGAGCAACCCATTGTGTGGAGCAGAGATAATCATCCGCCCCGGGTTGATTATCCGGGTCAGCTGGCTCTAGTTGTGGCACCGCAGGTAGGAGGCTACAAATTTACCAAAGTGCTTATGGACGGAGGCAACAGCATCAACATTATGTATTATGAGACTTTCCGGCGTATGGGGCTGACAAATAAGAAGCTTCGACAATCAAATACAGTGTTTCATGGGGTGGTGCCCGGTAAATCGACCTATCCAGTTGGCAAGATCGATCTAGAAGTTACCTTTGGAGACGAGCATGACTCTAGGTCAGAGATCGTAACCTTTGAGGTGGTAAAAATCAAGAGCCCATACCACGCCTTGTTTGGGCGGCCGGTTTACGCCAAGTACTTGGCTAGGCCGTGCTTTGTTTATCTACAGCTCAAGATGCCAGGCCACAAGGAAACTATTACGGTCCATGGGAGCCGCAAGATTGCATTAGAATGCGAGGAACGTGATGCAACTTCTGCTGAAGCGGTTTGTACAACTGAGGAGCTGAAGTTTTATAAGGACAATGTTGATCCGGCAGATATGTCTCCGCTGAAGAAACCAACCATCGAGCACGATCCGTCTTTGAAGTTTAAATCAGCTGAAGAGACCAAGTAGGTTGACTTTATTCCTGGCGACTCATCCAAGCAGTTCACTATCAGTGCTAACCTAGATCCAAAATAGGAAAGCGCGCTCATTGAGTTCATCCGTGAGAATCGGGACATCTTTGAATGGAAGCCTTCTGATATGCCAGGTGTATCGAGGGAACTCGCTGAGCACGATCTCAATATTGATCCTAAGTTTAAACTGGTCAAGCAATATTTGCGCCGCTTCAATGAAGAGAGGCGCAAGGCTATTGGAGAAGAAGTGGCTAGGCTCTTGGCCGTAGGCTTTATAGTTGAGGTGTTTCATCCAGAGTGGTTGGCTAATCCGGTGCTAGTACTTAAGAAAAATGGCACTTGGAGAATGCGTGTTGATTACACAGATCTAAACAAAGCTTGCCTAACTGATTCCTTTGCCCTCCCCCGTATTGATCAGATCATTGATGCTACGGCAGGATGTGAGCAGCTAAGTTTTTTGGATGCGTACTCGGGTTATCATCAGATCAAGATGGCAGTTAAGGACCAGGAGAAGACGTCCTTCATAACTCCCTTTGGAGCCTAATGCTATGTATCTATGCCATTTGGGCTTAAGAGTGCCCAGGGAACTTACCAGCGTTGTGTGCAGAATTGCCTTCACGGGCAGATCGGGCGGAACTTTCACGCATATGTGGATGACATTGTTGTAAAGTCCAGAAAAGAGGAGACACTGATAGCGGATTTGAAAGAAACCTTCGACAATCTGCGGGTCTATAAAATGATGCTTAATCCGGAGAAGTGCGTTTTTGGTGTTCCGGCAGGCAAGCTCCTGGGTTCTTAGTATCGAACTGGGGAATCGAAGCTAATCCGGAGAAGATCAAGGCGATTACATCCCTGGCTAAACCGGCGTGCTTCAACGATGTCGAATGCGTGGCGGGCCGTATCGCAGCGCTCATCCGGCTTATTAGCCGTTTGGGGGAAAAGGCTATCCCACTTTATCAGATGATGAAAAATATAGACCACTTCGTCTGGAGTGATGCTGCTGATGCTGCATTTGAGGACCTGAAGAGGCAATTGGCAGAGCCACCAGTCCTTGCTGCCCCAGTTGACAATGAACCGCTGTTGTTATACGTGGCTGCTAATGCCCGTGCAGTAAGCGTTGCCATTGTGGTAGAGCACAAGGAAGCAGGCAAAGAATACCCGGTTTACTACATCAGTGAGGTGCTCATCGAATCAAAACAGAGATACCCACATTGGCAGAAACTGGTATATGGAGTCTTCATGCCAAACCAGAAGTTAAAACACTATTTTCAGGGCCTTGCAATCACTGTTGTCAGTTCAGCTCCGTTGGGGGGATTTAATCCAGAACAGAGAAGCTACTGGTCGAGTTGCAAAGTGGGCCATTGAACTTAGCCCACACGGATTAAATTATGTGCCGCGTACTGCGATAAAGTCCCAGGCATTAGTGGATTTCATCAACGATTGGACAGAGTTGCAAGCACCTGAGGAAAAGCCGGATCACACATATTGGACTATTCACTTCGACGGTTCAAGGCAATTGGAGGGCTCGGGGGCTGGAGTCGTATTAACTTCCCCACGAGGTGATAAGTTCTGTTATGTCCTCCGTTTAATGTTCCCTTGTACTAACAATGCTGCTGAGTATGAAGCTCTCCTGCATGGTCTGCGGATGGCCAAGGAGACGAACTTAAGCCGGGTAAAGTGCTTTGGTGATTCAGACCTGGTGGCACAGCAAGTGTCTGGCAAGTGGGACTCCAAGGATCCGCTCATGGCAGCATATCAACGAGAGGTGGACGCTCTCGCTGGACACTTCAAGGGTTATCAGGTGGATCATATAGATCGACGAAAGAATGAAGTGGCCGATGCGTTAAGCCGGATGGGTTCTCAACGTAAACCGGTTCCACCTAATACCTTCTTGGATGAGTTGCACAATCCGTCGGTGCAGTTACCTTCAGAAGAGGACTTGGCTGTTCCTGATCCGGAGGCACAATTAGTCGCAGCGCTTCATGTCATTCCGGATTGGACACTCCCCTACCTAGCATATATGAACCGAGGTGAGTTACCAGAAGACGATGTCTTGGCTCGGCAGATAATCCGGCGGTCTAAGTCAATGACTATTGTCAATGGAGAAATTCATCATCGCAGCGTTTCTGGAGCGTTTCAGAGGTGTGTGTCACCAGAGGAAGGCTGTGATATTCTTAGAGAGATTCATGAAGGGGATTGTGGTCATCATGCCGGTTCAAAATCTATGGTGGCTAAAGCTTTCCGTCATGGGTTCTACTTGTTGACGGCTCATGCCGATGCAGAGGACTTGGTCAGAAAATGTGATGCTTGCCAGAAATTCTCACGGCGTGCTCATATACCAGTGCAAGAGTTAAGGATGATTCCAATTACTTGGCCGTTTGCGACTTGGGGGCTTGATATGGTTGAACCCTTCAAGAGATCCCAAGATAAAAGACCCACCTTTTGGTGGCGGTGGACAAGTTTACCAAATGGGTTGAAGCGGAGCCTGTCAGTAAGTGTGATGCGGCAACGGCGGTCCAGTTCATCAAAAAGGTGATTTTCCGGTTTGGCTTTCCACACAGCATTATAACTGATAACGGCACCAATCTATCCAAGGGGGCTATGGAGGAGTTCTGTCAACGAGAGCACATCCGCCTTGATGTATCATCAATAGCTCACCCTCAGTCTAATGGCCAAGATGAAAGAGCCAATCAAGAGATCTTGAGAGGCATCAAGCCCCGTCTTATGGTTCCTTTGCAGAGAACACCGGGTTGTTGGGTAGAGGAATTACCTTCTGTGCTATAGAGCATCAATACTACACCTAACAGGTCCACAGGGTACATGCCTTTCTTCATGGTATATGGAGCCGAAGCGGACCTCCCTAGTGATATCCGTCATGACTCGCCGTGGGTGGCGAAATATGTTGAAGCGGATAATAAAAAGCAAGGCAAGATGCGTTGGACCGGCTGGATGAAGAACGGGACACAGCAGCAGCTCGATCGACAATTTATCAGCAAGACCTGCACCGGTACCACAGTCGCCGGGTTAAAACCAGGACGTTTCAAGAAGGAGATTTGGTGCTCCGGCTCATCTATGACCAGACGGACATGCACAAGCTATCCCCACCTTGGGAAGGACCCTTTGTGGTCAGCAAGAACCTGCACAACGGATCATACTACCTCGTCGACGTTCGAGAACATAAGGACTCACGTACGGCGGAGGAGGAGACCAAGCGGACGTGGAACATTGCTCTTCTTCGACCTTACTATACTTGAGCCATAGTCTCCGCTTTATGTACATATCTTTTGTATATACTATATTTAATATAATAAACCTGCGCCTCCGGTAAACCGGGGTATGAGCCGCATTTTCCGTAAGAGTATCACATGGGGGCTTCTGCGGGCAAGGGAGTTCCTATGGCCTCTTAAATCGGCGACCGCATCAAGGCCATCATAAGAGCACAGCTCTGGTTGCTTCGGCAATTTCCACATGATGATGAGGGGCAAAAGAGAGTTTGATGCTTCGCACAACTCAAACACCGGCCCCGACGAGCCATGCTCAAATGCTACCTGGGGGCTCCTGATGCAAGACATCAGCGAGTTGAAAAATCTTGTAGTAAACACGGCTTGGAAGCTTGGTGTATACACCTAAAACCCCGGATTAACCTGCCTGCATCAAGTAAGTCACGCCGCCCAGGTAAACCTAGTACGACCCGTCGAACATACACACAAGTCAATCCTTATGGACCCTAAACTTGGTAACGTTAAATTGACGATCATCAAGTGATTACAAAAGTCAAATCTTTACGAGATTTTGAACATTGGTAGAATTTGACATTGATGATTTGGTGAAGGATTGCGGACCATCTTAATAGGCTTTGCAAAAATGGTTAATGATAGTAGCCTGGCAGCTCATAAAAAGACACGAATTTGGAGCCTGGCAGCTCGTAAAAAGCCTCGACTACATGGTCTTATTTGCCCAAAAACTTTAATTTTCATTTTTTATGTTTTCTCAAATCTTTATCTTCAAGGTCATTGGTTTTTCAACCAAGTCCATTGATTCAAGCGTGGATGACTACAAAGTTGCCACCACATCTGTATTTACAGAGTAATAGTCTGGGTTATAAACACCAGTACTAATTAAAGTTAAACCGGAGCTCGTTGTAACCCGGTTCGGCCTTCATGATGACCCGACAAATAATCAAGGGAATCATCAGCACTTACACCTTGGATCGTTTCTGCCGGATTAAGGTTTATTAAGATACACTTAATAGCAGGTATGGTACATGCTTATATTTTATACACAGTTCAAGTTATTAACTTAGATCATGTGTTTGGGCAATATGACCCGTCCGGCGGTAAACCGCCAGGACACTTTGAACTTTGTTTTGTGCAGAAACAGGTAGAATAAACCAGCAAAAGAATTGAAAGCAGGATGTATTTCAGGAGCTGCCAATCAAAGCAATATCACAAAATATAGTGTGGGACAAAGACAGTATCTCAACTATCCTATTACAAGGCACTGAAAGGCCTAAAAGAATATCAGTTTTTCTCATAAGTACTCAACACATAAAGATAAACCAGAGCTGGTTTATGATTCTGCTTCAGCTCGCTATGAAGGCTGAGGTTCAGCTTGTTCCGGGTCTTCGGCGGCTTCTTCCAGCTGTTGGAAATCAGGGGTGCTCTAGTCAATCTTGGCAAGGGCTCATAAATAAACTTTGCCATTTATAAGTTCTGATGGATCAATGTCAGGAGCGAAGGTGTGCTTACGGATGGGTGGAATAAGATTTTCAATGTCATAGGACAGACGCTCCACCCGTACGTTCTCCATATCATAGCCGGGATGATATCTTGATAAGTCCGCTTCATCAGCAAGTTTACTGGCAAGCGGCCGCATATCCTTAGTTAAAGCGCGAAGATCGTCATTGGAGAAGGATGATCTGTCTTCCTTCATGCTTGGATAAATGTTCATTGCCTCAGCCGGATCAAAGTCAAGAACCCACGCCTTGGCTCGGGTTAAAGCCATAAGAGAGCCGGCTCTTGCGAATGACTTCTTCACTTCGACAATGCAGGTAGGCAGAATTGACAGCTTTTCTAAAGTACCTTGGATGGTGGTAGCAGCCGGTTTATTGTGTGAGATTGCGCTGATGGCCCTCTGAGCGCCGGAATAAAGCTGCTAACCCAAGGTGTACGCAGCTTTCAGTTTCTTTCCCACATCATCTCCAAGATGAGTGATGCGCCTCCCTGCGTTGAAATTGTAAGTTAAACCGGAGCAGTACTGGATTGCGAGGGTAAACTTATGTCAGGAGAGCTTACCGAAGATGGCAGATGTCATATCATTTATTTGCTGCTTCAACCCGGACAACTCCTCTGTCACCGGGTTAAGAGCAGCCTCAGCATGAATGGCTCTTTTTTCCAAAGCAGCCTTTTCCACCTCCCAAGCTGACCGCTCCGCTTCAAAATCTTTCTTTAGCTTCTCCATATTAGCTAATGCAAGTTAAAGCTCATCTTTTACTTTAACAGAAGCAGTCTCTTGGAATTTTAAACTATCCCGGAGTTCAGTTATTTCAGAAGCCCTCCGGTTCAAGTCAGTCTGCCAAAGATACAAGTATATCAGATATTCATGGAGCAATTCGATCGAAGTCCCAAGCACTTAACAAGTTATGGACTTGACACTTGGGGGCTAATGTACATTTGCAGTAAAACGCAGGCAATTTTTTCAGACAAGTCCCAAGCACATAAGAAGTTATATACTTGGCACTTGGGGGCTAATGTGACATTGTTCTGAACATAGGAAAAGTGCCGATTCACCCTCAATGAAGTAAACCGGCCCTTGGGGGCTACATCTACAAGTCAAAATTCTATACTTAATCTGCTGAAGTTCCGGTTAACCCTGAAAGGCTAAATCGGCACTTGGGGGCTACGATGGACTAAAGGTACAGCTACAAGGCACAAGCAGAAATGAAAGACAAAGGAAAAGAAGTTACCTCATAGCGTTCCTTCATTAAATTTACCAAGCCGGCTTCATGACCACGGCTCGTGTATAGCCGGTTTAAATACCCGGAATGAAGCTCCTGAGCACTGAGCTGAGCATAGCTGGATAAGTCGGAATTCCACTTGCCCTTGTCCTTGTGAAGAAACTCTTCCTTGGCAGTGTGTTTGGCCAAAGCAACAGGCTCTCCTGGGGTGGTAAAACCGGTCCTAGTAATCTCAACGTCATCATTTGAAGCAGAAGTTGGCCTAGAAGGATTGACAGCAGTGGGAGTGACGTGAGCAGGACTAGCAGGAGCCGGACGAGCCCGGGAAGGGCTAACCCGGTCAGGGCTGGCCGGTTCAGCAGTATGCTGCATAGGATCGTCCCCCGGAGCAGCAAGGTCATCTCGATCCATTGGAGGATGATCATCATGTGAAATTTCAACATTGTCCTCTAAGGGGTTGGCAAGCTCAGGATCGTCTGCCGGTCCAGAAGTGGTATTATTGACTGCCGGTTTACTCAATTTGGCCTTCTTGCTAGGCTTGGGCATACTAAGAAGATTAAAGAGATAATGAAAATCAGAAGTCAAAAATGAAAAAGTTTAACCGGACAGAGTAAGAGACAGCTTACCCGTGAACAGTCTTGAGCGTAGGGACTTGTGTGGCGGTTGATTCGCCAGAAGAAGAGAGAGGAGTTTCCTGATAATTCGAGTCAGATGGATTAAGGGGTTGATGAATAAGACATGCTTTGGGGAAAAGTGCAGTTGGAGTAAGTAAAACCTCAGAGCGATGCCTTCGAGCCGGAGTATGCGGTAATCCGGCGGATTCAACCACATGACCACTATGGCGAGTAGTGCGGCGAGATTCATGTTGCTGCTTCTTCAAAAGAAAGTTTGGATCCAGTTGAGCATAAGGATGAGAAAACTGAAATTTCTGGACTACCCGACGAATTTTTGGTGGCGGTGGTTCTGAGTCGGAGGAAAGACAGATTACCTCAACATCGCCCGCTTTACTGCCTTTAGCCAGACCCTGGGAACAATCATTGTTCGTAAAAATACAGGCAAAGGAAAGAATAGAAAGTCATAACAATTAGGTGGTACCTGAGAGGCCGGATCATCTTCCTCCGCATTTGATCCGGATGCGGCAGCGGGTTTCTTCTTGTGCGTCTTCACAGCTAGGGTCTTTTTGCAGGCTGGCTTTGCCGATTTGTCTTGGGTTTTCCTCTTCCAGAAAGGATCACTTCCCTGTTCAAAGGAATTAAAGCATATACTAAACCAAAACACTATAGACGGATTAAAACAAAGCAAAGGAACGGAAGAATTTCTTACCGACGGCGGTTTATTGGTCATGCAGAAGGGTGCCAATCCAGTCTGGCTGCACTCTTCTAAAGGTATATTCAGCAATTTCTTGACAGATTCGTTAACCTCAGTTTCTGATAGGATTGTATATGTGTGGCGCAAAGGATCCTTGGGGTTCCCAGTATACCCACACATTAAACCGGAACGCCAGCTTAACGGAAGAATGCTTCAAGAAAGCCAGCAGCGGATCAAATCAACTCCTGTTAATCCGTTGGCTACAAAGGCCCTGAGCTTTGAAAGCTGAGGGGCATATTGAGCTCACTCTTGGGCACTTAAGCGCTGTGGAAAAGGATGACTCTCTAGAAGACGGTGGGGGCGATAACCCGGCAGTGGATATTCCCCTTCTGGTGAAGTGTCTACGCAATAAAACCAAGTTTTATTCCATTCCTTTGGATGGCTGTGGAGAGTAGCGTGAGGAAAACTAACATATTTTCTATTCTTAATACTCATCCCGCCAAGTTCAGTATTTGGGCCATCATGAAACTCAGTCTGATGGTTTAAATGGAAGAAGTCCCAGAATAGCTCCACTGTTGGTTCCTCTTGCAGATAGGCTTCGCAGAAGACTTGGAAGTTGCAAATATTTGATACCGAGTTGGGACATATGTCTTGGGGATGGAGCTGAAAATTTGCCAACACATCGCGGGAAAACTTTGACCCTGGAGGGTTAAATCCCCGGGCCAGGTGATCGAAAAAGATAACAATCTCTCCCTCCTTGGGCTCAGGAGGACACTCTTTTCCGAGGGCTCTCCACTGAAGGACATCTTTTGGACCTAAAGCGCCGATGGAGGCCATCTTCTCTAAATCGTCCTCAGTGATCCGGGATGGGACCCAGTTGCAGGAGACAAACTGCTTGGCTGTGGAAGTCATCTTTTCAAAAGGGAAAGATGAAAATACAATGAAGATCCGGTTTGTGATCTACGCATATTTAAACCGGTATGCTCTATGAAGGTACTGATATAAATGGCGGTGTAAGCAGGGGCCTAATGGTATCTACTGATACGGAACATCTATAAGCATGACGTCTACTGGATTATGAAGTTTGAAAGGAAAAAGTTAAACTGCCAAACCCAGGCAGGTAAGGCGTAGATCTAAAGTTAAATCGTCGATATATGCAGATGAGATGCAGATCTAAAGTGTGGGGAAACAACTTTCACACAAGCAGCAGTAAGATATGGATCTACAACATATGGAAAACTAAAAAATAATTCAAGTTATATTCAGCGGAAACAGTGAAGGTCTTTAGCAGAATCAGTCTACACTAATCGTATTGGAAAGGACGATTACAATAACGGAGCGGAGTCATGCTAACGAGGGTTGACCTAAAGTTTAAAGATCTACGGCTAAACACTGTCTATGGCGAAGAACCACGAAGAACAGGGGCTCATCTACGAGCTCGCATGAAACCCTAGAACTGAGATCTACGGGAAGGAAAGAAGTGGACGTACCTGAAGCAATGGAAGCGGAGAGGCACTAGCAAGTTTTCTGGACGCGTTCAGGTTGATCCAGCGGCCATGCTTGATGAAGACGCGGAGTTCGATGGACGGCGGCGGAGCTCGAGCATCAGAGGATAGATGAAGAAGAAGCAAGGGGAAAAAAAGAGATGCCCTTTGGCCCTATTTATAAGCCGAAGGGATAAAACGGCAGGCGCGGGAGTCGAGTATCCCAAAAAGCGGATATGGATGATGCTTTCGCCTCGATCTTCGGAGCATTAATGAGTAAAGGTAAAAAACAGGTACAAGTATTAAATGCGCAGATGGCGTCATGACGGTTTAAAGTGATCTAAGGAGATGGCGTCATGCCGGTTTACATAGCATGCTAAAACTGCAGAAAGGACAATCTGTACAAGACTTTGAAGATTGACATGAACATGTTCAAATCAATCAGGGGCCTAATGTTAGGGATATTACTACCAGGTATAAACCGCCCAGGAGGGGCCGGTTTACGTTATCAAGATTATTTTATCAAAGGCCCAGTGGAGCATGAAGTAGGAGATTTCAGCCCAATGGGTTTAGAGCCCAAGTGTTAGGGCCCATGACTTGTAAACCGTCATACTATGTAACTTGGGATGTAAGATAGAAAGAACAGAGACCGAGGCGGACACGTTTATGAGCCGGCCTCGGGACTCTGTAAACTGGACCGGGCGTCACCTCATATATAAAGGGACGATCCGGTGACGGTTTATGACAGACAACTACAACTCGAGACACATGCAAAGTGGATTTGCTCCCTGGTCATTGAAACTCTAGCAATACACACCATACTAGACGTAGGCTTTTACCTTCATCGAAGGGGCCGAACTAGTATAAAATCCCTGTGTCCTTGTCCCCTTTATCCCCTTTAAGCTAATCCGTAGCAATGGCCTCACGACGAAGTCCTTTTGCTAGGACATCTGTCGTGACAAAACCACGACGGTATGTGTACGATGTTCCGATGCTTTTAGCACGTGGTATGATGCTATGGCTCTTGCTTACAAGCTACTTTGCTTTTCTCCTTTGCTTAAAAGCTTTTTTTGTATATGGCCATGATGCACAAACCAAGATAGCAATTGTGTATATGCGGTAGCAATCTTGTGAAACAAGGGATGATATGATGATACTAAGATGATATGGTATGTATACAATGGAAGGGCGGATCACTAATGTTCACAGGTAAGGTTGCCGGCAATACTCAAAGGCTAGTCTCGATAGGCAAGTGACACAAATGGGCTAGGGGTTAACAATGCAATTGCAAGGGGAATATACAATGACGTCGTCGAGGTTACCATCCGAGTCGATGATGAGAGGCGGTGTTCTTGATGTAGACCCGTTCCTAATTAGCCGAAACACCTTAGGAAACGGAAAAACCACAACTCAAAATCTCAAGGACAAATGTCAAATGGTGGTAGCGGGAAAGCCTTGGTGGTTGTGGAAATTTTATTTGAAACCCGGTCAAAATGGGTTATGGTGGCAGAATGGTATGATGGGCTATACACGGTGTCGGAGTTGAAGTCACGGTCCCTAAATAGCCGAAACACCTTAGGAGACTCTAGCCACAACTCAAACAAGCTTGAACAAAATTGGGTTTAGTTGGGTTGGCTGAAATATATAGTGGGCAATGTGTATGCGGAAGTGGTGGTGGTGGTTGATGAAGAAGCAATTGTCCCTAAGTATCCTAAATACCTTAGGAGACTCAAATCACTACTCAAGCAACCAGAAATGCTATGGTGGACAAAATGGGCTAGGTTGCGGAAGGCTATGGTGGCTATGCGGATGATATGGTGGAAGGCCTAGGCAAACTTGCCAAATTTGACAATATTTGATGGAGTCAAATGATGATGGTACTATTTTTGTGGTATGGGAGATGTCAAGAGCTTCAAAACGAGTTAAAGAACGTCAAAAACGGACTCCGATTGAATTAGTTATGGCCAAAACAAAATTTCAGCCGCGTCAGTTTCAGAGTTAGCCGGACATCCGGGAGAAAGTCCAGCTCATCCGGGATATGTCCGGATGATTCGGGCGGGTCAACTCCGCTCGGGATTTCCTCTCGGGGACGAATTTAGGGGCGGAAATGGATGATTTTGGGCTCAAAATTGAGAGAATTTCGTGGATGGAATGTGGGTAAACTTGTGGAGATGATAGATCCACTTGAAACCAAGCGAATCCATGGATGAAAATCAACAAAATCTCATCAAACCAACAGATCACAAAAAAAATGGGCTATTTTTGGTGGGGAAATTTCGAATTTGGGGAAGAACACAACAAAACAAGGCTATAAAACGGTGGGGAGGCTCCAAATTCGTGATGAACCAAGGCTCATGATATCATATGATGCAGGGTCAACCCGTTCTAGGCCGATCTTTCATGAAGAGGAGGGAAACCCACGATAAACACAAAGAACACAAAGGGGAATCATGATGGGAAACACTCAAGAACATGTCCAATCACATATCCACTAGACAATCAAACGCACAAGATCACAAGGTACATGAACAACAAAGGGAAAGATACAAGGTAGAGTTCATCTCCAAGAGGAGGTCTTGAATCCGCGAAGGATCTTCCCGTGAGGTGTCTTGAATCCAAGGTGGATCTTCTCCGTAGAGGGTCCGCAGTCTCTCTCGTGGAGTAGATCCATAATGGATGAGCAAAGCACTAGTCTAAAATGAGCTAGCACATTTGCTACCCTAAAATGGTGGAGGTGGAGGAGTATATATAGTCCAGGGCCGAGAAGGGGTAAGTGAGGGGCGAAACAGGTACATGGGCCTCGGTTCGAACGTTGTACGCAGGCATGGCCGGATGATCCGAGAGAGGGTCCGGATGATCCGGGCGACATCGGCCCGGATGATCCGGGAGCATGTCTAGATGATCCGGCTTCATGGTGAAGCTTCGGGTGTCATCGGTGAAGTTATCCGGATGATCCGGATAGGTTCGGATGATCCGAATAGGCGTCCGGATGTGCGGCCTGACTCCAGCAGCCGGTCTGTCTTCTTCTCCTTTCTTCCGTCTTCTCTTCCACGTTTCCCTCGCGGATGGTGTAGTCGTTCCTTGGCGCTTGCACTCCTCATTGACATTCGTGAAGCTCCGACAATACCTATGCCTGCACACGGGAGAAGTGTCAAGTAGTGAACCATCCTTGAAGGGGTCAAGTGAACACGTGTAAAGGAGAAGATTCACCTTTATGTATAAGAAGTAGAGGTCGCACGTGTCACTTGCCGAACGGACCCTTGCCATGGTGATGTCCATAGGATGCTCCGCATCACTACTTATATCAATAAGGAATTCCTTCTTTTCCGGGAGCCCATTCGGACAAAACTCCAAAGTTAAGCGTGCTCAACTTGGATTAATTTCAGGATGGGTGACTGACCAGGAAGTTGCTCCTGGGTGCACATGAGTGAGGACAAAGTGCGCAAATAAGACTAGTATTGATCTGTGAAGCCAGTCTAGATCCCGCGAGGAGTAACGAACAACGGCGGTTGTGTTCGGGGCGTTACAAAGACCCAAGATCAATTTGACTCAAGCAAAAGAGCAAGCCAGGCACCAGAAGGAGGCCCTTATCGGTGACGCGGGGCCGGCAAGGGGAAGGCACGATAAGCTTCATGGGCCCTTATCGATGACGCGGGGCCAGCAAGGGGAAGGCCCGATAAGCTTCATGGTCAGCGAGCCCATCCTTCACTAACTGCTAGCGCTCGCCAAGCAGCTAGTCGCCAATTAGTGAGGTGTTGATCCGAAAAGTAGTTAGGTGAAGCTAGCCGGAACGTGTCAGCACACCGGAGGGATTTTTATCTTTATTGACAACCGTCTAGGTGGTGTGTCAAGATAATAGGAATTAGCCAGCAAGAGCGGAGCGACAGCCTTGTCGCCACTTCTTCTCCTCTTGACACATAGTAGCGCATTTAGTGCTCTCTGTGTTAACTAGCAGAATTAGGTATGATAGCACCGTTTCATGTTTAATCACTAGATAAATATTGTTATTCCACTATGGTAAGACCTTAAGCTATAAAAGGATGGGCCATGGCAACCTTTACAAGGGTTCAAACCTAGCAGAACACCATGCACACTTGCACGCGTAGCTGCACTCTCCAGCCACCTTGCCGGGGGGAGAGCAGTCCTTGTACTTTTTCTTACACACAGATCAAATAGAACAAACCAGGAGTAGGGTATTACACCTCAAAGGTGGTCCAAACGTGGGTAAAGATCCTTGCACCCTCCATCATTCCTGCTCGTTGCGGTGAGTGTCTCCCCTTGCCGAACAAGCAAAGGGGCTAGTTGGCCCCATAGATCGACAATCGAACCTGACAAGTTGTAGCACCATCTCTTTGCAGAACTAGTGCACCTATACAGTTTACCATTGTATTTGGTGTGTTGGGGATACAAGAGATTTCTTGTATTTGATTGCAGGGTTGTTTGAGAGAGACCGTCTTCATCCTACGCCGCCCATGGACTGATAAACCTTAAGTCATCCACTTGAGGGACATTTGTCGTTGTCCTACAAAACTCGTCACTTAGAGGCCCAGAATGAGTCTACATGAATAAGTTGCATAGTAGACATCAACTTCTTCTCAGAAACTTGGTTTTGTGAGAAGCTTATATTAAAACCTGCCCCAAATGGGAAAAAATGTTATCACAACATGTTGGTGCCATTCCAAGATAGCATGACAAGTTTCATGAATTCTAGACGAGAGTTGGATTTACTAGAATTTCAAACCAAGTATGTCAATGTTTGCGGCTAAGCCATGAATTCAAGGTGTCTGAAATTCATTCTCATTTCTTGCACGGGACCTAAGCATGCACCCTAGAACACATATATGATTTTTCAAACCATTTTGGTGCACTTTAGCATGTGCATGTACTTCAAATTTGAATGGCGAGAAGATGTAATGAATTTCATTTCATCCACAAATGTGACATGTTCCCTACCGGAACCAAGAGGCTTCTTGTCAGAATCTATGGTTTGTGAGAAGATTATACCCAAAACCTACCCCAAATGGGATAAAAAATTCACCACACCATGTTGGTTCCATTCCTTGATAGCATGCAAAGTTTCATGAAATTCATACGAGTTTTGGACTTACTAGAATTTCAAAACCAATAATTTAAATAATTAGACCCGAGCCACGAAGCCGAGGCGATTGAAATTCATTGCCATTTCTTGCATGGGACCTAAGTATGCACCCAGGGACCCATATATTATATTTCAACCCATTTTTCTGCATTCGAGCATGTCCCTATAGTTCAAATTTTAATTATGCACATAAAATGCCTAGAAAACTCAATTAATGTGTAAAAATATCCAAACAAAACCCTAATAATTCCAATTTTTAACATGACACTCCTATTGATCTATGTCACATCTAGATAAAAATCAATTCAAGAAGAGGCAATGAATGTCATGTCTTCCACAAAGGTGATATGTTCCATGTCGGAACCATGAGCCTTCTTGTGAGAAGCTCTAGTTTGTGAGAAGCTTATACAAAAACAAGCTCCAAATGGGACAAAAAATTAGTATAGTTTGTTGCTGCCATTCCATGATATCATGCCAAGTTTTATTAATTTTAGACGAGTTTTGGATTTACGAGAATTTCAAAACCAATGATCTCAATGTTTGCGGCTGAGCCACGATGCTAAGGCTTTGCAATTCATTGACATTTCTTGAATGGGACCTAAGCTTGCACCCATGGACACATATATAATTTTATAACCCATTTTTGTGTGCTAGAGCATGTGCCTAAAAACTCAGTTAATATATAAAAATGTCCAAACGAATATTGAATGATTCCAAAACAGTTCGCGACACTCCTATAGTTGCATGTTCACTGCAGATAAATGTTCTAGCCATTCAAACAATGTCCTCTGCCGTTGTGATTCTATTATGTACTATAATCAAAACTCAGAATCAAGTACATCACACACAGTTTATTATCACCAACCGTGTGAGATGCTGATAGAGGCAAAGGTGTCCCGTCTTTCGATGAGATGGTGGCTATCGTTTTTTGGTGGCGTAGACTTTGACGATCCGACTACGAATGTGCGAGGAAGTCGCGCCTTAGCAATCGCTAAACCAACTCCGAGAGGTTATTGACCACGACGGAGCACGATCAACCTGACCACGAGGGTTTATTTCCTACAAGCAAACTAAGAACAAGCAAGAAACTAAGATTGCAATCTGGATATTCAAATATAAGTGGAAAGCTTTATTGATCAAGGTGGGGTTCTGTGACGTCTTTGTCTGGTCATTGAACACAAACGAAGTAAGCAAAGTTGTAGCTATGGCGAACTTTAATCTAAACAAAACCTAAAGTATAAACGACACCCTAAGGGCTGTATATATGGAGGAAGAGGGGTGAATTTCATGGCCCCTGGAGGAGGAGTCCGAAACCAACCCTGACTCTAAAAACAGCCTATACTCAAGTATTTCGAAATTACATGGGCCTGGCCCAATAATAAGGCGACGCATCACCTATAATAGCCTCTGGAAGAAATTTATGAAGTGGCATCTTGATGTAGGGTGGAACCCTAGATGGCCTATCTTTCACGAAATGGAGAGGATCCAACAAAGAAAACGATGAACACGGGGAGAAAACACAAGGGAAAACAGTCAAGAACAAGTCCAATCACACATCCACTAGACAATCAAACACACAAGATCACAAGGTACATTAACAACAAAGGGAAAGATACAAGGTAAAGTTCATCTCCAAGAGGAGGTCTTGAATCTGTGAAGGATCTTCCCGTTAGGGGTCTTGAATCCAAGGTGGATCTTCTCCGTAGAGGGGCCGCGGTCTCTCTCGTGGAGTAGATTCGTAATGGATGAGCAAAGCTCTATCTCACGTATGAGCTAAACCAATGCTAACCCTAAAATGGTGGAGGTGGAGGAGTATATATAGTCTAAGGCCTCCAAGGGGTAAGTGAGGGGCGAAAGGGATACATGGGCCTCGGGCCCGAACACTGTACGCAGACAGGTACCGGTCGTCCGCTGGACACCGGACGTCCGGTGGCTTGGGAGGGACCGGACGTCCGGTATCTCTTGGACTTCCGGTATTTTCCGCTATTTGAGTTCAGTGAAGGATGTCACGGACGTCCGGTGGCTGCCGGTCGTCCGGTCGCCTGGGACGCGTCGGACGTCCAGTAAACGCCGGTCGTATGGAGCCTTTAGCTTGCAGCAGCTCCGTTTCTTCCGTCTTCTCTTCCACGCTTCCCTCGCGGATGGTGTAGGTGATCCTTGGTGCTTGCACTCCTCCTCATCATCTGTGAAGCTTCGACAGTACCTATGCATGCACACGAGTAGAGTGTCAAGTAGTATACCATCCTCGAAGGGGTCAATTGAACATGTGTAAAGGAGATGATTCACCTTTATGTATGAGAAGTAGAAGTCACACGTGTCACTTGCCAAGCGGACCCTTGACATGGTGATGTCCATAGGATGCTCCGCATCATCCCCTCCCTCTTGGGAAAGATCCGACCTCGGATCAAAAACCAAATCACCATGGGAAAGAGATGGTGTCGTCGTGTAGATGTGGACGATCACGAAGTACTCATCATCTTGAAGCTCTACATGGGCACTCTCCAATGTCTCACCGTCTAGTGATTCCTTCAAAAGGAGCAAGAAAAAAAACACTTGGGAAAACAAATGTGGTTAACGTTAATGCAAAACCAAGCATTCAAGAGGTGATTCACCCAACAAGTGTTGTCATTAAGCATAGCATAGAGTGTGAGAAAGGGTTGTGGCATGGCATTTAAGCACATCAATTGAGCATAATCAAGGTCATCATGGAAACAAGCATGTAAATGTGAGGTGGAGATGCACATATGTGTGACAAGAGAATAAGCATCTACCTCAAAGTCATAGCAAGCATGCATAAAGCGCTCAATGAAAGGTCTATAGTAGGCATACGAATCCTTCACAACACCAAGTAAAATGAAGTGTCTAAACACATGGGTCAAGTGCAAGACAATCCAAGCATAACGTGCATAGGGTGTAGTGAAGATAGTATGGCACTCAACACAATAGAAAGAGCAATTGTTCATCATGTGTGAGGCAAGCAAGTTAAGCAATGGGACATGGCATATGTGAAGATATGACATTGTGGCAACCAAGCATATGATAGGGACAAGTAATACACAAGTCGGATGCAACACACAAGGCATATATAACACGAGGCATGGCAATGTGGTGATCATGAATGAAAGAAATATCATTAATATGTGTGCAATCAAGTGGTCCAAGATGACAAATAAGTCTCATGGTGCAAGCAACACAAGTAGTGTGATCCACAATACGCATGCGCATGGTTTTTGGTTTCTCGAAAGAGAAGGATATTACCTTGAAAACGTGTCCTTGTGTGTCCTTCACAATGCCGAAGCACAAGCAAGTGTGATGTAGAAGCGTCGTGAACAAAGGTGGTTCACTCCCAAGAGCTCGAATGGTCAACTCACGTGAAGTGGAGGTCGACACGAAGTCCAAGTATCCTACACATCCACACAACAAAACAAAGAACATATGCGCATGGTAGATAAACACATCATCCGTCATGATGGTTCTCTTCTCTTGCACATAACCATTAGAAGCAAAAGTGCATGAATAATATGATGCTACAATGGATATATTCATGGCACTAGGCATATGGTGCAAAGAGGTAACACAAACATGCTTCACAAGAATTATGTCAAAATCTCCAAATATATGTGAGAATGCTATTGGAGCAATCTCTTTTGCAAGACGAAAGGCATTGTTGCACTCAATACATGGCAAATCATTTAGCATGCGAGAGGCAACATATGGAGACATATGACAACATGGACTAGAAATCATGTGCAAAGCATGGCAATAGTGGCTTTAAATTGCATGAACTGAGCATGTATGAATCATGGGTGATGAAACATAGTCAAGCATAGAAATCATGTCGTGCAAACTAGTGGCGCGAAGATGCAACACACTATAGGAAATCATGGCAATCATGTCACTGAGAAAATAGTGGATATAGGCAATGCACATGACATATCGCAAGAGCGATTAAAAATAAAGATCGAAGCATCATAATAGGCATGGGGTACAAAGGAATCATGGCAATAACAAGTGATATCTCCACCAAGCTTCCAAATACACATACAAGTATGAGAATCAATCATTATGTGTAATGAAAAGCATGGGCCACAGATGCATGGCAAAGGCAAAGGGACTGGCATATCATGCAATGTGAACATGGCAATATGGGCAAATGATACATAGCGAACAATAAGCCATAACCATGTGAGGGCCATGTAGAAGAAACGCGCGAAGTCTTTGCGCGAAGGGAGCGATGGGAAAGATAATCCATGGAATCCCTAGTCATCATTGCTCTCTAGAGCTCGTTTCGTCAACTCATGCTCTCGTGAGGTTGACGAGTAAGTATGGGGACCTACACAAAAGAGACACAAACTGAAGAAATTGTGTGCGTGGTAAATGTACACATCATCCATCATGATGTGTATGTGCAGGTTAGAGTTAGCTCAAGATAAGAAATGCTCAAAGAAATTGGAGGCACGATAGAGAAATATGTCATCCATCATGAAAGAATAGTTGTCATGTATAGCACGATGGGGACACAAATTAGAGCAAGTATGTGGCACAACAATAGCATTTGCATTCATGGGGAGCATATTGTGCACACAAATATGGGGATCATGCAATGGATGGGATGGATCAAAATATCCTAAAATGTATGAGGAAACTATGGGGGTCTCCTCATGAGCAATATCGGAAGCACAATGTGGAGAAGTGGAACAACATCCAAAACAATGCATATCCGAAGCTAGGTAATCATGGCATGGCATATGATGGATAGGATGCAAATGAAGCATGTCAATATCATCACAAGAAAAATAAATGCCAATACCCATGGGCTTGTCATCTATGCCATATGTGCAAATTGGGTTTATCTTAATGGCATATGCATAGTTACTATGAAGAGATTGCAAATATGACATATGATTGATATCATGCATAGCATATGACAAGTCAAATGAATTGTCAAACATGATGTGACCAAGAGAATTATCACAAGAAATCCTATGCAACATGGCATCACAACTAATAGACTCCACATGGCAATCATGAAACTCATCGTACATGGGTAAATCATCGCATGGGGAAATCATACTAGAATGAAGCATGGTAATAGGTGGATCAACATCATGCAAGCAATCAATGTCAGCATAGTCCACTAGCGGGACGAGAGCATCACCTTCACCTTTGTTACCTTTCTTATTCCACTCATGTGGTCTAGGTGAGGTGAGAAAGACCAAATGGTGGTCATCATCTTCATCTTGATGGAACCATGTGGGGGGTGCATCATATTCCACCATGGCCATCGTCTTGTCCAAAAGAAGGACGAAGTCGTCGAGAATCGACGCGTCATCATATGTGGGACCTAGCACCAAATGAGAAGACACAATACAGGTAGAGGTCAAGTCGTTAGTGTTGAAAGTGGCCTCACATGACCTATCAACTATCTCACTCTCTCTATGTGGTGGCTCACTCACTCTCTCAAGGTAGGTGCACTCAAACTCACATATGGTGGAGTCACTCATCTCACTCAAGTGGTGGGGGTTGTGGCTCTCCTCACATGGGAATTGGGGCAACTCGTCATATATGGGGCTAGTGGTGAACTCCCTCTCACTCTCAATATGGTGGCACAAGTCACTCAAGTCATCTTACGCTGCCGTGGTCGAAGGGAAAATCCCATCCTCAACCATCTCATCATTGTCGCTGTGGATGAAGGCCGAAGATGGCACATCATCACTCTCGCCTCCTAAGATGGAAGCATCATCCTTGCTCGTCACCATGTCGTTCGCCTCTGAAGCTTGGTCCTCGAATGGCTCCGTAGTCGTAGTCGTCGCCGCACCGTCTTGAAAAAGAGTTGAAGTGGACTCAGCATCATCAATGCCACAAAGAGCCTCATGCTTGCTGTCTTGGAGCTTGGTCTTCGAGAAGTGTGCTTGCGGTGGAGAAGCCTTGGCCTTCATGAGGTCTTGTTCCGCCTTGAGAGCACCAATGTAGTTGTCGTTGAGGGACTTGTAGTTCTCAAGGAAGATAGTCTTGGAGATGTCGTTGTTCAATCCCATCATGAAGTGGAGCTTCATCGAAATGGGGTCATCCACGTCGGCTCGTCGCAAGGCCATCTTCATCTCCTTGAAGTACTTGTCGATGGACTTGGATCCTTGTATGGTGTTCTCCAATTGGCATAGAAGATGTTCCGTGTAGGTGGGAGGCACAAACTCTCGTCGCATAGCTCTCTTCATCTTGGGCCAACACATGTCATAGTCCTCCGAACGTGTGTGAAACCACCATGTCGATGCGAAGTCGTGGAAGTTTCTTGTGGCGCACTTCACTTAATCTTGGGGAGGAACTTGAAGTAGCGTGAGGTAGTCGCCCATCAAGCGCTCCCACTCGAGATACTCCTCGGGTTCTTGAGTCCCATAGAAAGGAATCTCGTAGTCGTTGTCGAGGTCGTAGTAGGTCGTGGAAGTTGCGCACTTGAGCTCGGGGAGCTTCACTTGAGCATAAGCTTGGGGTGCTTGTTGGCGAAGATGCCTTGAAGTCGCTTGGCGAAGATGCCGAGGTACATGGTGAAGTCGTTGAGTGATTGTTGGAGTTGAGCTCTTGACCTTCACATTCTTGTCGTTAATGGTGTCGATGCCGATGCAATCTTGCCGGGGATGGTAGCTCGGAAGGATGTGCACTTGAGCGTCTTCTCGAAGATGAGGGAGACCTCCTGCGGTTCTTGATGAGGGCTTTGAGCTCCTTCATCTGAGCATCCATGTTGGCGCATAAGTGGTTCGTTATGGCATCGAACTTGTCGTTGTTGTTGTAGACCGAAGTAGATGAAATGCTTTGCCTATCCATCACAAGGCTCGAGCAAAGGTGAGTAGGAGATGATATAAACAATACCAAGTTACCTTTTCCGAATGTTGAGGATGTATCCCGTTTCACTCAATGTGAAATGAAAGAATAGTGGAATTGGTACTGGACTTGTTCACTTACACCTATCAAGTAAAGCTTTACGAGTGGCTCGGTGAGGATAGTGGCACAAAAAATTGATGCAAAATATTAGAAAGAGTCAATAATGTTGAAAGAGATTCACAAATTCGAAAATGTAACCAGTAGACCAATAGAAATATGTGGCACACGGAAACACACACACGGATAGATAAATGGGGTCCTGCAACCAAGGAATGAGCACAAAATGTGAAATCAACGGAAAACGCTCGTGTTGCACAACTCAAGAGAGACGCTAGCACGATTGCTCAATAGGCGGATATGACACTTGTGCACAGCCTATAAGATGCAAAATGTATCAACTTTCTATCCCAAGTATGCTATGTATGTATGGTTCACGTTGTTGATCCAAGATGATCGGATATGATATCATATGATGTGATGCTATGGCTCTTGCTTACAAGCTTCTTTGCTTTTCTCTTTTTGCTTAAAAGCTTTTTTATGGCCACGATGCACAAACCAAGATAGCAATTGTGTATATGCGGAAACAATCTTGTGACACAAGGGATGATATAATGATACCAATATGATATGGTATATATGCAATGGAAGAGAGGATCGATGATCACTAATGTGCATAAGTAACGTTGCCGGCAATACTCAAAGGCTAGTCTCGATAGACAAGTGATGCAAAATGGGTTAGGAGTTAACAATGCAATTGCAAGGGGAATATACAATGATGTCGTCGAGGTTACCGTCCTTATGTACGATGACGACCTCGTAGCGATGATGAGTGGCAGTGTTCTCGATGTAGACCCGTTCGTAATTAGCCAAAACACCTTAGGAAACGGAAAAACCACAACTCAAATCTCAAGGACAAATGTCAAATGGTGGTAGCGGCAATGCCGTGGTGGTTGCGGAATTGTTGTTGGAAACTCGGTAAAAATGGGTTATGGTGGCGGAAGGGGATGATGGGATAAACACAGTGTTGGAGTTGAAGGCACGGTTCCTAAGTAGCCGAAACACCTTAGGAGATACAACCCACAACTCAAACAAGCTCAAACAAAATTGGGTTAGGTTGGGTTAGCGGAAATGTATAGTGGGCAATGGGTATGCGGAAGTGGTGGTGGTGGTGGATGAAGGAGCAATCGTCCCTAAGTAGCCTAAACACCTTAGGAGACTCAAATCACTACTCAAGCAACCACAAATGCTATGGTGGAACAAAATGGGTTAGATTGCGGGAGCCTATGGTGGCTATGCGGATGATATGGTGGAAGGCCTAGGCAAACTTGCCAAATTTGACAAAATTTGATGGAGTCAAATGATGGTGGTAGTAGTATTCTGGTCTGGGGGATGTCAATAACTTCAAAACGAGCTAAAGAACGTCAAAATCGAAGGTCGGATGAATTAGTTATGACCAAAACAAAAATCAGCCGAAATGGGAATCTACAGGTAACGGACGTCCGGAAATGGACGGATGTCCGGTGGCCGGACGTCCGGTCAGGCTCAGAAATCCGGTAATTTCTTCTGTACATGTGGTTCTAGTCGTCCGGTAGATGACGGACGTCCGGTGCTTCGTGAGGGTCCGGACGTCCGGTAAAACGCCGGTCGTCCGGTGGGTCGGGGTCAACGCGAGATGCGAGTTTTGGGAGGCGATTTTGGGCGGAAAATGGAGATTTTGGGCTCGAAATTTATGAGATTTCATGGGTGAAAGATGGGGAAACTTGGGGAAATGCTAGATCCACTTGAAACCAAGCAAATCCATGGATCAAAACCAACAAAACATCATCAAACCAAAAAATCACAAAAAAAATTGGGCTATTTTTGGTGGGAAATTTTCAAATTTTGGGAAGAACACAACAAAACAAGGCTAGAAAACGGTAGGGACGCTCCAAATTCGTGATGAACCAAGGCTCATGATACCATATTATGTAGGGTGGAACCCTAGATGGCCGATCTTTCACGAAATGGAGATGATCCCACGAAGAACACGATGAACACGGGGAGAAAATACAAGGGAAAACACTCAAGAATAAGTCCAATCACACATCCACTAGACAATCAAACACATAGGATCACAAGGTACATGAACAAGGGAAAGATACAAGGTAAATTTCATCTAAAAGAGGAGGTCTTGAATCCGTGAATGATCTTCCCATTAGGGGTCTTGAATCCAAGGTGGATCTTCTCTGTAGAGGGGTCGCGGTCTCTCTCATGGAGTAGATCCGTAATGGATGAGCAAAGCTCTATCTCACATATGAGCTAAACCAATTCTAACCCTAAATTGGTGGAGGTGGAGGAGTATATATAGTCTAGGGCCACCAAGGGGTAAGTGAGGAGCGGAAGGGATACATGGGCCTCAGGCCCGAAACTGTACGCACACAGGTACCGGTCGTCTGCTGGACACCGGATGTCCGGTGGCTCGGGAGGGACCGGACGTGCGGTATCTCTCGGACTTCCAATATTTTCCGCTATTTGGGTTCTATGAAGGATGTCACGGACGTTCGGTGGCTGCCGGTCATCCGGTCGCCTGAGACGCTTTGAACGTCCGGTAAACGCTGGTCGTCCGAAGCATGTAGCTTGTAGCAACTCCGTTTCTGCCGTCTTCTCTTCCATGCTTCCCTCGCGGATGGTGTAGGTGATCCTTGGCGCTTACACTCCTCCTCATCATCCGTGAAGCTCCAACAATACCTATGCATGCACACGAGTGGAGTGTCAAGTAGTATACCATCATCGAAGGGGTCAACTGAACACGTGTAAAGGAGATGATTCATCTTTATGTATGAGAAGTAGAGGTCACACGTGTCACTTGCCAAGCGCACTCTTGACATGGTGATGTCCATAGGATGCTCTGCATCACATCTTGTATATTTCGTCCAAGGCTTCACGCACTCATTATGGTGGCTTCAAAGTCCTGAAATTATCACTTGTAACTCCGTTCTTGTTCCCCTTGCGAATGCCATCATCTCCATGCTTGATCTTGCTCCAATGTTCATCCTTCTTGCCCAATCTAGGCCCTTCATTTGTAAGAAATATAAATGTATCCAATTTAGGCAGCATCATATTCTCATGAACATTAGAATCATTACCAAGAAACAAAAGTTGGTAATTTAATTGGTGTGCGCGAGCTCTAGTAATTGGTCATGTATATTTATAATCAGTTGGGGCTGCGGGTGTAATCTTATTAGTGATGTCCTCATCATCCTCCCCTTATTGAATTGAAGTCGTCCTCGACGGAAGCTCATCTTCCTCACCCAAGTAAGGCTTCAAATTTGCAATGTTAAATGTGGGACTAACCCCAAAATCTACAGGCAACAGAAGTTTATATGCATTATCATTTATTTTCTCTAACACCTTAAAAGGACCATCAGCACGTGGCATTAGCTTTGACTTGCGCAAATTATGAAACTTATCCTTACGTACATGTAACCAAACAATATCTCGAGGTGCAAAGACAACACATTTTCTACCCTTTTCTCCAACAAGTTTATATTTAGCATTCATGCGCTCAATATTTTCCTTAGTTAACTCATGCATTTTTAAGATCAATTCACCACGTTGTTTAGCATCAAAATTAACCTTCTCCGAAGATGGAAGAGGCAACAAATCAATAGGTGCACGAGGTAGGAAACCATATACAATTTCAAAAGGGCACATCTTAGTAGTAGAATGCAACGAACGATTATAAGCAAATTCAATATGAGGCAAGCATTGTTCCCACATTCTATTGACTACTTCAAATTGTCCATCAGTTTCGGGGTGACAAATAGTACTAGAAAGTAGTTTAGTCCCCAACTTAGCCCATAAACATCTCCAAGAGTGGCTAAGAAATTTAGTATCACGATACGAAACAATAGTATTTGGCACACCATGCAAGCGAATAATTTCATGAAAGAACAAATCAGCAACATTAGCAGCATCATCACTTTTATGACATGGTCTAAAGTGTGCCATCTTAGAGAACCTATCCACGACAACAAATATGCTATCCCTCCCCTTCTTTTTTATGAGGTAAACCCAAAACAATGTCCATAGATATATCTTCCCAAGGAACACTAGGGACAGGCAAAGACATATATAAACCATGAGGATTGAGTTGTGACTTAGCTTTTTGACATCTAGTGCAGCGAGCAACAAAACGCTCAACATCTCGTCTCATCTTTGGGCAAAAGAAATGTGTAGCATTACGTCCTTCGTCTTCTTCACGCCAAAGTGTCCCATTAATCCTCCTCCATGCGCCTCCAGCAACAACAAAATACGAACAGAGCTAGGTGGAATGCATAGCTTGTTAGCACGAAACACAAATCCATCATTAACGACGAACTTGTTCCATGTTCTCCCTTCTTTAAAATTCGGCAATACATCTTTAAATTCAGCATCATGCACATATTGATCTTTGATGGTCTCCAAACCAAATATTTTAAAGTCAAGTTGTGAAAGCATAGTATAATGACAAGAGAATGCATCAGCAATAACATTTTCTTTTCCCTTCTTGTGTTTAATAACATAAGGGAAAGTCTTTATGAATTCAACCCGTTTAGCATGTCTACGGCTTAGTTTTGCTTGACTTTTAATGTGCTTCAAAGATTCATGATCAGAATGTATAACAAATTCTTTGGTCCATAAATAATGTTGCTATGTTTCCAAAGCCCGAACAAGAGCATATAATTCCTTATCATAAGTAGAATAATTCAGACTAGGCCCACTCAATTTTTCAGAAAATTATGCAACAGGTTTACCATCTTGTAATAACACACCTCCTAACCCAATTCCACTAGCATCACATTCAAGATCAAATGTCTTATTAAAATCAGGAAGTTGGAGTAAAGGATCATGTGTCAACTTATCTTTCAATACCGTGAATGCTTCTTCCTGTGCAGTACCCCAAACAAAAGGCACATCCTTCTTTGTAAGCTAATTGAGAGGTGCAACAATGGTGCTTAAATCTCTCACAAAACGCCTATAAAATCCAGCGAGGCCAAGGAAACTCCTAACGTGTGTGACCGTTTTGGGCTGCGGCCAACTCTCAATAGCTTCAATCTAGGTTTTATCAACCTCAATTCTCTGTGGAGTAACAACATAGCCAAGAAAAGATATTCGGTCGGTGCAAAAGATGCACTTTCCAAGGTTACCAAACAAACATGCATCACATAGAGCAATAAAAACAACATGTAAATGTTCCAAATGTTCCTCCAAAGATCTGCTATAAATCAATATATCATCAAAGTAAACAACCACAAATCGTCCAATGAAAGATCGTAAAACTTCATTCATTAATCTCATGAAAGTACTAGGTGCATTAGTTAACCCAAAAGGCATGACTAACCACTCATATAATCCAAACTTAGTTTTAAATGTTGTTTTCCATTCATCTCCCAATTTTATACGAATTTGATGGTATCCACTATGCAAATCAACTTTGGAGAATATTGTAGAGCCACACAATTCATCAAGCATATCATATAGCCTAGGAATTGGATGACGATAACGAATAGTAATATTATTAATCCCTCTACAATCAACACACATACGCGATGTACCATCCTTTTTCGGCACTAGAATAATAGGAACATCACAAGGACTAAGGGATTCGCGTATATAACCTTTGTCGAGTAGCTCCTGTACTTGACGCATAATCTCCTTCGTCTCCTCTGGATTGGTACGGTATCGTGCGCGGTTGGGTAGCGATGCACCGGGAATTAAGTCAATCTGATGCTCAATCCCTCAAATAGGTGGTAATTCCGGTGGCACGTCTTGTGGAAAGACGTCCGCGAACACCTGCAAAATGTTAGTGACAGGAGCAGGCAAAGAAGAAGGCACGTCCTCGAATGAAAATAATGCCTCTTTGCACACAAAAGCATAGCAAACATATTTTCTTAAATGTAGATCATCAATATCAGATTTGGTGGCAAGTAAACATCCACTTTTTAAATTAATTCCAGATGCAGCATGAGATGATGGTGTGTTATTAGGCTTCATTTGTTGCTCAAATTCTTTTACCACAATCTAATTTTCGCTCTTATTTTGCTCCTCTTTCGCTTTATTAGCTCTATTAATATCCTCTTTCAAATTGGAATCAGGAAACATATGAAGCAAATTAATATGTTTATCCGTATGAACAAGAGTATACTGATTGTTTCTACCATGGTGTACAGATTTTTATAAAATTGCCATGGTCTACCAAGTAATAAGGGACATGCTTGCATGAGTACCACATCACAATCAACATAATCAGCATATGTGGAGATACTAAAATGCACACAAACAATACGTGTTACCTTAACCTTGGCGCTGTTGTTGAACCATTGGATGTAGTAGGGATGTGGATGTGGTCTTGTGGTGAGAGATAGCTTCTCCACCATCTCCATGCTAACCAAGTTGTTGCAGCTCCCTCCATCTATGATGATGTGAACAGAACGTTCCTTCACAACTCCCTTTGTATGGAACAAATTATGCCTCTGATTTTGCTCCGCTTCTGTGACCTCCTCACTCAAAACACGTTGAGCAACTAAACATTCATGCATGTCAGCGTCTTCAGGAGCCATGTATTGCGCCTCATTTTCAGAATCATCTCCACCGTGTTCTTCACGTGCAATAAGAGCCAAACTCTCCTCATCATAGTCACTAGCAGACTCATAACCACCATACTCAGTAGCAATCATGACACGCTGAGATGGGCATTTGCTCACATAGTGACCACGACCAGTGCAACGACGACATATAACATCATGTGTTGGCCCTGTGGATGCCATTGATGAAGAAGAGCTCTGCGCAGGACCGAAATTTGTACTCCTGGTTAATGGTGGTGTTGCCTGTTTGCTTTTATCACGGCTAGAAGTGACGGATGAAGTAGGCCACTACTAGAAAAAAGGCTGTTAGTGGCGCACCTATTTTGGCCATTAATGGCGCACTATAGGTGCGCCACTATTACCACGCCACTAGTAATTAATACTAATGGCGCACCTCTAGCGCGCCATTAGTATCCCTGACACTAATGGCGCACCACCTGGTGCGACATTACTATCCAAGACACTAATGGCGCACCTAAAGTGCGCCATTACTAGGCATCGAAGTGCGCCACTTCTGTTACTCCAAAGGAGCCATTTGTACCTTGTGCCTTGGGTTACTAATGGCGCACGTTCTGATAATGCGCCACTGTTGTGTTTATCTCTGTGCACCTCTAAAGTGCAATATGGTGCGCCACTACTATGAATATTAGGATTTTTTTTCCTTTCTGATATTTGCACAGGTTACAAAATACATTACAACACAGAATATAAACAACACAACATATAAACAACAGATTTATCGAATACAATAGAAGATTAGTCTCTGAATACAATTCATCATATTAGTCTCCGAATTCAACATACCGAACAAAGTTAGAACATCACAAGTCTCGAGACCGCGAGTAGCGAGTTTGTCTTCACATTACAAGTCGATATCTAAACTACCATCACATAGAAGAGAGTTGCGGTCACGATGAGCATCATCGTGATGATACTGATCTTCATCCGGCTCCTCCTCCGCTCCCTCCTCTCTCTCGCTAGATAGCGCGCATATCTAGCTTCCGCATCTGCCCTAGTGGTGTACCCTTTGTAACTGTTACCACTGAAATGGTGAACCTGTCTCCGACACTCCTCCCAGTCGTCATAGACTCCGGCAACCTCACCCTTGTACATGACATACGCCGGCATCTCTATGCACTAGACAAACAAAACATTAGTAGCAATTCACAGATAATATATAAGTAATATATAAGTATGCAACAAAAGGATCGGAAGAGAAAAGCAACACATTAATAGCACGATTCATGGTCCTACTAATAAATAGCATCGATTACATATAAGCTGAACGACTGTCCAAACTAAAGAGACATACAAGTTCATTAAAGTTTAATTACAACATGAGCTAATCGATATTTCAGAACTACATAGCATCAATACTGCTTTCAACTCGACTCAGGGACCGGCGCGTGGATGAAGCCGCCGTCTTTCGTGATGGTCATGAATGTGCGGTCGTTGTCAGCCTGCATTTGTAGCGTTGTATCTATTTCACTATTGGACGGTTGATATTTGAGGTGGAACGGCCCCGAGGTACTAAGGACATCTTGATAGATGATTTCCGCAAACTCCGACTGGATGCGAAAGAATTCTTGTCTGATGTCCTCGTCCTGGATTGCCGACAAGCGTGTGGCCCATGTTTTGAGATCATTTGGTAGCATAAGGTGATTATGGTTTCGTACGATCGCCCGCATGTGATGGAGGGCGTAGTCGGCATCCTTCTGACTGCCAGGCGGCTGCTTGACGCAGGGGAACGTCGTTACGTGGGTGAACACGTGCCTGCCGTACTTACAAATTGGCCTCTTGAAGGTGCCTCCAGATTTGGCGTAGCCGAGGAGAGCATCATCAAGAACTTTCTTCAAATTTGTGTGGCCTTTCTTAGACTGACGGTCCGAGTCGAGATACGTGGACATGGAATATTTCGGGCTTAAGAGGATGAGTGTGCAATGTGTCTCACTTCGCAAAACACGGAATGTTAGAAAAAAAAGAACGATCGAAATCTAAGAAATCATATATTACGGGGCGGTGAGGGGATGACTTACTCGGAAAAGTAAGGCACGAGGAAGTTATCCTTATCTGGGTTTGCCAGAATGACACCTTCGAGGTATGAACTCGCGACTTGCCGGTCCCCAGCGCTGCTCAAGATCTTGGCACACATGTAGAAGGGGTCGACTATCACGATGTCCGGGGTCTGGTCTCTTTTGAACCGCATCTCCATACTGAACGAAAATAGCTGAATGAAGGCGTAGTGCAGGTGATGAAGGTTAAACATAGCGAAGATGTCATCAAACTGTAGGATGATCATACGCCCGATGGAGCTATCGACAAAGCCCTTGCCCTCTAGCACCTTGGCCACGAAAACCGGGTATGCCACATCATTCTCGGAGAGATGCCGCTTCTCCATATAAAGAACACAGTCATGCAGACTCCATATAGCATCGGTTGCAGCATTGAGAAGATTAGTCGGTAGCGTCGGCCTACCCGCCACATGCACCCTCCTCGAGATATCCTTAGGTATTGGTGGCCCGTCCTGAGCACGGATCATACTCGGTGATGGCTGGCTCGCACCCTTGTTATTTTTCTTTTCTGTCCCTTCTACTTCTTCTACTGTAATGGGATCGAGTTCTTCTCAGAGACCACCTTCTTGAGTGTGTTGGGGCTGATAATATTTCGAACCTCGGCTATTTGAGTCTCGGTGAAGGCAGTAGCTGGAGGCATCTCCTGAGAACTGAACGCCAGACAACGCATGTTGCAATTGGGTTTCTTCGTGGTACCAGCTAGATCACAATCGTCTTTTGCAGGGTTGGGTTCTTGAGAAGGAGGCCCCAAGAATTCGTCACCGTACCCATGTTCGTTGATGTACTTATCGACGTTGGTAAATGTACCGTTGTCGTTATCCGGATCCTGTGCCATATGCATGTCCGGATCAGCTAACAGCGGTAGCGTTGCGGCGGTCTTGCCATGGCTTGGCGCCGGCACGACTGGCGGTGTTGTCTGTGGGGTGGTGTCCCCCGCCCCCAAACGAATCTGGCTCTTCGGCCAAAGCATGGACTAGTTTAAGCAAGCATTGAGGGTCATCACATCATCTTTGTCGGCCCCAGGGGGTCGATACGGAGGTAACAAGTCATCGCAGCCCCGCAGCACCCGAACCAGTTGAACCCTACACACGGTGGGTGGCATCGGAGTACCGTGGAACATGCGGTTGCCCGGTTCAACGATTTTGCCCTTGGTGACATCGATCAACTCGCCGTACACGAAGTGCAGGAGAGCGCATGGAACGTTGGCAGCGCCCTGCGAAAACATGTAGGGCGTCAGGGATGCCCAGTCATAGGCAAGGAGATGAAGTCATCAGCCGAGGCTTAGTTACCGTGATGGCGTCGAGATCGGCTAATGTCAAGGCACCACCAACGACGGGCGTGCAATTGACGGAGGGGCCGCTTGCTGCCGAGGTGCATTAAGCTCCAATGCCAGCACCGACGCCGGAGGCACCAATGCCGCCTCCACCGGAGACACCAATGTCGGCGCGTTGTGCGAGTTGCTTCCCGTGAAGCTGGGAATCGAGGGTGTCCCATGTTGGCAGCCCGCAATCCACCCCCGGAGCCCCTCAAGAAAGGAAGGCATAATGGTGGTGATCGTCGCTCCCACTTGGTCTCGCACATGCTCTTGGACCATCTCCGGAATCCGCGCCACTTGTTAACCTCGCGCTCCTGGCTTTCCGTCTTTCTCTCCTTTCGCCCAGCCTTATAGTATTCTGACAATTTCGTGGACAAGCCTTTGTCGGCCACACGACCAGCTGACGACGGCATACTGAACTTATCCTTGTGTTTCATTATGTTTAACGCCCTATTTAAAGTGGTGTCCCAAGGGCTAGACGGGGAGCCCGCGCTACTGCTTTCAGTTTCCTGCGCAAGAACAAGCTCAAGCGCCTTCACCTTCGGATCCGTGGTAATCTCCTTGTTTCTCGGTCCATCTTGTATCGGGCTTTGACAAAGTTCATGGTCTGCTTTTCAGGGTATTTATCGAAGAGGGGCGGTAGGCCTTGCTCGGCACGCTCTGCGTCCTCCTTGTCCATTTAGGTTCTGCCACTCTGTAACCGCCGGGACTGAGTGTGTGGACCCCTAAGTTCAAGTCCTACATATCTTTCCCCCACTGACTTGATTCCACGGATGCATCGCTCTCGCACTTGATCTTGAACTCCAGGTTGTCAGCTTCGATGATCGAAGGATGTTTCTCCTTGATCTTTTCACAACTATCACCTCTTAGAATCCTTCTCTTCACCGCGGCCCTCCAAGTAGCCAGGGTCGTGCTCATCTTCGTGAGGGCGACATTGTTCACTTTATTCCCTAAGAAGCGTGTGTTTGTGAACTCACCGGGGAACTTTTATAGTTCGTGCAGCTTAGTGAAGAGGAGGTTGCGCAAATTCCCTCGATCACGATGCCTTAGGTTCTCGGTGTTGATAGAGACTTTGCTCCGGAGAATGCACCTGAGTTGTCCCGCATACCCACTGACTAATTCTTTGGGCGCCGTTGGATGCCCACTGGAGGACACTTTAGTAAATTCCTCCTTGACGGTGCCGAGCACGTTCGGCTACCGGTCCTTCCGTTGCCTCTTCAGTTGGCTGCCATCTGTGCGTTCGCTGCCATCATCAGTGGTGGCATCCCCGGCGACACCATCGCTAGTGGTGTCATCCCCGTCGCCACTAGGGGTTGTGTAGTCGGGATCGGTGTCTTCCACGGCGTCCTCATAGCGGTGAGGTTCTTCCTCCATCTCCTGGGACAGCTCCCAGAATGGCTTGCCTGAACCGCCGATCTCATCGTTGTCGGCCATGTTCGCTCTAAATAGGAAAAAAAGCTACTAGAATTATGAGATCAGGGTAGTATCTATTCTTCTTAGAATAATTTAGAGGAATATTTCCGTTTCGGTTGAGAATCGGGCACCTTCTAGGTCAAGAAAATTGGGCATGACCTTTGCTAATTTTCTTGACCTAGGAGTGCCCCATTCTCAACCGAAACGGAAATTAATCAACATTTCAGGAGAAACGGAAATTAATGAACTGCCAACATCATCAGCAAAGTACATGGTGTTGTAGAGCTAGGATTCATGAACTGCCAACATCATCAGCAAAGTACATAGTGATGTAGAGCTAGGATTCGTATGAGCAGATGTAAGCAATACTGACAATGCTCCCAGCTAAACACCATTCATGCCGTTATGAAAGTTCACAAGTGATTAAGCCCACAAACAGACGAGGTTGTTATCCTTCAATCCTATCTAACTAGAGACAAGCACCGAACACGCAAGCCATTCTCAAAGAAATAAATGATGTCGGAGCAATAACAACAAATAGGCCACATATGTTCTAGATTTAGGATTCAAATGTGAATATGTAAGCAATGCTGAACACTACTTGTAGATAAAGGCCATTCTTGTTGTTAATCTTCTCCTTCTACTATTATAAAAGACTTTGTATTTCCCTCGAGAAACTAATGGAGAGAGGGATGTGCCCGGTTGGAAAATAGCATGCACAAAATCCATGTTTTGACATCTGCTGCATGCTACAAATCGATTTGGTTGCCCCATTAGTAAGATGCATCAGTTCCTCTGGATCAGAGAAGAATCATTTAGAACACCATTCACAAACTGGGGATGGATGCACATATCATTCATTCAGATTAAAAATTAGCATGCCCAGAATGCCTAGATTAAAACGTTATTGGAACAAATTACAGCACAGAACATTATTAAAAGATAGCCTGCCCAAAATATCAATTTCGACATTCGTTGCATGCTGCAATTCGATTCGATTCAGTTGTCCCACTGATAGGACGCAGATCAACATTACTCTAGATAGTTGTGGCCATCAAAAATTTAACTACACGTAGATACTAGCAGCAGCAAACTAATCTGACTGAACTGAACTTAAACCATAACTCTGCCTAGATGAACTAAACATGATTGAAATATAGTAGTAGCAGTAGCATGTGCAAAGTCTCAATTTTGATATGCATTTTTTGCAATTCTATTGTCCCACATGCCAGAGGTGAGATGCAGAGCAACATGATTACCCCTAATTGATGAAGCTAGGACCTAAGAATAACATAGATATCCATGCCATCCAGGAATTAACTGAACACAAATATACCAAACTGAACTGAAACCACAAGTCCCAATTTTGACATGTTGTAACTCTAATTCGATTGGATCATTTGTCCCACAGGTAAGATGTATATCAACATTACTCGATCTATATTTCTATCCTATGATAGTAAAGCAAATGCCATCCCAGAAAATGATTAAACACATATTTGTCCCACATTTACAGTCAGGAAACACCCAGAAGAAAACTGAAGAGCAGACGGTGAGGTTGAGTACCTGTGGTGCTGGCCGTCCCTGTGGTGCTCCTTGTCGTTGACGACTTCCGCGCCGCAGGATCAACCAATGGGAACGTAGAGTGCCACGTCCCTGCGCGGAGCACAGAGACGGCATGTGCACAGACGGGGACCGACGGGATCAACAGAGATGGGGACTGACGGCGTGAGCACACACCTCTCATCACGGACGGGGTCCCAAGGAGGTGGAGGCCGTGGCGGCGGAGGGGTACAGGGCGGGGCGGCAGGTCGACGATGGTGCTGGAGGAGACAAGGTCGCTGCTGGGGTTGGGGGAGAGGAGGTTGGCGGCGGCGGGTTTGGAGGGGATTGGGATCGAGGGGAAGGGAGAGGATAGGGGAGGGGAGATGATAGGAGGAGGGCG